>JAUMJJ010000023.1:6000000-6600000 GCA_033556795.1 Tapera naevia
GTGGAAACTCTTCAACTTCAATTAATACTTTCCCTTTTAGTTACCGGTTAATGTAGTTAGCAAATTAGAAAATGTTATAAATGTTCCCCATTGTCTGGAAAAAAAGTTCTTTGGGGGGTTTATTTCAGTTTTTCTTTTTAAATTAATAGGAAAAAATACTGAGGGCCTTATATATAATACCTCTCATTTTCCACAGAAAAGATCAAGATGCCAGAGTATTTCAAGTGCGAGATTCCTTGGTAAAATTCCAAAATGGTTATTTTATCTCTTTGTAACTATTCTTATTCAATAGCTCAGGAGAACGAATTTCTGTGCTATATCAGTTGCAAATGAAACTGATTAACTTTATGTAGAAAGCTTACAAATGCTTTTTGTATTTAAATCGTATCAATTGAACGAACAGAGAACTGACTCAAAAGTTGCTACAGCATCCTCTGGTGCAGAAATAGGAGACAGGCTAAAACCTGTGTATTGAAAATAAGTGCATGTGCAAACATCTCTTCCTGAAATTGAAGTTTTCAGCTACTGAATGGTGATGATTTATATACTGTACTTTTATGACTGTTAACAAAGTTTTGCAGAGGCAAATACATCCTGAATTTTTGTTGAAGCTAAATTGCAGCACTTCAATAGATCCCATTAAAATCTTTGCATGTACACATCTGTATCTGTGTGTGCACATGTGCATGCCAAAAATAATTTTTATCTGGAAACTTTAATAATGACACCCATTGAAGTCAAAACAATCTCTACAAGGAAAAAAACTCATGTTACTTTAAAACAAACACAGTATAGACTTATAACTTTTCACCTGTTCCAGATGATACAGAGCAGCTGATATCCTCTGCACACGTTCCACATTTTTCTCAGGGTCAATAGGTTCATCACTTTTCAAAATGTCTTTGTACAGATTTAACTGCCATTTCACAGCTGGATCATCGGACTAAAAAACAATATAGTTCATATGTAAGCTGCTGAATGAAGATACTGAATCTGAATACCACTACTATTATTCTCATAGTATAATAATGTTATAGATACTCCCACTTCATCTGTCCACTTTTAGTCAAAATTAATATCCTATATAATGTTAGGTAACTGAACTCAATTCTTTAGCAAGGCTCTATTTTTATTTCATGAAACTAAATAATGCAACCTGGGATTTCTGTATCTCATTTAACTGCATTAAAAATAAGGTAGCACATTTAGTACTGAGTCTATGTTTAAGTCCTTGCAGTACTAACAGTGGAAAGCTGTTTTATGTAGTCTATAAAAGACAGCTGGAATTTCAGTAGATGAAGAGTTACAGCCAAAGGTTTTGGGTTTTTCACAAGACAGAAATATAAAAAAAAAACCATTAGAATTACTTAGTGGGTCTAATTTAAATTCATGTAAGAAAAAATTTATAGGAACCAGACAGTTATCTTCCATGACAGATAAATGAGTTACACTCCTATTATGTTAAAAGACTGTAGGCAATGACCTAAATTATTTTTTGTTTACAGAATGATGAGGACTACATTTTGGTCTCACCTTTGACAGTGAATTCAATATATAAATAGCAGTAACATACATGTGCCTGTAAAACTCCTAAATATTAAGATTACAGGTTTTCCTTATTTTATCACAGTCAGTTTAAAATTTTCATATATTCTTAGAAATACTCTTTAAACATTAATGCAAGTAAAGTTCAAGAAGACAAGCTGAATTACTCTAGTTGATTCTAATTATAGTTTTAAAACTACCAATGTGTTAAATCATTACATTTTTCCCATTCTATAGGACTTCCTGAAACTTGAAAATACAAGCCAAAAGTATAAATAAACTAATGATTTCATGAAAAAAAATATCACAGTATCACAGTATCACAAGGTTGGAAAGGACCTCTGAGATCATCAAGTCCAACCTATAACCCTACACTAACACCAACACTAACACCAACCCATCATCTAAACCATGGCACTCAGTGCCTCATCCAGTCTCCCCTTAAACACCTCCAGGGTCGGTGACTCCACCACCTCCCTGGGCAGCCCATTCCAATGGCCAATCACCCTTTCAGTGAAGAACTTTTTCCTCATATCAAGTCTAAACTTTCCCTGACAAAGCTTAAGTCCATGCCCTCTGGTTCTGCCACTGGTCACCTGAGAGAAGAGACCAATCCCTGCCCGACTACAACCTCCTTTTAGGTAGTTGTAGAGAGCAATGAGGTCTCCCCTGAGCCTCCTCTTCTCCAGACTAAACAGCCCCAACTCCCTCAGTCGCTCCTCATAGGGCTTGTGCTCCAGCCCCTTCACCATCTTCGTTGCCCTCCTCTGAACACATTCCAGTATCCTAACATCCTTCCCAAAATGGGGGGCCCAGAACTGTACACGGTATTCAAGGTGAGGCCTGACCAGTGCCGAGTACAGGGGGACGATAACTTCTCTGGTCCTGCTTACTACACTATTCCTGATGCAGGCCAGGATGCCATTGGCCTTCTTGGCCACCTGGGCACACTGCTGGCTCATGTTGAGCTTCCTGTCCACCAGCACTCCCAGGTCCTTTTCTGCCTGACTACTCGACTACTCTCCAGCCACTGTCCCCAGAGCCACTCTGTCCCCAGTATGAACAAAAGTGTTAAAATAGTAGTTTTTCGAACCGCTTTTCACATCCTTTTTTTTTTTGACTTCTATGTTTTAACAGACAGATTTTTCCATATTACCTTTTCCTGCAGATGTAAGTTGTTACGTAAATGTTCTTTGACTTCATCATCAGTGTCCTTCTGTAGAAAGGCAGAGTATTGTTCAATTCAGATTACAATTCATCTCATAAGAACATGTACAACAGAGAACAGCAATTATTCCAATACTGAAACTTAACCTCTTTTGTGTTCAAAGTAGTTAACTTACTAGAAAGGCATTGGAGAAAGGCTTCCTTTAATTTTGACTATAAAACAAGAATTAAGCTTTGAAGAGAATTAAAGCTAACTAAAGGTATTTCCGCATTTGGTCCAAATCAATCTGCGTATGTAAAAATGAACCTTGCATACAACTGGAAAATGACATGCAAATGATGGCAGCTGTCTACATACACCAATTTTACTTGTGAAAGTCCAATTAGCAGCTATAATTGCTTATGGTACACTGATATGACCACAATTACATTGACCACTTAGATATCTGTGCCTTACCGTTCAGTTTATGAAGTTCTGGTTATTTAGCATTAAAAACTATTACGAAGTATGCACTTACATGGCTATATCTAGCCTTAGCCAAAGAGATGAGCTCTTGATCTCCAGGGGTACACATATTCAAACCAATAGGAAGCATCTTTTTAAGTGCAGCTACAATCAAGGATGTTTGTATCGAGTACAAATCCCCTCTACGCTTTGATTTCTTTCTCTCTTGATCTTGTCCTCCAGACTATAATAAAAAAATCAGAAAATTAAATGACTATAGTTCAATGATCATACACTTTTCAAACACGCTCTTTCCCTAATGGTCCAAGGAAACTATGTTCTTGATGTAAGACAATTAAGGAAATATGTACAGGAAATGTAAAGGAATAATTTTGGTGTGTGCCAGTGAAGAAACTGAAGTAACAGTAATAGTTTAATAGAAGTTACATACTTTTGTGTGCATTCATACATATGACTCTAATTATATTTTATGGAGCTTACCTCTCAAAACAGAAACAACCCTAAAAGTAAAAGCTGAGCCAGTCTCAGTGGACACTATTAGTTCTCAATGTTACAGAAATAAATTCAGGATGTTTACATTTTTGTTAGAAACTTACATAAATATAGTTATCCAGGGTCTGAATGAATGAATATTGTCTGATTTGTCTCAGCTGAAAAAATATCAGTATCTAAAAGGCTTTGGTTCACTGCAATAAAAAGCCAATGAATTTGTGCCTCGAGGCAAGGCACTGTGTTTTGTCTTTGGCTAATGCAAGTAACTCTGGGATGAAAAATTAAGTTGTCTGCATCTTTGGAAATCATGATAATAGGAAAAGGAAACCAAAAGAGACAGAGAAGTAAACAGCACAACAGAATGACATCTGCCCTATCTTCCTATAACAGACACTACATAACTACTCATTTATGAAATAAAGAACCAAAATCTTTACAATAGACCCATATAGTTAATGAATATATGGTAAACAACAACAACATAAAATTAGCCCAGTTCTGAATTCTGTACCTAGATTAAACTCCTGACGTGCTCAAGGGGAGTTTTGTCTAAGATAAGATTTCAGGACTAGGCCTCCAGGTTTATACAACACTACAAATTAGCAAATGCTTGCATTTAACACTTCACATCCTTTTCCCTCTGTCAAAGTTTTACTGACTACTGTTTTTATAACACATTATGTAGTTCCACATAAGGATACAGCAGAATCCATTGCAATGCATTATTTACCAATTACCACACACTATCACAGTAATCACTGGAAGGAAAAAAAAAAAAAAGCAGCCGTACATATTCTATTCAGAGGTAGGTTTTGGCAAATTCTGTCTTCTAGATGGTGAACCTTTGCGTAAGTAGCTGGTGTTGAGCATTTTGCAGGTCAGAGGGAACACAGAATGGATGTGGCTTTCCTTCTTAAGGAACTAAAAATTGCAAGAGCGCACTTTGCCTCAAAGCTTTGCTTTTGGAAGTGCCTTAGAAATAGCAGTGATGTAATGGCTATAATAGTGACATTATTTGTACTCTACATCAACACCAGACAAACAAATCCCACAATGTATCACTATATTCCAGTGGCGTCACTACGCATTTTAAATAAGGTATTACAAAATATATAACAAAGATATCATTTCAAAAATTAAAATAAAGGAGAGATATTGGTTTACTTTTCTGCATCTTTATGCTTGAAGAAAATTTACACATCCAATTTTCTTTATTTTCATTTGAGATTATTAACTAGGTATGAACAAGACAGGTGAATCTGAAAACTTGAACATTTTTAAAACATGAAAAGAAGATCCATTCTGCCCTTGCCATCAAATTCTGCTGTCTGTGAACTCACAACTACTGCTGATAAATGTATAAGTAGAGTCACAGACAGAAACCTAAATGACATTAAAATTATGTCTCATTTCATCCTAATATGAACCTATATGAGTAGACACAACACCTTAATTTAATATGCAAAGAGCATTAAATTGGGTATATTTAGGCTAAATAATTACCTGTGCTAAAAGGATCTCAACAAGAAGAATGATTTAATCTGGTTGCTGAGAACCACATAATGATCTTACTTATCTGAGGATTTAAACATATGAATGGCCCATTCTTCCGGAAACATACGCAGAAAAAGAATTACAGATTTTCCAGTAGACTCATACTAATTAAATATAAAATAAAAATAAGAAAATTAATTTTTCCTAAAAAAATTAACTAAAACACTTCACAGCATCATGTGTGTTTCTCAGCACAGAGCGTGAAGGGAAAGATGAAAGAGTTTCATGCTCCATTTTACTGTTGATTCTGATTCAGCAATGAATGCACACACTATACGTCAAAAAGTACTCATTTGTGTCAGAAATTCATACTAAAAATAAGAACATGTATGATGCAAAGGAAAGTGAACTATGGTTTACTGGACACAAAGAAAGCTGCGAATATATTAGATACGTAAAGGAAACAAGGATTATTCAAAAGCCTTGTCACACCTGACATCTTTAGTAAAGATTATTTTACCTTTGGAAAAAGTTAGGATGTGAACTCTATATCTTATTAAAACTTACAGGTTCTAATACAATCTTCTATTCATCTACAGGCGGGGTATGGTTTATAGCACGTTTCTTCCATGTGCTCTTGAATATTGTAAGCCAAATACATGCTTGTGTTGACTCTACTTAAGCATTACTTTTACAATGACTGCTTCAATGAATTAGCAAAAAAATCAGAATGCAGAAGGACAGCAGAGGCAGAATGTACATCTAAAATAATAACAAAAGGTAACTTTACTACATTTTCATATTAAGCAACATGTGGGAGTGCCAAAGGGAATTTCAGCTGCTCTGGTCAAATACTGACTCTTTAAATTGGAAAGAATTTATAGCAGGTGGAACTTGGGTCTTCAATTTGTGACGCCACTGCTATGATAAATGGAAAGAATGCTTGGAGCCTGATCATTTCTAGAACTAAAACAAAGACACATCATGCACTTCGACCTGTACCTTTACTTGCATGGCCTGTATGAAAGAAAAATAAAGGGAAAAAAAACATAAGTAAAAAGGATGAAAATTTCACAAGTTAGTAATAAACTTACTCAGCTTTATCAGGACAATAAAAATATAAGTTTGTAGTTAAAAATAGAATGTAAGTGTATAATCAAATGAGATCTTAGTGAAGTATTTTTATTCAGCTTAATCCTTATTAAATGATTAGGGCTTCTGAATGTATCTGTCGCTGTTCAGCACTACCATTTGTTGCTTCAGCACATAAAGAAGTAACACCTAGTAAGTAAGCACATCATTATACTAATTACGGCATATTTTCTCAATATTGTTAAAAGGATGGGGTTGTGTGGAACTGGACAGTCCAATACTTAAAAATAGTTAATTTTCACAAAACCAGCTCTTTCTATCTCTTTTCCCCACCAAATTATGATTGAGAAAAATATGTTTAGAAATAGATATCAAACTATCACTGTGAAGATGCAGCATTTCATTTATCGATGTATTTTCCCATTGCACAGCTCATTACTGTTTTGAAGACAGCCTTAGAAAAAAATTAAGTTCATGTCTCTCAGCAATACCCCATCTGAGAATACTATTATGAACTTAACTGTAACTCTTATGCATACACAGTTTTTTCCTCTGTTTTTATTATGTTAATACCATAAATACACTTCAATAAACATGTATTCCATAGTCAACACTTTATTATCATTGTGTCGGGCTATCTTAAGAAGATAACAACAAAACTACATACTTTTGGCTAAACAGCAAAAAAATTCAACTGTTACTCAAAAGAATCCTGGACCAGGCATGGGAAAATACTACAGTGAACTGTTGGTGAAAAATAAACTGAAAAAAAACCCCATAAAAACCATACAGGTTCCCCTTCTGTGATATCTCTAAGAGTAATTTTGTTTTCTTGTGATATTTGAATTAGCTTCAAAAAGTTGAAACAAAGCTATTAATAAAATCTCTTCTTATATTCTACTGTTATTTCTATCACAGTGAAAAAAACATCTACAAGTCAAGAAAGACTAACCATCAAATTGCGTTAAGCATCTTAGAATCTTCAATACCTTACTCAGACAAACAGGAAATTTTAACTGAAAATTTGAAATGTTTGAAATATGTAGATGCTGCACAGACACAGCTCAGCAGATATACACTGAAGGTAAGTAAATACAAGGTCTTAAATATATTTAATTTATTAGAGATGAGCATAAAAGTAGTCCACTCATTATTTACCACAACATACCCAAAGGAAAGATATTCTATGCAATTGGAGCTCTTGCAGAAAATACTGATATGAAATCCTCTATTATCCTAGATTTGCAAATCATATGTATCACATATTGCAAATGGGCACAAACCACAATATTATTTCATAATGCAAACTGGGATTTTATGGCTGCTTCAAACTTCTACTATAGGTCTGCCCAAAAGATTTTTTAAAAGAGATACAAAAGAATTAATAATAAGGGCCAGTCAAATGAAACATCAGTAGAATATGCAAGTGTTTAGCAGCTAAGGTTAGATAAGCAGCAACACATTCATTTGGAATACAAAATTTACACAGTAAAATTGCCCACATATATATTACACATTTATTTTGTCCATGTGAATGTATATGTTTATATCAATTAGCTGTAAAACACAATAGGAGATCATTGCATCATAATCAAAACGCTATTTTATTAACAAACCTATGAAGGGTTGAGAAATAACAGACTAATGGAGTTGAATGCCTTTAAATTCTCCATTTCAACACTTCTATCACAAATCTGTTATTTCAATGCAATCTAAGTTACCAGTCTCTCTCAGACTGAATGTTCTCTAACTTACCATTCCCCTCCGAGCAATCTGCTGCCATTTTTTTAGAAAAGAAAAATTAAAAAACTTGCTCAGCTGTTAATACATTTATTTGAGAAAATATTAGCAAAGTTAATATTTTATAATCAAGATACAATGGGTAATTAATCCATTTATTGATTGTAATGATGAATCATTTGTTATTGCTGCTGTTAGCTACTAATACATAATGTAATCCTATTCCTCTATCCTCTGCATATGGCATGTAAAGATATAGAACCTTCCATGCATGATATATCATACCTCACACACTAGTATTATCAAAGTATCTTGCATCTTAGGAAAAACACTAAGTCTCTGTGTAAAACAGACAGCTGTCTAAAGCAGTCTGAGATGAGCATGGGGCCTTACTCTTTTAAGAGACCCCAAATTGTTCTTATCTTGGGCCAACAGTTAATAGCCAATGCTCATATTCACGTTTATCTATACTTTCTCATGCTTGATAAACACAGGATATGATTCCTTCCACTAAAAATAATGTGAACAAAGACGAACTGGTGATAAAAAAAAAAAGTTAATTATTCTCTCAACATACTACTTCCTGAGCTTAATGTTAATATTATAGTAAGAAATTATAAAAATATCGTTCCTTAATGTAACGTCCAATTATTCTCTGATGCTATAACTAAGTATCAAACCTTGTAAGGAACCCTGAAATTCAGTTACTTACACAATCCCTTGTTTATTTTAAATTATGCATTCAAAAAAAAAATAATTCCGATCTAATGGATGCTTTAATGAATGTGCTGCTTTTAGAGCACTTACGTTATATGTTATGAAATGTTATCTACTTCCAATACAACACTTCTAAAAGATGCTTCATATACTGTATGACATCATGAAACAAAATCCTAAGTAATCACCTGTTCTGAAGTGACTCCTGCAGACATCATACTATATTAAAAAAATATTCAGTCATGAACAATATAATCTTGTATTTCTTCCTATATTATCGATAATCAAGCAAAGTGTCCTTGAATGCTGTAATTTGATGTTAATATGCTTACAAAAAATTATATGCATATAATAATTTTACTGTACTGTATTCCCATACAAAGATAAGCACATTTACATACGCATCTACATCCCCACTATGTATAAATACACTTATACAAGTATTTATACATAATATATATGTATACTTAAATATACAAACCAGGTATTTGAAAATGTCATCTCAAAATCAAACTCTTTCAAATTCGGATCATGTAGACTTCTGATATTAAATATCCATGGTTTTATCCAAAATAGAGCAGTATGGAGTGATAAATATTCTTTATTGTGTAAAGATTTGTTTCATTATTCCTGCCATGTGAGACTGATTAAAATATGACAATACATTTAAATTATCCTATTATTAATACTGCAGTGAGACACAAATTAGATTAAATATGAATAACCTGATTCTAATCTATCAAAAAAAAAGGTAGACCTAATTCTTGGCTCCTCAGGCCAATTCTAACATATAGATGTTGAAGTACAGGTATTAAACGTATGTGTAGTGATGGCTATATGATAAAAGTACAGAGCTACTTGTTAGACTGTTACTGTGCAAATTGCCTGGATGGTGCCCGCTACTCATCTTGCTGAGACTATTAAAAACATTTCAATTTCATCAAACAATTTCAAGGAGAGGCATCTTGAAAACAAGAAAATACATTAAAAAATTCCTTTTCTCCAAATATGGAACTTTCTATAGAGTTCGAATTGCTGTTCAGTGCCAGTTGTGAATTAATGATGAGCAGAAAAGCTGTTATTTTCCTTGTAATCTTTCCAACATTGGGGTTTGGTTTAATGAAGTTTCAGAACTTAAAAAAAATACAACAGAAAAGAAGTTTTTTAAGAGAATTAAGAAATGCAATGGCACATTTTATATGATTCTCTGTTGTCTAAAGTTGGACTTATAGTAGCTAGCATACAGACAATCAAATACAGTGAAATACAAAACAACCCCATTACTTCTCTGGAACACATTCAAAATAGGATTACCCCAAACGGATTATAAATATGAATAAAACAAAGGGTTATTTGCTACATTTACCAATACTAATCTGGAATTAGACTTCAACTGGCTTTAATTGAGTAAGGCAACCTTCCTTAACTAATGTTAAACTGGCATTTTGTACCTTCACAATATATATTTTCTCTATTACATAGATAACAAATGTACTTTCCAGCTATTGTGTCAACTTCTTGTCATATTGAAAATGAACAAAAGAGAAATTAATGTGGTCCTTAATAAGAAACAAGAAAAACAGATCACATGTGTGTATTAATAAAGAGGTATAATCAAAGACAATATTCCTCTATCAAAGTTGACAAGGACAGTACTGATTGATGTTCACAAGGAAGAGATCAGGCAACCAATGTTTCTTCACTTGCTTTTGTAAAATAGTCTACCTTTTCCTTCTTCTTCTGAAAGATCAAGAACCCAGATTATATATTACAACCTAGATTCTTTTGTACGTGTAACTTTTTCAAACCAAGATCTTTATATTAATCTTGTGCTCTTGACTAATTATTAGATATTTAATAGGTAACTCTAAGGCACACAGCCTATACTTTGAATAGTAGTTGCAATGCCTATCATCAAGAAGCAAAGCCCTTTTTTATGTTCTTCCAGCACAGCAGCTGCAATCGGAGTAAATTTTCAGAGCCTTCTTACAACTGAAATGATCCACAAATTTTTATTAACTTACTTTAGACATCTTGCTCTTGGTGTCTCCTGTTAAAAATGCCAAATTGTTGATTTCATTCTGAATCACAAAATTTTGTTCCTCTCTTTTGAAATTCTAAAGATGAAAAAAAAATCACCAGAAGTTTAGTTCATCCACATGTACCCCATTTATATTTAAAGACAAAATGAAATGGAAGAAAAAGTACATGTCTTACATGTGATTTACACCACAGGATAAAAACTTCAGCTACCATTCGAAAGAGTTCATCAGAATCTGCATCTGGTTTCTTTAGCCAATTTGCCCTTGTTACAAAAACAAGAGAAATTTAAAATAAGACATTTTAAAAAGAAATTGAATATAGCATTGTCTATTTAATAGATCAGGTTATGTATAGCTAAACTTGGAAATTAACGAGAACCATTTCAATTTTCCATTACCATGGTTAGAAAGACCATTTTTCATGGCAGTTTAACTTATCTCCAACAAAACACCTAATTCTTGGCTACTTATTTCTGCCTGCTTCACCTCCTCATGGTGCCAACACATGCTTTTATGCCTATTCTGTGATACAGACTAGAAAACAGACCTGGTTGAAGAGCAAATCTCTTTCTGTAATTATTTCTCGATTTCTCTTTTTATTTCCCCATAATAAAACTTTTTTTATCAAAACTTTGTGTTGATCCAGAAGAGAACACTCTCTTGGAGTGATGAGGAAGAACACAGGGAAATGAATGCATGGGTAGACCTGTAAGGACTGACTGCTTTAATTGGCTTATTTTTTTAATCCAGGAACTAATACAACTTCAGTCTCGGTCTGACTGCACAAGGATGACCAGAAGACTCAGCCAAATGAATCAGCAGATGTAGCCCTCTTACACGACTCTAAATTAAAATGCATTAATATAACCATACATAAAGGGAGCATCTGACAGCAGACCTAAAAGTTATTAATATGTTATAATTTATGCTCATTAACTCTGTCTTCCTAGTCAGATGTCTCTGATCCCATTTAAAGCTGTGCTTTTTTAAAAAAAGAAATGGTTTTATGCCAACAAGGTTTGACATAGTACAGCCTTGAGTTCATCTAGAAAAAGTAGATAATTCTCAGTGTAAACTGGTTCACAGCAAAAATGATCATGCATGCAATGAAAATGCTCGTAACTAGCCTAATATGTACTAACTCCTAACAACTGTGTACAGAAGAACAATTTTATAAAAGATAGGAGTAAGATACTGTAGATACTGAAATATGATAGACGCTTCAGATACTCTTCTGAAGAGCATTTTGTGGTCATGTTCCAGAACAAAGGAAAGGGAAAGTGTAGGCACGGAAAATGGTTGAGGAGTAAAATGGTTGAGGAGTAAAACTTCCGGCAATTCCAAAGGCAATACAATTTTGTCCAATCACTTTTTATTTCTGTCTTAAAAAAAGCAACACAAAAGATGAACATCTTTGTGATATCTACAAATAGAATGATTCAATTGAGGCAAAACAGTTTTTCACCCCTTCACTAATAGCTAAGGCATTTAGCCATTTTTTAATTTTTGAAAGGTATATTCATTTGTAATGTCATTGGGCTTGCAGTAGCATACTCAAGTCTGGTCAGGATATGTGTTCTCAATGAAAAAAGTGCAACCAAATAAGCCAAATGCATGTTTAGAAAAAGGTGTGAATTCGAGGTACATCTTTCTATAAGTTAAGAATCTTAATATACTCAGGATCTGATTCTCAACATAAGATGAAATGCATTGTATTCTTTCTGATTATCTCATCATGGACTCCAGTACATTGACAAATAAATACAACTTAATTATTAGTTTTTATTTACCTGTTGTTGTCTACATAACGTATCAACATTGGATAGAAGGCGTAAAGGTCTCTGCAAAGAACCGCAAACTCATCGAGAATGAGTAGCTCAGCTTCTTGGGTATCAGTTTTACTATCTGCTCTCAACTGCTCCTCTTCCATCACGATCTTTATAGCTTTCTTCTTCAGTTTCTCCAGTGTTGGAATAAAGTGACTTTTGAGCAGATCAGGTCTGGCTTTGCTGATGATGGGTTGAGCGTAAACTATACATAAAATAATTAGGAAAACCCCATGATTAATGCACAATTCATGTTTTTCACAGTATTAATATGAACTTTGCAGTTCTAGAAAACACAAAGGTCATAGTGCTTCACATATTTCGTGAGAATAATAAAATTATTAATAAAACTGAATATGGCTTTGTAGCAGCTGTGTGTATTGAGAGATTAAAAGATAGCTACTGGAAAATCAGATTATAAGTATTTCATTTCAGTCTTACATCGATTAAACTATGGTTTTGGCAAGTCACATGTCTAATATAGAACCTAAACAAAGCAGGGATTGAGACACAACGTCCTCACAAAAAGCAGTATTGGGGTTTTTTTGGTGTGTGGGGGGTGTTTTTTTATAACCATGTCAGAAATTATTCAGAAGACAATTTTATGGAAGAATTTTTTTACCTTGTCTTGGGTAAGATAAAATGCTGAGAATGAATGACTAATTCAAGATCACAGATCCATTTTATCCAAGAACTAATAATAAAATGCAGATCATATGAGTCTAAAATCCTTGCAAGAACCACACTAGTACATTATTATTATGATTACATGACTATCTACATCCTTATGTAGATAAGCAGCCACTAGAAAAGTGCAAGAATTGGTCTCTACAATTAAACAACAAACTCATTACTAAATTTTAATGGAATCATTAGAAATATTAAAGACCTCCTAGCATCTAAAGAAATACTGAAAAGCCAGTACCAATTAGACTTTAAAATTTAGCAGGAAATTATTACCTTTACATAGATTCTTGAAGAACCTTATTGCGTATTAAATTCTTACACTGTTTAATGATAAAATCTGGATGCAGCAAATTTCTGTAGCTTGCTACTAAATGTTATGTGATAATTTGAGAAATCTTTATGCTGGGACAGCTACTCAGGCAGTTAATTCTGGACTTGGGTTACTCCTGGTATTATTTCTCCATATACACCTTCCTTCCATTTTGTCCAGATACGTCATGCACAGCATTCACAGGATTTATACCCTCAACAGTAATACTGAGTTCTTAAGTGTCTTGAAAATCAATGGAATTCACATCTCCAAACTGTATGCTAAGGTTCTTATATCGTGCATAGAGAAGGTAAGATTTTCAAAATTCATTACATTGTATAGAAAGCTCTCTGCTTATGGTGATGCTATAACAATTGCATAAAAATAATGACATTTTTAAAACAATTAAAGTATATTTCTCTTACCATTAATTTATACTCTTCATCTTTCTTTCCTGCAGTTTTTAATTACAATTTTTTCTTATTATCATACCACTGCGTAACAAGGTAAAGTGTAGCAAAGTAATTAAATATTATTAGATACAACTACTCTTTAAAAATATTTACAGTACCTGCAATTCTTTTCATCCAAGATGCTTCATCTATTCCCAGATTGTTGTTAATGATTTTCAGAATGTTTCCAAGAATGATACTTAGATGCTCAGATGTTACCATTGTACAACAAGGCTCAGCACTTTGAGGAACACTCTCAGATCCTCTTTCCCACCAGTAGGATAAATAGTTGCATAGCATGGGTAAGATAACCTCAATTACATGAGGCATTTCAGTATACCTTGCTCCAGACTCTGCTAAATCATTAATTTCTTTTATTAGTCCATCCAACTGAGGGATCTCTGGACACATCTCTTCTACCTTATCAGGCATACCTAAAACTGCAAGTAATGGTAGAGAAGAAAAAAGACTAATTAAAATAAAAGAGGACATCTACCTTTAGACAACTGTTTTTAAACCCTAAACACAAATAACATTGTCACTCAGGTTATTTTATTTTAATTCCTTGAGCAGACATAACTTTAGTCAGACTTTGGTACCTACATGGGTCTCTCATCTCATAAACTATGTCTTTCGGATAATGTACATATATAACTAATGTAGACAATAGCTGCCATTAAGTTTTACTTTAAAATATCTGCTCAGATATGTAAATGCGCAGAACTGAGAGCTTATATCAAGGACTGTGTTTCAAACTGCAGGCAGCCTGTTTCTTTCGTTTTGTCTTAAACACTTTTCAAGCCATGTTGTGAGATGAAATGGTTGAAACTAGTTCAAAAGGATCAAAACAAGGTTACTGGTTTTCGAACCTGCTAAAACATTCTTTGTCCAAGTGTATGGAAAGATACCAAGCTTTGGTCACTGCAATTTAGGTAGGAGTTTGGAGGGGCTCAGCACTCCTGAGACCAACTGCACATGTCCATCTGAAACAAATGGGTGACAGCTTGTGTAGCACAGAGCTCCTCCTAAAGGAATACTGAGTGCATGTATACGGGTGTGATCAGCAGGCATCAACTGCACAAAGGCGGAAGTCGCCCTGTTTTGAATTACAAACTCATAGAATGGTTCGGATCAGAAGACCTTAAAGATCACCCAGTTCCAAACTCCCTATCAATGGCACAGACATTGTCCGGTTGCTCAAAGACTCATCCAACCTGGCCTTGAACACCTCCAGAGATGGGGTCTCCATGACTTCTCTGGATAACCTCTTCCAGTACCTCATCATCCCTACAGTAAAAAAAGTCTTCCTACTATCTAATCTAAAACTCCCTTCTTTCAGCTTAAAATGGATACCCCTCGCCCTATCACTGCACTCCCTGATAAAGAACCCCTCCCCAACATTCCTGTTGGCTCCCTTTTAGTACTGGAAGGCTGCTATAAAGGTCCCTGGAGCCTTCTCTTCTGTAAGCTAAACAATCCCAACTCTCTCAGCCTGTTCTCATAGAGGAGGTGTTCCAACCCTCTGATCATCTTTGAGGCCCTCTTCTGGACTCGCTCTATCTTTTCCAGGATTTTTGGCATCACATTTCATTGCAGGATCCCTTTGAAAAGTGAAACTACATGTTTTTCCACTAATTCTCTGTTTCCTCTTTTTAACCTGCCTCTCTTCTTTTTGCCCTGATCTTTCTCTCTCTCTGCATTTCAATTTCTGGAGGGGCACATTATTGCTTTATACAGTTTATACATACATCTTCGCATGTGCCACAAACTGATAGTTATTTTACTCTAACAGACAACTGAATATTTACAAAACTTCCGTAGAATTAATAAATTAGTTCAAAATAATCACATAGTGTTTTTCCACTTTAATTTACTTCCCAGAATTCCATTTTAACGAACCAAGTCCCCCTTTGATTTATGGGGCTGGGAAGGGGTCAGGATGTCACAACTTATATCCATATTGGATAAACTCTGGCTATTTTTTCATAATCATTCATTTCACATCAGTTTGCAAAAGGTTAAATCCACCTCAGGGAAAAGGAAACAAATATCTCAAAATTATGGGTGACATTAAAAATAAAACTGTACCTAGTTCAGAAACTCTCTGTCTTCTCCTATCAAAAATGCCAGGAATGAATTCTAGTTGTCAGATGCTTGTATTAGAAACTGGAGGGTACCTATTCACCAATTAACAACCCATCGTAATCTAATGCCAGTCATTCTAGCAAAACTCTTCTTCCACCAGTGCTGCTTCCATAAAGCAGAGCTGACAGGAAAGACGACCTAGCACAAGCTTTTATATGGAAAAACTTGTGGAAACATATGGAATTGGTTTACCTACAATTTTGTTGTTGCTGTTGGTTAAAGGAACAATGATTCTGGGAGGTAATCACTTACAAGGATCAATAAGGAAAAGTCTGAAATATTTCAAGATACTAGAATCAATCAAGAGTAAAGCAGGACTGAACCAAGTGTAAAAAATCTATGTAAAAGGATTCATGCTCCTTTAATTAATGTTTCATGAAATCAAAGTTATATTCTATCAGTTGTCTATAACAAACCACATTAGAGTACTTGTAGGACAACATAAAAATATAGATATTTTTCCATAAATGAGATACTACACATCTTACGTGTTGCTAGTAAAAACACAACTATACAATTTGCTAAAAATTTTTGTAATGTAGACACGATCTTTGACTAAGCTTTAAATATTACAGTGTGCAACTTCAGAAAATAATTCAAACATCATGTTCAGAAAAATACACAAATAGGATAAAAGAAGGGGATCAAAGTTTCAACAAACCAGAGCAAGGCTAAAATGGCAAGTAACAGAAGAGCAATAGTAAGAGTTCTCTACTGAGGTATACATTTGAAGGTTCTTTTCATTATTACAATTTCTTTCTATTTCTAATAGTTGGAAAAAAGCAAATGCTTTTTTTTTTTTGCATGAGGAACAGTACTTACTTGCTCTTTCTCTTGCACTTTTTGTGTTGAAGACAGACAATGGGTTGTAATGGTTGAGAGAAGGTTCAAGGAATGCTACTGGAATGGCTGCTGCAAGAGATGCTAAGCACTCACCAAGTGCAGGACGCTGCCTGTATAAGACAGACACTAAAAGTTACTTGAAAGGAAAAATCTTTCACTAGGCTTTCAATGTCTAGCATGCATTACAAAGTAGCATGAACACTTATTGCATATTTAGTTTATCTTCTTAACACATCAGGACCAATTGGGAAATTTTGAAAAATTTTATTTCTCACACGAAAAAAAATCACTCGATATTACAGTGGTATAACAAACACAATCTTCTTAAATATGTCATAATGTATGTCAATCTTTCAATATGAAACGAGGATACCAAGAAGCAGAAAGTCAAAAATTACACAAAGCTAAGAAAATGACTGTAAGTACACTGACATTTTCAGTCCTATGGAAGTCCTAAATATAAGAACCCGACAGGAAGCCTATAATTTTGCAGGGGAGAAAACAGAAAACATAGAAAAAATGTCAGAGGAAATAGTCTTTTACATAAAAAGCAAATTAGGTAAAATAAATCACTCAGGACTTAACTCTTTAGATAAATATATTAGTAAGACAACTAACTGGAAACATTCACTCCAAAGTATGAGGAAGTACTGTCAAAAACTGATGTGCAAGACTTGGAGGAAGTTGAAATGTAATCAAATCAATCTAGACTTTGAAAAACCAAAGCAAGAGAAAAGCCCACCAAGTGACAGTAGTCACAAAAAAGCATTTCCTATTACACAGACTTGCTTGCATTTTTGACAGTTTTGATTTTGAGAAGACTCAAATAGGTCAAATTGAAGTCTTAAACTGAATAATCTGGATATGTATTTGCATGTAGGAGTGAATACAGTAATTGATTTTTGTCATATTTGACAACATACATTTAAAAAGTGCTATAAATTCATAGCTTATGCAGAAGTTTGTATTTCATATTATTGATACAGCTATTTCATTATTTGTGCTAAAAATACTTTGGAAATGTATTTCTATAATCTAATTAGGAAAATACAAAGACACCACAAAGGGATATACAACTGTTGGATTCTAGGGATGAAAAGAGAGTTTTCAACCCCAAATTCAGGACCTAAATTTCTGATGCAGAGAATGAAAAGAAATGGGTACCTGGGTATAGAATTCATAGTCATAATGCCTATAGCAATAATACTACACTTGCCAGTAGAGCATTAGGTTTCCAAGTAGTTAAGGACTACTGCATTTTGCATTCAGTCCTCAACATTTATGAACCAGAGAGACATTTAGAGAAGAAAGGTCCACAGAGAAATCAGAAATATCTCCATCATTATAAACAAGCCAAACACACTTTGTACAAATGATGAATCCCTTGACAATGAAAGTTTGTCACAACAAAGCAGCAGCAGCAATCCAACTTAGTATTAGTCTTGAGCCCTAGCAACCAGGAGTCTTCTAGAATGAGATGAGATTTTTCAGCCATAAAAATTACACTTAGTTATGAAAAGTGAAATATGACTGATCATGCAATGGAAGGTAACACCTCTCCGTGTCCCTGTCAAAATTCACTAGGAGAAAAACCACACTTTGATCCTAAATCTGAGCATTGTTTAACTTGAATAACTGTTCAAGTCAGCTCAGTCATTCACTTCTAGGTTTTGCTGAAACACTGAGCAGCGTATTTGAAATCCCACCTCCCACCTAGACACTGATGCCTGTCTACAACCCTAGTTTAAATGCCTGAGTGAACCTAGTGAAAACCAAACTAATGAAATCCACAGGTGGAAACCTCTCTCACAGCCTTAGGAGACTAATTAATTTCCTTGGATATACATGATTTTATCACTCTTGCCTTCTAAGAAGGCAGCTGCAGTAGGAAAAGGTGATCGTGCTAACATCAACATTTAATGTAACTGCCCAGAGCTTATAGCTCCTACCAATCAAGAGGCCTGTGCTGTGAGCTCTTCTCATGGCAAGGCAACTCAAACACAATCACCTTTAATTTCCTGCGAGAAGATTCTTACTGCTAGTTAAAGTAGTGGCAAGGCACTTCCTATTTTGCCTATTAGATTTGTGCCAAAAAGTGTTTAAGATTTTTGACAGAAGAAAGAGTATAGATTTGTAATTTATTGTTGGACGTAAAAATGACAGAATGCCAATGTACACAAGAACGAACTTGTGCACATGTGTACACACGTGCAGAGTGGAAGGAAAGAGACTGCCTGCTGTTGCATGAAAGAATTATTGGAAGGAAGTGGACTCCAGCATTCTTCATACTAGGCGAAGCCCCTCCTAACCAGACTACACAGCTGTATTTCATACAATTTAGTCTCTCTCTCAGTCCCTGTGGATCTAGAACTTTTCATTATAAGAAACATCATGAAAAGTGCCTAACCTAAAGTCTTCAGAAGCATAAGTAAAGCTTGTGATTACCTCACCTTCTGTCTTGTGCAAGACGAACAATTCAGATTCTCTTCTCTGAAGTAGCAGATGTGTATTTGAGCCTTTTTTAATGGAAGAATATCTCAAATCCAGGGTTTAGAACATACCACAGTGCCTTTATGCTTAAAGGAATAGTAGACCCTTTAAGTTTTAAAATGTAAATAACTGGTAAAGTGGTTTCCTTTGTATAGATAAAGGCTGTCAGAATGCTCTACATATGTTCAGCATGTTATGTTCAGGACAACTATTTTGAGAACTCTGAATAGAGTTAAGTGTGAAACAGATGCACCCTACTTAGCACAGCAATATCTAGTAGCCAAACTCTGGGAAACTTCATGGCAACCCATAGAATAATTTAGCTTCCCTATGGGAAAAATAAACTCCTGCAGGTACACTGCAATATGCAAGTTAAGGTGCTTGCTTTTATTTAGTTTGGAGTTGTGGGTTTTCTTGTATGGAATTGACTC
Organism: Tapera naevia; assembly: GCA_033556795.1. Taxonomy (NCBI): domain Eukaryota; kingdom Metazoa; phylum Chordata; class Aves; order Cuculiformes; family Neomorphidae; genus Tapera; species Tapera naevia. The sequence continues at coordinate 6,019,940 of JAUMJJ010000023.1, forward strand.
TAAGACACGAACACCTACATTCCAGCTAAAGTGTGTTTTAAACACGATCACACTGTATTAGATTCACCTTTCATTCAAACTGCTTTATTACCTAAACAACACACTCCTAAAGAAGAAAACATTTTAAATGTGGAGTTTCTTACTCAATACCTTTCAACATAGATGTTCTTCCCAGTTCCAAGGGAATAGAGGCTGGAAAGAATTCTGTAACATGAAACTTGTACATCACCCACTAGAGAAAAATAAGAAGTAGATTATCAGCATTTATTCAACTAAAGTCTACTTTTTAAATATTAAACACTCGTTATATGCAATATGACAGAAAGTGTCTAAAACTTTTAGCATATGTTTCATTGAACATTCTAGGCTGTCAATGTTCCATACAAGTTATTTATATTCAATTTCTCTGATACGTGGTCAATTATCTGCAAGGTTAGCACATTTGCAGGGTACAATTTTAAGCTATACCACATCAGTTTCTGTGTCTAACCTCTAGCAACATGATCTAAAGGCTTCCCACCTTTTTAAGGAAAGGTGGATATCAATCTTTTAAATATCTTCTGCTTTGGAACTGTGATCACCCAAATATATACAAAATTTTGGAACAGCGTATTGCTGAATCCCAAGGAGGTGTTTCAGTAATTTTAAACTAAAAGATGCTAAAAAATAAGGAAAATTTAAATGAAAAGAACTAATGTGGTTTTCAAACTCAAGAAAGAAAAGCACAAGAGATTAACAATGAGTTCTCTTCTTCAATCTAATGAAGTAAAAAATATGTAACAAAATATGCATAATTAAATTTTATATAGGAAACTAGTCTCATTCACATAGTAAGAGAGGACTTAAGGGGAAATCTTAACTTCTCTCTCAATGTCTGGTGAAATATTATACATAATTAACTTAAAACTTACTGAGTATTATTTTTAAACATGCTAGAGAAATAATGTACTACACAGCTAATTTGAGATTTAATGATGGAAATGTATGTTTCACTGAATACATAATTTTGTCCTTTCAATTCATGCAATCATTACTAAGATGCATTTATAACACAATAAACTTAATAAAATAAAATAAAATACTTACAAAGTAAATCAATTCCAAAGTGATATTGTGAAATATGTTCAAAAATTGATGTCAAGATTGGTAATAATGCTACCGTAGTGTAATTGATATTCTGTGAAACACCCTTAATTTGTGTGCGTGAATGGGTAAATTTTCCAAGTTTAAGATTTTCTGAAGTTTTTTCTAGGTCTTCAGCTGCATTTTCAAAAAAGGCACGCAATCCAGCTTTAACAAGCTCAGATCCTGATTTCATAACAGTTCTGAAAAATAAGATAAAAATATTAACTTTGCATTGATCATTAGGAGTTGTAAACATATATATGTACACATTAGTTACATTCTATTAGTCTTTGAAGATAACACGCATGGCTCTGTGAACTTCACATTATAAACTGAAATAGACAGTTACCTCTACATAGCAGTATAAGCAACAATTATCTTGAAGTATTTAATACAAAATAATAAAAACAAAGAACTTCCGTGCTCAGTCTTGCCTTTATAGTTTTTGTCATCTGCTTTTAAAAAGTTAATGCCTTCTCAACAAAAGTCATAAGTTGTGAGAAAGCTCCTCTGTACATTCTGAACAAGAAAGATAACTCTTTAAAGATAATTCTTTAAACTTTTAAGGAAGTCAAAGTAACTAAGTATGTAAGTCAGGATACATGCTTACCTATCTTCAAAGTAACCTAAATCTAGAAAATGCAACTGCAATACCAGTATCACAGTCCCATTCCTTAATTTTTTGCACTCTTCTCCAACCCCTTAAAGAAGCTTTCCAGTGAGTTCATTGTCAGGCTGTACTGTAAAACAATCAGGCCTGAAAACAGCTTAAATTAGAAAACTATCTTGGCCTATGTTTTAGTCTACATAAGCATTACAATGGCGAACAGTAAAAATCAGCAAGCGTATCTATGTCCATGTATTAATACATTCTGCTTACTTCTAATGCAAAATTTTCCAATATTCACACTTATCAATACTTAATATCCACAGGTTTCAATACTTGTAGTTCCAAAGTTTGTGGTACTTCTATCTCCCAATAAAGACCTCAAATGCCTTTGGAAATGGTGACAAACGTTTTAATTTCAAAGTTTTAATGACAGGCATTTAACAGAAAAACATAGATGAAACCCTTTAGACAAAATTTGCATATATGGTCAATATCTGAATTATTGCTCCTGCTAATACAATTAATTACAAAAAAAAGGTAATAAAAATACAGAAAAAATCCAACTCTTGTAAAGCTCTGTGATACCTACATAGTCTGTAGTTGGTACAAATGTTTCAAACTTACCGTGTGTCAAGAGACTGAGCTAAGATGTGCAGGCAGTTCACCATTGTAGCTGAATCACTACCTAGTTAGAAAGAGACAGTATGAGAGCACAATAGTATGGAAAATGTAGGGTAATTCTAATGAGCCAAAATGTCATTATTGAAGATGCACAGGTTAAACATGACATAAATCTCCCACCTTAGGTCAATGGAGGGACAGTTAGGTCTGGTTCTAGAACCAACTTTCAGTTTCTAAAGTCAAGAACTAGAAAGAAAAGCTAGTGTCTACTTATGGCTCATTTTCACCACTTGATCCTGCAACTTTCTCAACTTTCTATCTTGTAGTGTCTATGTTTCTTTCATAGTTTTCTTACCAATATCTTTGAAAGAAGCAATGTCATTTTTCCCTCCATGCCCCTAGCCTATTGAGAAATTGATCTATTAGATTTAAAAGTTGGATGACAGAAATCAAAACAGTAAGTATAAGATGAGTTTTGAAAAGCTAAAAGTAACAGCAAAGGCATGAGATCTTTTAAAAAGGGGTCTGAAAACCCTAGATGCTGCTATTTCTTCCTGCTCCAACACTTTACATATTCTATTAAGTGTTACAGCTTCTGAGCCATGCTCAGTGGACTCACTAATTCTACTGGAAATTTATATATAGTTTTATAGAATTTTGACGATAGTTTCTGAAAAGCTTCAGATAAGACAGAAGCAATTGTTGTACATTCTTTATATTTTTAACTTTATCAAGATCTTTCTTAAGAACTTACCAAAAAGTGAAATCCTATGTCTAACAAGAGCAGCTAGTTTGCAGAACAGGCTGAAGTAGAAAAAAACAGAAAAAGCAAGACAAGACAAGGGAAAGATTAAAGATTTATTTAGAATATAAGGGAAAGAGTAGTAGTAATATGAAAGAGAAAACACAACATAGTTCCTGGAAAGCGCATTTTGAATCATACGTGATGATGGCAGTCAGTCAAATAACTGCTTTAAGAAAATAAGTTCTTGAAAGCTTCTGAATTTTATCATTTTCTAAGCTTCACTACTTCAGAGATTACTTGAAATGTGAAACTTTTTTGATTACAGTGGTCTCCAACAATTGCATATTACATGTTTGGGTCGTTATGGCTATTATTTCTGAAAATTTTTTTTTTTTTGTATAAACAAGAAAAGAAGAGCAATATTTTAGTGCTTTACATGGCATTCTGACCTTCATTAAGGTATTACTATATTTCCTAGAAGATGAAAATAACTGATAGTCACTTTTCTCAATGAAGAATGGACAAATATGTATTTCTGAATTTATAATAGTAGATCTGCAGGCTAGGCATCCAACTTCTATCGTATATTTTTAAAGGTGTTTAGTAAAACTGTAGTAAGTGCCCTTCTAGCTTTACTAAGTTAACCTGACTGATTTTATGGAAGTAATAGGAATATTCAGAGAGGAAACATGAAATGAAATGAAATGAAATGAAATGAAATGAAATGAAATGAAACTTCCATTCTCTGAATCAGAGCTGACTGGAGGATTATTTTGCACATTTGTATACGACACATCTGAGAACTCAGTAGAGCAGAATCTTAGGGACTTAACATTCACTCGTATGGGCAACTGCTACATAAGGACTACCACCCACTCAGAAAATGGAAACAAAAGGATAAAAATAATTTAGATAAATGCAAAAAGATGTTGAAATATAAACTGAAGAATGGAACCTAGGAAGTTCAGTATCAGGCTTTATCTTATGTAGGAATGAGTAAGCAACATTTACTTTCAAATTGTATATCAAGTCTTCTGTTTGAAAAAGTAGTCAACTCTGCTCAACATACTGAACGAAAGCAAAAGAAATTTGATAAACTGACAGTTAGCAGAGTATGAAAGTAAAATACAGTTTGAAATATGATACAAAATTTCCCAAAGAACATAACTGGCAGCATACATTTAAGGGAGAGAAAAAAATTGGGAACAAAAATATTAGATTACACTTATAGTTAAAAAAATTAAATACTAGTTTTTATATGTTAATTGCAGAAAAATAAAATTATTTTACTATTTTTAGAAAGCTAACACATTATAAATTAGAAGGCAACTATCTCTTTTCAGTTGAGTTTTCTAGAATAACTGTGAGTCAAATGGCTAGTTCCAACCATATATTAAACAGTAGAGAGGTCTAAAAATTTTTAAATTTCAGCAATTTTTATGCAGTGGCAGAAGTAATTTTGCAGAGAAGGGAGAATCCAAAATTACCCCTAAAAAGCTGCATCATGGTATTTTCATGTTTTTTTATATCTGAAAACTTAAATGTGAGACCATGTAAATGAGTCAACATTGGGATAAGCTTCAACAAGAAACTGTTGTTAACAATGAAAGAAAAACCCATCAAAACTGTTTTATTAGTTTTATTAGTTTCATTGTTTGCATTTATTTGTTTGTTATTATTGTCCACAGTTATATATTGTAATACATATTACGTTTTTAATTGTATATTAAAGAACAATAAAATGAGGAATTCTCTTAGCTCACTGCCATTCTGATACAGAATAAACAACTCATTTTCTGTCTAAAGAAACTGAGCTTTTGAACTATCTCTTTAACCTAAAAAGAGATCTTTAATTATATGTACCATACACTCCTGTATATGTCTTAATTTTCTGCTTACCTTGCTACCATTTCCTTTTCCTTATTTGATGCATATCCACTGCTACTGAGTGTTTTTGTTGGAGAGGACAGGAAGTAGAGGCAGTGATTTGTAAAGTACTGATCAACTAACGGTAGAAGAACCTAAGAAATACAGATACAAAAACGTATTTTCACAGAGCACAAAGGTAAATGTTGCAACAATGCTCTCATTGGTTAAAGTTCATTAAAAGAATTTTAGAAGTTGTATGACAGTTCTATTTTCTCGTTTCAGACACAAAGCCGTATAAATTAAAAGCTAAATCTTACAATTTTACTTAAACTTACGTAAACAATAGATTTATACAGTTCTATCTATTTTGGATCTAGTATTTCAGACTTACTCTTCTCACTTCAATAGTGATAAATATCACTGAATTAGGAGGACTCTTCCTCTCCACTATTTAAGTAACTGTCCAGTACAGAGATAAAGGGAGAGGATTTTTTTTTTTTTTAAGATCCTCAATTAAATCCCAAATGTTCCTTATTTCAAATCTGGCTTTTGACAACAGTTTTCTTATGAGGTACACAAAAGTCTATGACATTACCATGCATAGGAATACTTCTTGCTGTTAATGAAATGACACTACACATTTCAGTGATATTCTGCAAAAATTTTCAGAAATAATTTATAAGTTCAGTAAGAGTATTTAATTTCATATAATAAATAAGCTGTCTTTTAATTTCTATGTTGTTTCTCATGTAGAAGCAGATATACTGAAATATTTTGAAGTATTTAAATACAGCAAATATATTGATATATTTCTGAAAATATTTTAAATATTTGTTCACAACATTTAACTGGTTACTTACTATAAAAAAAATGCGAAATATATATTTCTATTACCTGACAAGCAGTCTAATGTTACAAATTTCCATGCTCTGTATAATGGAATATATATGTATATATTACTCGAAATACTAAATCACTCACTTTAGCAAAGAATTTTATTTCTTGGTCATGTGGAGATTTTTCAGTTTTTCCACTGGTTACAATGGCTTCTGCAAGGATACAATCAAGAAAGACACGAATAAGAAGTTGCCTAATAATAAATAACACAACAGTTCTGGTAATTTGTTGAAATGCAAATAAAACAGCAGAAACATTTTAGCTAATTACAGATGTCCAAGAATTAAATCTGCAAATTAAAACACAGAATTTAAGTTTCTTAAATGCAATAAAACCAGCGGCCACTACATATTTAAACAAATCAATCCAACAGTTAACATTTAAATATCAACAATTTTAATTATTTTCAAAATAAAATCTGCAGCTTACCCAAATGTGCAATAAACTCTTGAGCAGAATCAACATATTTTAAAATTTTCTTCAGAAACTTAAAGGCAAACCTCTTTTCCATGGATGAAGCATCCAATTCCATGTCATTTAGACCCCTGTTTTAGAAAGCATTAAGATAAAAAGCTTTGATGAGGACAGTGGTACAAATGATGACAGTAATACAAAGAAATCCATTCCTTATTACTTTTAATTATTGTAAATTTTCATAAGAAGCAGAAAAAGACCTTTTATAGCAACTCTTAGCTATTGACTACATAGCAAGAAATGTTAAAATCAGTTCATGTTTCTCTAGGAGATGTAAGAGATTTGGATTTAAGTATCCAAAATATATGTATTTTAGGATATCAGCTTCAGAAAGCTATCTTACTGCACAAATGAAGCTATGGTACACTGTAATCTAACAAAGCAATGCAATGGCCACTACTGCTGTTTCTACTGCTGGCATATTAAAGTGCGAATATCTAGGAAGTCAGCAAAATCAGTCTAAGCGCTAAATTTCATTTCATTATTCAGTGTTACGCTTCATTTTTGTCCTTGAATTTTATGAAAGACTGAAGTCAAAATTACTTGTTACTAAATGAAAACATAAATGCAAGTGACAAACTACTATTCCATGCAAAATGTTTTAAAAATTTAGACAGTACTTCTAAAGAAGCAAGTATTATTTGTTCTTTGATAAATTCATGACTCAAATCATGACTGGTACGTGTGAGATATTGAAGAGGAATAAAAACATGTGTGGCTGTCCCTGCCTAGATTTAAAATACTACATTTTATTTTGGCTATAAATGAAACCTGCTTCACCAAAAGTCTAAAATTCTTTAGGATCACAGAAAAATTTAGGTTGGAAGGCAACTCTGAAAGTAATCTGATCCAAGTCCTACCTCAAAGTACAGCCAAATCCAAAGTTAGATCAGGTTGCTCAGAAGCTTGTCCAATAACATACTGAGTATCTTCAAGGATTGAAATATCATAATCACTCTGGAGAGCCTACTATAATACCTGACCAGCCTCACTGTGAAAAACTAAGCGTGAAATATTTTTGCTTATCTAACCCGAACATCCCTTGTAACAACTTGTTTCTTTTGAGAAGATAGAGTTTGGACTCATTGTCTCTATAAGCTTGCATTAAGTAGTTGAAGACAGTGGTAAAATCCTATTGCAGACTTCTGGTTTAATATTAAAAAAAGGACAGTGTCTTCTCAGAGCCTCTCTTGGCATGACATGCATGGCAGGACCCAAGGATCTTGGTAGCCCTTCACCTGATTAACTCTTTTATCAATGTCTTCCTTAGCACTGGTGAAACGGGACAATATACCCTCAATACAGTCTCATTACCACAAAATGGAAGGGGAAAATGTCACCTCTATCAACCTGCAGACTACTCTTACTAACATAGCCTTTTATGCAGACAGCCTTCATTATCATGAGGGCATAGTCCTGATTCACGTTCAACTTGCAGAATTTGAACTGCTTTTCTGTATAGATGCTGTCAGGCTCAATTTCCTTATTCCAGGGGTTTATTCCATCCCAGGTATAGGGCTTTGCATTTACCTTTGCCAAACATGACAAGACTTCTGTCAGCCCATTTTTCCACCTCATCAAAGTTCCTCTGAAAGGCAGCCAAACTCTCCAATTCATTGCTAGGAGTTCATTCCACAAGACTGTTAAGGATCCATTTTGTCTTGTCAACCTTGATGTGAACTGGGATTCTTTTTCTTTTTGAAGCCACATAAGATTTAGATTTTTAATTTATTGTTTCCAAACATACTTGTTTTTAAAAGTCATTATTTTTTCTTCGTTTCCTTGAAATTTTCTCATACATTTGTTTCATTTGCTACTTCTTCATACTTTCTCTATTCCAACCTTGAGAGGACTAAACTATACTTAAGATTTTCAGTTGATAGATGGTGGCCTACACCCAAGACATTTAACTGGCTTGAGAAGCGAGGAAGCAATTGAGTAACATTAAGAGAAACATCTGGTTACCCATATGGTTGTTTCATTTGCATCCGTACAGACTCTTCACATAGTAGACAGGAAGACTCTCCCTTTATCAATGAGATATAATGACCTGGCTAAAGGAGATGCAGGGACTGCAGAGGGTGGAACAGTGTCTCAGAAGCAGGGAAGACGTGAGGAACTAGTAGTTTGTGGCAGTCGGGCAAAAGCAAGAAAAGAAAAAGAAAGGAGGATATTTGCTGGACTTACTGTTGTGGTATGGAGGAAATGATCATTTGTCTTGAGATTCCTTAGCACTGGTGTAGGAGTAAATTATGGTAAATAAACGGAAGATTAACAGTTGAAAAACAGCTATGAGGTGAATCCAAGGAAGAAAATAATTGTGAAGGAGAAGGCTGATGCATCAGGACTTTTACCAAGAAAGATATCTAATACTGAAATATAAGTTCTTAACAATGTCAGAACATGGCTAAGAGGAAAGGAAAACATATAGTCTGGGAAACAGAACCATGGGACCAAGCAATACATTCCAAATCAATTTTACACATAAACTTAGAAGGACTCTAACCTTCCATCTTACAATTTCATTTGAAAAACAAAATATAAAAAAAAATTTTGATGAATCCTAGTTTATATTATTTTTATGATATCCTATTAATTATTATATCACGTGTAATCAACTGATTCATTATGCATTAAGACTAAGTATGGCTGACAGGCATCTCCTGCTGCCTCACTCTCACAAAGTATAATGCAACTAGGTATTTATCTTCATTTTCTGTGAGATCACTGTAAATATTCTCTTTTTGTGTTTATAGTAAGTCATGGTTGCTAAGAGATTACATGCACTTCCGTAAATATCAAAAGACATTGGTAGTTCTCTTAAATAACAAAATTGACATCAAAAGAACTTGTAGAGGTTTAAAGACACTTAACAAAATATCATGCTGTTTCTAACATATACCTCAGTAAGGCCTGAGAGATGTATCTGTACATATCCAAAAGTGCTTCAAAAGTGCTCTCAATCAAGAAAGATGAGCAAAAAATCACAACAGAGGCAGATGGTATATATAAAGTACACACTCTGTGCTGCCTATATGTTTCCAATTTTAAAGAATTTCCATGTTTAATGATTAGTCTAACGTTTTCAGAATGACATTCTGAAAATGTGATAATTGCAATCAGTACTTCAGAAGTTTTTATATGTACTTAACATATGCACATATTAATTTGAGAAAAAAAAACACTGAGAAGAGGATAAACCTGAATAACCCTGGTATAGACAATTACTGGAAACTCTTTGCCCATACTCCATAAAGAGTTTGAAAAGTTTTTTTCAAGTTGATTTGTTCCCTTAGTTAACACTAACCTGGACAGATGCAGCTGCAAAGAGATATTAAAACTAATATTTGAGCAATTCCATTAGTGTTTCAAAGGATCGTTCATTTGCAGGAACTAAACCTGCTTTTCTTATTCAATGGCTCTAAAGCAGCTGTGGAGGATATAAAAATGTTTGGTGGCATACCTACTTTTTGGGTTCAGACTGAGAGCCTACATATTTGGCAGGAGGTAATTTTTATCTATAGTGATGCAGAAATGTATATTTAGAACTGTCTTCTAATATCTTAAAAATGTTATTAACTGTTGATGTCAACCAAGCCACCTTTTGCAGATCCTAATAATAAATTTGTGTGAATTTCTGAGTGCACACTTTCACTAGACTTGAAAAGCAGAAAGAAACGAAAACAAGATCTGACTCTATGCAGGTGCAGAAAAACTTGTTCATGAATAGAGTTTAGTTCACAAAAATGCTCATGCCAGTAAAATTGCAGTTTCCTATGTTCTCAGATGTTTCTCATAAAACAAAATATGATAGTTCTAGTATAGTAACTTACAATTTCATCATATAAAGCGAAAACCACGGTATAATAAGTTAATTTCTTCGACAGTGTAAGTCCCTACAGGCCAGCTTACTTACAGAGCAATTCAAGTGAGCATTCTACTAATGAACTCTGTGCTTCTGCTCGAGTAGAAGGTTAAGGATGAAATGCCCACAAAATAGCTACTTTGTCTTACTGCTTCACAGAACTCAAACCAATGTTTTTTCTTAAAAACTGGATTAGAAAGCATTTTTACATAGCTGTGTTTGAGTATCAGATCTTAGATTTATTTTCCAGTTATCTTTACAGACACTACAGGCTCCTAATTTCAATGTTTCAAATCATCTGCTTGTTTAATTATACTACTATTGCATTTTGTATTAACTATGATGACAAATTTATTAAAAATGTTACCTCTCTACACTATTTCAGGATATAAAAATAACAAGGATTCTGATTTACAGAAGATATGCCCAATGGTAATTATGTTAATAACTAACAGACTGAAGTGAGATAAGGACAATCATCATGGTTTGCGCACTGAACATAAGTACCTCGTGAAAAGGTACAACTTACCGAGATACGATTATACCATTGACTTGAAGGAATTTAAACAGCTCCTGTGCCTTTTCACGGTCCCGTGATTTCTCTTTGGCTGTCAATGTGTCGTAAGGTACCAATAAAGGATGACTACCTCCACCTGTAGTAAGTTGAAAGAACTGTTAGTTTTTCTACAGTAAGTTTTTCTACTATAAGATTTATTTTACTTCAAGAACAAAAAGGAACTATTCAGTTTCATCTTAGACTGTTTTCTTTCAGAGTACTTCTTCTCCCTCATTTTGCTTGTCTTTTTGGTTTAGTTCACAGGATTCTGGCTTACCTTTGCTTTCCAGCTCCATTTTCTTCTTCTTGGCCCATATATTATGGTAGTTTTCTGCCATTACCTCAACCATTCCCTACATTGCCATCAAAAAAGAACAAGATGCAAAATTAAAAGGTGACAAAAAGTCTGTAATTCTATATAATTTTTTTCCTTGAGTAAAGTCTACACACTTGTGATAAAGAAACATCACAGTTAAATGTCATTTCAGGATACACATATATCACGTGCTGTTTACAGTGCTTTCCTAGCTTCATGTTAACTTTTTCTAGGAACTCAGGAAGACCAGTGTGATAAATGGTAGGACTCTCTTTTTTAAATATGTAAATAGTATGGCATGCAACTATCACAATTGTAGTCATGAATACTCATAAAACCTGACAAAATTCAGCTAATTAATAATAAAAAACCAAATCTATTAATTCTTTACAGCATAACTCACAAAGAACACAAATACAAACCTGAAGCTCCCTAGAAAGTACCACATTAGAAAGATCGAGTGGTGCTGGGCTATACCCATTTCCCTGTGGGATAAAAAAAGATGTCGATTTGATTAGAGTAACACTTTTAAACTTTCTTGTGGAAACTGTATTCACCTTTTGTTTCCCAATATGCTGAAGACACACAGGCTAATTAACAGAATGCATTTGCTGATCTGGAAATAAGGTTGCTGCAGATAATTAGATCTCTCTGTTCTCAACAGATAGCAAGCTATAAGAACTATGTTTTCTGCCCATGAGTCCAATCATGAGGCATACAATATATGCCTTGAAACACGACAGAACAATGTGGTAACAGCTTGAATGAACTATATACTGAAGAGAAGATGTCACAACAAAAAGTTAAAATGTGTTATGGTCTTGTGGAATTCAGAGACTAACAAAAAGCAGGAGTGTGATATATTTATGCAGTCTTTAAATGTTTCAAGTATGAAAGCTTCAGTACAACAAAACTGCCAGGCACAGTGAACCAGTCACATATAAATCACATATAATGTCTTTATTGTGCTTCTTCTTGGGCAAGTGGGCCTGGCTACAGGACAGGTCCAATTGACTGGAAGCAGAGATGCCAGGGACAGATGGACTCTCTGTAGGGTAGTGAAGTTTGCTGAAGAGATAAGAAATGCTGACGTATTGTCTAGTAACAGAGTGCTCAGGGGGAACTTTTGATAAGCAAAACTGGTGCTGGGAAATAAACTCAACAGAGGCTTAAGATGCCTAATGCTGATGCTCACAAGATCAGTGCTTGTGCAAGTGCATACAAGCAATCAGCTAGTGACACACCTTTGCACACTCCTTCCAGAACTGCTTATAGTGGTAGGACTATGCCCAATGCATTGCTCATTAAATCTCACAATGTTTAACCACAGTTGTGTGTTTAATTCAACTCAAGGGGTATAATAAAAATTCGTCCACATTTGTCATAGTTTTAAACAGCTTTCTCCCCTCGAAGACACAGACATTGAGCAGCAGTCCCAGCATGCTCTTACAAAAAACTAAAAATGAATAAAATAGTTCGCATCACACCAAAATGCTAGGTACTATATAAACATCACCAAATTTTGCCTGTAGATTTAACAAAAAGTATAAAATGTGCAATTATTTGTTGTCCATAATTATAACCTTGACAAAAGCCCAGTTAAGGCTTTTCTTTTTGACCAAAGAAGGAAATCACTCATTTACTTACAAAAGTACTCTGCCATGTATTCTTTGAATGACTGTATGAAAAGTCTCTTGAGGTCTTCTAAGAAAATGAATGGATATGGTCTCCGTCGGCTTTATTATCTTAAAGACTGTCGCCTTTTGCATTTCTCTCTTTAGAGTTACTGCACAGTTTTTATGATAGTGACATGACTTCCAATTTCAGAACGTTAACATTAAAATTTCTCTTCATTGAAAAAATATAAAATGAACATAATTTTGTAGAATTTCTCAGTAAATTAACAAACAAGAATTTTGCTTTCTAAATTTCAGCAATTTCACCTTACCTGGCTGGACTGAGATATGCTGCGGAGCTTTTCATTTTCACGCTGATGTATTACTGCTTCTCCTCCTTCCTTGGTCCTTTCTAGGTTCCATCCCATGGCCAACATGGTCTTCAGTGATTCTCTGGCAGGCCAACGATAAATTTCCTTTTCCTTTAAAAACAATAACGTAAAATTTCTTCATATTTAGCAAGTAGCAAAAACTCAATAAAAATATTCTGTCATTTATAAATTTTCACATGGCACAAAAATAAACAAAACTTGCATATTACATCTGAAGAAGTGATATAGATCTTATTACATGAGAAAGAAGTTTTAAAATACTTACAATTGGGTTTTTTAAAATTATTCTTGGTGGCATTTATTGTTGGGATATGTGTTAAAAACTAACAGCACCCAAGTGAGATCTGGAGAAATTACGTAGTTTTTATCTGGAAACTTAGGCATTGATTCCTCCAGCCCAAAATAAAATACTGATGGCATGACAAATGCTACAAAATTAGTTAGGGAAGTATGTACATTTGAATGCATAAGCACACAAGGCGTTTTTTTTAAAAACTTCTTATATTTATATCCGTTCATTGATACATTACTAGTCTATACACCTCATTATGTAAGTAGAGCCATCAATAAAAAAATAAGGAATGGCCCATATTGTGACACTCCTTGGAAAACTAAAGGTGTTACAGAAAATCTGAAAAGTTGTGGCAAGGAAAATTATGAGTATGTCGTATCCAGACTTCTCAAATCAACCTAATAAAAGTATTTCATAAATAAAAATTCTTATGATAGCTACTTAAAGTGACAGTTTTTATAGAACCTGATTTTTAGGTTCAAAAGTTCTAATTGGAGACAATTCAGAAAATTCTCTCTGAGCGGCTGAAGTTACAACTAATACAACAATTCTTCATCTGCTTTCCAAAGATTTCAAAGCAATTGCAAAGCAATTAAACCTTTTGTAACTCTCATCTCCATTTTCTGAACAGGAAAAGTGAGCAAAGATGGAAAAATGTAATTAGCTTATTTGAGTCACCCAATGATTCAGTGGTAAAATATGTAACAGAATTCAAATTCATTTCACTGTCTGACAACTAGAAGACATTCGTGCTTAGTCAAGAAATTAAAATAAAAAATGCATTTAAAATACTTCAAATGTTTTTTCCCCATTTTCACCAGAAGGATCTGCTACACTTTCCTTAATTTTTTCTAACACTTTTCTTGAAGACAAAATTGCCTTCAGATATGTTAAATCACACTTTCACCAAAATCCAGGAGCTTCTGCCAGTCAGTCTTCATCCTCGAAGGCCTGAAAACACTGATATTTTGAATACAAACTGGCCCAGTCCCATCAGACCACCTAACAGAAGCAAATTTTACAAGATTCTGTAAAATTAATTAAACAGCCATTTTAGCATATAGATGTTGCTATTTTTAACTGTAAGAATTGTAGTTTGCCTCTCTTCCTGTTATAACATATATTTTAAATGGATTTTTAAAAGAACACAAATCAATCTACTTTATATGAATGCAACTGAAATTTCCTCTATTACCTTTTCAGTTAAAGTTTTGAAAGGTCTTATTAATGGGTGAGTCTTCATATTTTCATCCAGTGAAACACCATATTTCCATCCACTATTAGTCTGAAAAAAAATAAATATACTGAAATAACATAAGAACAACACAGATGAGTAACAGCAAATTGGCCAGTTTAGTTTGTCATATTGAACTGCTAATCTACTCCAACAGCTACTCAGTGCAACAGAAATTTCTGCTAAAGAAGTATGTATCCATTTGTGTATACGCTGGAACAAAACACAGTCCACATAGATCAGATGCCATCTATGAGTAGCAGGTCTCGTGCAACCACTTTTGAGCCTAACATACATTGGCCCCATTCAAATGGACTACTGCCTTCAGACAGTTCTGGTTATGGAGTCTTTCATCTCTGAGAGGCTAAAATCAGCAACACAGAGAAGAAAATGTAACCTTAACAGATCAAGCACTAAAGCACATCACTTTAATGAATCCTTTACCTTAAACAATATTAACTGATATTTATGGTTTGAGATTAATGTGTGTACATTCACATATCTATACGTATATATATATCTTTCTCTACAAATTTGCATACAAAGTCCCACACAACAACAGAATTATTTCCATATAACTGTTCTATAAAATTGCTATGAATTTGTTATTGTTATTACAAATTACTTGATCACATCTCTTGTTTTCTTGAATAAAAGTGGTTTAAAATTCATACTTGGGTTGAATGAGTCACTCATATCCCAACAATTCCAACACAGTTGTCAAAAACTGCAAAAACTCCATCCAACTTCATTTTGCTCAAACTCTAAAAGTTATTTATTAACATTAATATCTATTTGCCAAATGTAACACTAAAAAGTCTTTTATTAAATGTTTCACTATGACATTAAAAAGATACTAAAAAAATCACTTAGTATATATTATCTTGCCTTACAGCTATTTTGAAGTAGTGAAACATAAACACAACATAGTACTGGGCACTTGCAAAACTGTAGAGGAAAACAATGCATTAACGCCTTCTTAAAGCTAAAAATAAAGGCTGTAACTACATTTTCTGAAAATAAAAAAAAAGGGGACACTAGACTTCCCAGGTACTGTCTTAAATCACAGAGGTGCTGCAGAAGAACTGAATCTCTGACTCCGGGTCAAAAAACATCACTATCAGGCAACATGAAACAAAAAAAAAAAGGAAAATAAAAAACAACCCAAAACAAGTGCCCCTTTTTCATTCCCTTCAGATCTTTGTATTAATAAATACTGGCCACTGAAGGAGTCACAAATTTCAACGCATTTTCTTGAGCAAAAGAAAGAGGCAGACATTAATGCAGTCTGAACAAGGGCCTATCAGGTAAACGGTTCAGTTTTTCTTTCAATATTCACCCCACATATAATTTACGAGCTCTTTTCTGACTGTTGCCCGTCTTAAAATAATTCCTACCTTATCAAAGGCCCACTTATCATGGGAATGTTCAGCATACTTGCTCACAATATACTCCAACTTTTCAGGAAGTACAAGGCTGTAAACAAAAGGGAGTATGGTCATTCAATCACAAGTAACTGGAGTCTGATTCATGAAAAAATAGTCAGTGTAATATAGCACTAATCAAAAGGCTTCACCTCCAGATGAAGACAAGACATTTGGCTTCGCAATTCCATTTTCTTTAGAAGAAATGCCACGAAACGAAGCAGAGCTATAAAGATATTCACAGGAACTCTTCAAAAACGTAACAGTTGCACTTATTAGCAACTGAAATCACAAGAAAAAAACTAAATGCTTCACCATAACCTACAGGTATTTTTCTTAGTAATTCTTAACACGATAATATTAGTATGGATGTTTCACATTACATGATGGTGGAGGCGTAAGAATTAACATAAGAACCAACTAGTGATCCTCATTTCTTGAATATAAAAGTGTTAGAAATCTGTTATTTTAAAAGCACAAGATCACTAGGAAGGCCTGGTCTCTATTAAATCATCACACATGATCTGCTTATTTTGCTGTCTCAGGTTGCTACAGATCAAATCTCAAAACTAAACGAAGATTTTTATAAAGATCAGGAAACATGCCAATTGAATCACCAGATTTTCATGATACTGTACCATCTGTCATAAGCACACTCTAAATAATGAACATATTACAGGCACATCTATCCCAAACATTCGAACTGTTAGGTAATAGGGTACTTATTAAGTATAGAATTTACTATGTACTCTGCAGATAATAATGTGGAAGTATATATCAGCATCGTATAGATTTTAAATGGGTGGGGGGTGTTTTTCTGGTAAACTTGATATGTTGTAGTTAAGTCTTTGGCAGGAGGAAGTAAAAATCCCTACACTACTTCTGAATGGTAGCAATATCATTAAAAAGTCAGACATCAGCCAACTCTCCCTTGCAGAAAAGAAAAAAATTGTTAATAAGGAATAGTATAAAAATATTTAAGGAAAGGAAGTCATTATGATTTATATGACTCACTGTGCTGTGCTGACAGGTTTGGGATCAAAATTTCCTTCTGGATCCAATGAAGTCTGCTTTTCCAAAGTTGACCTAATTCGTGTATCTAAATAATCAGGGGGCAAGGCACCAGCTATAGCACTTAGACAAGGCAAAGCCATTCGAAAGAGCTCTGGATCATACTTCTGCAGGAGAGATAGGAACTGGTTGGAAAATCCAATAGAAAAACATGCAAAATGTTAGTGAAAACCAAGCAGCCACACGTATAACTATTAGAAGATGCAATCAGTAAATCTCATTTAAATATCAAGCATAGAGCAATATTATTGACACCTATTTTTCTTTATATTCTCTTGATACATTTTTAAGACTGCTCAACATAAAAGTATGCTGACAATTGTATAAGTACATAGACGTATGACTCTCACGTATTATTTAGATCATCAAGGCCTACATAGGAAGAGTCAAGGGTTGCTTGCCTAGTTATAGAAGTATGATTATCTGTAGAAGACTGTCTTAGATCTAAAATAACTAATTGCTGTCTTAACTGCAGAAGCCATTGTCATTTCTTCCTTTTTTCCCCTAATCTTTTTCAGTTTAGCTGGTTAAAGAAAATTGTGGTTTACTGTACTGTCCTTATAAGAGGTGAACTAGCATATTTGCTCATCTAAATAGTCATTTTAGCTCTGGAGACAACATAGAAGTAGGTGATCTATAAAAATATAAGGTGGAGTTACATTTGAAGAATCTACGTTTAGTAACTTTCCACGAAACATACTCAAGGTCAATTGTTACACACTAGGTTATAAAAACCATGTGCCACAGGAAGTAGCAGCACAACACTGTAGGCCAAGGTTCTCATTCTAGCTCTCAATCAACATTCTTAGTATGCTTAGGTTAAAAAAAAACATCACTTCTCTGTCTTTCACATTCCTTATCTGTAAACTGAGAATAATGATATAGCTTTAAAAGGCTTTAAGATCTACTGATGACCACAACAGTACAAGAGTTTGACGCTAGCATAATTATTTAATAAAATTTTAATCAGATAGCACAGGTATCTTTCTGATGTTATGACACAGGCACCAATCAAGCACTTATAGGAAAAAACTTACACAACAAGAATATTTCTCTTGCTTCATTATTAGAAATAGAAAGACTATATGCTTCTATAAATCTGAACAATGACTTCATGTCAAGAAAATGCAGAAGAACAATTTCAAGGTCCATTGAAAATACTTGCTGATAAAATCATATGTTTGTAACACAGCAAGCAGAAGGCTTAAAATTTTGAGGGTTTAATTTCCTCTAGTTTTGTTGCAAGTCTTTAGCGTATATGTCTTTAGCACAAAGAAGTGAGATCAGAGGGTGAATTGCGTGCTTCCACTAAAGAGCAGGAATTCATGAAAATATCAAACCCTTAAATATCTCAGTACAAAACAGAACAATGGAGAATACTGTAGCCCAGTAGATTTACACAACTCTCTTTTCATTGGACTAGCAACCATAGTCAGAAAAATGGAAATGCTATTATAGAGGGTGAACAATACTGGCAGAAAAATGTAATCTTCAGTTAGCTGTAAAAAGCTAAGGTGTGCTAATTGGAAACATTTCATTATGTCAGGCCCTCCTGACACTCTTTATGTTTGTGACATCAGTCAAAGAGAGGTAAATGTCACCAAAATCAAACACAAATAAGGCTTAAAAAAGCCATTTTAAAATAATGCAGAGACCATGTTTGCTTCCATACTATAAATCAGAATGCCTAGAGAAGCAATCATTAATGGTCAAATCCGCAGTGTTACGTTAAGAGTTGGACTTGATGATCTTTTCTGATGATCTTAAAGGATTCTGCAATTTAAATCTGTTGATAAAAACTGGAACTTAAATTTAGTAGGATTCAATGAAAAAATCAGTTACTTTCCCATCGCAAGAACCTGATTATTGAGCCCAATCAATACTAAAAGTATTTACTCAGCAAGGCATTGCTCCTATCAGAAAGGTACCTTTTTCTTACTCTGAGAACAAATGAGCAAGTGAAAAATCCTCCAAGATCACACTTTGGAACAGGAAAATGGAAAAACATTTATTTCTAAGAATGTTGCATCATATTTCTTAAGCCGGGCAATAACCAGAAAGCTAACAAAATAGAAGCATATGACTGAAAACAGACTATGTAAATTTACCATGCTTACACCAACAATTTGACAAGCATATTCATGCATTTCTTAAAATTAATTTTATGTCAGTAGAAGTGTTTAAAAAATAATACAGCTAAGATAGGAGAGGAAACAATACTGACTTATTAGTGCAGCAAACAATCTCCCTCATCACTAGTGTAAGACTATATGGATATATCAAGACAAAGATTTGACATTTCATTAGTTTTGAGAGAATACTTCAAATTTCAGCATTCAACTTTTCATTAGAAAGTTATTTCATTACAAGCATTTATAGCTTTCCCATATTAGGGAAAAGAATAGTTAAAGTATGAAATCTCTGCATTTGGCACAGCAAATTATCATTGTAGTGCTTTTACAGTCATCCCATACTGTAAAGTGAATGACTGTCATTACCTTATGAGACAAGGAATCAAATATGCCCCAGAAAAGTTTTTCAGTTAAATGTAATTCTTCTTCTGCTGCAATTCCATAGCTTCCCATTCCTGAAGGCAGACAATAATATTTCCAGCACTGTTCATAGTGATTTGTCAGAAGCTAGATTTTAAAGAAAATAAAAATTCACATAAAACATTGGTATTTAACAAAATAACATACTGGCTAATGAAGTCTGAATGGCCCGTATCTGTTTAAAAAGTTACATGAGTGTTCTTATTTATTTCTATCTCTTAATTTCTAATGGCTCATAAAAATGGTCATTTTTCCTTTTCTTTCTTTTTGAGAGAGAGTAAAGCTCACACTGTAAAAGCATAAAGCACCAACTGCTGCTGTGGAATTCTCAGCGATGACAGTGAGTAGCAAAATTACAAAATTGCAGGATTGTGGCCATTTGAGTACAGATTAGCTCACAGATAAAGAGAGACAATGAGATGGCTATAAAACAGAACATAATAGATTGTGTTAAAAAGTTTTACAAATTCAAATTTATTTTAATTCTGTCATTTGTAGTTGATGCCATCAGTATTATTCAAAGCATTGCAGAAGACTCCTACAGTACACACTTTTAGCCATGTGTGCTCATCTCTGGAAAACCTATGACAAGAACTATTGTACAGACAATCTGTAAGCTACCAGTTAAAGAACTATTGTATATGATGTTGGTGCACTTTCCAAATAATTTCAAATTTCTACTGATGTCTTCTTTAGAACTAAAAATTCCTTTCCCATGGGAAATTATAAAATTTGAGTATCAGACTAGAATTTTGACATTTTTATTTTTTCCTGCAATTTTGCTTAGAAATGGAAAATAATAATAATAAAAAAATACCAAATTTTCCATCTGCTGATGCTCCAGAATGCATCTGTGAATCTGGCAGCTCTGCTTAGAGTATGACAGAACTTAATTCTGACACAAATTCTGTAGACCTAAGATCGGGTCATTTTATCCCAACAGGAACAAAAGGCAAACTGGGCAGAAAAATTCTAAATTAAAGTTATTTCTCATCTCATAATTGTAATTCTCTGTTTACAGAACAAGAACATGGATAACACTTGAGTTAAAGATTGCTCAAAGTTTCTGTTCCTTGGATTCTGTTCCCTGTAGACTTCACTCAAAATTTATTCCTGGACTATTCATCCTACCTGTAGTTACTATAGTTCATACATCAGAAGAAATATCAACATAACACTAACATTTAATTTGATACTTTCAAATACTCTTGCTGAAGCAGTAAAAAAGTCAACAATTTGCTGAACAGAACTGCATAATCTACTTACTATATACTCTTTGCATCAGGGAAGATTTTATGAAACCTTTACTCATATTCAATTCAAAAGACTCAATCAAACGATATTACTATTTTCAATTCAGAAGTCATTTCACATTGCTCACCCTGCTCTGTTCTGTTTTTAAAAACACGATGACAGATTGTTGTGAAGTAAGTTTTACATTGATTGCATGCACAGAAGGTAAAGCACTTACCTTGAGAGGCATTTTACAGTATTCATTGAGTAGGGGCACATCGAAAACTAGCCTTCTCAACAACTGTTGCAGCATAGAGGGACGTAAGTGGCTGTAATTTTAAAAACCAGACGTTCTTATTAAACCTCATGCCGTCCAGTGAAAATGAAATAAAAACTGAAATCTATTTTGATTGGAAGTCAAATCAGTCATTAAAGTATTTTGAAAAAACAACGTTAGGTGTTTAAAGAATCTCACTATGTCTCATCTACATATAGAAGTATATAGAACAGAAAGATGTGCTACTTCTGGACTCTCTTAAGTGATCAAACAACATGTATGATTGTGTTATATGACAGCAGAGGGAAGGTGCTGGATTTTTTTCAGAATACAAAGAGGGGACAACCTAAGCAAAAGAAACAGAATATTATCCTAACAGAACAGTTTCTGATATGACACTAAAAAGCAACAACACACTCCTAATTGAAACTGATCTGGGAAACACATTATGATCACTCTTATAAGAAATAAATCTCAACTGGAAGACTGAATAAATTACCCAATATTTCTTTTCTAGTTATTTCACTTCAGGGATCTATAGGCTCAAAATCAATGTAAAAATACTCCTTTCATATCTTCCCTTCAATCATTACTTTTTCAGGCTGAAGATTTCTGCCATACTCAGCTGTTCTAAAGGAGCAAAATTATTTCTTAGTTGTTCCCTCTTCTCTTAGTTGTTCCCTCTTGTTAGGTTTTTTTTGAATATTTTCCATTTCTATTATGTTCTCTTTTTGACAGGGGTCCATTGCTATGCACAAACTGGAAACGCACAATGCGTTACTAATTTCACAGTCCAGTGCACAGATAAGTAGCATTACAGTTTACGACAAGAAGCTGGAGCTATGATCCAGTTGGCAAATCGATATATCGATTCCTGATACAACTTTCAGGATCTGGAGGGAGAGGTATATTTTCTCTTTTTTTTTTTTTAATCCTAGACTACAGCCAAAGCACTTCAAATCACAATCAGAAATACAAACACATCAATCCCTTAAATCCTCAACACACACTCACTGTCATACTTGACAGACCATTTTTTTTGTAATTACTGGGGTTTTGTTTTTACAAATAACCAGAATTTATCCTGTATCACCATAAAGCTCATAGCAACATGACAGGTTATATAACAGTACCCATAACGGAAAAAAACAAATCTATGTTCTGTTAGGAAAAAAGTCCTACCATACCTTCTGGTCATTTACTTCATGTCAGAATGAAAAAATCTTACTTGCACGTTATACACGAAGAAACAGATTATTAAAATACGTATACTGCACAAAATAAATAAATTTGTACACAGGTATCATACATACTGGCAAATAGCAAGCAGGCATTCTTCAATAGTATCTCTTTGTGCTTTTGTAAGGGAACGTCCCTTAGATAACCTGTATATTGTGTGAAGCATGGAGTCAACCAGAGAGGCGTGATGCTCTGTTCCAGAAAAGAGGGGGGCACATCTTTTGAGTAATGGAAACACAGCTGAGCAAATATATCTATTTAGTGCGAGAGCTGCCTCTGTGGTACTTAGAGAAACCTGTGTGAAGTAGTAAATTATTGTTAGTATCGTATGGAATAAATGTTACTAAATATGACGTCTATAAAATATAATAATTAAATAATTCTTAAGTCCCCTTAGTAGCTGGGTATTAACACGATATCCTCAGTATACATATAAGGATCAAAGTTATTTTTTGGAACTTGAGAAAATCCAAGTCATCCACTTCTGTCCTACTTCTTCTCCCACTGCACTCTGAACCAATAAAAGCAAAAAAGAATATGCAGCTTCTTTCTTTAAAAAAGTTAGCAAAATCCACAAAGCATTAAATAACATTTTTCATCTCATTTAATTTCTTCATACCTGCACAGGTATGAATTTTTAGTGTAACTCTTAGAGGTACATATCAAATAAAAGCAGCCTACTACATGATATCTAATGTACCTACTGTATAATTAATGTAAGCCTCTATTAAAAGTTTTTAAATTGCACTACGCTGTTGCTTTTTAACAGGGTACTGAATGCTTAAGACCAGACTTAAGCACTATAAATTAATAGTAAAATTATTACTGTTTGTGTTTATAGTGAGCTTATACTACCCTTTTCCATTTTATAGCTGTTTTGACTAGAAATTCTGTTTCTTACACTTAACAGTCACTATATTCAGTTACTGCACCTAAACTCTATAGCAAAATACTTACTGTATCCAAAGAGGCAGAGGCTCTTAAATCTGGCAAAAATCCAACTTCCAGTAGGTGAAGGAGGAAGCTTTGGTCCTTAATACCATAGACACGGTCCAAAAAGAGTACCATGGGTGCTTTATGATCAGGACAGAAATTTGCAGACATGTCTGGCTCATTTACTGTGCCATCTACACAAATATATAATGCATTTTTTATCAATAGGCAACTGATAAAATAAGAAATATCATGACAATGAAAGACATTATAGCTAAATTTAATATGTGAAATAACACGTTCAATGAAAATTGTATTCTTGTTTAGTTTTCTTGGATGCTGAAAAAAATATCAAGTTTCTATTATTTTAAAAAATCTCTTTTGCAATAGATTAATCTTTCACTCTTAAATGAAAACATAAGAATGGATGGTATTCCACCTGTTTCAGTGCTTTTACAGAGAATGTTTATATGGTAAAATTGAATATTAATATTACTGCAACTATTAAATATATATAACAATCATGAAGTCAAAAAGGTTAAGAATTTTAATTTTGTCTCATGTAAACTAGGCTAGAAATAACAATAACACAGAAGGCAAGTGTGTATTAGATAAACCATCTCTGACTGTAAAGGGAATAGACAATTCTTGGTGAAACAGAAATGACAACAATGGGAGGGGAATTAAAATAAAGTTATTTTGCCCTAGAAGAAAATGATAGACTTGTATTTTATAGCCCACAGAACATGAAGAAATTACCAGAAAACATGGAGATCATATGCCACAAAATCCTCAACCTCTGTTGACTTTATGCTTTACAGAAAATTTTCATTTGTGTCATTATCTTGGAAGTTATTTTTTTGGAAACAAATCCACCCTGGATAACCACATTGACCACTTACAGAAAAGAATCAACAGTTGCATAACAAGCAAGAACACTATCATTAATACACCTCTGCACTCTGAACTCTGATTTTGAATTATTTTTCAGCTCCAGAGTGAAGAGGGAGAAAATTCAAGAGTCTTCACTGACTTCCCTTTAACAGGTAGCGTTAAGAAGGCTGTTAGATCCACTGACAAAAAAAAAATCAATTTCAACCTCAATGACAGGTAGGGATCCAGGTACAGATAGGGAACCACGCAGTTCAATACAGAGAGAGCAGCAGATCCATGCTGTGCCCTGGGTTCAGGTTTTCTATGTGTACACACAAACACAATACTTGGGTCTTCAGAGAGTAGTCTCATTACTGAGAGGTGAGAACGGATGAACTAGAGTAGTAAGAGAAACAGATAGGTCCTTCAACAACACAGCAGCATAGCCTGAACTCTACAGTGGCAGCTCTTGAGGTACTGAGGAGTCTTGGGGAAGGAGTGTATCTACCTGGGAAGGAAGGATGTAATGTCTAACGAGAAGGACCACATACCTAAGAATACGAAGAAGCAAGGCAGTGGGAGTGGGAGACTGATGTATTAGGCACTAAGCTGGATGGCTTCATGGTATGTAAGATGATTTCATGATAACTTATCTTTATCCTATGAGAGGACCTTGTGGAAGGCAGGCAGAGATTTCATGTCTCAAAGAATTGGTGAGAGAGTCACGTAAAGAACAGGGATTTAGTTAGGTGGATTATCAAAGGAGGAATTGTTTTGGGACAAGATGAACAAGTACAGAAATAGCCTACACATTAAAAAAATAGAAATCAGTCTTCCATTATTGAACATTAGAGATCAAAGTGGAACATTACATCTAGAAACTGGAGAAAATACAAAAGGTGTGGTGAAGTACCTTCCTCATAGTGGGACAATCTCAAAACAAGTATGACTGGTTTTCACTCCCTCTGAAAAGGTCAGGGAAGAAATAAACAGGGCAGCTCCAAGAAACAGGAAAGGAAATTAAAATGCAATATGCATGCGCAACATTTTAATCAAGTGAGGACAAACAGGACTATTCTGAGTCATCAGCAACCTGGACAAGGAAGCAAACAAAGGAGCCTAAAAATCTGTATACAACACTAAGTTCTTCTGTATGGTTAAATCCTTAACAAAACTGAGCAGGCAAAGTAGAGACAGCTGCACTTCAATGCAGACAACTCTAAGCAAATGCATCTGCAGGAAAATAAGGCACATCTACATGATGCTGAGCTTGGAACTGACACTACAGAAAGATTTTGAGGCCATGACAAATTCTGTGGAATCATCAGCTCAATGTGTAGCAGTGACTAAATAAGTTGACAAGATACTGGGCACCATCAGAAAAAGGTATTCAGAATATTAGAGAGGGCATCATTTTGCTGCTGTATAAAGTAGAAAATGAATACATAAACCAACCTATTGTGTGCTCACATTATCAGTATAACCTGCTCACATCTTCTGCCCATTCCATGTCTGCTTTCCATATCTCAGGACTACAGAATAGAGACAGTGAAGGTACACAGAAGGACAACTAAAATGTTATTTTATGATGAGAGGCTAAGAAAAATTGAGATTCTTCAATCTGGCAAAATGAGGACTGAGGAAAAGGATGTAACTGGGATTTAGAAAACTATTATTGTAGCTGACAGGTGAATGAAAAACTGCTATAATTCAAACCTCAAAATACTACAATTCAAGGTTGTTAATTAAAATCAGTAGAGTCTAAGTTTAAAAAAAAAAAAAAAATATGATTAAAATGTTTCTTTATGTAGCAAATAGTGAAATTCTGGAACTTATTGCCACAGGAGTCTGTGGGCACAGACGTTATTCCAAAGTGATTAGATAGGTTATTGGCCACCACATCCAGAAAAAAGCATTAATGAGCGGTGAGGTGCACTCTCATCTTTCTTAGCAAATGACTGAATGATGTGGAAGTACAAACGGACAAAGTGCAAGCTTACACATTCTACCTAAAGAGATAGCACCTCTGCAACCACTGCTGGATGAAAAGTACTGGGATGGACGGTCCATTAGTAAGATTTGGTAAAGTATTTCTTTTGTTCTTACATTCTCTGCTTCACAGAAACAAGCAGCAGTTCTACTAGAGCAGCTCTAATTGACACATATTTAATTAAAAGCTGAAGAATAGTTATCTGCTCTTACTCAACTCTGATAAAACTGCTCTAATTTACCCCTTAATGTTTATGTGCCATAAGATAATGAAAGTATTAGTTACCTTTGTTAACTGTTGACAGCTTTAGTGGTATACTTATAATCCCAACCAAATCTTCAGTTGGCACTAGAGATCGAAGGATTGATCTGATTCGAATAGCTTCCCCTTTTCCGCTTTGAATAAGCTGTTAGAAAAAGTTTATACATTAAGAAATTTAGCACTGAGGGACATAAGAAAAAATTCCTCAACATACTGATATTAATATGTTTTTTTAAACATTGGAAAAAACCACAGAAATTCAGTTTATCCCTGAACTCCTATGGAGTGGCCAATATTCAGCTGATCCTATTTTTTAAACTAATTTTGATATAGTATCAATAATTTCACAATAATATAAATCCCCAATAACGTTCACCTCCCCCAGAGATAAGATTCCTGAACCAATCAGAAAAATTGATGAAACTGAAAATTTCTGAAAGACTCATGTTACTTACTGAACCTACAATGCCAGATTTTGAGCTTGCCTCTTTATCCTACAAGCAGATGCAAACCTGTGTGATGTATGTATACATTTTTTCTACAATTTCTATGCAGCAAAAATTTCAAAAGGCTTTAACAATAAGGACGTGACCAATTCCTTTTAACTTCTATCAGAAAGTAGGTATTCACTACCTGCGTCTTTGAAAATCTCTTCCAGTAGTTTTCTTAATATAAAACTACTATCTCTGGCAATAGAAAACTACACAGAGCTTTACAGCTAATAAAGTTAATAGCTTTGTAAGAGTGAGTAAATAGGGAGGTTACAAGCCAAATTTTTTGGTTCTTGTACTGAGATACATAATGTATTTTCAGCCAGATTTATACTGTTAAAGAATTTTGAATATTGACAAGTAAAAGTCAGTCTAACTAAACACAGGTCTTGCATGTGGCTCTTACAGTCATTATTGTCAAAAGAGTGATTTTATGTATTTTTCCATGTATTCATCTGGTGTAGATACGATATTTCATCAGTGCATAAAAATACCCTCTGTATCACATTCTTAAGAAAATTACGTTTATCACTTTCTAGAGAACAGTAAAGGGTCAGTTTCAGAAATTTCATTGGTACTATAAACAGGCAATACTAATAGTTCATCTTTGCTTTGATTCCATAGTCATGTAAAAATTCTCAAAATTTTAGATAAATAAAAGTATAAGGAATAAAAATAAAAGTATAAGGAATCAAAAGACCATAACTCTTGCAAGGAACACCTCTGCCTAGATACAGCAATAGATGTAATAAAGTCCACTTTCTGAAGGGAAGAAGCCTTTGAATAGAGAACAGCTTATTTAGACATGTACAGTTCTGTTGAACTTACATGCATTTCTGGTGCACAGCGTCCAAGTAAATCTATGAGAGCTGAGTAAAATGACATGATTGCATTGCCCATGTGCACAATCTCCTCCTCCTCCTCCTCATCATCATCATCTCTAAAAGGTAAACAATATCAGTGAACACCTTTACTAACGTAAGTTCTCTGGAGCTAGATCCATGATTCAAAGACTATCAATCAGATATACTTATTTTCCCTGGCTCCAGATTACAGGGTTTTTATCCCTAGAGTAAGCACGCAATTGAACAGTTATAACTGACTTCACATGAGCCTGCTATCTTTATTCCACAACAGCCTTCTCCTTTGCTTTGTCCTTTTGGCTTCTTTTCTTCTGTAACTCTTATTCTACTTCTATCTAGCTCATGCTTTTTTTATGAATTCCATGTGACAACTGCTTGTGGGTGTGAATCTCTGTTTGTACAATGCTTTACACAACAGGGCCTATTATTCACATATTGCAAGTGTGATTAAATCACCATTTGCCAGACAAGCATTCACATTTACTTACCCTTCTCTTTTATATGCCTGGGAGGGAAGGTCACGAGCAGGATTCTCTGAGATCCTGATAGCTTCCTGCATAGCTGCCAGCAAACCATTTCCTCCTTCTCCCCTAAGGTCTGGTCCAAAGCACTCTGGCCGTCGAATAAGAAGCTTGACAACAACACTTGCATTTTCCTCAACACTTTCACCTAAGGATCAAAAACCACTATACATTCTCTCTCCTGAAAAGTATCCTTAACTCAGAAGACAACTGCATTTTGCCCTAAATTTTACAAACGATAAAAAAGTTCTCATACTTACTTTTGAAAACAAAACCATATCAACTGTGAATTATCAGAAATATACTGAGGTTTAAAAGTGACAGTGTAGACTTGCCTTGCAAAAGTTTTACCACACCCAATCTAGAAAGATTCAGTTTAGAAGGTTAACATGCTAGTTTCCTGAAAAAAATCCATACGAAGTGGTGGATATTTTTTGTTTAATAGAATTCAGATAATCTAAATTTTATTTTAGCATATTTCACAAATTTCAAAAGGAAACTGACCACAGAAACAAGTGTAAGACAGTTATAAAAGGAAAAGTTTTTTTTAAAAACCTCAGCTTTAAGATACACAGTTCGGGTGCTTTACAAACACTGACTCCTCAGAACTATGTAAACAGGTTGTGATCTAGATGCTTTCTGAATAAAAGTCATTAGGAAAAAGAACGTTCATATAAATGAACTTTTTTGTATGTAACTAACTTTTTAGACTGCAGTTAGTGGCATGTGGAAGCATGTCAGAAATAATAACTGGGTCAAAAGCTCAGTTTACGATTAAACGCAACTGTTCAGAAATTCATAGTGGCCACCTTATAAAAATATTGGCAATCTGTAGGAAGAAACTAAAATAACAGGATATTTAGGGAGAAAACAATTTCCAGAAAAAGAAACAGTTCACAGTCACTGAAGTAGCTTGGATCATCAGTATCTATATTTTGCATGCAACCTACAATACCAAACCACTACAGAAATGCAAGCAGCAAGTTTATATTAACCTGAATTGCAGCTTTAGCTGCCACCAAAGAACTGGTGTTAGAAATTCTGTTTAGCTGAGAGCAGCAGTGGTGCTACCAGGAAGTCAGAGTTAATGGAAGGCACCAGTAGGTGAGGTAACTGGGGCTGACTGGCTGTAGAAGGAGCAGCTAAACACTTTAATCGCATCAGTCACATCAGTACTTTTCCCCACTTAAAACACCAGTATTATCTTAATATGGAACATAAGAAGAAACGGCCTGAAGTTGCACCAGGAGAGGATTATGTATTAGGAGAAATTCCTTCACTGAAAGGGTTGTCAAGCATTGTAACAGGTTGCCCAGGGAAGTGGTAGAGTCACCATTCCTGGAGGTATTTTAAAGATCCGTAGATGTGGTGCTTAGGCACATGGTTTTACTGCTGCTGTTGACAGTATTAGGTTTACAGTTGACTTGATTTCCTTAACGGTCTTTACAGCTGAAATCATTCTATATTTCTATACCTTAACTACTGACTTCGCATAGGTTCTGCTGCTTTCTTTCTTTCTTTCTTTCTTTCTTTCTTTCTTTCTTTCTTTCTTTCTTTCTTTCTTTCTTTCTTTCTTTCTTTCTTTCTTTCTTTCTTTCTTTCTTCTTTTCATTCACCTTATTCTCACACTACATAGAAAAGGCAGGATTCTAAATCTTAAATTCAAGAATTGCAGTTTAATTTGGTTAAAACCTTTTAAGTGAAGACTTTTAAAGTAATCAATTAAGTAAAATCTGATCTCAAAAGAAACTCACTACATATATACAGTCGACCATCAAAACACGCGCAACATTCGGCTACAGTTACCAGATATTCCTGAATTCTTGCATGTTTTACCTATCTTTTGTGAAGACAAATAACACCTCCCCTTCCCCTTTAAAAACTGTAAAGGGCTGTTTGAAACATTATTTCCAGAATCAAATAGCAAATACAAATAGAATTATAAAATGTAATTACATCTTAGTTTAATAAAAGCACTACCAGTATGGTTTTGACTGGCTCATTTCCAATACAATTTAGATATAGATGTCAAAAATTTGTCTCAGGCAATTTTCAAGACACCAGTGACAGCTTTGTGAGGAGTGCAACTCAGAGTAAAAAGAAAAGCCCCTTGCAGCTAATTTTAACTTAGAATGTGCAGGAAACAAACCTTCTTTAAGTACAGCATTTGCCACTAGAATCTTACTCTGAACTTCTCCCATATCCTTTCTGATGCGATACCAAACTCCTGAAAATAGCTTTGACATCTTGCACCCTTCTCTAATTTACCTCGCAGGCCAAGTTAATGAAGAATTTTGCTTGAAAAAAGAATTTTTGCTTGTTCCAAGGATTCACTGGCCAGAATCAAAATTCAGTCATGTGTTTACGTGTGTA
Organism: Tapera naevia; assembly: GCA_033556795.1. Taxonomy (NCBI): domain Eukaryota; kingdom Metazoa; phylum Chordata; class Aves; order Cuculiformes; family Neomorphidae; genus Tapera; species Tapera naevia. Next base: position 6,050,653 of record JAUMJJ010000023.1, read on the forward strand.
TTGTTGCTTTTATCTCAACAATCCAAATATTTCACTAATTTATATTTGTAATTGTCCTCTCAAGAGAGGACATGCAGAAATTAGTAATCTGATTTTCAAAAGTGCTGTCTTCAAAACTGTCACAATGAAAAGGTTCAAAACCCCAACCATAACTGTATTTCAGAAAAAAAGCAGCTGAAACACTTGAAACTAAAACTTGATTCTACTGACTAGCAGTCCATTCAGCAAAGGTTATACTTCATACTAAATAAATATCACAAGAACAAAGTTACCTTCCTCTAATTGCACAGAGTACTGATAAAGTTTATTTATAAAAACGAGTAATAATAAACGTTTTAAACTCAATGACTACTTGTTCTACATTGCTCATATCATAGCAGTTTGTCAAGTTAGCATAGCAGCTTGGTCAACAGCTACATGCTTATCAACTAAAGAACGTAGTTCAGGTATGTTTACTGAATTGAAAACCTGTTTATTCCTTCTGTTTCAGGTATTATGTGCTAATTTCAGACCAACAGTATGTGAACAGAACAGTCAAAATCTTAAAATCAGACTGTTTAAAATATTATCTCCTGTGGCTGTCCCTAGCTGTCCTTTAAAACATTCTCCATATTGGCAGACCAGATAGGTGGTGAACAGACAACTATTTTGATCTCATCTAATCTCAAATCTAAATTACTAGTTTGATGAAAAAATCCGTATGAACTAGAGGATGCTTTTTGTATAATAGAATTCAGATAGTCTAAATTTTATTTTAGCAAATTTTTTTCAAAAGGAAACTGCCCACAAAAGCAAGTATAAGACAGTTATCAAAGGAAAATATTTTCACCTTTTTTGCAAACTTCATTGAAGGTACACATTTAGGGTGCTTTACAAACACTGATCCCTCAGAATTATCCAAACTTGTGACCTGTTGGAAATTTGCTTTTTGTAACGCAAAATGGCTTATTTACAAACTTCTAAATCTGCCAGTGGTGTAGTGACCAAGAAAGGTCTAAAATCAGTGCTCCCTGGTTATGTTTATAACCAGCATATGTGGTATATGTAAACACTGCAGTTCACTTACTGAAGTATTCCTGGCACTATCTGCTACCCTAACAGGTTACTCTGAGAAAAGTTGCAAAAGAATAAGGAAAAAAATGCAATGAAGATTCAAAAAATTACAAATAAGCAGCATATACCAATAATCTTGTCTTAACCTCTTTTGGTCTATTAACAGATTTTTATGGTTAGAAAAGTAATTGTAAGAATATCGTTCAATGGAATTTGGATGCCAGGAAATTGTACTTACTGTTAACAAAAACCGCAAATCTTAAGAATGACAGGTAACGTTCACCCTCTATTGGATTCCATCCAATGTCTGGATATCCCTTAGCCAGCAATACTGGACAACTCTGCAGGCCACAACCTGCCAGGTAGGTAACAACCTACAATAGAGAAGAATTTAATAATGCGTTCAGAAATAAACTTCCAAAAGTAAGTGTTAACCAAAATTAATATAGCCATTTTTAAAAAAATAACAAGGTTTTCATATTCTAGGTGTTTCACCTGAGAAACTAAGAACATAGCTCATTATTGCATCACTCTTAGATTCTAGTTCTTGCTTTTGATAATGATAAAAAAAAGTCTAGTACTCTTTATTTCTTAAGTTACCTAATTACAGGGTGACACAATAATACAACAAGTAGCATAAAATGTTGTGGAATTCAGGGTTTTTTTTTTACAGTACATAAGCAACATTTAAAATACTATTTAAAAACTTTAAAAATCACATCAATAATCATGTATGGCTAATTTACTACAATGGCAAAATAAATACTGTGTCAAAAGTTTATTTACATTAACTGCAATTTTAATAGATATGCAAATCATCACATTTTTCAGAAGACTGATAAATATCAGCGGACAGTTTTGAGTCTGAAATCAGTAAGATTAAAACTTGTGGCAACATATAAATTTGTAACACAGCATTTTTAATCAAAAGGAATATATTTAGCTAAGAGAGGTCTCTGAGAAATGATGTCAAATACAATTAATTATAGTCAACTGTATTTCCGAAACAGGTACAGAATGATTTCTCAGTAATTTAAAAGGAAATTCATGGTTAACTGCACAAACATGACTTTTACAATCTAAAATACACACAGGATAACATATGAACATGATTCTAGTATTTAAATATATTTTTAGATACGTAATCAACAACAAAGACATTCCATGAACCTGTAAAAAGAGATGCAAATTGCTATTTCTTACAAAGGAAGGCAGCCAAAAATGGGTGGCAAAAGGAAGATAGGTTTTCCTATTTAGAATAGACAGATATGTTACACTCCTTAGGCACCCTATAACAATTCCACCATCCAAGAGATCATATCGAGTCATTATCTAATGCCCTAAGAGAGGAACTAGTTATGAATTCAGAAAGAGGAACTATACCTCTGTTGAAACAGTATACAAATGCCTCCAAAAGGCTTCAACAGAGGGAAGACTAGCTAATGTGATAAATGTGACTACTAGAGTATGCAGCAAGGAAGTTACTCCATCCACTCCATGGAAAAAGTATGCAATTTCTAACAGGACTCGATAGTTTCACAGTATCCATTCAGAAGAAATGAGTGACTAGAAACTTGCAGGTGTCTAGAGATGCAGCTCATGTAGGACTGTTAGAATAAATCTCTTCTCCATCTCTTCTCAGATTATGTAATGCTACTTCTAAACCCTATAATTTTAATCTATTCTGTTTACTACAGTATGTCATCGGGCCATGGGGTGTTTTTCTTGTGCAATCCACTAACCTTCTACACATTCACACATTTACAGTAAAAAGCAATCAAATTTGCAATGGTAGAAGTTCAAAAGTTAAGTTGTCTATATGTAATTTATTTGCCTGGAACACAGGTTTTATGGTACAAACTTTAATCACAAAGAAACATTGTATGATTCTGAGAGTAGGATATGTATGCCGCATTCCACAAACTGATAGCTATACATTTTTTTTTTTTCCATGGAAATATGAGACAGTCACAGGTGGTGTTCCAGTCTCTAGTGGTGTATCCCAAGAGCCAATACTTGGGCCAACACTTTTAATATCTTTATTAATCACAGGACAGAGTGCACTCTCAGCAATTTTGCAAGTGATACATAATTGATAATTGTTCTCGATGCTACTTTCACCTAATTAGTATATTCCTGTGCTCTCTTACACCTTTCCTATTCACATTCTTTTCTCTGCTTTCTTCTAGCTATTCCCATCATGCTTCCATTTATTGCCATTTCCCAACTTTCCCTCTCCCACAGCATATGCTGATCACATACACTCTTACAATTGGGTCTACTCTCATCACAGGGTTCTCCCATATTGCACAGAGACTTTCCTTGTGTTGTCATTGAAGTGCTTAATCGTTATCCTCCATTTACATCAAATCCTGCCTTCTGTTTTCTGTTGCCCAATATTGTGCTAGCACATATTAGTGCCTTTCCCTGCTTTCCTCCTCTTCTGACTCTGCACCCATCAGCCATATCTTAATCTTTTTACCTTCCTGGATATACAAAGAACTTTCATGCCATTTTTTTGTACCCTTTCATGCACCATTTCTAGTTTATCCTGCTTCTCCTCACACTTCTCTTTACTCCTAACCATCACCAATGACCTGAATCTTAGATTCACCTTCCTACTGCAACTATGCTTAAAATCCTCTTCCAACTTCCCTTCAAATACCTTCCTTTCTATTCCCTTAGCTTAGGTACCATGCCCACCAATCTCTATGATTTATTTAAGCCAAAAGAACTGCTACTTTTCTTCACATTCTCCTCTTAATCCTCAGGTTTGCTCCTCCCCAAACAGTGTTTCTTTATACACTTTTCTCCTGTTTCATATCTATTTTCTTGTCATCCTTTCTACCTGATCACAGTAGAGAAAGGATGCAGAAGATGATAGAAAAAAAAAACAAACCTCATTTGCTGTGATTCCTACTAAGTGTAAAACAAAATCAGGGAAAATATTGCTCAATCAATCTTACCTTGAGACAGAATATACCTAGAGCGACTATCTGTGAGGCAATCATATCCAAAAATTGCTACGATCAAACCTGTCCTTTTCCCTTCTAGCACAAGTACTATATTTAACAGGTGAACAGGTCAGAGTGATCTCTTACCTTATCGAGATCTGGCTCCTCCAAAGCTAATGCAAGCTCATTGTTGTCCATCACAGAGGCTGCTGCAACATCTAGTGGTGTTGAACCTCTCATTGAAGGAAATGCTACAGGAAAAAGATAAAATACAATAATTAAATTCAGTTTGCAGTATTCACAGTTATGCAGCAGAGGGCAGTGATCACGCTGGAATCTAGAACATAAATTAATAGTAGGTTACATGGCTATTTAGTGGGTTACATGCCTATTTTTAAATCAAGAACATGGTTAACTGTTTAGAATAACGTTAAAATAAATGCTGAAATTTTTTTCTAATTTGATATCCATATCTATAAACATACTCAACCACATTGGCTTTAAATGCAGTCAAAGAAATCAGGATTAATAACAGCAAATCAGAGGAATATTATACTATTTGTTTAGAGAGCACCATGTTAACTATGTAATTCTGACAAACCTATCAATACTTTAAAATATACCTATATTCAGACAAAAGAGACACTTTCAATCTTCAGTGTTAGCTGTTTTCTTTCTTTTAGTCTTATCCCATTTTCTGTGTTTAATATGGTCAAATGCAGATATTGAAATGGATACAGCACTGTGAAATCACATGCTGTCTTGCCTTGCTATACCTTATTAACATAGACATCTATCTAGCCAAGACAATTTTCCTTGTGCTACAAAATCTAATGCACGCACATTAAAAAAAAACATAGAGTCAGTGTTCCAAAGGAAAAATATGAAATTCACATTAGTGTCCTAAACTTTAGATGGAAAGAAAATGAAACCAGATGAAACAGGAAAGCACCATAAAGGCTTAATTTAAAATCTTAAATTTCCAATCACAACTATATTAAATGAACAAAATCTCAGAATGTATGGATTTAACCCTAATTTTTTCCAGGTATAAAGAAACACAGATTTAGACTATTCTCTTTCTAATACAACTCACAGAAACATAGGGATGAAAGGAAAAGGGGAAAAAAAAGGTTAGAGGTGAAACCACGAAGTGGTTTAAGCTTCAGAGAGGCTTCATCATATGCTTCAACTTGTTATGCAAATTATAGACTAGTCTTGCGATATCAAGCTTGCTTTTAGCTGTTACAGCTACTTGACATACCCAATCCAACGCTACTGTTTTCCAGTAGGTAACTGAGATGCTCAAACATGGCCTTTTGATTTTGACGACTAATTCGACAGAAGTAGCACAGGAATCGACAACAGCTTGCCACCATCTTAGGAAAAGTGATATGCTGAAGAAGAAAATTGATAAAGCAGTGACACATGTTAATTTCCAACCCGTTCCAGTTCTTCCTGCGCTACTAACAAGGAAAGTATATTGAAATTACCAAGGCAATAAAGAGCTGACAGTTGCTTTGCTTCTAACTTAAGAAAGGACCCACAGGTTCTTTTTAACTTTTGGATTCATTAGGCCACATGGTTTAAAATGTTTAAAATCATTTTGCAGAGGACTACAGTGGCATATCAGTAGAAAAAAATGGAAAGATGTAAATTTTCATCAAAGCAATTTGAAGACTAGCAAATGCAATTATACAAAAACTCTGCCTTAACCGTGTTGTGATTAAAAGCTCAACCCCCATATTAGGTTATAGCTGAATAAAGAATACTCAAGAAGCTTAGTTTCTCCTCCCATGTTACAACAAAACCACACAGTTTTCATACAAACATTTCTAGAAGACTTCAACCTTGTTTAATGCATAGGCCTGATAAAATACAAAAAAAATGGAATTGCATTAACTATCCAATGCTTTTAAAAACAAAACTAAGCAAAAAACCTCAAACACTTTATGTGCTGCACACTATGGGCAAAGATTTCTCCTTTGAAAATAAAATAATTTTATCTGTAGCATTCATGAAAGAATGTTTCACAAGTTGCAATTAGTCATATAATCTTCTGAGATGAACATGTTATGCCATTCTCACATTCTACAGAAAAGAACTGATAGAACAAGACCAAGAATCATGCAACAGATTTTTGATGCTTGTTTAAAGGGTTTTCTATCTGATTTAGTAAATTTACTATTATATAGCTCCATTTTAAAAGTGTCAAGTTCAGTTGCATATCTATGTCCCAAGAACACTCAAAAATTAATGAGAAAATTTAAGACCATGATGGAGAACTCTTTTTTTTTTAAATAATCTATTACTCTTATAAGCACAAGCAGGAAAATATTCTATAAATATATACATATTTATACATTTCCTATAACACCCAAGGTGATAACATTTTAATCATAATATCATGGCTTTTTTTCTTTCTATGTCATCCTGCCTCCTTCACCTCATAGTTTTCAACAATAAATAACATTGCTTATAATTTATTATAACGAAGTCTAATAAATTTTGCTTCTTTAAAACACAACTCTAATTTGTTTTGTGAAATGCAACCTTTTTATTTATTGAGACAACAATCTTGCAAAAAAGTGACTATGTAATTAAAAGCTGTATTAAAAAGATGTATTAACTTTTCAAGACATCAGGTGCCCTTCCTAACTTCCAGAGACTTGATTAACTGTAGTTTCACTTAAGCAGATTTTTTTTGATAACATACTGGGCTAATTTGCTTATTTCAATCATGAAGGAGCTATTATGAAGAAGCATTAGATATAATTTCTGTTCTTAAATGCCGGATAGGTGAAAATGAATGAAAAACATTCATTTGAGCATGAAAAAAATTCAACAAGGCTTCCACCCAACAAATTTACAGGCATTTTAATAGAAACTTTGTTTAAAACATAACTTTGTTTAAAAAAATTACTGTATTCCAAATAATGTTAAAAATTGTCATTTTAGAAATTTGTCATTACATATGAACAGAATAAATGTGAAAATGGTATTCTAAAACTTTCAATAAGTAAGAAATAATATTGTAGTAATACAAATAAATTTTGACAGCCAAAAAGACTGTTGCTCATGATTCTCTGAAAATAAATGAACAACTAACACCAGAATTCAACGTGACATTTAGATTTAGTCTTTAAAATAACTACTGTAGACATTAAGGTATACACTAATACCTAGCTGCGATGGAAATTCTGAAAGCTTGCCCAATTATTTTCTGGGATATACATTTCACCAATGCAATACTTTTCCAAGGTTTTGTTAGCCAGTACTAGCAAAATACTTCTAAGACACCTTCAGCCACACCGTATTCCACAGATCTCCTCGTCTGCTTCTGACGCACTTATTAACAACAGAGGTGAAAAGAAGCTTGGCATAAATTTTCTTCCGTTTGAACTGACAAGTTTTTACCTTGTCACCCTTCCTTCAGAGAAGTGTGAGTTATAACACTTTTACAACTTATCTCAATACAGCCTCATGTCAAAACCACTTAATCCAGGAAGCTGGAGGTGTAGTTTAAGCCATCTGCTGCCACAACCTAGGAAAAGTCCCTAATCAGAGACTGCACTGCACTGCTGCTCATTCCATATCTTGAAGATGTAGCACTAAACAGAAACAAATGTCAATGAAGCTGGAAAGGCAAAACAAAATGGAAGATACTAGCAATCTAGTTATGAGGAACTTGCTTGAAAGCAGGAAAAGCAGTGTTCTAGGTGTTCTAGTGCCTGATGCCACTACTATACTTGAACTGTACATAAGTGATTCACTGGAAAAACCTAAAAAGAATTTAAAATGAGTATATAAAACCATAGCTGACCAAGGCATGTTCACAGCTTCTGGTCCTACTCCTTTTTATTCAGAATACCATACCTGGCAGAGTGAAAGATTTGTAGCAGGCAGATTGCAACCTAGTGGTTCTCCCTAGGGTCAACAACCTTTTGAGTGAAACTTCTCTGACAGATTATTTAATCACTCGATCAGAAGATCAACAGATGGCAGATGACAAACACTTTTAAAGGCAGCACTTTCTCTCCCTGCAAGGTTGCAGTTCCCATGAAGGAAACTTCAGGCTTGAAATTCAGAAGTAACACTTCTTTGCCTCTAAAGTTCCCTGCCCAGCGATTTCTTCTGTGAAATCTCCCCACTGCAATATCTAAAATCTTCATTAATGTGCGCTCTTTGTTAATAAGCCTTGCTATGTTATTTCATAACATGACTGTAGCCCTGTGACTCCATAAGAAAATCATGGGGTTTGAATCCTGAGTATCTGGAAGTTTCCATACTTCCATACTTCCATGTCAGGTTCAGTTCAACAGGTAGGGTTTTGGATTCCTTCTGTGGTACCTAACTCTCCCCATGCATTTCATAAAGACAGAGACATAAAGTAGCGCATTTTGGGTGGCCAGACACATCAAATGCTGCAAAACCAGGTTACCAAGTAATTTTCTAGGTTTGCATTCCCTTTGAAGGCTGTAATGGTAATTTCTGCCAAGTATTTTCATAGATCTGTGTTGCTTACATTTTCTATAAAAACATTTTTAATAGAATTAGAAAGCTCTGTAGGGTCGATGTTTTGGGGTTTTTTTTAATGTCACTTCTGACTATATGTACATGTTACAGGAAAAAACAGAGGGTTTTAACCTATAAATTAGCAAAGTATTGATCATCTTTTAATTAACTGTAGCTTGCCTTGAACTCAAATTTGAGTGTATTAAACCAGAATAACTAAAACCAGTATGTTGAATACTTTGTAACACTGCGATGGTAGAGCCAGACACATTGTACAGGTATTTTACAGAAGTATATAAGCTACCTATGCGACCAAAGAGGCAAATAAAGGGATGTAGCTGCACATAAAAGGCATTCAAGTAGTGAAAATTTGCCAGACAGAGACAAGATAAACATGAGGTAGTAAAACAGGCTGAAAATCATTGCAAGTATATAAGAATAATGAGTGACCAGGCAAAAGAAAATAAGAGAAGAAGTACTGGGATCAGAGGAGACCTATCTTTTGGGGAGGGAGGATAAAAATACCGGGCATAAGCAAAGAGAAGAAATAAGATAAGCCGCTTCACTTCTGCCTTTCTTTAGTAGCCTAAATGTCCAATTAGCCTTCTCAAAATCTACACCACCGCTTTTAAAGTAACACACGTATATTCAAGAGTAACGGCATAATGCTAGGAAACAGGAAAATGCAACACTGCAAGAAAATTATTGTTCAATTCAAATATTTCAAGCTAAGCATTCAAAATCAAGTTGGTGTTAGTCTCTTATTATAGTTAATTGCTAATAACACCTTATCTAAGATGAAGAGGTATATTTTCCTATCAGAGCTACATCTCCCATAAAGGCAGCTGATGTATGCATTCTACTTAAAAAAAGCACAAAATCTTTTAAAGTCCTATTAAAAGACAAACGAAGCACTTATAACCTTTCACTCACTGCTTAAAAATCAAGTCATAGAATAGTGGGTCTCTCCCTCTAGTCCTATAAAAATTGTTTTATTTTTAATATTAATATTTCAATTTGGACAGGCAAAAACTATCTTATATGAAGGAGATTGTATTTCTTCAGAACATTCTTCTTAAACCTCCTAGTAGACTTTTGGAAAGGTTCTAAATGCAAAATATACAATAAAATTATGGTGAAATTACCTGAGATTTATCTCCTCCAAGTACATTCACCATGACATCCATAACAGTCTCATGCATACCCAAAACTCTCATTAAATTAGGATGCTGATAAAACACTTTGTTGTTCATTATATCCCTAAAATGGGAGAAAAGGCAACAATGAGTTTCTAAGAAACACCATTTTAATTCAAATCAGAGATCCATTATCTGCGATTTAAGATATGCATTCACTGTACTAACATCATTTTATATTCTCAGATTTCAGTATAATACAAAACTACCTGATAACTAAATGTTTCACATTTCAGTATGCTGTCATTTATCTGATTTTCATGCATCCTATATGATAAGAATCTAAACTTTTAAATTAATTCAAAATGGTATTTCTTCAACTTTAAATTGCTCTCACCATCTGTTCTGTTTAAAGAAAAAATATATTCTGTGATGATCTAAGTGGAAAAGAATATATTCTGTTATGTTTTAAGTAGAGAACGGGGATCAGGAAATCAAAATTTAATTTTGCCTCTGCAGTAACACCTCTTAATAAATTTTCTCAGTTCACCAAACAGAGGACAATAAATAGACTTAATACTCAAGGTTATTTGTTAGATGTGTTTCATCAATATTTCCAAAATTAAGACCATCTGTCAGAAGATGTTAAATGGCATATAGTCCCCTTAAACCAAAATATTTCAACATATTCGCTCTGCCCACAAATCTCTCAACATGTTCTAGAATTCGCTGTACTGATTTCATAATCCAGAACACAATTTATGGTTTTTGATAGGGAATCCAAGGATTTACAACAGTTTAGGTCAACCTGTTAAAAACAAATGGCAAATAACAAATACCATACCTGCTTAAGGAAATAGAGAAACCTGGGAATAGAAGACGATTCAATACACCAACTCTGGGAAGGGGGCTACACATATGCTGAATTTTGACAAAACTTATCCTTTATCCCTCCTAGAACTCTCAGCAACTTCACAAAGTATAAACTGAGGTATAAACTAGGTAATACTGTCACGTACTAACTAATGTGTTGTTACCATGACTAAATTCAAGTGAAGATACTAGTCTTTGCATTTTTACAAAAACATGATGAATAATGGAAGTTCCTTACAACTGTTTTAAAGGAGAGAAACTGTTAAATGATGCTGATGAAAGACAAATAAATATCATTTTCTCTCTTTTAAATACACCATTTTAATTGAAGTGAACTTGTGTGAGATTTTTCTTTTCCACATTAAATGGCCTAGTCCAGAAATTGCTCATATAAGAGGAGTAAGAGACATGCAGGTATGTACCATAATACCACTGCTTAACAGAGGTGATTTCCTAGCAAAGATGTAGAAAAAATATTTTTACATCAGCAGGCATTACACAAAGGCAATTTCTTATAATTCTAATTCTATGAAGGATAAAATAAGAATCTTCCATGTTCAAATTCTTTAGATTGCAACTAATAAATACTAACCAATTTGACAATTTCACATCACAACACTTAGTTGGTTCTGTCTAACTGCTTGCACAAACTTTTCAACTAAAAAGACACCAGCAAGTTTAACCACAAATGCATGAAATATCAAATGAGGTTTAAGTTTGGGAAAGATGTAGTATTGACACTAATAAAGATATAAGTTATCTGTTTTCTTCAGAGCTGCTAAAACATATTTTGATGAAGCATTAAGCATTAGGTTTAACTACAGTAAATGGAGTCCATTTTCTTTAGATGAAAAAACACTTTAGTTCACAGAATCTTTGACACAATTGATACTGCCAGAGAGATTAATTGGAACCATCTTGGAAATATCTGTGAAAGTGAAAATTTCTGTTACATATCTGCATTTTAGTACTACATTCATTTTCATCAATGACCTAAAATGCAAGGATTTTCAAATATGACAAAAAACTTTACACAAACTTAAAAATAAAATTATGTTAATACCATACCCTAATCCATTAATCATTAGCAATTCTTCCTCTTTTCCCATCCTGACACTGAGAAGTGAGCGAATCTGGCCCAGTGCTGCAAGGAGATTAATGGTATCCTTCACAGAGGCAGCACTAATTGTGTATGCTTTCCTCAGAGCTTGCAGTAGCTCACCAATGCTGTCATATTGCCTACGAAGGAGGGTGTACATAATCCGAACTAATTCTGGATCTTGGATCTCATCTTCCTGGGACCAGCGCACCATAGTCTGGGATATGAGTTCCTTAAGTGTAGCTAAAAGAATAAAATACATAAAATGTTACCAGATATTAGAACAACAAAAAATGTCACAGTATCACAGTATCACAGTATCACAGTATCACAAGGTTGGAAAGGACCTCTGAGATCATCAAGTCCAACCTATAACCCAACACCAACACCAACACCAGCACCAGCACCAACCATCATCTAAACCATGGCACTCAGTGCCTCATCCAGTCTCCCCTTAAACACCTCCAGGGTTGGTGACTCTACCACCTCCCTGGGCAGCCCATTCCAATGGCCAATCACCCTTTCAGTGAAGAATTTTTTCCTCATATCAAGTCTAAACTCTCCCTGACGAAGCTTAAGTCCATGCCCTCTGGTTCTGACACTGGTCACCTGAGAGAAGAGACCAATCCCTGCCCGACTACAACCTCCTTTTAGGTAGTTGTAGAGAGCAATGAGGTCTCCCCTGAGCCTCCTCTTCTCCAGACTAAACAGCCCCAACTCCCTCAGTCGCTCCTCATAGGGCTTGTGCTCCAGCCCCTTCACCATCTTCGTTGCCCTCCTCTGGACATACTCTAGCATCCTGACATCTTTCCCAAACTGGGGGGCCCAGAACTGGACACAGTATTCAAGGTGAGGCCTGACCAGTGCCGAGTACAGGGGGACGATAACTCCTCTGGTCCTGCTTACTACACTATTCCTGATGCAGGCCAGGATGCCATTGGCCTTCTTGGCCACCTGGGCACACTGCTGGCTCATGTTGAGCTTCCTGTCAACCAGCACTCCTAGGTCCTTTTCTGCCTGACTACTCTCCAGCCACTCTGTCCCCAGTCTGTAGCTCTGCATGGGATTGTTGTGTCCAAAATGAAGTACCCGACATTTGGACTTATTAAACATCATCCCATTAGAATCAGCCCATCTCTCCAGTCTGTCCAGGTCCCTCTGTAGGGCCATCCTACCCTCTAACAGATCAACCCTTCCTCCCAGCTTATGTCAAAAACATGTATTATAATAAAATATTAGGTAACAGTAGGCAACAACACAGTTGTAAGAGAGCAAAGTAGCACAAGCAGACAACAAGATTTTCCAACTCAAAAAATAATTTTTAGATTTTTCAAAATGTGTGATGCTCTTGAGAGATGGAAAACAAGAAATATCTACTTAGCATTCAAGTCAATACCAGCACTGTTGCCAATGAAAACTTAGTTGATCATGACCTTAAGAATCATCCCTGTAAGTTAAATGCTATATTACACTTCTAATTTAGCCTTCATTTCTACACCATTTCTCATTCAGTTGATAAATATTTAGCTATTCTGTTGTTAAAACAAGGCTCTATAGTGTCTTCAAAAAAATTATCTACCTGGAAACACCTCAGAATCGTACAATGATGCAAACACACTAAGGAGTAGGAGACGCAAACTGACTTAGAATAGTGGAATTTTGCCTGTATTGAGGAAAGTCACTGTCACCTGGAATAAACTTTCTAAAAAACTTGTATTGTTTGAACCATGCAATTCATATTACCTGAAGCAGTTCTGTTGTACACATTACGTGTTCAATTTCGAGCATAGCTACCTCTTGACTTTACCAATGTTCTTCCAAGGGTATGAACTACTCCTTTTCAATTTCCAGCAAAAAAGTGTTTATCGCTAGTGCATATCAATTTATTTTTGTCTACACTATTTTTTCACTTGCTAACACTTCTCCCTTACACTTTAATTGACAATGTGTTTAGGGAAAACTATAATTAATTCTCATATTTTTTTCAATAAACTGATACAAGAAGTAGTTACTACTACAAAAAGTGGAATATTCTGATTTAAGCTAAAGTAGAATTAGCTTTCTATAGAATTAGTTTTCTAACTTCAGTTAAGTTTCATGTAAGTAACTGTATTTTTTGAAAGTTAGACAGAATGTCCCTCTGATAACATGTTTTTTTATAGCATGTTTTTTCAAATGGCATTGTTCCAGACACTGTTCTTTTGACCAATGATAGCATCTTGTGTTAAGTATGATATGTGCTGAATAGATGTGTCTCTTCTCTAACCATCGCTGTCTGTAGTCTTTATCTAAAAATGCAAGGTCAGACAGAGAACTGGCTCCAATAAGCAGAAATTTGGCTGTTGTGAAGTTCATAGTAAGATTAAAATCAGTCCTTAGGAATAACGGAATATATCAAAACAGGCCCTTTTCTGCAGGGACAGATTCTGTATTTCATTAAGACAGCTCTTTTCTTAGGGCCATGCTATGAATGAAAACATTAAACAAGCTTTTTTCCAAAACACTGTATGACTTTCTTCGATCAAAACGATTTCTTCTTTCAGTGTAACAAGGCAATCTCCTCTTCTTTGATATTTGCATTAAACTCCACTGTCCTGGTATAGCTAATAAATTCCCATAACTTTCCAACTCCTTGAATGTCAGTGATTTCTGTTAACAGTTCTGTCAGAAAGTCAATGATCTTATTAAAGAAGGGTAGTGGTCACAAAGAGGGAGAAATAGCAGTTAAGTTCTGCGTATATCCGTGCTTTGTACTGTGATGTTAAGCACCTCCCTTCCTTAAAAGACCTGAGAGGGGGTAAGCAGATGCAAAGAACCTTGATGATACTAAATTATTAAACAGCAAATGTAACTCAAAAAAAAATGCATAACTTAAAAGGACAAAACTGGGCAATAAAATAGCAACTAAGTTAACTTTAAATAAAGTCACTGTAAATAAAATTAGGTAGAAATATACAGTCCTCATCTATAAATAGAACAATGAAATGTTAACAGAGGTAAGACCTGCCAGATAGATCCTGAAAATCACAGAATCATGGAATAGCTGAGATTGGAAGCAATCTTTGGACATCATCTGGTCCAATCCCTACGCTCAAGCAGAGCCACTTGGAGCCCTGGACTCTTCACTAGATTGTTTTTTAACATCTTGAAGAGGGAAACTTCCCTGAACAACTTATAAAATACATCAGTTCAATTATCAGTATCAACTCAAATTCAGTGGCAGTCAAAAAGTTCAAATCAAAAGCCAGGATTTATTAAGAAAGGATGGTTAAAGCAGCATGCATTATGCCATTATATTAATCCATAATTCTGTCACACATTTTTATCCAAAGCAGAAAGAAGCCATCAAAGGAAGTCCATTCACAAGGCAGGAGCTAAGCAAAAAGAAAGGTGTTTCTTGGCATGATTGATGACAGAACCTCAAAACTCCCTGCCAAAAATGTGGCAGATACTAAAAGTTCACATGTGCTCAAGTGGAGACTACGCAAATATCTGTCAGAATGATACAGTGAGGATATAAAACAACAAACCTCTTTAGATACAGGAAATCTCCTGAGCTGAAGATAACTGCAGTATGGGAAAGCATTAAAGGTGTAAGTACCATATCTGATTGGCTTATTCTTATTTGTCCCTAGATAGACATTTGTGGTCACTGTTTGAAACAAGGTATTGGGTCGGATGGATCTGAAGTGTTACAGCCTGTCTTACCCATCACATTATTTCAAAACTGTAGAGTCTGCTTAGTGCTTCTAGCTCTAAGAGCCTAATTTTCATTCCCAAGAACAATTTCTTATCTGAGTATTTCTTAAAGACACAGAATTTTGCAGCCCAGTTTCTACCGCCTAAACTAGAAACTTCTCACATTGCTGCTCCTGGCCACTTACATATACTTGTCCACATCTAACCACAGTAGTACATTCAGGATTTCTAGCTGAATTCCTGCAAAGAAGAAAGCCAGAAACACTTGCAAAATTTGACACTTTATTAATAATCCTTTAAGATGTATTAGAGTTAAAAATCTCAGGAAATAAGAATATGGCTCTTTCTAGCTTGCCCAAATGCCTTCTGTGCATCTTAGTTTAGGTTTAGTAGAGTCTGCTTAGAATCTTTTTTACTAACCAGATGTACTGTAACAGTAATATGTTGTTTCCTTCTTTCTAATCCTTTCTACTCTCTTTTTTCCCTATACTGAAATGGAGAAGCTGATGTATTTCTTGCCCTTGAGGAAAAAGATCCCCTTGCAACTCAGCCAAAAGATGAGAATAAATGAGAAACAATCAAAGATGATGACTTTATGTGATCTCAACAATAGTCAGGAATAGTCTGATATTCTTTTTGACTGCTAATAAATCACAAATCTACTGTACCGCAACCAAACATTCTTTAATCAAAATCTAAAAAACAAGCAACCAAATATAGAACTAACAGCCACTAGGAAGCCTGTTGCAAGAAAGAACAAATAAGGTAACATTCTGTGGTTTCAGCAGAAGTAGCACTCTAAGGAACAAATATTCAAAGGACACATTCTGTGATTCTTCAACTTAATCCTACCTTTGCATCTATTTTTTCTCTTGAACACACCGTAGGTATTATTCAACAGAGACGCAATCTTTTCACACAAATATTCTCATATATCCACACTAATGTCACTTTGAAAGATCCATAGTTCATTGTTTTAACAGAAGAATTGAATGAGATCATTTGTTTAAACCAGTAAATTCTATTTCCTGATTTCTGTTCTAGGACCAGTAATGAAGTGAATGCCTTCACAATATATGATCCTACATGAAATAATTGTATTACAATAGCAGACGCCCTCCCTAAGTTAGAGTCATCCAAAGAGCCATAGTTAAACGAGCCTGAAAGCCATAGCTTCTATTCCCAAAATATATGCAGAATACCACTGATCTCCTTGCATTTCTACCTGCAGCTACGCCACTCACTATCTTAAGTAAGACTATTTTTGACACTTCTTGTGTGTAAGGGGTGCTATGCCTTTTATTGCACACAAGACTCTGGCTTGGTAAAGAAGGTGAAGGGCAGGCCAGCAGATTAACCTGTAGCAGAAGATGCAAGGAATCTGAATGCTGGGCACCGTAACAGTGATAAACAGCTAAAGTAGTTGCTAATGTTTTTCCATTTTTTTAAGTTTTAACAAGAAATTGCAGCACTTTAACAATCTTTCAACGCTGCATGTTAGTTACAAAAGTCCTATCATTGTATTTAACACTAATTAATTGCCTCAATTTGTTTATTGTCTGAGTGCTAGCTTGTTCTTAAACCCAAATTCTACTAATTCATCACTAACACTAGTTTAAATTGTTTCTATTCCTCTCCTAAGATACAAGTCCATTTTGTGAGTAGACGAATGCCTGCTTAAAGGAAAGGAAGATTTCCTTGCAGAAAATAGTTCCTTCCTATGAATATTTGCACCCTAAATACGTATGACCAGACACTAAAGGTCAGACAATTTTAGCTTTGGCAAAAAGCACATGCGATGCACACCACCATCCCTCTTCATGCACATAAGAGGACTGAGGCACCTCAGGCACCGCTTTCATTTTGCTCTCTGAATTCCAAATTTCCTGGGTGTCCAAGGGGAAGTTCACATATGGACCACATATCTCATAGTCTCCAGCTATGATCAAGTACATAATATAATATGATATAATATGCGAGACCAGTAAACTCCCCGAGTTGGGATGCCTCTCAGGTGTAATGCGCAATCATATTTGCTAACAGAGCAAATTAAAAAAGCTTAGGTGAAGTTATAGCCCCTTCAGAGCCTGTTCATTGCCTGTTGGAAATGCTGATGTACTAAATGTGAATATTCTTACCCATCTCAAGTAATATTTCCAGATTTCTTGAGATCCAACCACTGTCTGTTGGGAATGCTAGTGCATTACACGTGTGTGTTCTCACTAAACATCAAGACAGAAATTCTGAGACCAATCTTTCCCTCTCTTTCTTTCTGTCATGACCTGCATTTCTCTTGTGCTCTTATGCTTAAATATTGATATATCTTTGTATGAGTATGTATCTCGATATAGTTGTTTGTATATATACTTTTCATACTGTGTAGTAAATAAGAGTGAATCTCATTATTTTCAAATCTGATTGAGTTACTGATTAATTTGATTATAACACATATATTGAATATTTTAATCACTTTGTTTATTCATTGATAATTAAGTATAGGAATTTTTCAATTTTGTCTTAATAAAATCTAAATTGCCGATCAACTGAAATTGACAGTTATAAAATAGCATTGCTCTTTAATCTAACACAATTCTCGATTAAATTATTATGTCTGAAATTAGATTAACTCTTCCAGTTCTGTACAAGGACCTATTACTAAACTGAGCAAATTGGAAATACAAGAGAAGTACTTACTGCCATTCTTGGTTGGAAGACCAATTTCAAGTCATTTGCACAATTCTCCACATGATATTTGGATGGTGGTGTAGCAACTTAGAGCTGGTAAACCCCAATCTTGATTTGCAAAGGCAATGAGAAACCTCAGCAAAAAATTACATTCTGAAGGAAGGTCTGGGGGAATCTGCTTTTTGCCTTACTTATTCCTCACCGTCCATAGTAATTACTAATGATTGAAAACTCATAAACATATGACAGTAAACACAAAATTTCTGAGATTCACACTACAAAAAACCTCACTGGAGGTAATACACAGAAGTGAAAGTCAGGCGAGTTGAGCAAAGAGGCTCAACAAAATTCCCATTCAGGTGGCAGAGGAATAGCAAGCACAGAACCCATCACACCTTTCTAGACCATGAACACTCCTCCAGTGCTAGAGAACTGGGTATGAGAACGTACATGTACAGAAATACTGCTCAGAATAATAAGTCTCTGATTTCAAGTGTTTCAGGAAGTTTATGTGCATGTACATATGTTTGTGTGTATATGTACTCCAAGATGAGGTAGTAGTAGCAAGGATGTAGACTTGGTAGTAGTAAAAGGATAAAGACTTTGTTTTGCTACTAGTCCTTCCCTGCTGGTAACATAACTGGCTACAATAATTAATTTATTAGAGGAAGTAAAGCTAAAAGAACAATACATCCTCAATATGCAACACAAAATCTTGCAGAGATGAAATAATAATGACAGAATGCTGTTCAACTGAGGCAGATGGAACTTGAAATAACTTAGGGATGGACTTCCCTGTCTCCCATTTACAAACACTCTGTTTTGCTCTCAGGTACCAAAGAGGTTGAATTAACCACTGTAACAAATATTACAGGAATCTGTCTGTAACATTTATTATTTCCGTGCCTCCATTAATAAAAGTAGTGTATCTTTGAGACACCCGCAATGCATGCAATAATGTATTTTCAGTTTTTCATTGCTAAAATGACTGCATGCAGTTATCAACTACTTAATGCGCATGCATTATTTCTTAAATTGGTTAATGAACTACATAATGTTCTTCAAGCAAAATAAAGAAATCACTAGATGCTATATATGACACCCCTCTGTGTTTATGGACATGCTTGGTTTTACTGAAACTCAAGCATTTCAGAGAACCAAAAATGGTTGACACACATCATAGCACTTATTATACACTTTCTCATTTTCTCAGCATTTACAAGTTAAAATTGATTGAATGCAGTAAAAAAAAGATCTTTTATTTCCTCTGTATAAAGTTACATAAACCCCATATTACATATACCCATATATATACAGTTTGCCCAGAGAAGTTGTGGAATGTCCATCCTTGGAGATACTCAAAAGCCATCTGAACATGTTTCTGGGTAACCTGTTCTAAGTGGCCCTACTTCAGCAGGGAGGTTGGATCACATGACATCCAGAGGTCCCTTACAGCCTCAGCCATTTTGTGGTTCTATGAATCACTGCCACAGGGCAATCACAGGTCTGATAACAGAGGTACAACGAGTATCTACTAGCTTACTCTTAAAGACTATTAAACTAATTATCTTTAAATAAATGATTATATTGTTTCAACAGTTACCCTCAGTTCTCTGTTGTATTTATTCAGCTGTGCTAGGTAGAAGGACTGTTTTCAGTAATGTCATATAAATTTTCCCATATGTATTTTTCCTAGGTCTGTGGATTAAATTCTCTCTTATCTGATTAGTTTTAAAACACATACGCATACTTTTCAAGTGTTTTGAGTTATTTCTATTTTTAAGAAATGTTAATAGCTTAATATTACTCAGCAAACACACAGAAATATCTCAGTCCTCCTCCTGGAGGACTATTCTGCTGCAGAAAGAAATATTAAAAATAATTCTGCTAAATGGTGTCTGTTCTTCCTATGTGTATTTAAACAACATGAAAGCTCACTGTAAAGGGCAATGAGATTTATAAACTACAGAGAAAAGTTTTCAGGCAAACTGATCTCTAGAGAGTACTTTCCTCTGCCCTCTGGTGTTAGAGACACGTGTCAAAACCCTATCCAAGCAAAGAGCACAATAAAAAAAGAACAAATCGAAATTCTGGATAATTAACTAACTCTAGTGTTTATGAAAGCAGAATTTGTACTTGTGAAAATAAAGATATTCTTTCTGTTTAATTATCAAATACATTAAATATTTATTTAAATTTAGAAAGGGTATGGTCAGAAAGGATATGGTATGTATATATATATTTGTGCAGATATGTGATGCTTGAGACAAATCAGAACAAGTTAGCAGTTTATGATGAATATATATATTCACTATCATAAAGTGAACAAATGAAAGTCATCCCTTATCATACAAAACCCAAGAACTGTAAAAGCATTTTGTCACGTGTATCTTGGTACTGAGGCATATAGCTTCTCATGCAGCAAAGACAAATAAAATGGAGTAAAGCTGTAAAGAATAAAATTTCTGCATTTAAAAAAACTCATCTAAGTCGAAACTTCTCAAGTTTGGAAAGCTTGACTATAGATTATTGTGCCATAACTTTTTACATTTCTTTGCAAAGAATATGCAAATTTCCAACCCCAGATTTAACAGTCTTCCACCCACTTTAACTTCTTGTATAACAATGCATCTAAGATGTTCAGTATGTAGGAAAATTGTTCCAAGAAGCAGAATTAACTTAAACATGTCGTCTTCTTCTTCAGTCCACTATGAAGTTTTATTAGAAAACACAGTGTTGTTGACTGCATACACCTTTAACATTTGCATCACAGAAAGAATTATGTGGAAAGAAAACTTACTAGGAGATTTCTCTTCCTCCTCCTTAGGTTCTACTTTTTCTGCTTTGGGTGGACCTTTGATTTTGTACATTAATGAACGGAGTTTGCCTGTAAAGGAGGAATCTTCCTCTTCCTCTTCCTCCTCTTCTAGTGGAATACCTTAGCAGATAATAAAACTGGTAAGAAACAAAACTTTACCTTTGAAGATTAACTCCTTCAGTATTTAAACAACACATGAATATCTACAGGAATTTTTTTGTAAGCAGAAAATATCACATAGGAAAAAAAATTTAGTAACGCCAGTAGCTTTAACAAATTATCTACAATAGCACCCTCTGAAATTACATTTAACTTGGTACTCATACTTCTTATATCCAGATTTATAGTCTTTTTTTCCATATTATGATGAAAGAGGTGATACTTTCTGAAGATTCTAATATGGTAATTAATTCTGACTCACAGTCATATTTGATTAAATATGTGATACCTTGTTTCCTATTGCAGAACATAAGCTAAAGAAATGTATGTATTTCTGTCTCACAATATAGTAAAATTTTTTCCAGTCAAGATATTTAATAGTCAGAAACAAATATATACAAACTGAATTAAAACTGTAAGAATGCAGATATTCAGAGATTATACCAGTGATACCCGTTATTCATGAAAATGTATACAAAGAGATGGTATGTCATTTTACGAGGTAGTTTAATACAGTTCAGTTCACTACATTGTTTTGCAATCATTCAAAGCATTTTCAAATCTTTCACACCTCTTACTGATGATCAGATGCCATATGTGCTATGTGCAGAAGCACAAAACATCTAAGCAGGTTAATTTCAGACCAGAGCTAATTGTGCCCAGCTGAAATATAAGCTTTTGCTTTTTAGCTGCTGGTCAAAGTGAAATTGAGAAAAGGAATAGATTTCCAGCACAAATATGAAAGAGATGCAGTCTGGAACAGAGGGAAAAGAATAAATTGCAGAGGCTAAAACTGGTACTAAAAAAGAAACTAAGAAAGGAAGAAAGAACTCAGATGTGTATCAGGTTGGACAGACTTTGTGGCTGACAGGTGCCAAGTGGAAGGAGTTAAAGTTACGATTAGCAGCAACAAAGTGAATGGAAATAAGAACATTCAGAGGCAGAATGGGAGAAGCATTGGAACTGGAGACTACATATGGAATTTAAGGAATAGGAAAAGTGAAATCAGCAGAGCAAAATAAAAAGCTAAGAAAGAAGTAAGGTTACAGTCTGAGACTGGGAAAAATAAGAACAGGAAATGCAGCAAACAAGGAGAGCAAAGAGAAAACAAACAAGGATGTTAAAGAAAGCAAGAAACTATCTGGCATTGGAAAAAAAAAGCTAGACCCTGGAAGCAAGAGAAAGATGCTAGGGGACTCTAGTGAAGCTGAAATGGACAGACAAGAAGAAATGCACTGGGATAATTAGTTAAGACAGTTCTAGAATAGAGGAGATGGGGTATGTGATGGTTCCAGATGGGGTATCATTCACTGCTCCATACAATTCATTACTCATTCTGGATCCTCTTACAGCTGCAATCCATTCAGAAGCTGACCCTCCCATGTTGCTGCTGGCTAATCAATTAACTCAAGTGGCAGAGGCTTGTGCACCAGTACAGATGGTTCCAACCCAGATAAATGTCAATTTGATTTCATGCAATGAAATTTGTTGTAAATTTGTTTGTTTTGTTTATAACTATGCACAAAAATTATGATAGAGCACTATTATTTTGCTGGCAAAACTAACCACTCACAGTTAGGACATGCTAGGATTAAGACTGCCTAAGTAACTTTAATTCAGACTATTTGTTTCTATTCATTATGAAGCATCCTTTAATTACTTGATTGCATACATATTTTTCCACTTAGATGGCGAAGTATACTTAGAATTAAAAGCTGATTAAATATTTCAAGCACAACTCCTACTCATTTTATCTGCAGCTGTGATTGCTTAGTGCTGCTTTTCAGGACCAAGGCAGGACACAGAAAACAAGGACCATTTATCCACAGTGACCATGTATGACAAATCTGTACAAAGTAAATATAAGGTTTTTTTTAGAATCTAAAGGATCAGTAATCTATTTTATTCCTAAGAATGTACTTTCTCTATCTTCAGTTCTCTCCCTCATTCAACATGAAAAATTACAATGTAGTACACAATAATAAAAAATCACCCCTAAAAAGCAAAAAACATACAACCAGTAGGCTTTCACCTATGAAAATATGAAGAGTGGCCAGGAGCTAAGCTAACTCAATAATAATACCAGCAATAAGATTTCAAGGTAAAATAAATATATTGCAGAGTTAAGACATTTCAAAGTAAGTGGAGGGTGTTCCAGAATCTTCATCCTGGAGTCTCAGAGAACAATCTGATGCCAAGCAGGCATTATCTTTGAAAAGCAGAGGTCAGATCAAGTCCAAATTGACTCAACAGTGGAGATGATGATATCTGTCTTAATAAAAATGTAGAGGAAGAGAAGTAGACACACGGATATTAACTATTTAGGAAAAATATTGATGAAAGGAAATTTTTGGTAAGCACTTAGAAGCAAGGATGAATAACAATCAACACAAGATTATCAAAACAAAATGACACTAAACCAACTAAATTTCCAGCTCTAATATAATTTCCACTTGCTCCACCTTACAGATACAAATCTTGATTTTAAGGGCATCTAGTATAGTCTTGCATAAAATATCCTCAAAATAAGTTGATGAAACACAACCTATATGCCCACTGATCTAGTCTTCTTTGGCTGAGGCTAAGGCTGAGGTAGCTGAAAAAAGGTAATTGGCTTATCACAAAACACAGTTTGATGGTTGCTGGAGATTCTAGTAGGGTACTCAGAAATAGCAGTACAAAACTGGTGGGACAAGTGTTGTTTAACATCTTTGCTGGAGATACGGACAGTGGGATTGAGTGCATCCTCAGCAAGTTTGCCAATGGCACAAGCTGCATGGTGCGGTCAACACGCCGGAGGGAAAGTACGTCATACAGAAGGAACTTGACAGACTTGAGACATGGGCCTGTGCTAACCTTATGAAGTTCAACAGGTCCAAATGCAGTGTCCTTCACATAGATTGGGGCAATCCCAAACACAATTACAGGCTGGGTGGAGAATGGATTGAGAGTAGCCCTGAAGAGAAGGATATGGAGGTGCTGGTGGATGAGAAACTCAACATGAGCCAGCAACGTGCGTTTGCAGCCCAGAAAGACAACTGTATTCTGGGCTGCATCAAAGGAAGTGTGACCAGTCAGTCAAAGATGATTCTCCCCTTCCACTCTGCTCTCATGAGACCTCACCTGGAGTACTGCATTCAGTTCTGGAGTTGTCAGCACAGGAAGGTCATAGATCTGTTAGAGTGAGTCCAGAGAGGGCCATGAAGACGATCAGAGGGCTGGAGCACCAACCTCCAGCGGGCTGAGAGAGGTAGGATTGTTTAGCCTAGAGAACAGAAGGCTCCAGGGAGTTTTTATAGTAGCCTTTCAGTACTTAAAGAGGGCTAACAGGAAAGGTGGAGAGGGACTCTTTATCAGGGACTGCAGTGACAGGATGAGGAGCAATAGTTTTAAGATGAAAGAGGGGAGATTTAGATTAGATATTAGGAATAACTTTTTTAGTGTAAGGGAGGTGAGGCAGTGGAACAGGTTGCTGTGAGATGTAATGAATGACCCATCCCTGGAGGTGCTCAAGACCAGGCTGGATGAGGCTTTAAGCAACCTGATCTAGTGGAAGGTGTCCCTGCCCATGGCAGGGGTGTTGGAAAAGGATGGGCTTTGAGGTCCCTTCCAACCCAAACCATTTTATGATTCTATGAAAAGAAGATAGTAGAAGCCTTAATAATATAAGGACAGAACTGTACGGGAGGCCTCACAGTTACAAAAAGAAATCAGAAACTGTTAAATACCAGTCACTAAAGGAACGCATTTCCATGAACTGGGTAAAACTAGTTTTAGAGGTAACCAGAGACAAAAAACCTAGCAGAATGTATTAGTAAACATTTAATCAGGATGTTAAGCAAACAGAAGGAGGTGGAGGAGGAAGAAACTATTAAGATTATCTTGCTCTTCCTGGGGAAGAATTTTATAATATCAATTCACTGTAATGGTCCTGTTCTCTTCTTCTTGAACAAGATGGGTGCCATCAAAGATAGAACCAAGAAGTGCACTGGAAGAGTGACTAAAAGTATGTATATTAAGTAGGTAGATATGAAGAGGCTTGCGTAGATCAGTTTTAACTGCATAATTATTGGGAAAGAGCAGTAGTAACTGGATGACTCAGACTATGTTAGTATCATTGTAAAAGGACTAATAATTCCATGACTCTCTTGAATAGACTAAGATCTCAACAGACTAAATGAAAGATTTTTGACTTCAGATATAAAATGCGAGTCCTTTACCTATTTAAATGGTACAGGGTATCTGATATAGTTCACCCATGAGGATACCCTAAGGAAATACAAATTCAATGACTGGGGCAACTTAAGCTTTAATCTGCAGTGCAATAATGTTTTGATTATTGACCATCACAGTTGTGTATACGCCAGGAGACTAAGCTAAAGGAGCAGCATCACCCCTCATCTAGTGTTTTTTATTAAATTTTACAGTCCTCCACTTCACAGTAATAAAGTTCTTTCAATGCACATGCCTGTACACATACACATGCCAACCTGCTTCTTTGAATCTTTTTTATTTCTTTTCCCTTAATTAAATATAAAACTAATAGTTTTAGAATAGTAACAGAATAATACAGGATAATATTTAATATAAATAATACAGGATATTATTTACTAGAAATACAACAATGAAGCTTAAATCCATACTCAGGTTTTCCATATTTTTGTAATATGCACCAAAGCCTGTCAGGAAAGTCACCATGTAGACGGGATCACATTTAACAAAACCCCTCACAGTAGTATTTTTTCTTAATTTGATCTGTTCCTTTTTTTCATCTAAAGTGTCAAAAAAACAAACAAAAACACAACAAAACCTTGTCACTCACCACAGTGAATTAGAAGATCATCATGAAATTCATATAACTCATCCCGAATCTCCTCTGGACAGGGACAATCCTCTCCCAGTTGAAAATTCAGTAACATATTAATCTTGAAGGGAAGTAAAACACAGTTAAAACACGCCTATGACACATATAACTACATAGTCATACTTTACCGGTTTATCATCAAATTTATAATCAAACTAACATAAAACATAGATTTCTAATACACCGTAAAGGAAATACTAAAACAATGGTAATTTGTAAGCTATAATTATGATTAACATCAAAATACAGTTACATAATAATAAGCTATTCCATGAAGACAGAAAAGACGATTGCCAACACATAGACGTCAGTAAAACACTAATTTCTTGCTCACTTCTAGCAACTAATATTATCAAATTATCATCATCTTGCAGAACTGGATGAATCTCTGCTCCCAGCATTAGGGAGTAGGATTCAATTTTTCTGTAATGTTGAGAAATCCTAAGTCAGCTTTGGTTTAGAGCTTGAATTCTGGAGTATAAATATAAGCATTGACATTCAGTATTTTGTGGTATCTTAATAAATTTTATTTCAAACTCAGTTTTCATTCTCTAGCAGTTCCAAAGTCACTTTAGAAGTCACAAAGCATTTTTTTTAACTTTACATTCAACCACGTTTAATGTTACCTGTTCTTGAGGAGGAGACCGAAATTCTTTAGTCTTCTTGGCTGTCAAAGCAGCAGACATGTTCAAGGCTTGCATGAGTTCATTGTACCTGTACTTCTGATTATATTGCAGTTTTGATACATAACGGTCTGCAAATGACACTATTGCTTCCACTCTGTGTTTTAGTTCACAGTCACAGAAATAATTAAGTAAATGACACATCTAGGAAAGGAAAAACAGACTTAAGTTAAACAGCTTAACAATTGGGGGAGAACTGCAGGACATACTATGCACTGCAACAGACTGTAGAAATGAGACACTGCTTTTTTTCATATATTTTTTAACACTGTAAATGTGACAAATTTTTATTATCTGATCACTCATACTATATTGCATTCATAGTCTTTCACTGTATGCACTCAAAACATGTAGGAATCACAGAATCATAGAATAGGCTGGGTTGGAAAGGTTCTTTAAAGGTCGCCTGGTCCAACCATCCCTCTTTTAAAATACACCTACAAAATAAACAATAATCTATAAACAATAGATACTTCCATATCTATTTTGAGTGTAGATACATGTAGAATGACTTGTATCATCATAAAATTTGGTTATTAATTCAACGTTAAAAGAAAAAATGGAGTGAGGATTTACAGGATTTAAAATCTTACAACTAGATAATAGAAAAAAAAAGCACTACCTTTCTTTCATCAATAGTAGAAGATATGTAATATATTTATATTAAATGGTCACCTGAAGCTTAACTGACTCTGGTAATCTTGTCTGCAATAAGCCCTTTGTGGGAGCTTTCGTGTCTTTTATTGCTTTCTCTCCAGCTTCTACAGCTTTTTCTTCAACTTGTGTGACTTCTTCCTTCTCTGTCCTCTCCTCTGTTTCTTCCTTGTGGTCTCCAAACACATTGGGATCGATGAGGAGTAACACCTGCTTCACATCATCATCATCAAAAACGCCCATTATGAGCAAAGTTGCTATTAGCTTAAGAACCGGAACAAATTGGAAAGAAACCTGTCCTCCAACAGGGTCTCGTATATGAGTACCACTACACTGTACTGCTTCTGTTAGCATACTTATGGCTTTGGATTTAAGTATATCAAGGGGTATCTCTGGGCTAGATGTCTGACATTCTTCACTGCTCTTTATAAAGCACGGACTAGTAAAACTAAAGCCTGGTTTCAGACAAGTGCTAAGCCCTACTCCAGGTAAACTATGCTTCTTTGTTTCATCAGGATATAATTTAATAGTTCGAGTTTCATCTGTAACAGGAATGATAAATTCATTGTTCATCATAAGCTTGGCTTGCTTGGTGTGCTCCAGATGAATACTAATGAGCAAGTCGTAGAATCCAGAACGTAGGAGTCCAGGTAAATATTGATTATCTATGGTATAAAACAGCTGAGATATGTCCACATGGCTACAAAGTGCATAAGCAACTCTAGTGTTACCTAGAGCACTAACTGAGCTATAGAGTTTTAATGTGTGGTAGTGGAACTTCATCAGATCTTCTTGTTCACATAGTTCCAAAATATCAACACATCTGTTAAGAAACAAAGAAAGAGAATACCAGTCAATTTCATGAATAATAGTTTTGTAAAATAATTTTTTTTTTTAAAATCCCTGCACATTGTGGTCAGTTCCATTCGAAACCATTACTATTAAGGTTGATACTAACTAATCTTAAGACGTGCACCATTAAACCACAGTAAATGGTGGTAACAATTTGATGAGATTATTTACAATTAGTACTCTATTGGGGAAAAAAAAGGAACAACATAAGGTAGAAAACCTTTGGAACCTATGGTAAATTCAAGCTTGTTTTAAAATAAATTTGGAATACTGAAACTGCAGTAATACTGTCATTAAACAGTGTCTTTATAGTTCATTGAGGATTACTACATTTTTTTTCCACACAACAGAGTATTTATTACTCTTCTGTAATTCAGTTTTATTAATAATACGTAAACTTGGCTATTGAATTATTAAAAGAAGCTGAAAAATAACTGATAAAAGTACCACAGTTAAATTATCTTTCTGCTACACTTTTGCTTATAGTTTGATTTGTCACTGATTATGATATTTGATATATGGACATATCATTGTTATCCTTACTCTAAAGATAAAACCTAATGAAAATCTAAAAAAGTCAGGATCTTGTGAATAGGAATATAAAAACTTATTTCATGTAAATTCAGAGCAGCTGAAACAGGAATACATTATATGTGAAGAATTGTATATAATAGATTATATGAAAAGAATCAAAATATTACTTGCATGTTCTTTAGATTGGTTTCTTTCAAACTGAGAAAACCTCTGTTTAAAGAGCTAGAGATTTAAGAGATATTATTTTATAAGTTAAATAAAGCCAAATAGTCATTTTTTTCTCTTATATATGCAAAGGTCATCACATGGCATTAGAATTATTTAGAATGTTGTATCTACTTGAATTTCATGAATACGACATTATAGCAGATAAGATCATAAATTCTAAGCAACTCTAGTGTAAATATTCTCCAAGGCAGGTTTAACCAATACTCAGATATCAGCTTTCAATACATTTTGTCCACATCAAGTCACTGCAGTTCCCTCCAAATGTACCTGTTTTCTTCTGGAATATGAAGTGCCATCATCTGCAGAGGTTCCAAACACTGCACAACCCAGCCATGACGTTCACTGACACGCTCAGTTTCTACTTTCAGAAAGCTGTTTGGCATCCTGCTCCATAAAACAGGTGTAATTGTTTGCACATCAAGGCGAGGGGGACACTGAGGAATAGGATTCCTTTCTTCACTTTTAAAAATTGCTGCTGATAAAGGCATGGTATTCTGAAACAAGTAAGTGTACTGAAATTATTTTTGTAACATCTAATTATGAAAAAAAATATAATGCCAAAAGGAAGTATAATTTATTGATAGCAAAGAACTGATTGAAATATATGTTACTGAAATAAACAAAATCCATTAAAAAGCCCCCAGCATTAAGGGTGCTCTCCCCAACAACTTTAGTTTATTTTGACAAATGCTGTTTAGATTTGTTGGGCAATTAACTTCATATAATAATTACATTTATAGAAATAAGTGTACAAGTCAAATAAAAAATCACCCCATTGATTAAGTCTTCCTAAACAAATTCAACTGAGCAGGAATTTCCATGGAAATAAACAGATTTAAAAGAGCATCTTTATAGAAAATATTTTGTACCTTTAATTTACCGAGTTCAAATTGAATCAAGTTAGTGCTCGTAGGCTGCACAAAAGTTGCTGGAAAAAGCTTTGTGTTTGGTTCAACCTAGAAGAAAATCAAGATTAAAAGATTTTTAAAATTAAAAAAGCAACAAGAATCTCTTCTCCCAGAATAAGATGTGGTATAAAATAAGTACTATATAGCTTACACTTCAGTATCAAACTGAAGTGTTGATTAGTGTCTACCTGCAGTTTACCTGCAATATAGCAAAGCACTTGCTGAGTTATCTTTATAGGCCCACCTAACAGTCAGGCAGGTGGGCCTATAAAGGGCCCGTTTATCTGCTGCTTCCTGTGCTCTCAAAATCTACAATGAGAACTTTGGTAACACTATGTGTTGATTCTTCTCAAACGTATGCAAATCCAGTATCTCATTGTAGAGCAGCTCCTTAAAAATGAAGCTACCTAACAGCCTACTTGGCTTTTGCTCTATGAAAAGTACCCCCAACATAGACTGAGAGTAGAATACAGCTTTTCAGACCTCCACACATCTTTCAGGAATCTTTCACATTTTACTCTAGACAAAATAATTCACTACTAAAAAATCTTAAAACCAAATTTCTAAGAGAGAGGGAACCAGAGAGGTATGAAAAGAGGTTAAGAGCATATCATTTGATCAGGATAGTGCAAATCTTTATTTCCTAAGATTAGTGAAATTTCTGGTCCATACTCCAAAAGCAGAAGAATGTAGCTTTTCAAAGATCTCTTCATTTCCAGGCTTAGCATTTGTCACCAGTCTTATAAAATCACAGTGTACCTCTCCAAATAGCAGCACAGCAGTTTTAAAGTGTTCAGATTATTTTTTTTTTGGCAGCTACATTACTCTAATTTACCCATTATAGCTGGATGCAAAGACTTATCAGAGTAGTAATACCTGCTTATTCTGAAGAATTCTTTACAAGATTGCCCACATCTACTCCCATGAAAAACGGAATTTAAAAGTTACCTACAGAATAGTGCATTATTAAAAAATTTTCACTGCTCCAGGGTGGTTCAATACTCGTGCAGTGAGGGAGTGCAACTCCTAACTTTGAGGATAGCTAATTATCAAAAATTGCAAAACGATAAACTGAAAGTCACAATAAAAGAAAAAAATATATTCTTTTAGATGAGACAAGAGCTCCAAAACACAATATTCTCTTAAACAAAATGTAAAATAATAACATATCCTGAAAAATCTGTATGCAGTTTTGCAGAACTATGAGAATTGGGACAGATAAAGCAATATAAGGCTAGGTATGTATACTTTAGCCTTTTTGATAAGGAAAAAACCCACAAACCCATATTCAGAAACAAAAGTTATCCTGGACTGAAAAGACACTACTAATAAAATGTGTCTTTTATTTCATTAAAGCTGAGACAATATAGGACTCAGCCTTTGACCAAAGATAGAAGATAGATATTTCATAGTAACAATAACTGAATTTGTAATTTCTAAACTTGTTTGAAGGTCAGAAAACCATTAGTAATTCAGAATAAAATAAAATGTCTTGTAAACCAACATTTACGATCTCCTATCTGCTACAAATACCTTAACATCAGCTTGACAGTCAGTGACAAAATCTCAAACACACATGTACACACTACCTTTCATTTACTTCTCTATTATAGACAGTGAGGGTTTTTTTCTGATTATCAATTTGGCATTCAATAGTCAGCTCAAGAACCACAGCAAAATACCTTTCTTCTCTTCAATATGTTGACCTGTAGGCCTTTTAGAATGAAAACAGCATACAAATATTGTCCCTGTACTTCAGTTAAGAAAACTTAAAAGTGCAAACAGTTACATGTATAGAATAATTATTCTGCAGCCTCTGGACCACAAAAATATCAGTCATTTTCTGCAATTTGAGTGAGAGATTAGATTTACTAAAGTATTTAAAAGATTTTACTTTATCGTAAAAATATTCAAGAAATAAAAACAAAAACTACGTAAGACTACTTTGACTACTTTCAAAAATAGAGAAAAGATTTAAAGTACTCAAAATAAGCAAAAGTTGAGAAATATTTCTCAACTTACACCCTCAGATGTAACACTATTGCTAGACTGCACGATTGTATCTTTGCAGGAAATGGTGGGTGTTCTCATTTTTCAACAGACCTGGTGCTAACATGTTTAATAAAAAACATTTCCAAAAGCCACCCCAAGTGTTTTTGCCATGGAAAAGACAATAAATATAAGAGGAATAAATGTATTTTCTTATATTATTTCTGGTGGTTTTTTTTACAAAGAATGAAGCTACATTAACTGCAAGTCACAAGAGTAAAAACTTGAAAGTGTTTTTGACTCTAAAAGCAGTAACAAGCATCTTCTACATCTATATTTTCCTAGATTTCTTTGTAAAATTAGAAAAACATTTGACGACTGTTTCATGAAAAAACCAAAACCACCAAAATTCCACGGTTTGTTCAGAAGCTGTCATATTGTTTTGCATCTAGATAAATAAAACAGCACAGCACGGGGCTTAAGCACTTTCATCTCCTATTTTATTCTCCCAGGATGTAGATGCTTAATGTCTTCCCAGCATGTCACTGACGTTTCTGACCACTCATAAAATATACCAAAAATCACAGCTGCTAGATCACCTCCCACCCCCACTTACAGGCCATGTGCAACACCGCCTCATTCATTTTTAATGGAGTCAGTATGCAAAGTTTGATTAAATTTAGTTGAATAATACTTGTTTTATCTTTATTACAGATTTGTCTCTACTATGGACTTAACTGACCTTACTAAGAGCAAACCTCATCAATCTGGTGCTGAAAACTTCTATCAACTACTGAACCATCCACAGAATAAATCCACATTTTAAGATTATTAATAGCATTTATTTTGGCTTTGCACATTGAAGCATTTGAGAATTTTGGCGTTTGAAACTTAGCAAATCACAAGATCTCCAAATCTTAGATATCTGCAGAAGACACAAACCCTGGTAATAATAAACTAAATTTATTTTCTCAATGTATATCAAAACTTAGTATTCTAAAGTCTAATTTTGACCTTATGGTAATTTAAATAATTGGTACTATACCATATAACAGATTTAGCTGACAAAAAGTATTTTGAAGAATAATTAACATTAGAAATCTAGTTTCTAAACCACAAGAATAGAGAGATAAAAGATACCTTTCTGAACATATCTACCAATAGATTTTCCTCAATATTTGAAACAACTGTAAGAAGTTGGACAAATGGAGCCTTACAAAAGAGAGAAAGAGAAAAAGGGATAAACCAGAATAATATAGGAAAATATATTACTGTTACATAAATAGTTAGAATTCTGAAAAAGAAAAAACAGATTTATAACAGCATCAAAATGACAAGCTTACTAGATAGCTTCCTTAAAATCTGATAATACCTGATAACAAGTGCCAAGCTCTTTTCCATTGGCTGTGAACGACAACATTCCAGTAGCTAGGTCAACAAAGCATCCAATTTCTAAATCAACATTACTGCGACCTGATCTCTGGGAATTAGCAATTACATCTCCTCCCCAAACCATATAGCAATTGCTGCGCTTCACACTGAAAGAAGAGCAAGAACAAAGAAAACAAATCACAGGTCACACTGAACTTGACTAAGTATTCAGTGAAGATGTACTTTTCAATGGACTAATAACTAGAGATGTTCAAAGGTGCTTGTGCTGCTATTAATTTTGTTTTCTTATTAACTTCCCCCCTCTTTTTAATAATACTCAATGTGCACCTTTATTCTTTTTCCTTTTTTACAAATATTAAATGATTTCAAATGCCTCTGTTTGCTTAGGTAGGATATATAAAAACAAATAACAGAGCAACCAAATATGGCTGTTAAAAGAAAGAAGCATCACAAAACGTTCTTTTAACCAGATCATTAATGATAATTATGCTCACTTTAACTAGTTATGTAAAACACATTCATGCACAAATGAGAAAAGAACACTCCCACTCTATAATGAATTTTCTGATTAGTTTAGATTAACCTTTAAAATACCATCAAGCTTGTGAATAATTCAATTTGAACAACAGTATTAAAATAAGATCTTTAATAAATGATAAATAAATCCATACCTTTCATGAACCCTGCCTCTCTCATCACCTAAAGTAACTGTCACTGTACAATTTTTACTCAGGTCAAAATTCTCACTGTAAAAATGATAATCTGGTGTTACCCAGCCAACCCAGACAGAGGATGGGTCTTGACCAGCAAATATCCGTAGTGAATAAAAATACTGAAAAGAGGAGAAGAACATATATAGTAATACAAATTGAAATTATTTTATCAAGGAATATTCAAATAGAGATTATAAAACTTTCCTATATATCAATCTTTAATAACAGAAATTCACATTCTCTTAGTAAGTCATTTTACATGCTCATAAATCATAAAAAACAGACTAATGGTTTAAGACAGTGAGGTTTATACCTCAAGTCATACAACTCTGGGCATTACTGTTTATACAATGTGTTATGTCATAGCAAATTATTAAAAGGCTTCTTTCAATAGGCCAATTTCTAATAGAACTAAGCATCTCAATGTATTTACTTACTGTAGTAGAAGAAGCAGCAATTTCTTGGCTGTGCTTTCTAAAGATAAAGAAACATCAGCAAATTAGTTTTAAAAAAACAGTAGTTTAAAAAGTATCTATTATTAAACCAAGTGCACCTAGAAGCTAGCTCAGGTTTACTGGATACTGAGTAGCCATGAGTAAACTAAGTATGCAAAGATGGTACAGCATACAAATACACACTCAAAATAATTGATTGCAGTTATGGTGGAGAGCAGGGGAAAAGCCAGATTTAGAGCAATTAACTAAAGATGAAGACAATTCTGCAAAATGCTGAACTCGGTATCTGTTATCTTTAAAAACCTGTCCCATAATCTTCTTTTCTTTGCATGGATTAATCACTTTTCCAATAACAAGTTACAGAACAATAATGTAGATAAGCATTAATCACTGGACAAAATACTCTGAGCTGGCTTTCCAGCCTGGCTGAAGAGCTTTATAAATCCCAACAGTTTTTAAAGGACAGCAGCTGCTTAGCAATGATTAACTATGAATCCTGTGATACACCTTTCCAGAAATGATACTCTCTTTTTTGGATACAGCATTCTGCAGCAAAGTTGTGTTCTAAGTTTATTAAAAGCATCAAGAACAAAAATTTTTCAATAACATGCACCCTATGTCAGTGCATGCTTAATGAAAAACCAAGTATGAAATCTTGAGTGTACAGTAATAAAGAATAATAGAACATATTACATTTACATTGAGAGCATGAAATAGGATAACTAAAACTAAGCCTGACCGTTTTTGGAAAACATCAGATGAGGCATTTTCCACACCCATGCTGAAGTTGAATGATGAACGGAACTCAATGGGCATACTCAAACGACAATATATCATGTCTGAATTGCTGTTCTGTGTCCCGAATGTTTTGTGAGTAACTTTTAACCGAGGTGGACTCTCAACGGTTCCATCAATTCTACATATCTAAAAATAATAGAAGTTATTTTAAAATACTACTATTCTAAGAAAAATATTGAAAATGTTCATTAAGCATCTAGAGAATGGCATAACTGAGTCAACTTCATTTTTTCAAAATTAATTAATTTCAAAACTATACAACTTTCTTCTTGCACAGGGTATCTAACCAGAGGAGTGGGAGAAGTAAGAGATTCAGTATATTCTGACTACAATAAATATTTTCAAGTTGTTCCATACAACATTTTCAAATACAAGAGTATAGATTTTATTAAATTCATTCACTTTGAGTGCACAAGTAAATGAAAAATTGCTTCACAAGAATCAGTACTTTTCTATCACAACAGGAAATATCAACTAGAAACCTTCAGAGGATCATTATAAAGTCTGAGTGATATTATTTTCCCCTGTGCTTAAAAAAATGAGTATGCTTTTAAAATCAGCAATACGAGCATTTCAAAACCTTTTAAAAACAAGAACGCAGTAGAAATGATCCTAATAAACTGGAAAAAAATGCTGGAATTCAGTGAAGTGTATTTTATTTGAAAAGGAAATGTTCAAAGACAAGTATTAAGGAAAAACTGGCTAAAAACTAAACTAAAATAAATGGCCTAGAGATTAGTGTGAAACAAAAAATTTCAGGAATTCAAACATATCACCATAGAGTATATTAATATAGAATATTTTATACAACACATAGGATGTATTATTCTACTCTATAGTACAGTTAGGGAGTTGTGGAATACTTCTCACTGCTGCATCATAAAAATGAGTGAATGAAATGGACATCACTCAGCAACAGCACAGGTACCCTTAAATGTCCTTCAGATTAGCAAAGTGGACTAAATCAGCCTCTATTTAGCTAATACTTCCATTACCTTACGTGATGCCAAATTCAGGTGAACGAGTTTTAGATATTTAAGAAAAGTAGAGAAGGTTTAAAAAAATGAAAGTGAATGTAAGAGAATATAAGAAATGGTTACAAGAAATCACAATTGACATGTATCAAGTAGTTAAGTAGAACAACATAAATTAGTAAGACACATAATAAGACACAGATAAGTATATCCATATGAATGTTAATACAACCATAAATGAAGTTGCAGATAGACAAGACGATCTAGAATTATCTAAGAGTGACTTAATAGATTCATATGACAAACTATCTGATGACAGTAAGTATTAGTATGGGTTTAATGTCTCAGCTTGCTAAACAAACAGTTGACAAACAGGTGTCTCCCTAACATGTAATGTTACCTCAATGTGAGGATGATTTTTTGGCACATTGACAAATGTTGGTAGCCGTTTACTAAACCACATAGCAACATCTCGGTTCATGTTGACTGCAAAAGGTTCAAAACCTTCCTGAAGGCCACACATCGTGTAATACTTGAATGTACTTGCATCCATTCCGAGGTTCATACGACCAATCTGAGATAGACCCAGTGCACAAACTGGAACAAAACCTAAGAAAAAATACAACAAAAATCAACAGTAATTTATTCAGAGAACACATATATTCTATTTTGGATCCATCTAACGTGAACTAAACTTTAGCTCCTACAAGTAATGCACATGAAGTGATGGCAGTAGCAAAGATTTAGAGCCACCTTCAGTACTGATGTCTAAATTCAATACAATTGCTACAAAAAACCCTGAGGACTTAGGCTTTGAATGGACATTACACACACTATCCCATTTATTTCAACATTAAACCAGTTTAACAGCTGTTAGTAGTAAGCAGTAGTAGTAGAAACAAAAAAAATATCAAGTTAAATCATTTTGAGGACAATCAGATTTGAAAAACTGAGATTTGCTCACGTCATTTACTAGTTTATTAGAAGAACCAGTTATACTTCATCATTTTAGAACAATAAACATGGTTTATACAATGATTTGGAAACTGGAAAACAACCGTGGCTAGATTAAAGTTTTTAACAAACATTAAGTATGTTCTCTGAGGGCACTGAAGTTTCCAAAGAACTTCAGGATGAAGTTCAGGTATCTTAGTACATTTGTTTAAAACTTAGTTTATCATCAGCTATAAATTTTTTGCTAACTTTCATCCCTTCATCATTTATGATGGACATAAATATACACTTCTTTAATGCTGGCATTTTTTATAACTGAACCTTTTGATCTGCTTTTTCCTCTAGGAAAATTCAGCAGTTGAACCTCTAAAGGAGAAATTTTCTCTCTTGTGCTTCAACATTAAGCCTTCAGAAAAGCTCTGTTCATCCAGTCTGTCAATCTCTA
Source organism: Tapera naevia (assembly GCA_033556795.1). NCBI lineage: Eukaryota > Metazoa > Chordata > Aves > Cuculiformes > Neomorphidae > Tapera > Tapera naevia. Next base: position 6,088,087 of record JAUMJJ010000023.1, read on the forward strand.
GAATTCTTAGAAAAATCGTGTCACTGGTCAGACCAAAAAAGAACAGTGAGCAATTGTGAAGTCTTTGGGCAATTACTAACAGCAATTAAGCTACTACTGGTTGGAGGAGATATACTTCCAAAGAAAATGTCAACTAAAAAATAAATAAATATAGTTTGAAAATACTCTCTGCCTCCCTCAACACAGACATGTAGATACTGCTATTCAAAAAACAAAGCAAAGGCCAAAAACATGAGGAAAAATAGCCCAGAAAAAGAACTGCTAATACACTATGAATAGAACAGAGAAAAATTTGAGAGAAAATTTGAATCAGACTCAATTTAAGTTACAAAGATTTGTTCTTTTGGCGAAGCATCTCACCACATAGCACACACTTTCTCCTTCACAGACAAGAACATAATAGGTGTACACGCCAGTGAGATAATGCGATATTACATTTTCGGCTTATTATTACGAATTCTTGTTAAAATTGAAGTTCAGTCCTGTGAAGAAGTCTAGCAAGGCTTGAAGAAAATTTACCTATTTTGACTTCTGAAATCCCATTAACATCTACTTGTTATTAAAGAAAAAAAAAAACAAAATCAATTTGTGCCATATAAGTGCTCTTAAAATAAATTTTTATTTATTTAACGTACAGCACATTCTGAAGGCTCATATGAGTGCAATACAATTTCTCAGTTCATTAAGCCACAATGACAGACTTTTTTCTGATTTTTGTTTTGTTTTGTCTTCTTATAACCACATAACTCCAAAAAGAAAATTACCACTTTCTATTCCAAAGTCAGCAAATGCAAGTTCTGAACCTTTACTGGTTATAAGCAATTCTCCATTCAGAGTAAAGATCATTGATTTGTCATCCAAGTTTATCATACAACCAACCACGTCTCCTGGTTGCCAGCTTCGTCCAAAGAATCCACTGCCTTGATGCCAACGCTGGCCCTAACCAAAAAAAAACAAGTAAATAAACCAAGTAAATAAACACCATGCTGAAATTGAAAAATAAACAGAGTAAAACAAAGAAGTATTTCACTGAGTATTACTCAAAGTAATTTGAAAACAGTACCAATCATGGCTTTCAGGTAATTAATTTAATTATTATCTTAGTTATTTTACAGAGAGAAACGAAGACAACCTAACTTCTTTGACATGCAAAAAGCAATTTAGAACCTGGACGATAACCACTCTTGACTGGGTTCCACTTCTCACGTGTAGTGTCATTATCATGCTTCCAGTATGGGAAGAAATAATGCGCAGAAAGCAAAAAAAGCCAGAAAAGGTAAAACAGTGGTTCTGTCTTCCAGTTACTGAAGAAACTTATAGAAAAATGGAATTGAATGCAGTGTTTTGCTTATGCTTATAACAGACTTTGTTATTCAGTTTAGTGTGCCCTAGGAAGACAGAAACAAACCAACACACTTTTGCTAACATAATTACAGAAACGAAATGCAGATACTATGCATCATGAAACAGAACTCAGAGATATCTTTATATGAGTCAAAAATATTCTAGTACTTGATCTGGAATACACAAAGGAAACCTATACTGTGGTTCTCTACCTAGCATGTTCATAGGTCAAAAAAGGTAAAGATTTACTGACTTTGCTTCCTTCAAATACAAATGCTTGGTCATCAGCTCCCAGCTCTATGTCAGGCCGACAGCCTGGCCTGGCCCAGCCAACACGCATATCTCCACCTGTCACAGCTTCAAATTCAAAGTACCACTTTCCATACTTGACTGCGTAAGACCGTTCTGCTCTGAAAAATCGTATCTTGTCTACGCTGATTTTTTCTGCTGTTTGGTCAGCTGTAAAAACAACGAGAGGAAAAACCCCACCTTTTATAATTAGAGGAAACTACAGATGTCACTGTTTAGCTTTTCATCTGTCTGCAGTAAGTTCAGTTTCTGAAAACAGCAATTACCTACTATTGCATGTTTAAGAACATACATAAAATGAAAAATGGAGGAACAGTAGTCAGCAGACAGAGGCTAGCACATTTTAGTTCTATACAGGATGAGTAATTATCCTCTATTTTGAATCAGAATATGTCAAAATATCACTCAATGCAGCGCCCCAAACAGAAAACTGACTAGAGGAAACCTCAGAAATGTATCAATGTTGCACACAATACAATCCACTGCAATAACACAGTATTATGATGCAACAAAATACTTTCCTACACAAGTCAATACATTTAGAATATTTAAAAATAATCATGAAATAAGATTTGTTTAAGTTTGGATTTTTGACAAAAAATTACAGTAGTACAGTAGAAAAAACCAAACCCTTCTAAACAAATTTCTGCTCCTGATTTCAATTTTTTTAAAAATCCTTGAACTAGGTGCACTTCTTTGACTACTTATTAAGAACTGAGTTTGGATTGAAGTAGTCAAAACTAATCTGTATGCCATGTAAAAAAATATTTTAAGTTATTCCCATATTATTTTATTTATTTTGTTATTTCCAAATGAAAATCATTATGTCCATTAATGCTCCAGATTTTATCTGATCTAAAAAGAGTGACAATTATAATTATCATATCATTAACTACAACCAACTTTTAAAAAATATATATAAGTAATACAGAAGACATTTACAAAGTATATCTGCACCATTCATTAATGGTACTATTAATTCATATCTTATGTTTTCCTTCTCTATTTCAGTGTTTTGGGTTTTTTTCCTAGCACTGAGGGGAAAAAGGCCATGATACTTATGGAAGTACGTACCTATCTCTTGGTCAGGTGGCTCAATACTGTAACCATAACCCGCAAATGTTCTAACAGCTTCACGGAGACTATCTCTGTTTGATTTTTTAGTACGTTCATCTAGTAATGCATATGGCACTAGCCGAGGATTACGTTTGTTCTTGAGATCCTAAAAGGGGTTATAAAAAAGAACAAGAAGAAAACTGTTTAAACTTCACAAAGATTTTATATAAGACCAAGTGCGTGCTGAAATAATATTAACATTACAGGAGAGAAACAATATTGAAGCTCTACGAATGCAAGCCCAATTTTTAGTAATATTAAAAACCTAAATACAAGAATGACAACGTGGAAATATATTCTCACTCATCCTGCAGCTGCAGCAATACAGGTATGACAATCTACTTGGACTTCTACTGGAAAGGGTCCTTTCCCTGTTCTGCCCACAACTTTTCCAGACACGACATTCCATATTTATCTTCTTATTTTAAGACTCTGATCAACTGGTGTTCTAGAAAAAAAGTCTCATTTAATTTACTTATTCCAAATACATCTAAAGAAGTCCTTACCTGCTGAATGCCATAGGTCCATCCTTGCTTTATTCTGTCTTTTGCCCAGACATTATGTGCATTTTCTGCTAGTTTATCAACTAGAAATTCTTGCGAAGGTAACAATTTCACTTCAGAAAGATCAAGAGGGGCAGGTTTATATCCATTTGACATCATGTAACTGTAAGTCAACAAAGGAAAACAGAGTCAAGATACTGATGGTATTTAAAGATTTCTATGTGACATTCATAGTGTGTGCTTCACTTTCTCACTCCGATTTTTAATCTCTATTCTCCCATTTCTTTGCAAGAATCTTGCATTGCATTTGGTCATTGACTAGGATACAAATTGTGTTCTACCAGAGTTTCATTTTTCCACCTACTTGCATCCTATCTAATTAAACGTGACCCAGGTTCGTACGCACATCCCTAAGTAGCTGCTATGAGAAAAACAAATGGTTATTAAATGAGTACTCTTTATTTTTTATATTTTTCATTTAAACACTTCAAGTAATTTCTGTTTTAAGCATGATGACTTCTTACAAAATTATTTGTATGCATTATTAAGTACGGTATTTTTTTACACTACACTGCAAAGATTGTGTTACTATTTTTCCAATAGAAGGAAACATATTTTAACTATTGTTCTCTCATTGAAAAATAAGTTTAGTAGTTTTTTTAGTAAATGTATTACCTTCTTCAACCCTTCCACACAGTATAAAGGCTACTCTGCTATTTTAGATATACGCAGACCCTCTCTTGCTCGAATCAGATGATTCCCATTTGTTACCATGATTCATGGAGGCAGTAGGTACTTTAAAAAAAGTCTGAAACTAAGATTTATTTGTTCTGTTATTGAAGACAATAGTATCAAAATGGTATTACAATAGACTGCCTGTAGTATGAACGTTGGGAATGGTTCTTTTTATCTTTTTTTCAATAATGTCATCAAATGGATCAATAGTACCATCTCCATATCATAAAACTATCCATTTTACCGCTCTCTTTAAAAATCTAACTTTGTTTCTCATGGTTAAATATATTTCTGGAAAAAAGACACCTTGTGGGTTGATAAACTGATGTGAAATGGCAAATATCCAAGTCACTGTTTCCATCTTTAAGTTTTGATGCAGGACATGGCTTTCATCTGTCCCAGGAGAACTAGAGAATCCTCACAGACAATGCTAAAATACCGATATAATCCTTGATTAATCTTAATTGCTTTTGGGTTGATTACTACTGATGACTTAAAGATGTCTAAATGAAAAATATCATTCAACTATTTTAGCTCCAACTGCAATAGTTTAGCTACCAAATAAAAATTAAAGCAAAAACTTAATTGTATTTTATGTAATAATCTGCATATGTATATTTTGTAGAAAAGCGCAGCTTTGTAAGAACCACAATTTTTTATTTTATTCTTTTCTTAAAAAATGCATTAATAATGTCTCTAGAGATGTATGCACGTTGAACAAACCCTTTATTGGAGGGTAGCGAAGGAGAGGTGTAAACTATAATGGGAGTTATGGGAAAATGGTATACCCTCTTTCAAGTAGATAAATTTTCCATCATATACATGTACATGTACATGTACATATACATATACATATACATATACATATACATATACATATACATATACATATACATATACATATACATATACATATACATATACATATACATATACATATACATATACATACACTGTTCTTTGCTATGTATAGAAAAGCACTGAAATGCTGCTTTTAACTTTGGAGTATCTATTCTAGGATCATGTAACACAGACACAATTGCATGTAGTTTAAGCACGTGACTATTTCTGTCTCTGTTAATTACTCCACAAGATAACATAATGCAGTAGTATTCACAGTCAACCATCATCACATGCAAGGTAATGAACCAAACATATGCTCTGTAAGTCCACAGCAGGTATGGGGTTCACAACAACTATTTTTTAAATTATCTCATCTTTGTTTAATTAATACCCTGTAGTTACAAAAAATATATAATAATTATCATAAGGTACATACTTTTTAGGAAGTTTAACTCTTTTAAGATCTTCCTCAGCTGCTGGATGTGCGTGAACAATGTGACATCCAAGGGCCAAAAGGGTTCTGTCAACATAAAAAAAAAAGGCAATAGTAAATACATTATAATGCTCATCCATTTTATAAATTTCTTTTGGTTTTAGTATAAATATGCAGAACTAATAATATTTAAAAACCAGGGAAGACATTCAAAATAATGGAACTTATTTTAAATTTTTAAATATAATAAAGAAATCTTTAAAAGTCTCAAAAGCTCCAAATCGGTGGCTTGAAAGTTATGCCACTTCATTAAACTTAGAGGATTTGGTGTAGTTTTCTTGCTTGTGTATCTGCAGAGATAAGATTTTTCTAAATCACTCTGAATGTGTGTCTGGAACTTCTAGCAAAATTAGCAGAACAGACTTGGAATGAGATTTTCTGATGTTCTTACATCATACAACAGTATGAAGTACTTGAATTAAAATAAAAATAAAAAACCCTTCTTTTCTTTTAAATTTAAAGCTTACTTGAGGGTTTCAGTTGACATTTGTAGATTATAATTCTTCTCTGTCTCAGGCAATCTTGAAAATTCCACAAGACAAGGATGATGCCTTTTATTATCATCCCGTATCTGCAACAAAGCAACAGAAAAGAGCACGTTTGTGATAACAGGTTCAAGCCAGAACCAAAGATTAGTTAATTCTTTGCAATAATGAAGACAATGTAAACAATCCTATTTATTTTTGCTTAATGACAGTTACTTATATAAATAAGCTTTTCCATAATTAATTTATAATGCACACTATAAATACTCCCCCATAACTAATAAAATCATAAAAAAACATAGCTATTCCATGTGTTCTCCATAAACACAAAAAAGCAAGTCTGTAAACTCAGTAAACTTTTGTGCTGAATGCCTGAGCAATATATGTTCAATTGATCTGATCCGTTGTACACATTCTGATTCAAAAACCTTAAAGAATCATTTGGTAATGTCGAAATTCTACTGGAATAATAAAGCAGAGCATTCTTTTAATATAATTGTTGAATTTAATGTAATATATTGGAATATAATTTTTTTTTCATTTGGTGACATCCATTGGGCAGGGAATGCCCTGTCATACACATTTAAAGAATGTTGATCAGATGGCCTTACTCTCTTCAAGCTGTTATGTCATATTACAAGAGATCATTACAATGATAAGTTTTAACTGTAACTAAGTAAATAAAAAAAATCTGAGATTTGATGAATTTGAATGTTTACAAAAGTCACCAAAACCCAACACTAGAGTAACTAAGGGTTTAGTTGAGGGGTTACTCACTATTGGTATGGTTTTCAGTAGAATTCCATCTTGGTATTCTTATAGTGTTTCTCAATTAAGATTTTTTTTTCAAATGGTTAATTACTTACAGTGATGTAATTACAAAGATGTACTTCATTTATATTCCAAATTCACCTTCTAATCGCTAGTTAATATCACTGTCTCCTGCTAGCTTACATGTTCATCAATGTAGGTTTTGGTTTTTTTAAGGGACAAGCTAATATAGGTGACTGTACCCAGACAGATACTTCAAAACATACCTTGCCATATGTCCAGCCCAGTTCTATTTTATTCATTCCCCACAGTTCATGGATATTTTCAGCTAGTTTGTCCCTGATCTTTTCAAGATGATAAGGAAGAGCAATCTAAGAAAAGAGTATAATAATTCCACAAATAAAAAAAGGTTCCATTGACCATGCCTCGTATACGCAAGATCAGCTAGTTTAGTTGAATACACACAATACACAAATGTGATGGAATGTGGCCAACTAGCTTAGTTTTGATATTGTGAATTTATGTTTTTTTGAGACATATTTTACTGCTCCATTATAGCACTCAACATACCTGACTGGTGTCTATTGGACAAGGGATAAAGGAAGCTTGGGAAAGGAATTGTGTTGTACCCAGAAAATCCCTCACTCCATCAGAATCTCTCTTATATTCTTTCACTGGTTCCAGTTTCATCTTCTCTTTTGGGAGCAATGCTTCATAACAGGGGGCATAGCCAGCAGGAGGCAGAAATTTAAACTCTCCATGACGACCACCCAATAAGAAACGAACTCTGTGCATATTTCAAAGAAGAAATCATACTCTTAAATAGTCAGTATATACTAACATTATAAATAATTAACTCAGAAAATTAAAAATTTATTTGCATGCCATTTACAAAAATGCAAGTATATTTCATGCATTGATAAACACCAAAGAGTAGCCAAGCATTCATAGTAGTAGATACTATAAATAACATCATCACCTACCCACTAGTTTTGTAAGAAGTCTTTTGGTCAAAGCAAAATGAATTAATGAATGTAGTAGTATATTCTCAACATAAATATAATATGTAATGATAGTGCTGTTGCTTGGTAATGTTAACACAAGTATTTGGGCCACTTAAGCAGACTGACATTTGCAGAATATTTCCAGAAGGACACAAAGGTAAGATAACAATAGAAGCCTGAAAATGGCATGTTTGAATCTCAGTATTTTAGGTACAAAACAAGTAAGAAGTAGGCAATATCAGTAACAAGATGCTTCTCATCAGTTCTTTGTGTTTCCTACTGTGAACATGGCATAGGTTTTCATCATAATTTGGGTTATTCACTTCCTGCTGAGAAAGCCAGTGAGAATTTTAATTAGTGCCAAATGTGGTGCTCTGTTTCTAATGTGCTTTTTTTCACTAATAATTGGAAAGAGACAAAATTAATTTCCCCTAGGTCACCAAATACCCATAAAATAAAAATTTTCAGACACTGTGACTTGGGCAAACTGCTAACAGGTTCACATTTCACCCTTAAGTGATATCATCACTAAACACATCAGTACTTTTCTGCCTGCCTCCCTCTGCTGGTTGGGCAGAACTGAAACAACAAAATAGAACAAATCATATATGAATTTGGACAATATTTTATGTGACATACAACATAGAAAGCAACAATTACTATTAAGTTGTACTTACTTTACACCTGCTGATAAGCTTACAACAGGGAAGAAAAAGCCTTCTATACTGAAGTTCTCAAACATTCCTTGTACAGGCTGTCCATTAATGCGGAATGAAATGCTTGGTACACCTAAATCCAAGCAGCAGCTAACCACATCGTCAGATGCTAATAAATGCTGATTGACAGATGCCACAGCTCTGGGTACTCGACCTAGGATAAAAGTATTCAGTAATCAGAAGCCTTAAGTAGATTCTCACAGGTTTAATGGAATTGTTTCCTAAAAAAATAACAACCTTTTTATTTGTAGATATGAAGAGTTGTGTTCATCTTGTGTTTTATGAATAGTTTTGCTTTTAGACAGATAGTGAGTTAATGTTCTTCAAAATACATGGCAGAAAAGTACATAAACTGAGCAAATCACTTCAGACCCCTGTCAATGTTTGCAAGACAGAACATGCTCAGCTGAAATCATACAAATTCACACTGTGGTCTGATGCAAGAGTACTGAGGCACAGTAAAAGATGCCCTCTTTATAAATCTAATATTGTTGTATCTTTTTTTTCTTTAGTTATTCATGAAATTACAGATTCATATATTTGTGAATATCCAGCAGTGAGACACTGAAACAGATTCCCTAGAGCTGTGGATGCTTCGTCAGTGCAAGTGTTCACAGTCAGGCTGGACGTGGCTTTGAGCATTCTAGTCTAGTGAAAGATATCCCTGTATATGGCAGGGGGCTTGGACTAGGTGATTTTTAAAGGTCTCTTCCAACACAAACCATTCTATAATTTTATAATTCTACTGGAGCTGTGATTTTGACCAATAACCCAGGTTTACAGTATCAAGAGGCAGAATGATCTACTGAGTTATCAAAAAATGGATCAAGAATTTAATGGGCTAGGGTTTCTTTATCAATTACAGCCATAGACTAAAGAGAGGGAGCTTCATTTTCCTACCTGGCAAGGTGGAACCTTACAGTTATGCACAGGAATCAGCAATTATAACAACAATTAACTACAGATAATATATCTGAAATAATCTACCTATACGTATTTACAGATAACTGCAGGTTTTCAATCGCATTTGAGTTTCTGAGTATATGGCTAAACTAAGGAATATCTCTTCAGAATTTCTTTCAAATCAATTCCCTTGAAAACACTGTATTTTAGCTGTAAAGCAAGATTAACTCAGCAGTTAAGCATTACTGCAAATTATTTTGTTTGAAACCTTTTAAGAACAATCAGGTTTACTGTTCAGGACAGTTTAAGTTTTCTGAATTTTCCCTCATTGCAGAAGATAAGATTCAAGAGACTTTCCAGTACTGTATTTCAGAGGTTCAATCACTGTTAAATTCTGTATTAATGATTTATTCACTCATTTCTAATGGGGAATGTTACAGATGTCTCCTGGCCCACTCCCAAAAATCATTATTTCTGTCATTTGAGAATTGTTCATTAAAAATATATTGAATTATGTGTGCGCACACACACAGAGATATTTTATATAAACCTGATGCTAGAACAACGCTAATATAATTGAAAAGTCAAACACACCCAAATTAGGAAATGCTAGAATTAAGGCCATAAAATTGAACTCAGCGTATTTATGTATGCCATATTTACAACATGGTCCCACACTACTCTGAGCAATTAAAGAGTACTGAGATTTATACGGTATTTCAGGGTACTAAGAAATAAGAGGAAAGCAATGATTTTGTCTACATTCCTTCAATACTGTACAGTAAATAAACCACAAGCCACAAACTGAGCTAGCTACAAAAACCTCATTATTTACCGTATGCAAGAGAGATCTGGAAGGAAAAACAGCATGCTACTTCATAATTAAAGTATGTACATGTAAGGACTGAAATAATATCTGTTTTTCCCCCAAACTTCTGAACATGCATGGATGGCTATGCACTTGGGAAACAAAATCATTAAATTAAGAAAGATCTAAAGAGTGTGCTGATACTGAAGGTTTTTTTAAATCTTTTGAACAAACTTTAAAAGATTTTTACAGGAAACATAGAAAGGTAAATTATTAAATTGATTTCCACTTTTTCCTTAACTCAGCTCACCAACATCTTCAAGTTGCATGAACAAAGAATGGCTAATAAGACCACAAGTCTACTATCACTGATCCTTAAGCAAACAAAATATGCATTCACTGGCATCCATTAACTCTCTTCTTTATAAACTGTAAGCGTTTCTGCTTCATTGCAGTAATAATTGAGTGTCCTAGATTACTACACATATTAAGAACCATTCCTAGAGAAACTGTTTTTCAGAGCCTATTTTAGATAATATTATGAAAAATATTTTTTCAAACTGCATAGCAACTACAGGTTTTCAGTTTGATACTAGACAAGAGAAATTTATGTTCTAAAAATCTTGTACTTGGTAATGTAGCAATTCTTATTTCTCATTGCCCAAATTATCTTTTATGAAACTATTCATCAAAATTCAAATTCTATTTATTAAATCTATCAATAGATGCAAGGATAGTAACATCATTTTACTTCAATTGTAGATACAAAGAGAAGGAATACTGCAAATGTAGATCTATATATAATGGATTTGTTTGAGATCAGTACGTCCATTGAATCTGAATGGATAGACTTCAGTCAGTATTGGTCTAGATATGGAAAATGCCATTTATTATATAAAAGTCATGAAGATAGAAGCAATGTGCTAAAAAGACTAATTGGTATAATTCAATATTGACTAAAATCTCAAGCAAGAAGTCTGATCTGAAATTCTAAATAACTTTGTGATATCCTGAAGTTCTGAAGGTAACTCACCATAAAATAGCATGCTATATGCACACAGGTATTAAAGCTAAAGGTAAGTAAATCCTAAATGTAAGAATAACTGTAAGTGAATAAAGTACTTACCAGACCACAGATGAAGGCCATCAAAACCATAAGAGTACAGGTCATCACCAACACCATTGCCTCCCCATCCTTCTCCACCTCCGGGATAGGGGGCATAACCTGAAGTAGAGGCCCATCCAACTCGTAAATGGGTGGGTTCTGCCGTCAAGAATGGATCAACCTGATCAATTATTAACTCAAAGTACCACTTCTTGTATTGTGCAGAGCCCTCAGCAACACCCAAAAATATGTTTGGCCTTATGCTACAAAAGAAAATGTAAGCCAGTTAGTGCAAAGTATAAAATGTGACATTGAATTATATTGCTGTATAATAGTCACATTCACTTTGCAAATACAATAAGAAGGTAGATGACCACATTTTGCTTATAATATTTAAAATAAGTGACCCATTTCATGACTTTATAAAGCTGCTGTAGTATCATCTTCTAAGGTACAGGTTCCATGCCTCGAAAAATTTACAGTCAAAAGAGGAATAATAAAATCATTTCCTAAAATAAAAAAATCAGCAACAAACAACTTTCATTTTTCCATTTCAGAACAGATACTATGAATTGGCATATTCTATATAGCCACAGTTTCCATTATAACAATGATATTGTTAGTAAAAGCAGGGCTTTCAGAAGCTTATACAGAAACACTTCCTAAAGTGTGTGTCTTAATATTGAAAGCTATGGAACATCTCTTAGGTTACAGTATTTTCTTCAACTACTTATTGAATTTCATTTTTTTCTAATATAGCAATAAAATATATTACTATACCTTGTCACATCATTAATCAAACGTGTTTGCAAGAGTAAGTCTCTTCTAGGCAGTAGATTGTCACAGATCAAATTTTGATTGGCACGAACTGCAACTCCATTACAGACACAGAGAGAGCAAAGCACATCAAGAACCTCAAAAAAAATCAAAAGAAAATCTAGTAAAGGCAGCTGTATATTATTCCGATGTTAGCTTAATTTGCATATCTAACAGACCTAAAGGAAGAAATATAATACACACTATCATTATTATTTTTTAAATACTTTTCACATATACGGACTGAGTGTAGTCTGCTACTCATAGAGATATCAAACATTGGTGGAACACAAATTCAGAACACAGGCTTTGCAAAATGTCTCAAAAAACATTCCTTTGAAATTCTTTATTCTCATTTCTGCCAGAAAAAAGCAAAACTAGAACAGTTGTATGTCAACTCTTTAAAATTTTTTAAATTAAATCTCATTGAAAGTTTGAGAAGTAAAATTCAACTCTTTCAGAAATTTACTGCATTCAAAAAAATTGCTGAGCAAAATTAGTGGACAATTCTCAATTGCAATTGTCAGACTTCTCGTGAATCTGTTCTGAAAGCACATTTTCACTACAAGTAATCCATTTATTTTCAAAATTAAGAAAAAAGAATTTACTATAAAGCAAAACAGAGTTTCATAAGGATTTTACTCTAAAATTTCAGTTTTCTTTTTTTGGTCACAATCTGAAGAGTGAGAGAGTTTGATGTAATTCTCCCACATATTACGGGAAAAAAAGGTTTTGGAAGAGAGAGCACAGTAAACTAGTGTTCAATGCTGATTGTCAAAACTGCACACTTTTGCAAAAAAATGGAGAAGCTTAAAGATGCACTTGACCTCTGACAAGAAATCACTGAGCAATGAGCCCAAATGGTATACAGATAATCTCCAAGACAAAGCACCATCTTCACACTGTTGATTACCATTTTGGAAATTCATACCACACAAGCAGCAGCAGAACAGAACATTTAGTTTAGCCACTCCTGTTCTCTACCCAGTGGATTAGCACAAAACCACTCTCAATGGCAGTTTGAGCTAATACATTCTGAAGTTTGCTATGTCCTAGCCCGTGCATTTTCCTTTCTACCATCTCTATTATTGGGTAGAATAGCAAAAGGACAGAGGTAGTAACTTAAATAACCACAGAAGCTCTGACAAGTACTCAGCTGTAAAGTGTCTCAATTACATTATCGAGAATCAGTAACTCAGAATTTATATGGAAGTCATTTAAATATTCTCTACGCACTTCCTGACCGTATTTCTAACACACAAGGCTTTCATCAAAAAATCCTTCAAATCATCCATTTGTAAGACAATATTGTTTAATAATATTACTGTTTCTTATTTCCTAAACTACAACGGAATTTCTAATCCAGTAGGCAACTAGACATACTGTTTCTGGAGTAAGAATTAAATTGATTACTACATGCCTTATTGAACTTTAGTCAAAGACATTACAAATGGAAATGCATAAATCCATTACCCTGCTAATTCGTCTCCTATATATAACATTTTCCTTTTCTGCTTTAAGTTCACACCATGAGGTCTACATAAGATGCTGCAGCTGAAAGATTCTCTTTGTAGGTGAATGGCAGAGCACAATAACCTTGCTAACAACTAAAAATAGTAAGCTAAACTTAATGGTGCAATTTCAACTTTTTTTCTTATGATGACATATCAGTTCATACTTATTAACTGTGATTAAAAATACTTCTTTCTGTATCTGTAGTAGGCTGGGTTCTCCATATTACCATCTCAAGCAAATCAGTAATTTCTACTCAATAAAACCTTCCCTGTTCTTCCTCCAGATTATCAATCTTTCAAACAAATTTTAACTGAGAAAAGAAAATAATATTAAAAAAATCACATACAAAACTAAATTATGTTTTGTGATGTCATGACGATCCCAGTCAGAAACTGTGTTCACCTTTTCTGTCATAATGAATTGCACATCAGTGCCTAAATTACTCTCCATCATTATTTCTTCTACTATAACGCAGGGTTTTTTCCTTCTTCTGAGCACCTGGGTTTTCAGATATTTGGATTATTTTTCTGATTTCTCCTTTCATTTTGTTCTTTTCAGTTCCTATTATTATTACTGAAGTTAGGAATGGCTTTGCAGGATCTAATCCTGTATTCCTGCAGATGGTGGTTTGTTGCTTCTACAGAGCCCTGCATCACAAAGCAAGCTATTCTCTCTGAATACTTACATTTTCTCAGCAAATCCGAAGTTCTGATTGGTTATCAGTATTTTTTAACTATCTGCTTGTCCTACATATTTGCTGTATTTGAAACTTAAGAGAAACTAGATATTTCGCACTGTTTTAATTTCAACAAATCAATTTTTCAGACGTACTTCAAGTTTATTTATTGCTTTAAAGGTACTATAATTACTAGAATCACATACTTCCATGTAGACATTTCTCTGTTTTTTTTTCCCAAAAATCATTGTAGGAATATGAACAAACCCTTAGTTTTTCCAAACGTACCTTGTAATTGCGCCCGTGTTTATCCAACAATGATATAATAGATTTGATGTGCTCCTCAGCTATTACATTCAAAGCTTCTGGGCTTTCAATTAAGATGCAGTGCAATACTTCCAAAATACCTGTATGAAGGCCACAGAAATAATGCTGTCATTAAATCATCTGTGCAACTGAGCACAACCTAAAAGCTCAGTAAATAATGGAGTATCTTAAGAGAGGCTATCTTGTCTCCAGCCCCAGAAGAGAATGAAAACATTTTTTAAGAGTATTGACAGGACTATGATGAGAACAGCTTTAGACTTAAATGCATTATGAAGCTGTTAATTTATGTTTTCTTTTGAAAATAGCCACAATTTTAAAACTGCTTGGTAAAAATGCACGTTTATCTCCTTCTTTTTAATGGAAGCGATGAAACTTTAGTATTTACATTGTATAGTATTTGGATATTTTGTTGAACACCTCACAGTGAAAAAAAAAATTCCATCTCTCCCTATATAGAGGTTTTTTGCACTTCTGCTCACAAACAACTCTGGTGCTATTCAATAGCAATGGGACATTAGTCTTGATATAGTCTGACCCAATCAATTAATTCATTGAAGTCATATTCAACACTGATTGGAGGTGGTATTGCATATACCAAATGTACGGAACCCAACAACCGCCACAAAAATGTCTGTTTAAATGTAATACTTGACTCATTTTTTTAAAAAAATTGCAATATAATTATTTCCTAACACGCTGTTTTCAAATAAAAGTGTTGACATTTATAATGTAAGACAGTGGTATACCGGGTATTGATAGTTAATTTACAAAAAGAAAAGTGAGTCTCACCTGAGGAAGATTCTAATCTGTCCAATTTACTTATTAGCCAATCAAGGTTACTGGAAAACTGAGTACAATTGTTTCTGTTGCCATGAATGAGAGCAGCTGGAAAAAAAAAAACAGAAGGTGTAATTTCATAACAGGATATCTCCTTTTTAAATCACAGGTATTAACCATATGTTTTGTAACATAATTTTTATAACAATGTCACGAAACAACAAACCAACAAATCCTAAAGACACATAGGCTACAGTAATAAAGAATTAAGATTTTCATTAATTTGAATGTTAGCAACTGACATAACTTCTAAAGAGCAAGCCGTTTTTGAAGTTGACAAGGGTCTACTGGATAACAAGAATTTCAGCAAAAAAATATGTTTCCCTTATCTTTTAATTTGTTAAATTTAAAAAAAAATAATCTGCCACCCTGGTTTGATGCAAGTGTCAAGCACTATCTTGAGCAAGAGACTGAAACACTTCTTTTCCTGTTTCTTACAATCAATGAGTGAGAAGATGATATGCAGAAGTTTAACCTCAACTGCAGGTAGGGTACTGTTCTTTAGTTCTACCTTCTGATTAAAACATGTTATAGAATGAATAGCTTTTAGTCTTGAGCAGTGCACATTATTTGACTGCATTTCGAAAGGTCTTCAGCATTCAAGTATTTCAAGCAATGCTAACTTTTTTTCTTCAAGGAGTTATTACTGATCATAGAAAAACAACAAAACAAGCCTTTTATATAAAATTGTCAAGGATTTTTGTTACAAAGCAATAACAATATTTTTTACATCAGAACAAGCATGTTCAAGATGCACCTGCAGAAGAAAACCAAGACAAAGTCTGAAGCAATCCACATAGCACTGAAGAGGGCTTTTTTTTCATCCTACTTTCCTTTAAATTCTAATATTAGCAAAATGCAGGCAATGGTATCTCATTACTTTCCAAATCAATAAGATTTCATCAGAAAGCATCTGCACGTCTGTGCTATATGAATGACCTCATATTTCAAAGCATCCCCCTGTTTTGTTTTAACTCTTGACTTGCTTATTTTACTATGGTTTGGGTCTAACTTCCTTTGTAATTAAATCAGAATATATTTAAAACCCACCTAAACACAAGACTCTCCTATATGAAGGATTAGGCAGCTCAGGTATCAAATTAGTGATTTAATGAAATATACATATACATCTCCTCCTTCTCTATAATTTTGGCGCTACAATACAGAAGCAGCTCACTCTAGAAAGCATGAAACTGAAAAAAGAATTAATTTCTGTTTTATGTCATTATATTTATTAACATTTAAGTCTATATTAACACTTGAAAATCTAAGCCTCAAGTGACAAACATGGATTCAGTAGACCTAAACATTCTGAGTATTACTTTTAGGCTTCTCTTCACATATAAAGGCTGCTTTCCAGTTTTTCTAATTTTAAAAATAGTAATTCACACCTATTTTTATACCACAGGTACACTTAAATAAAACAATTTTAAAAAAAGATATGCATTTGGCATACTGTAACAATCTTTTTTTCCTAGTTGAGATTTATCCTTCTGCTGTATTATTGCTCAATAAGCTCTGTTCTCTGTGATAAATATCAGTAAGTATATGGAAGAAATTCTGTAAATTACACAACAGAAAGAAAACTGCACAACATGATTTTTGGTAATGAAGCTGCAAGTAGAATACAAAGAACACATATTCTCTTTTTTTTACAAGAGTAGATTATTGAAGAACTTACCTAATAATTTGTAAAGGAGATTCAAAATTTCTTTCCATGCTGTACCATGTTCTTCTCTTGCAATTCCTGCAAAATGAGCTGCACTGTTGTAGTCATTTAAGCGATCAATACAATTCAAAACTAGTGCCAGCATTCCCTAAATACAGATAACAGAGAAGAAAGCCAACCGTACATGAGAAAGTATTTGTTTATGTCCTTTTAAAATATTATTTCTTGCACATATTTAACAGTTGTGCCACCATTGTGCTTACAAGATTTTAATACATATTTTTCTATATAAAAATCACCTATTTTAGAGAAAGATCCTATACTCTTCTATACTTACTCAGTTAAGTATTATAAAAAGTAAGATATAAACCATGCATTTATAGACAAAGGAATTTGGGTTGATTTAAAAAGCTGGAACTTCTACTGACCAATAAAAATCTGTAAAAATAAACAAGTTCAACTAGTAGAATAGATTTTTAACTTCAGTTTGGTTGGAGACTAAAATGGTACTGAAAACTTGCAAGCAATCCAAACATGTCTAAACCTATTGTAAAATATATTTCCAATTTATACCAAGCGTATGCCATTTTCAGAGAGGAGCAATTCTACAATTATGTAATATATGTCCTTCTTAAAACTAGCATAGATATAGATTTTAAAAGTTCCTGTTTCGCACCCTGGTAGACAGAAAAAGATCAGAACTAACATCTATCAATGACACAAATTTTATTATTCATTTCAGGTACCTAGAATGTTTTACTTCATATAGAGAAAAAGAAAATCCTCGTCACAATTATTTCTTTTAAAAATGATATCTATTTAAAGATGCTCATAAGTGTTAACACTAAATTTTATGAGAGAGAGCATGTGGCCTGTGACAAGTTTGGAAGCGAAAAAAAGTAACAGCAAGTTATCATATGGCATTACGGTCTATCTATATATCAGCTATGGAACTTTACATTATAAATCACATGCATGCATCTAGATAATAACGTTTATTTTCTTCTCAACATTTGTGACATGATATGCTTAAAATTAAAATAATATAACAATTGCTCTCTCTTCACCTCTTCTTTGAATAGATTTTGTCTGTTTTTGAGTGATCGAAGCTTGCTTTGCTTATCTTCATGTTCCAGGTCTTCTTCAGGAAGCTGGAAGTAAGTAATTAGGTCTTGCAGAGTCTGAGCCATCTCCTCAACAGGCAGGGCAGAGGGTGATAGTGTTCTGTTGTTTCCACTACGGAACACAACAAAGAGAAAGGCTGGAAGCATTATTCATTTCCACACTGTCATTTACAGTATGAAGTAGCAGCCTATTTTCTTTTGGTATCTAGATCTAGTCTTGTTATACATATGATGTATTTATATGAGCTGATCTAAATTGCAAATAATTCCAACATCTATTGTTTGGGTGTCCAGCACTCAGAGCTTCCTGAAGTGGTATCATGTTTCCCTTTCTGCACTGACATAAAGAGAGAGAATGATTTAAAGAAAAAATGAGCAGAATAAACAAGATAAGTCAGCAAAAAGATGAAACAGAGATGAAGGATGTACCAAAGTCTTTTCTTATAGTAATTGATTTTGTTCAGATTCTTAAAATCCTATTGTTGATATAGATGCAAAGTTCAAGCTAAAATAGTAGCAGTTATTGATGCTGCAAAACCTCAGTCGTCTAGACAAAGAACAAAAAATAACAGGTAATCCTAACCATTGATTAGGTGTTCTGTATCAACTCTATATAGGAAATAAAGAATCATGAGATTATAAAATACAATTTCAGCTGTCAGTAATGTCTCCTGTTTAAGCATTTCCTCAATCTTGAGCGACAACCCAATTTTTCAGGGTCTGACTCACTATTATAAATAGTACAATCTAGGAGGAGGTAAGGTGGTTCTGGTTTTATATCCTCAGCACAGGAAATACAAAGGAATTGCGTAGTCCCTTGTGAAATGGAAGAAATAATCTTTTAAACTCAGTCTCATATGGCCAGTTCAGTGGAAGAAAATTCTTAATCATGAACAAATTTTTCTTTATTTTTTCATCTATTAGGCAGTAATACAAGGATGACCACTTGATCATCATACTTAACACTATGAAAAAGAGTTTCTTCAGGACTACATACATTCTTATCAATTTCATTGTGTATGACATAGAATTGTATTTTATCCTAAAAAACTTCAGACAAAAACAGATCATGTGGAAGAGCTATAACAAAGGAAACAGGGAATTATCACTGAATTGAAGATCTTTGTCTTGCTCCTTAAAGACATATTATCTTTTAAGTTTATTAATGCAAGATAAATGTCATGAAAAAAATACTCTAAAGAAGAATAGGGGAGGGGAGAGGAAGGGAAGGGAAGAAATAGAAAGATAATATTATGCTTCAAAATGCCCTTTGTTTTCAAACTAATATAGCTAAAGGTATTATTCTAAAAATCAAATATAACCATATATTTAAGACCCTTTTCATGCTATCTCCTTTCATTATCCAAATACTAAAGTACAATCAGTTTAGAACTACTTCCCTCTAAAGTCTCAGAATTAGTGGTAACTAACACCTGTCAAAATTAAGCTAAAATGATAACTGATAGAAAGTATTCTGAACAGTTTTATATACATTGACAAGCCAGACAATATAAAGCAGTAGAACAAACCTTTTCAAGCACACACATACTTCAAGAGGACTGGAAAAGATTAAGCCAAAGCGAGTGCATTAATGTGATGAAAGCATGTCAAATTTTAAATCAGAGAATCTACTTAATAAATAATATTGTTTAAATACAGCCTTGAATCCAGAAAACCAAACTAGAGATAAAACGTGATAAACACAGTATCATTTTGTGTTCATTTTGTCAATGGTTTGTTAAGATTCAACATCTCTTGAGGACATCAAGGCTCTTCAGTCAGCAACAAATTTAGATATACTGCTTTAAATGATATTCCTCTCCAACACATAAGTTTTGCTGTTGGCCATGATTGTATTTTTCCATGAAAATAAAGGCATTATGTTTCCCATGTATGGCAAGGATATTAAGCAACTACTTAACAAATACAGTTCTTTATCTAACCTTCTCAATAAATCAAGATTATGACAGAGAAAGTCTGATGTCATATTAAATTGTTCCATTTCCATGACTTCTTAGTGTCCTTTGTGGTACTGACTCTATGCTTAGCTTATTCGTATATTCAATGTTACACAGTGCCCATGTATCCAAGGCCTTCGATGTTTTGATCTGTGGATATAATCATCACTGTTTTCACATTTGTTTTTGAGTTCTCTTATGCAGTTAGTGGAACAGCCCAATCTTGGACAGTTCTTATTAAGTTTTTATTACTAACTGCATTGCCCTCTCGTACAAAAAAGATCTGGAAGATAAAGACTCTTCAGAAGGTAAATCTATTGATTCTATTTTCTTATAGTCTTAAAATCACAACTTTAATTCTCCCTTAAAACCAGATAAAGTCACCGTCTCTTTGCTGAGATGCTACTATTGGCTTTGAATACCCAAGGGCTGCCACCCAAGGGTATTAAGGAAGCTGGCAGAGGTCCTCACCAAACCTCCTTCCCTCATCTATCAACAGTCCTGGCTGACTGGGGAAGTGCCACTTGACTGGAGACTGGCAAATGTAACTCCCATTTACAAGAAGGGTTAGAGGGAGGATCCAGGGAACCACAGGCCTGTCAGTCTGACCTCAGTGCCAGGAAAGGTCACTGAGCAAATCATCTTGAGTGCTATCACACAGCACACACTCCCAGACACGCAGTGATCTATTTTGTACTTCCTTCTATTGTTTATTTGCATAGGCCTAGGGCTACTACGGTTTCCCATTGTATTTTTGATCTAAAAAGTATTAGGCATCAATAATCCTTTCAAATACTTTGACAAATCTGAATGGACTTTACTATAATATTTGGCCTACCAAGAAAAACAAAAAATAAGAACCTTTTTATGAATATTGTGAAGTTCTATCGACTGTAGAATACCTACGAATGGAGCTACACTGAGATCATGTTTTCTTCAGCCTGCATTATGATCTAGTTTGCTTCTGGCTTCAAGGTATTAGATTCCACGTAAATAATCTTAAATAAGCTGTTTTATCTATTTAATAGCATTACTCATCAAAATTACAAACTTAAGTTAGTAAAAATATAATGCTAATAGCTTCTAAATACAAATACTTGGAAGAAGGAAATGATTCTGTTAGAGAAATTATCATTTCAGAATACTATAAAATATAAACAAACAAAATATAATTCCATATAAAATGGTAACAACTACCTTATAAACTGGCTGAATAAGCGTGTAGTATTGCGAATGATTCGGGCAGCCTGGGATTCCTCATGCTGACATCTTTGTAAGGTTAGACCATCATCCATATGGCCTTCTTGGTGTAATATAACCTATTGAAAGTTATTAATTATCACAATAATTATGCTAAAAGCCTTTGTGCTTTAAGTATTTTGTAGCTTATTTCAATATTGCACTGAAAACAGTAATTGCTTTTTTACTGAGCTACTATTTGTTAAAAACTTTATCTGAACACCTATTTATTGATTAATTTCAAATTTGATATTATCTCATAAAATTTATTCAGAGAAGACATTTTGACATACCTTTATTCTCCCACAACTCATTAAACATATGCTTATCAAATATTTTCCAGTTGAAACAAAAAACGTCATTCTATATTCTGGCTGTCAGGGAAAGAGAATCTTCACCATCTTAAGCATAATTTACTGAAGTACTCATGCATGAAAAGACTACTGACAAGAAGATGAAGCTTTAGTGACAAACATCATAAAAATTACAACGCAGCTAAAGGAGCACCAACATTTACGCGTAATTTCTGTCTTAGTTAACTATTCTCTACACTGTATGTTGGATTCTTACCAGAAACAGATGTGAACATCATAACAACTTCAAGCAATAGCAGAGATCCTTTGGTCAGGTTTTAATTTTCTCTTTAAATAAATAACTAATTTCATTAAAAGTCAGCATATTTTTTAGGTATGACAAAAAAATAAGTCTTGATCCTTTTGAGTCATTGAAATCATACAGCGGTTTTGGAAGATTTAAATGTGAGTTTTCCTGCTTCTCTACCTAAGATATAAACTATTGAATTTTCCACTGAAAAGTGTATTTTTTAGACGTGAGATAGTAAAAATGTGCTGACCAACTTCCCAGTAATTCTGAAGACACTGAACAGTTGAAAAAGAAAAGAACATTATACAAGTGGTTACTGGCACAAATGGGAAGGTTATATACTAACAGCATTTTGTACGTACAGTCATACAGATGTGCCAAAATATTGGAAAGTGATGTTTTTCTGTATTTGGCAGGATCCAAAGTACACATGTGCTCTGTTCCTTCCAAGATGCTAAGGAAGTTCTTTTAAAAGAGGCAAACATCATCCTATGAATTTATCTGAACACCAGAATCCAAGGAAATGTGATGGAGAAGATTAGGAAAACATTTTTTAATGAGTACATTCATAATATTATCTTCAAGGAGAGGAATTTACAGATTCGTCATCTTTCCTCTTTGTTCAAGTACTTTTTTATATAGTGTCACACTGTGGGTGACTTCTTTAGCTGAACAATCACTGTTTCCATAAAGACGAGTTCTGGGGTCTTCTAACTGAACAATAAGTAAAGAAACATTCTTCCCATCACAAACAAACAAAAAAACCCCTTGGTTACCGAGCACTTCAGAGACAGAGAGACAGAGAAATCAGATCAGGCCTGGCAGAAATCATGCAACAGAAGCCTTATAAATTATGCCAGAATTTCTTACATATTTGTGTCTTGCAAAGACAGCATGATTATTAGACAAATGAAACTACACCAAAGGCAAACAACCAAAATTTTACTCGGCATTTTGAGTATTTTATAACACAACTAATTCCATAGTTGTTCTATCCTCTCTAGATTTGCGGTAGCTGTCAGTGATAATAGCTAGGTTATGTGAAAAAAAAACCCCACCTTTTGCCTCTTGCAAAAAGAAAGTACTCCTCTATCCTTCTAGGGCTATTGAGGCATGTTAAAAAGAGTGCAGGTTAGCTTGACAAGGATTACAATGACTGAAAATTAAAATCTCCTGAAAAAAAGATGACGGAGGATGCATACAAGCTATGACTTCACTTTACTGTAGAAAAATAAATTTAATATGAAATTAAAAGGGATGTATATATCTAAATTTGCTTACAAAACTATATCCTAGTACCATATTTTACACAGGGTGAAAAACTGTTTCTTGTCTCCACAGGAACATCAGTTACAGGAGATGAGAATGTTTGGGGTTTCTTATGTTTGAATGCACTTGACAGGAAGGAATACTCCATGTGAGAGGGCAACAAAGGATTCAGCATCTTTGAACATGAATGAAATGGTTTGAAAACTGAATAAAAAAGACAGGCAATTAGAATGGTTCTTTTAAAACCATTGCTGCAGAGCAGGAAGCTAGGAAAAAAACAGGAAGCTGTTGCAAAGTTCTTCACTGAATACAGAAAGAATCTACATGTTGCCTTTTCAAGAAGTAAAATTGGAACCTCTAAGGAAACAGAACCCCATAGCCTGTACTGGCATGGGAAATAAAGACACCATTATTTTGTGAGTAAATCTCTTATCAAGAAAATACTGAATGACTGGCATACAAAAAAGAATTTCTCTGATCAGCCAGATTGTTGAGAAGTGAAAGGGATGGGCACTCGCTGCCTCTTTATGACCACGTGTGCTGCATAAATAAAAGATTGTGCCAATGGTGTGCTGAGGACCTAATTTTTTATCTTACAGAGCTTGTGTATAGGTATCCTCTTGTGAATGTAGATACATACAAGTAATTAAAGAATTTCTTCTGCTGTTCAGTAATGAACTAATTTTTTCTCTTTCATGTTCTAACAATAGGTTTAAGTTGTAAAACCTATAAATACAGAATCAAACAATCATTCGGTAATGACGCAGTTATGCAAGTTTAGAACTAAATCCCAAAATTCTGGAGGAAACGTAAGCATCATTTGAAGATATAACATTACATGCCCCTACTTAAGAATACAGTTGTATCCTACCATCAGAAGGTCGAGAGAAACACCACATCACCATTACATCTAACATTTCAGCAGGGAATTGTTCATCAATATCCCTTAAGAAACAGGAGGAGTTTCCAGGGCCATTTCTTAAGTAACAAATGTAACCAACATTTCACACATTATACTCAATTAAAAAAAAATGTAAAATATCAGTTAGATATAGTAAGAATGTAAGATGACTTAAAAGCTTACAGCCTTATACAGTTAAATACAGATTTTCAAAAAAGCATTTTGAACTTCCAAATCAAGAATTTCCATATTTTACTGAAGTGTCAAAAATAAAAATTGAGTTCAAATTAATAATATTTTCTGGCAAGGAAAAGGGATAAATACATTTCCTACTGGCAAAGTATTTTTTCAGTTATGTAGTTATGTTAGTATCCACCATTGTTTTCATTCTTAGAATGAAACATTCATACTACTTTCAATAAAGCACCACAAAACAATTTAACCCACAATTGCCATATTGGTAGAACGGGAAAAAACAGGATAGAGCAAAACTGTTACACAACTAACATTCATTATACATGTAACTAAAAAACCCCCCTCAAATATTACCTTTCTTTTCAAGGGACCTAAACGTGCCGATTTAGCGTCTTGTGCTTTGTAAGTCAACCATAAGGCACTGGCCACATGTTGGACAAAACAGACTGAATCACCATACTTTATTTCTGGGACTCCCATTCCATCCATGTCACGCTTAAGACTAGAATCCTGCTTTTCTTTTAGTTCCTAAGAAAATAAAACAAAATCTGGCATTTAATTTCTCTGTTGGAACAGGATAAACCATTGAATGCTATACTCGAACACATTCTAACACTGAACAATATTTAAGCTCCTTATGTTATATTGATACAGATTAATTTCATTTCATGTAATTTCTTTTTCTATCAAATGAATTAGTCATATTCTGATTAAAAAATATTTCAAATCTGAAGCATCGGTTTCACTGAAGCAAGAAAAATCAAGTAAAATTAATTACCTTGTAAAGATATATAATAAAACAATATTTAACTTAACCTAATCGACAACTGAACTACTGATGTAATTAAAGTCCCACTTTAGTAGAGTCTATACAACTCTATACTACTAATTTCTCCAAATTTTAGCTTAAATATGAAAAAGAAACAGTAGCAGAATCATATTCTGAAATATATTTAACATATTTTTATGCTGAAGAATTTTTTTCCTATAAATAGTATATGGACATAAAAACTTCACTTGGAATAATACCTCTGTATTGCAACAACCACCAAAGAAGAAAATAATAATCTTTAAAGTAAGTAAAATTTGGCTTTTAAATTTAGATTATTTTTGCATTTTTTTTTTACATGTATTTTATTATTTCCATTTATCCTGTTTGTGAGAGGAATTGGATTCTTCCAAACCTCTTTTAAATACATTGATCAATGGTTGGCTGGAACACCCAGTACAATTTTTAAGTCCAACCTTTTTTTTAACCCCATTAGTCTTCACTCACAACTAAAGGATTTTAAGTCTCCAGCACTAATTAAGATTTTTTTTTTTAAATCGAACATTTCTACTTTTAAAATTCAATTCAGGAGTAAGAACAGGTACAGTGAATTCTGTAATAAAATTATGGATGCATATGCGTGTTTGTGATTAAACAAAAAAACTCTAAGTAAATACTGTAATTAGATGACATTTTTCTGTGATTAAATCCGTGTAGTTAGTTTTTCTTCTGTTGCTAAGTAAAATATATTAGACATTGACATACAGTTAAAATTATTATGCATGACACGTTTTCTTTATTTCAGTTTATTGAGTGTTCAAGATCTGTGGAGTAAAGTGAGGTTCTATTTTACCTATGCTAATCTACTTTCATTTATACAGAATCCAGCTGTCACATTTCAACAACATTATTTGAAACAGACAGCAATATAATACCAAGATGATGTAGAATGAAATTACAAGACATTCGTTGAGGATACCATTACAACATCAAGGCTATGGGGAACTTATGTGCCATTATATCTATGCAGAGTGCACTATCACGTACACATTAAGATGAACTCTTTCAATACACATTTAGGGTGAGCCCATGAAATGACAAATACAATAAATAGCACAAATTAATTAACTGTCAGCAATTAATTTTTTTGGCTTTCCATAGTACCCTGAAGATTAGAACCATTTTCTCAAATGTTATGTCTGTGTCAAGAATCAAACATCAATGGAAATTTCAAGGAAAGAAATCATAATATGGTAACAAGTGATCCTAATGAAGTTACTGTTTTAAAGGATTTTTTTGACAACACTATAAACATAAAGAAAACCAAGATTTTTCATATTTCAGAAATAAAGATTTAGAATTATATTGGGAGCCCGAAGGCGGCTCTCACTTTAAGCAATATAGCAAAAATCCCTCTTCGTGATGTTTTGCTCTTTGTGCTCTGTCCAGTCTCTCTAGGATTTCAGCCAAGTCATTTGATAGCAGTGCAAAAAGAGAGGGTGTATTTGCTAACAGCTGAAAAGTATAAGTCAAATAAAGAATTATCAGGGGAGAAAGGGAAAAAATATTTCTTATCTAGATATTTGCATATATCTTAGCAGCAAAATATCCAAACACTTTCTCCTTCAAAACCCTCTCTTCACAATCTAATCTCACTTTAACTCCCTCAGGTCATGAATGAATCAAGTTGAAGCCAACAAATCACATCATGGGTCTGGAAGACGGTAAAGGAAAAATAACTGCAACAAAAAATAATAAAAAAGAAAGAGGGAATGAACAAAGGAACTTGACAGCAAAGCAGTCAAAGACACAATTTTCAGAAGATACTTAATATAATAGAAGAAGGGCAAGATTTAGAAACTGAGAGAATTAATAGATTTCTACATGATAGAAGGTTAGGAACGGCAGTGTAAACAGGACAAATAAACTAACTGTCTTTACAAAGATTTTTCAACAGTCTTGTAAAAACACAGTAGGGAAATAACTCGTGATACCTTACAGACTTGTTTACGTACCCACAAGAATGGCAAGATGACCTGACTGCTGAACTCTTAATAAATCTAACCTGCATGAGCTCATTAAATCTATATACTTCGGTCTTGCACACTGTTACTGTATTCAAAGAACTGCCACAGGCTACCCCAGTTTAACAAAAGAAAAAGATAAAAAAGGTCTACAAATAGAGCAGCAGATACACTAAGATTACCTATCATGCTAGTGGGATTATTGTACTCTGTACACTTCACTGTATACATTCCTATACCCCAGTACGCAAGAAAAAAAGATTATTTTAATTTTACATTCTACTTTCTCCTCTCATAAGTAGAAAAAAAATAGCTTAATACTGTATTTTAAACGCAGTATTTACTTGGAAATTATATTTGCAAAATATGAGCTTACAAATAAATACTTGAACTTTTAGAGACAATTGTAGGTAAAGGACTTTGTAATATCTATCATCTTATTCCAAAAACTAATTAAACTTCATGATTACCACTAAACTATTACAACATCCTAATGCCATGTTGAGCCCCTAAGATAGCTGCATGCTGGCAGTAATATTAAAATGATATTGAATCCTTCTGCATGAGTCATCTGTGACTTTTGAATGTGTCAGAATGTTATTTACTCAGACTACACCAATAATTTCTTAATTGTCAATTGTATATACCATTACAAAAATAGAATATGAAATCTCAAATATTTATTCTGGGCTACAAGAATTTTTAAATAAAAGATATTTATAAATAAGCTCTTGTTCTTTGCTGTATTTATTCTCAAAGAAATTTATAATCAGAATCAAGGTTCTGATCAGCAGAATATACTAAGCCAAGTAATGTGCTGGAACGCGAACACCCCATTTCAAAACAGGATTCCATCTGCTGTAGGGGAACTACTGTCTCTGTGGTCACAAGGCATTACAGAGCTGCTGCCTTAAATATAAAGGCTGACATTTTAAAACTCTGTCAAAAGTAAGCTGCATATTAACCACAAGAAAAGGCATAATTCTGAGGAGTTTCTGTCAATTTCTGATACTTGTAACCTTAGTCTGCAGTAATTTGCAGCAAATAGGCTGAAATCAGCACCATAATGTTTTTTGGCATATTCTTTCATTTTTTAAAAGATTCTCTCTATTCTTATTTATGTAAGGACACACTCAATGAAGTTCTAATTTGAATTTTATAATTTAAAATATCTATTTCAGTTTCTGGTGTTACCTGGAAAAAGGAAACAGTGAAAGCAAATACATCACAAATTAAGCAATCACAAGTTTTGAAAAGCAAGGAACACGTAAGACTGCTGAAGTTGGATGTAACAAAAACAAGACTTTAAGTCACGTTGTTACAGGCTCCTGGGAAACTATGGGCATTTTGTATACTACACATAGCTCTGCATAGTAGCAAAGATAAGCTCTTTTTTTCCTACAAAACCCCTTTTGCTGCCTTCCAAACTGGAAAGAATACCTCAATGGAGAAGTATTTGATACTCTATAGCAACATATAATCTCAGCAATTTAGTCTGAATTCAGTGTTGAACCTGTCTGGAGCAGAAGGCTGGAATAGATGACTTCCCAAGGTCCTTTCCAGTCACAAATATTCTAAAGAACAAGAGTGCTGTCAACAATCAGGTATTCTAGTAACATATTTTTAAGGATCTTTACACAGCTGGACAAGAAGATTTAGACAGTTATCTTGAAATTTCCCTTAATACATGCCATATTAACGTCCAGGCAAGTGGAAATATTTCTTCTTTGAGAAAATGAACAAGAGAAAAAAAAAAACATTTAAAAATACATAAGTGCAGAATTTAAGGTAATCACACTTGTGTATCTAGTCTGACTCTTAGTTCCACAGTTCTTTTTCCTCTCCATCTGTATGTAATTAGCATTTGGACTTAAAGAGTTCTTTACTTCTTACAGTCCAGATCAATCTTGGGGTTTATTCATTTACAAAACCTCACCTTTCTTTCTTCAGGAAGAGTTATCACTGTTCCCCTTACCTTTGGAAACACTAATGTTTCTACCCATGGGCCAATGCAGCTCTCACCTGCCCAGACAATAAACAACTATTCTTATTCTTGGCACAGGCAAAATCAAATGTATAACCTATTGTGAGATAAAGATATTCTTCTCTAGTTAGAATATCACAGATCCTAGAATGATGAGACACTGAACCTGCATTTCATATAAATACATCCATTATCAACCATATTGTGTACAAACACAGTAGAAAGGATAAATGCATTACACAGTCATATTCACTTCTGCATAATTAATTACTACTGTACTTCACCTTAGTCATTTTGGGGATTATAACAAATTTCACTAATGTGTCTTTGAGGCACACCTCAACAAAAATAGTAAGAAGATAGGATATCCTTATTCAATGTAACAGAAATTATTTATGAGTATGTATACATAAAATTTATATACTTAAAATTTCTACATCTATATACATAGTTTAAAATACTAAAATATTACAGGACAGCTGGTGTCCAATTAGGCAGTGAATACAGTACAGGAGTTGGAACTCAATGTTACACCAGTAACTGTGACATTCCTGGCATACTTGCCATCCTTGCCATGCTTTGACAAAAACAGAGAAAACTTACTGCTGTAATAAATGCTCCTACGCAACATTATACATACAATTTACACTGAAGAAAGAACCCTAAACTACTTGGTGACCACCAAGTTATTTAAGGAAATTTCCCTGGCAGTTTTTCAATTATTTTGATTGGTTAAAATAAAAATTCTCAGCATACCATATGCAGTCACACTAATAAAATAAACATTGCTATTTTAAACATGCTAAAAAGAAGTATTTGCTTTATTATACCAAAAAAAGTCTAGCATCTGTCAAGACCCTTAATGCTAGGTGTCACTTCCTGGAAAAAGTTATTAATTTTGCCTACCTCCACAATCATTCTTCATTCTCTCTCACTTGTGTTGTGTTTCTCAGCTGGAAACGATGAAAAAGCTACTAACATGCAATTGGCAGCTCACTAAATAGCACAGTTTGAAAACATATGGTTTAGAAATCACTGACTCCATTTTCCTGCAATTCACTGGTCAATATTCTGCACATATAGCCAGGGCAGAATTTTGCCCCACTGAACTGAATTCAGATGAATTGAGTTATGGAAGATAGAGCTGCAATGAATAACATTTTAATAAGCTTCTGTACAACTAAGAAGATTTCATAAGGATTGAAGATTCATATTAAAACATTGTATCTTGCATGGTATTAGTTTTCAATGTTGTTTTTTTAACCTGTTAGCAGTTTAGTTTACTAAAACTAAAATTTATTAATCGTCCCTATTTTTCCTTAAGGAAACCTTTGTTACCCTCAACTCAGGTTGTTTTGCTTTGTATTTAAATGCATAATCCCTGTCAATTGCTTCAATTTAGAAGTTACAAATAATTTATAAAGTCATTGAACCAACTCGGATCTAGTATTTGAGTGCTCCATATTTAAGACAAATCTTCACTGATGTTATTTACCTTTGATGCTCTAAAACAAAAGGCAGTAGATGTTGTATCCGACTTTTCTCTGTCTAACATTGCAAGTCCTTCATCTTCGTTCAGAGCCAAGTACTTTCCTGTTGTAATATGTCGAAGACGGAAAGGCTGTCCCCATCTGATGTTGCTTCCACTCCAGCTAAACATATGAGACATCAAAAAATAATTTATGAAATAAGTAAAACTAATATCTCTATTTTGGGCTTTAAATGACATTCATAAAAATATAAAGTGCTATACCTATTCCTTTTTGCTTTTGATTTCAATATTTGCATTAAAATAAATGCAAAACTGTTAATACTTTTGCAAGGAGAACGTTGGAAGTGAGTACAGCTTTAATTTTCTTGTTTCTAAACCCTCTCTCTATTTTATTAGGGTGTAAAAAAATCCTACATTTCTGAAAAATACTCTAACGTAAATTAACTCCTGTATTTCAGCTGATAGTCTAAACAAACAAACTAAACCCAAGTGAGGACTCAACATTCAAAAGAACTATCCTACATCTCTGTTAGTTATGAGGGTATTTCATTTACAATTACAAACACACCAAGAGTAAACCAAACATACAGTTCAGAAGGCCATCAAAGTTAAAATATATATATATACTCATGCTATATCTTGAAATTTCACTTGCAAGAAGTTAACAGGTAAGTAATCACTTAAGAGGGAGGTAGAGTTAAAAAAAAATGGAAGAGACACCCATGAGGGACACTACTGTTCTGATTTCCCCCCATGCTTCTAAAATTCCAAGTGAAAACTAGGACAGCATTTTACTTCTTGACAGATGCAAGATGTACCTTACAGGCAACACCGCTTTTCATATGGGACACAGACAAAAAAAGTCTTAAAATACTGACGATCCCCACAGGTCTGTATCATGGCAGATTACTTTTTATGATTGATAATGAACATACTAACAAATATATATTACTCATGTTCTGCCTTAAGGATCTGTAACAAATTGCTGTTAACATAACACGAGTTGCTAACAAAATAGTGCAAAAAATATCAGTACCTTATTCGAAGGGGTTCTACTCCCCACAAAGACCTTGCTCGAACACCGGCTCCTCCAGTTTCATAAAGTACTTTCCTACATGGAAGAGTCAGAAGATCATCCATCCTCCTGTGTTTTTTATGCTACATAGTATCTATAACATACTCCTCTCTAAACTGTATAGGACTCACTTCTCACCATCTAAACAGATGAAGTTGAATGGATAGAAGATTCCTACCCATCAGTCCCAGCATGACACATAAATCAAATATTTCCTGTAAATTAAGCTCTATTGAGCTATTCTCTCTCAAGAGCTAATAAAATACTTTGCCTTTAGAGTAGCTGAGAAACTTTTGCTGTTACTTCATTATTCATAAAAATACACAATTCATACAGTTCTCAAGACACTAATCTAAATTAGTAATGCTTTTAAATACATATAAGTGCAGTATTAAAATAATATACACATTTACATACATTATTACCTGCATAAATATAACAACAGAGACTTCATTTCTACTATTTCTCCTAATGTTCTTATTAAATGAAAAAAATGGTGGTGATAGAACAAACATTTTGTATTATTATCCTTACAAAACAGGATACAGATAAAATTATATACCAGTTTTAGGAAACTCTGAGAAATAAAAAACGAAGGAAGTGAAGGGATCCAGCTTTTATTATAATCTAGTTTTCTTGAATTACTGGACAGGGGTAAGTGACATTCTAACATTCTACTCAATAATCAAATACAAACAAATACGAACTATGGTGGATTAATTCTGTTCCCAGGAATAGAAAAAAGAAAGTTTTTCACCTTTAAGTAATCATTCATGTCTTGTCATCCAAGCACCAGAATTTTTATAACCTTTCTCATACATAATAGATACAGCAAATCAAATGGATAATAGAAAAGGTCAATAATAAAAGAACCCATGACTGATTTCCTGCTTAGTAGGTTTTAATTTCTAGGAACAATGTCACTGCCTAATTACAGATTGTTGTAAAGAAATCCAATTGACAATCAACAATCTATTTTTTTTTTTTTTGGAGAAGGTACAGTATAAAAATGCACCTCCACTTACCTGTGCTGTGAATCATTCTGATCTGTAGATGGAATTGTCAAACACTCATCATGGCCATGGAAAAAACGTACTACATGCCCACCAAGAAGATAACCTTTAGAAGAAGTGTATTTATTCATTAGCTAAAACACTGACAATATGAAAATAACACTCTCAAAAGAATTTAAACAATTCCAAAGATCAGGTTAAATCTGTTTTCAAAATTATCACTCATAACTGAAATTTAGCAAGAAGAAATTTAGCATGCCAACTTATTACTTTTTAGTATCTTTTTCAGTGACAAATACTTCTGAAAATGAAGGCAAAAACAAAGCAATCTCAATATTTAAATATCAAATCAAGATTCTGGGACACAAAAGGAAAATAAAAACTTCTGCAATAATTACTGATTTGAAAACTGAATGCTTTAGGTAAAAGCCAAATCAAATATATAACACTGCAGCTACTTCCTCCTTCATACAACTTAAATGTTCTCAATACAAAATAATTTGGTGAGTTCATCAGCTTGTTCTGACACTTATAATGTGTCAAAATCCAAACTGCACAGAACCAGCAGGAGAGGACAGAAAACCACTTAGCAGTTCTGAAGTTTAAGCTTAATGGAAGTTCATTTTCCAACCCATTTAACACAAAGACTACAGGTCAAAACCAGGCATTGGACCTCACAGAAAAAGAAAAAAAACTGTGCAGGAGGAGAATGATTTATCAGACCCTCAGTCCAAACTCTTCCAAACTTATAAGTAAAATTAATGCATACATAGAGGAGGAAGGGCACAAGGAAACTTTCATACCGTGTGGTCGATTCATTATAAATTTGTTAATTAGGAAAATGGTAACTGGCAATTATCCTGTTACCAATTAAGACAAAGGTTAAAGCAAAGAAAGGATGAAAAAAAATATGCTTTCCTGATATTTGTGTGTCATCAGCAGTACCTCAAACATCAAAGAAAGTCTGTCATGAGAATTCCAGTCCAATTTTAGACTCAGGTAATCCCCCTTTTCAGCGCATCCATTCAGCTTGAGCTGGGCTGCTATGCATTTTGACACATGATCATCCCTCATGTAAACCATTCTGAGAAGTGTACATACAACTAAACCTAAGCCTAAGTAGCTGAAAAAAAAAGCCTGGCACACAGAAAACCTACTTCTCTGCTTTTTTAAAAATAATTATTATGCAGGTTTGGAATCTGTGTCCAGTTCTGAGCTACACAGTACAAGAATTTCAAATACAGTAAAAAGCCACTAAGATCATTAAGAGACTGGT
Source organism: Tapera naevia (assembly GCA_033556795.1). Lineage (NCBI taxonomy): Eukaryota > Metazoa > Chordata > Aves > Cuculiformes > Neomorphidae > Tapera > Tapera naevia. The sequence goes on from JAUMJJ010000023.1 coordinate 6,121,984, forward strand.
GCACCTCACACATGAGAAAAGGCTGAGAGAACTGGGACTGTTTGACTTAAGAGAAGAGATGGCTCTGGGAGAATTTCATCAATGTAAAGAGGACAATTACGCTCTTGTCAGTAGTGCCAATGACAAGACAAGAGGCAATGGGCATACAGGCAGGTCTGTCTGAACATCAGGAAACATTTTTCACTGTGAGGGTACCTGAGCACTGGACACATTTCCCACAGAGGTTGCAGAATCTCCCTTCTGGAAGATATTCAAAAGGTCTAGACATGGTCCTAGGCAACCTGCTCTAGGTTGCGGTGGTGCAGTCTCCCCCAGCCTACGCAGCATAAGCCAGTTTTGGGAGAAAACTCCCATTGTGTTTTTGTCTTGGTTACAAGTGCAGTGAGATAGGATGAGAGCTGGGATAGTTAGGTACTCCCTTACCACACCTGGAACTCTTGCTGCATGAATCGTAGCCAGATCTGAATGGTACCTGAACTGTACGATCTGGAAAGTACTGGGATTGTACAGTTGGTAGAAACTAAAATAGTTACCATCATGGGCAGAATGGAAAAATTACTGACCAACATTAATCTTCTCCTGATCCTATAAATAGTGATCCTAAGAGAGACTCTTGGAGTGGGCTGCAACCAGTACATCCTCCCTGAGTTAGGAAGTTTCTCAGGAGACCTTTAAATCTCTCCTTGAGGTTTAAAGACTGTGTGCCAATAAAGCTGACAAAGGAGAATGGCAAAGTCAGACTTCTTAAGACTCAAGGATTACCCTTTGATGAATACCGGTGCATTAAAAGTGAGCAATTCACTAAAATTGAGAAGAGGGAAATTTTGATTATAGGCTACCCTCTGTATATTTATGTATCTTTGTGATTGTGTGTGTGATTCTATTTATGTGTGTGATTCTATTTATGACCCACAGTCAGACTCGTATGAACACAGTCATTCTCAAATGATTCAATTGTAGTAAATTCCATTTAATCTTTGTTAAATTGGCACATTTACAACACCATATTAAACCCACTTTTGCTGATATTTTTTACAGTAGTTCGTTAAGTGATCAAAATCTCCCATTCACAACATAGGTGGCCCTGCTTGAGCAGGTGATCGGACCAGGTCACTTCCAACCTCAACCATTCTCTGATTATGTAAACACTTACGAAACGTAGTTGCCAAATCCCTCCTGTTACAGAAATTTAAAATATAACATTGATCTTCTATGATCTCTCTGTGTAACTCATTGTGTTCACCTGTTACAAGTTTTTAATTTTATTATAGGATGTTTTTTCTGTTTGCTTGTTTTTGTTACATCTGCAAAACCTGAAATCAGAGACATTTCCACAGTTAGACTCTGTTCTATTTATGACCCATGATGGCAGGGGACCAGACAGCCATTTATAAATATACAGCTTCAGAATAATAAACTTCTTGTAACACAAAGTAATCAGAAAGTACTAAAAGGAAAAAATATATCCCATATGCTTTTACAATTAAAACCTACAAACACTCTGATAGAAGTTTCTTATGGGTCAGTGCACAGGAACACTGTGGGATACTGATTTAAACCACTTAGAGTTAGAAGGGTACCACCACAGTCTAGATAAACCCAGTGACTGTTAGTCTTTAGCACCAGAATAACCTGCTTCTATCAGGACTTAGTACAGCTGATCCCAGAGAAATGCAATGTTTCTGTAAGGTCCTTTATAACTCCATTTCTTCCTAGGATCCAGTACATTATTATATCATAAATTATTAGTTTTCAGGTCAAGTGACACAAAATGATCCTAACTTAAGGACATCTACCATTCATGCATATGGAGGGCTGATACTTCGAACAGAGAAGAGCAGAAACAAAGTATAATGTTTGTTATGACGGTGTTAATGACAGAGTATGGCATTAAAATAAGGAGCAATATTCAGTAGATGAGCCTTTCGCTACAAAATAATATATTTCTCAAACAGAATGAAGCGATGCTTCTTAAACATGGTTGTAAATTGCAGCCAAGTTTCTGGAAAGTAATCCTGATCCTGTGGTGTGGGATTTAAAGCTGATTAAGACATGTTTAAAAAGTTCATTTTCATTTACTATTACAGAGAGAGAAGGAAGCCCGGCAGTGAGATCCAGAAAGGATATTGAGCAAATATTCTCTAAAAACACTACCAAGAGATTAAAATAGGAACTATGAGAAACCTGCTTTCCATTGTGCATGTACCATTATTTCTCTTCTGTTATTTCTGTTGCAGGGTGATTGAAAATACTATACAAAATCTAAGTTTGCTAGGCTTAGTTATTCTGCACCTCTTACACTCCCCAAAATTAAACTGAAGAGAATCAACTCATCTGTTGTTCTCTTGGTCTTCACTTCTCATGCAGCTTTTTATGTTTAGCTACTCTGAAGTTGCACCACTTAATTAGCTTTTCTTTAATTAAACCAGCTGATGTATCTGCATTTCCCTGTTTTGCCTATTTTGCTCTCCTATTTTTTACTTTGCTTCTTCATGATAAACAACACCAACTCATCATACATGTATAAATAAATAAACCAACAAACCTTCTGTAATATTGCTTCCTGAGCATGTAGGATGTACATTCCATAGTGTCTGCATAAAGGAGGCATCCACTTGAATACTTCCATTTGACATGGAGAGATGCTGAGGTAACACAACAGTAACAGGAAATAGTGAAATTTATGTGCATAAAAACATTTAGTATATTAATTTCTCAACAAAATATAAATACATAATAAAGTAAATACACAAAAATCCTTTAAAAATTAGTAGTCATTTGTCTTCAAAAGGAACTCTTTTCTAAATCTAATGTTCAGACTCCAGCTGCAACTTAGAACTCTTTCACTGTTACAGGAATAAAAAATTCCCAAGAAAAATAATGCTGAAGTATTCCTTGACATAATGGCATAGAAACAGTCTTGTTCTAGTGCGGGGAAAACTTTCACTAAGAAAAAAGTGCATTACCATCTTTACTTCCCAGATTAAAAAAAAAAAAAATTCCATTTTCTGCAACTCTTCACATCACTTTGTATTTTCCCACTATGTCTCCAGTTGCTAAACAAGCAACCAAACCTACCAGGTATCTTTCAGAGGACACGCTGACCAGGATAAGATCATCACCTATTCGAACTTTTTCTCCTTCTGACCTTTGTTTAGAAGCAGGATGTATTGTCCACCAGCATGCCTCACCTAAAGGAGAGACACACTTATCAACGGTATACAGAACAGACAACTCCCAATGAATTTAAGGATATCTTTATACATCATTGAAATAACATAATAAAGAATTGTGTCTTGTAAGACATTCACATTATAAAACCACCTCATTCCTCTTTCACACATTTCACTGAAACTATTTGCAGAGAGACAGAACATGTACGTTCCTTTAATCAACATGCTTAAAGAAAATGGTCTCCATCTAAGGCAGCAACCAAAGATATAATCAAGTAACAGTCTGCTAAAATACGTCAGAGATCATCATCTGTATGGCTACAAACAACTGAAAGACAAACTTCACTACTTCAAAATTTATCATGTAGCTTATCAGACTCATGTGGAAAGGAAGTTTCAAAGATTATGGTCCACAAACATTTTAACATATACATTGGCAGATTAGTTTACTTTGATTCAAATTTGTTTCAAAATAATTTAAAAAACAATAGAAAGCACAGGTTGATATTAATTAATACAACTGGCATTTCTTTATTGAAGCTTCTAATTAATGAGGCGTGCATACAGGTACTTAGATTTTCCCTTCAAGCTACACATCTGGGCCTCGAAACTACAGGATCACTTGTTACTTCCGATAAGCACTCATTACTTTCAGTAACCATTAACACTATGTATACGACAGCACAAAACCCTATTTGTGGCTCTTTGTGGCTAAGTTGCTTTTAAATTCATTTAACATAGCTCCCTGTGGAGCTATGTTAACTCAACTTTGTATGTGATTTCATGAAAGCATTTTTTTCTGTTTCTGTCAGCAGCACTGTTACGGGCAGTAAAAACTGGAAATCTATCAATCAGATTTTAAAGATTTCTTGTAATTTCTTGTTTGTGTTGTATCTTTTCCACTCTCATTATTACTTTGATCAATTTTATAGTTTTATTTTCCTTCAATTCTTTTAGTAATGTGCTTGTTACCTGCATTACAAATTGCATAATTCTTTTGTTGCACGGTGACAACATATATTGTGAATGCGCCGATATATGGCTTTTCTATACTCTACTGAAAGTGCCAAACCGTACAAACAAAAAACAAATGCATCAGATTTATTTTATTAAATAATTGCTTTAATTTGATCATTATCACCAGTATTATTGCAACTCAGTTTAACTGCAAGGCACTCTCAGAGTCTTACACAGTCAGCTAATTTACCATCTTTGTCATCAGTATTGACAGTCACTTACTTTCAGTCATCTTATTTCTAACAAACACATAAACATGACATTCATAAGGTTACAGTGCCATTAATCTCCACGTCTCTTCTGAAAACAGAAATGTGTGACATGCTTTCCTTCAAAGATAACTTGTTGTACCTGCTGCATTTTCTCGTAGTCCCACATCAAATGCAAGTTTATCCGTCTGGGATCTTGATGATGTTAAACATGTCAAATACTGAAAAACAGTGAATTTATTGAGAACAAAACACAACAGTACCCATTAACACACATGCCAAATATATTCTCATTACTCCATCTTACTATCAGCCTGTGCTTATTTTTTTTTAAATTATTTGAATGTGATGTTATTTGTATATTAGCTCTTCCTGACTCTAACACCTCAAACCCCTTTTCCACTTCAGCATGTAATTCTCTGTGCAATTTAGCTCCTACCTTCCAAAGTTTCACATAGGTCATCAGATAGGAACAGGCAAACATCTTATTACAATATTACTGTAACAAGTTTGCTCCATGAAAACGTAGCAAGCATATCAAAAACCAGTAATCATACTTGCAACTCTGGCATATCAAAGCAACTATAATTTGTATGGTTCATAAACATAAATAACAGAGTTTAAAGACTAATGTGTACTCTTCCAGTATAGGGAAAAGGAGGGAAGATGCTTTATTAACTTCTCATTTCTTCAGCCTTCTATCAGGTATAATTACATGGTCTCTAGTAAATCTAAGATCCTGAACAGTTAAAATTTTCCAGTCGTATAGCTCAGTGAAACAAAACTCTTATAAGGCAGCCTGAAGATAGCATACTTGTGAGCATAGTCTCTGTGAGCTATGGGAATTTAAAAGGAACACCTTACCTTATAAAATAAGATGGAAAAAATAACATATCACAACAAGTTCATTTATGATAGCACCAACTTGCTAATGGAATTATCATTAAAATGGATTCCTTAAGGACGTAGAAATTATCCCTCGCTAAAGGACAGAGTAAATAAACCATGACTAAAGGAGTTTTTCAGCTCCTTTTTTTTTGTTCTATGTGAAATGGATTGAGGGAATCTGAATTCAAAATATAAGGGCTACTTCCATTGTGTTGAGATACCGATAAGTGATTCAGGGTTTTTTTTATCTAGTTCAGAAGAGAACTTAAAAAGAACATTCTTATGAATTTATATTTTTTTTATTTTGATAAAATATCTTTATTCAAGTTTCATGTTACTTATTCTGTGCAAGTGCTCCTTCACTTACCATTTCACTAAACGAATGTCGAAGCAGTATAGCATGGCCATACAGCAGGGTTCTGTGACCAGCCCCTTGAGCTGCCTACAGAACATGACAGAGAAGGTCAGAACTCCACTGCACTGTGTGGACAACAATCAGAATTATGCAACAACATGAAAAGCTACCACAGTTCAAGTAATAAGTACAACTACTCAAGAAAATTATGAAATGGGCATATGCTAGGCAAAAATCATAATCATGAAGTAGCTACAGCAACAGTCAAATATCCGCCAAGGGAAAAATGTTGTTCTTGGTCAAAGACTCTTACTGTGACCTGTTTTTTATTATAATTAAGTAAAATAACATCATTTAAAAATTTTAAATTAAATAAGAAACTACTTACCTTTCGTATAAACTTCTCAGATGCATTAAAAAACAATAATAAAATAAGTATATATACTCATACAGAAACTGAAATCTGGAAGAGGAAAAATATATCTATTCCCTTTTTTTAAACACATACTAAGGATATCTACTTGCTAGAATTCAGCAAAGATTCATTAAAGCAACTGCATCCATAATTTCATCTGAGCACACTTATTACTTCCCATATGGAAATTTATGACAAGATTAGGGAGAGGTAAAACTGAATTCTCCATATACTTAATGTATCAAATTTTATCTACATCTTTTGAACTCCTTTTGGTGACCAGAAAAAAATAAAATCCCAAAGGAATAATCTTAACAAGAAAGTTACCTAAGGAACAACAGACAACAAACTTTTGTCTCTCTCAGCCTTTTTCTGCAATCTACCAAAATCTTTTCTACGTATTATAAATAAGAAGCCTATTCAAGCTTAAACAAATAATATGACCAAGAGATTAAATACTTGATTTTTCAGGAAAACGACCTCCAAATTTTGCAGATTTAGGTATATCATGATTAATTTTAATACTAATGATACTATGGTAAGTAATGCTGTATTTCATTTTTTTCTCTCAGTTTAGATCATAACATTTGACACCAAGCTGGGTGGAAGTATAAATCTGCTTGAAGGAAGCGAGGCTCTGCAGAGGGATCTGGAAAGGCTGCAATAAGGTCTCCCTGGAGCCTTCTCTTCTCCAGGCTGAACAATCTCAACTCTCTCAGTCTGTCCTCATAGCAGAAATGTTCCATCCCTCTGATAATTTTTGTGGCCCTCCTCTGGACCCACTTCAACACAACCTTGTCTTTCCTGTGCTGAGATTTCCAGAGGTGGATGCAGTGCTCTAGGTGGGATCACACCAGAGCAGAGCGGTAGAATCCCCTCTCTCGACCTGCAGGCCACACTTCTCTTGATGCAGTCCAGGATATGGTTGGCCTTCTGGGCTGAAAGCGCACCTTGCTCGATTATGTCCAGCCACCAGTACCCCAAAGTTGTTTTTACTCAGGGCTGTTCTCAATCCCTTCAACCCCCAGCCTGTATTGACACCAGGTCTGGGACCTTGCACTTGGTCTTGTTGAACCTCATGGTGTTCACACCGGCCCACTTCTCAATGCCCCTCTGGATGGCATCCCATCCCTCAGTTGTGTCAACCATACCACTCAGCTTGATGTAGTCTGCAAACTTGATGAGGGTGCACTCAATCCCAGTGTCTCTGCCACTGATGAAGATACTAAAAAGTACTTGCTCCTAGATGGACCCCTGAGGGACAAATTATACACCTCCTAATTGAACTGATATGACTTCCACACATAAAGTGCAACAGAAAGAAGCATACAGAGACAAAAAAAAAAAAAAAAAAGAAATTTTTTTTTATAGAATGAAAGGTAGGTACTGAAGATGGCATTATAAAATTGTGAAAACATAAAACTGCAAAGTTTCGCTCTTTCTCGTGAATCATTCTTAAATAGCAACCTTCTCTTCCTTTATTAAAATTTAAATTCTACAGTCGTTACACTGATAAAAACAAATCCTACTTTTGACTCATTTAATATTTACTGATCTGCATGAAATTATGAAGAGTTTTAATTCAGAAGCATTTTAAATAACTTTATAATTTTATATAACTGAGAGGTCATCTTGCAAACAGGAATCACCTCCTTAAGAAATAAGCTCACTTTAAATGCTTGCAGCAATCCATCGTTAGTACTAGTTTCTTTGGGGCAATATAAAACTTCGGCAAATTATTTTATTTCAAATGAAACTTTTATACAATTTAAACATTTTATATTTGACTGCCTTTACTTTCACCTTTTTAAAAATTAAAAATGTTTTTAAAGCCAATTTTTTTTCCTTATTACATAGAGCATACAGTCTATTAAAAGTTTCAATAAGCAATTATGTGACAGCCAGTCACAGCTAGAGCTACTTTTACATTTTCTGCAAAAAACAAGACTCATTTTTGGGTAACAAATGCATAAGCAGTGCTTTGATGCATCTGATTTACAAATACATAAAATTGAAAACTGTTTTCAAATGATGAATTATTCTACAACAATGAAGAGTCTCCAGAATGAATGGCAATTTATCATTCAGCATTCAAGAGAAAAAATATCAACATTTTTTTCTACAGTCAATTTTATCTTTAGAAAAATAATACGCATTTTGACTGTATCACTTCTGCATAGATGAATATGACATTCCAAAAATTAGCCTTAAATATATCAAACACTGTTTTGATTCTCCTGTCTAGCAGATTTACTTAAATCATATAATTTCAATCCTCCTACACATTATTAAATTTTATTTTCTTTGGTTGTACTAAGAAAGGAAGAAAACGCTAAAACTGCATGCACTGTACATGAATTCCAGGAAGAAATCAAATGGAATTTCTCATCAGGAAAAAAACCCTGTATAAATCTATTTGACAAAAAAAAAAAAAAAAAGGTGAAATAGTATCTTTAAATTTCTTCAGATAAAAGATTACTCGCATTTTTACGTTTGGTTTCTTCCTCAGACATTAATTTTTCCTTTTACTTAATGTGACAGAGTCTTAACGCTTTGTAAGTATGATAAAAGAAAAATTACAGCTCAAAGAAAATACGTTTTCTCGTCCTATAGAAAATAAAAATGAAAACTGACACACTATCTAGTTCTGCAGATTATTTGCATCTAATCAGTTGCCATTTAGTCTCATACAAAAAGTAAAGCCATAGAATTTTATTAAGCTTTGTTCATAAAAGTTAAATTAAAATCCATTCAGCTTGGAGAGTTAGTGTCAAAGCAACAAATTAAGATAAGTCTTCCACACAGGCTTTTGGACTACACTGGGAAATCAATTAAAACACAGCATTATAGAAATAAAAGCAAGCTGATGTGATTAGGCAGCAAAAGTCAGAGTGGTATAGTAAACATCAATGTACTACCATTGCCCACAACAAAGTCAAGAATTTACTCAGCTTTAAGAGACAGATATTTGACTAATACTAATTTTAACTCTGAGCAACAGTGAAATGCATAAGTTTTTATTTAACATATTTTGTGGTTTTCATAGTGCCAGAAACAAATTATGGAATCTGTTATAACAAATAAACATTGTAAAGCCTTATTTAATATTAATTTGTTAATTACTTTCTGAATTTTTCCATATCTTAAGAAGTGGTATTTCCATATTGTTTTTTCAGATTTCATTTGATCACTAAATAGAATAAAACAATAAAGATGATGTCACATTTTATTTTAAATTCCCCAGACTTATACATATAAATATATAACATACCAGTGACCAACTGAGAGGAGACCATCGGTCAATTTACTTTACTTTCAGAGAAACACAAGACCTACCTGAGTGTACAGAAATAAACAATTTACCTAAATTACCTACTTACAAGCGATTCTTGGGTGCAATTGCAAATGTGACTTCTACTTGCAGAAGTATTACTGTATATTATATTTCAGTATTACTGAAAAATGATCATTACCGATGAAGATCATTGAAAATACAGGAAAATCTGCATCAGGCCTTTGGATTAGGTTTAATTTTTACTTATAACGTGATCATTTTTTGCCAAACAAATAGCCTAGAAGTTCCTTGAAAAATAAGATTCTAAATTAACTTTGTCAATACTAAATAATGTATAATAAAGTGCTTGGAGGAGAGGGGCTGGCAGACTGGTCGCTCCAGTGTGGAAGTCCTCTTTCAGTCAATCTAAATATATCTCAGATTTTAAGTGATAATTCAATTCAAGCTTTAAGACTATGAAACACAGGCATAGTTACAACATCTCATTTTACTGCAAAGTCACTTTACAAAATACTTTAAGCATTGCAGTAGGTACTTAAATCCAAATATCTCAAATATTTTCTTAGCTCAGTGAAATGAGATAGAATATTTACACAATGAGAAAATTATTTTGCTTTCCACATTAATAAATAGCACTATAATACAATAATGCTTTTATGGCAATGAATTATGTTTCAGACAAAACTCATCTCATACACTCTCCTCAGCTTCATAAAACCTAGACTCAGTCCAACAGTTCTCTAATTCCTTTTTCGGTATCCAGTCCTGGGCTGATGGTAGTAAATAATCTCTGAAGAAGATGTTTCTGGGTTTTGTAAATGTTCCAAAAGACGAATTACACCTGCTCCTCAATGTTAAAGAGAAATGAATATGATTACAGAAGTGGAGCAATAATGTCCCAGGAAAAGAGGAATACTGAAGAATCGGCTATGACATGAAGCCACTCTCTAAAAAATCCTGGGACAACGAAAGAAATAAGAACAATCCATATTCAGAAAATCGCTATCCTTTGATGTCAATTTACTTACCCCTTCACTAGCATTATCCGCTGTGCTGGCCAGCATTTCTTGAAGGGCTCTGACAGACAGGGACTGTTCAAGGACAAAATTACAGATGCAAAGATCTGGAGGAACATACTGTAAAAATAAATTAAACAGTGTAAGAACAGATCAGCAGAACAGGTGAAACAGGATAAAAAGTATGCTTGAATCCACATGTATGTTAATTTTAAAATCCCGACTTAATGTTAACTCATTAGTGGTTGAGATACAACGCTGTTTCCCTGCATGAAAATAGTAGAAAAACATTCTTCATAACTTGTCAGTGCAATAATTTTACTTTTCCTAGAGCTCTATTCCTCATAGTAAAACAAAATATCATCAGGTTCAAAAGTGAGAAGGTTTTGTCTACATGTTATTGCTTTCCTATCTTTCGGAATTATACCATGAACATTGTATTTGTTCCCTAACACCACAGACAAAATAGAAGTTGTATGACCTTATTTGACATATAAGGTTGATGCTCTGAACATATCTACAGCTTTTACTAAATGACAAAGATTCAGAATCTTATTATATAAATATTAACTATTTTAGGAGCTCTTCTCAGCCGTTGGATCAATATATCTGCTGGTTTTTAAACACTAACCTTCAAGAACAGCAAACTTTTTCCAATTTATTGGCATTGAAGTGATTAAGGAAATATGTGTCCAAGGAAAAAAAGTTCTCATGGGAATGTATGTAAGTATGTGACAGGAAAGCACAAAGAAGAGTCAGACTCTACGAAGTGGTACCCAGTTAAAGGTCAAGAGGAAAATGACAGAAATTGAAATACAGGAAATTGTATTTAGCATGAGGATCAGCCCCCTTTTTTTTTCACAGTGAGCATGGTAAACACTGAGACAAGTTGCCCAGAGAAGTTGTGGAGTCTCCATCCTTGGAGATATTCAGATCCTTACTGGACAGTGTCCTGAGTATTCTGCTCTAGCTGAAACTACTCTGGGCAGAAGGGTTGGACTTGATCTCCATAGGTCCTTTCCAACCTCAATGATTCAGTATTCTGTGATTGATGATATATATCATAGCTATGAATGTGCTTTAAAGTGAATATATAATTCTTTATCTTTCTTTAAATCAGCATGACAGGAATGAAATTCTTGATAACACCAAGTTTTAAGGAAATTATATTATTAAGAGATTTCTCAACTTGCTGAAGGGAAATCTTTACAGCAAGCTATTCAAGTACAGTGCTTGATCTTTACTATAGACTAATTTTTGTGGGTTTGTGTGTTTTCAAATACATTTTGGAAAACACTTTTAGGCCAAAGGCTTGACAATGAATTTGCATGCATTATAACATCATTTTCAAGAATCATCAATAAAGGATAAAATTCAAACAAAGACAAAAGCATTTTATGTTACAGGAATTTAAAGAAATGCTGAGCAAGCATTATCATAAGTAAATTTGTGCAGCAGAATAAGTAGACTTGTAAGATACACTGTAAAAGAAAGCATAAATTTGGAATAAAAAGTTCTTCAAAGTCAGTGAGAGTTTTTGAGAGTTCTTCTGGTACATCTTTGCACAGTCTTGTCCATACACACAAGGAGATAAAAAGGAGACAAATGTAATATAGGAAACACACAAATTTGCAAAGTAAATCTGAATAAACAATTGACAGTTCTACCCTGACAGCTGCTCTTTTAATGAGATTATTTCCAAGCAGGTCTTTCATGGAGAGCTGACAGTTTTCCATCATCACATTCATAACACTAAATATACCTCATTTTTCTGAATGAGGTGTTAAAGTAAGTAAAACTAGCTACTGAACTGAAAATGTTCAACAGATTTGCTGAAAACCTGAGTTCTAAAATGTCCAGGTCTAATTATTTTCATCTAAATTGATTTCTGCAGGAAGAACAAAAGTAAAAAAAAACTACATCAATAGGTCAAAGCTGATAGGAGTGGTGACACGAAGAATCAGATATAAGCTATGTAGTAGCTAGAGAGGAATAAACCAAGCAGTTATAGAAAAAATGGATCCCTATAGCAATTAAAACAGGCCACACTTTGTAATAAACAAAAACGAAACAGACAGTACAGAATAGAACAGAACAGCAAGTCACCACTTTCACAGACTTCTGATTGACTCATCTGCCTTAGTTTGCTATTTAAAAGGGAGACACGGGAGAAATTTTTACTCCTGTAAGGTACACTGTGATTCACTGATAAAATACAGCATTTTCACAATTTGGTATTATTTATTACCACTGTAAAAGTATGTGCATACCTAATCATCAGTAGTGAAGGAGAGCTACCCACCCTAAGCCAGTCACTAACACACACCTGTCTAGCTTTCACTAGTAGTTTCTCAGAATAGACAGCAAAATGCAGCATGACAGAAAAATAAGGCCACAAGAATAACCACTGGTAAGGCCTCAACTGGAGTACTGTGCCCATCTCTGGGGTCCCCAGTACAAAAACAGTATGAAGCTACTGAAAAGAGTCCAGCAAAGGGCCTCTAACATGATTATGGGACTGAGAAATCTCTCATATGAGGAAGAGATGAGACAGTGATCAATGTGTATAAATAACTGAAGTGACAAGAGGAGAGTCAGGCTCTTAGTGGTGTCCAGTGGCAGGACAAGAGGCAATGGGCACACAGTGAAAGACAGGAGGGTTCATTTGAACGAAAAGAACCACATTTTTCACTGCTGAGCACTCGCACAGGTTGCCCAGAGAAGTTGTGGAGTATCCATCCTTGGAGATATTCAAAAGTCATTTGGATATGGTCCCGGGAAACCTGTTCCAAGTGGCCCTGCTTGAGCAGAGTGGTTGGGCAAGATGACCTTCAGAGGTTCATTCCAACCTCAGCCATTCTGTGATTCTGTGAAGAGTAAACTGCAATGAAGGTTCTAATATCAGGCTTCTAAATACAACTCCAAGATGGATAATAGATTGACTCAATGCAAGCAGTTATTGATGGCTGAAACATTCTTAGAAACACATTCTGATGAAAAGAGCTTCATATTAAAAGATTTCAAAGTATTTTCTACACCTGCTCTGGCTTTGGCTAAGATAGAGTTAATTATCTTCCTAGTAACTAATACGGGGCTATGTTTTGGAATAACTCAGGAACACTTTAATTTCTGCTGAGCAGTGCTTACAGAGTCTAGGCCTTTTCTGCTTCTTACACTACCCCACCAGTGAGCAGGGTAGGGGTGTGCAAGAAGCTGGGAGGGGACGCAGCTGGCACAGTTGACCCCAACTGACCAAGGAGATACTTCATGCCAATACGATGTAAAGCCCTGCATAAAAAGATGGGTGAAGAAAAAGGAAGGGGAGGACATTCAGAGTTATGGCATTTTATCTTCCCAAGTAACCAGAAGCCCTGCTTTCCTGGAGATGGCTGAACACCTGCCTGCCAATGGGAAATAGTGGATGAATTCCCTGTTTTGCTTTGCTTGTGTATGTGACTTTTGCTTTACCTATTAAACTGTCTTTATCTCAGCTCCCTAGTTTTCTCACTTTTACTGTTCCAATTCTCTCCCCCATCCCACTGGGGGAGAGTGAGCAAGATGCTGTGCGGTACCTACTTGCAAGCTGGAGTTAAATTACATCAGAGAGATACAGCCAGGCAAGTACAAAGTGGCAGTGGAGGGAGCACAGAGATAAGCTTTGTGCTGAAGTATAAACTTGTTTCTCAGAAGTTTTACATCTATTTTGTCAGCCTACTCTTATTTCAATATACAATCATTATTATTTATTATAAAAATAATAGCTGTGCAAATAGCAGTAGGGCAGTTTCCATTTTATATATAACCATGCTAAGTTTGTGCTGTGTTGCATAGGGGGAAGTGGAGTCCCATACAATAGCTAATAGGAAAACCCAAGTCCCACATTACACTTCGAATGCAATTCAGTCTTCGGTATTTCTCCAGCTACTACCATATCATTAAATTCTTGAAGTTGATATGCTTACTACCCAAAGACTTGCTCACAGCTTCTGGTCTGCAGCATAAAAAACATTGACATAAACTGGTATATGTTTCCGATTTACTAGGTTTACTTTTACCATACCTGACCTATAACCTATTACATTCTGTCATTAGGACAGAAGCCTTACCATAATTAGTTATAATCTCCTTCAGGCATTTAAGTTCACCTGACAATTTTCCTACTAAAAGAGATGCTAGTACATTGCAATTATTTTGGAGATATATTTTTCTTAGGTATCAGTAGAAGCTAGCCTTGCACTAGACCATCGGCTTTGAAATACATGATCTTATTTTTAATACGTGATACTTTAAAAGAAGAGCTATGAAGTAAAAGAATTAGATCACATCATTCAACAATTCTGCTATTTCTTGTTTAGGATAAAAATATAATTTTTCACCTCTAGTTAATGAAATTTTCCCCCTTACATTTTAAATATCAGACATTATTTAGGTAAACATTTTCTGATAATTCAAAAAGGAGCCATACAGACAGGAGGAACATAATCTCTTACTACTGATTTAATGTAAAAGTGCTTTTAAAAAGTGCATTTAAAATCCAGTCACCGTATATAAATTATTAGCAAACCAAAACTGTAATAGTTTTTACTAATAAATTTCAAAGAAATAATAAGCAAGTTGTTTATGCGTTTATAGTAAAATTTGAACAGAGGAAGTATCTTGTGATTGTTATTCCCTTCCGCATGTCACAAAAAATTACCAAAACAGCTAATGTTGAACCACAGAAATCCCATTTGTTTCTCTCTAAGTTTCTAAGAACTTTTTTTTTTTAGAAAAACCTTCACTTTCCTTGTCTCTCTTCCCTTTTAATTACTTCTCTCTTCTACTTTTCACTACATAGAATCCAGATTGGAAAATTTATCAGGAAGTTACACCTTTTCATTCTGAAATTAACAGACAAATTGAGTTTTTTTCCTGTCAGTCTTGTTATGCGGTCCAGAATTACTAGAAAAGAAAAGGATTTCTTTCCTTGATTTAACAAAATATAGTCAAAGTTTAATGAGTGAAGAAGTTGTCACGTGTACTGCAATTAGATTTTGACTTTGGTAAAGTAGTCAGGTGGAGAAAGCAGTAGAACATATCACTGATCTTCTGGACTTCTGTTGATAATCTTGCTTTGAATCTTCTCTAGTGCAGTATCTTCCTTGTATACAGAAGAAATCTAGCTTTATAAAGTAATTTTCAGGGGTAAGAAAGCCATCTCAGCTAAACAGTACCATCTTAACAGGGAGAACAGTCTTCTGCAGTCCAAAATAGAAGCACTTCTCTTACCAGCATTTTCAGCATCAGCTTATGGGCAGTGTCCAATACTTTCCTATTCTAAGCCGAACAGACTGTGCTCTCCTCAAATCAGATGCTAAAAGCAGTTCCTGGAGCAATCTCCATTTTATTGACCATCTTATGAATCTGAATGCCAAGAGTGGACTCTGTACTCATTGCCACAGAGGTAATTAAAAAAACAAAAAAACAAGATTTGCAGTGATAGTCTAATTTCCCATCTCCTACCAAGTTTTTTTTGATTATACTTCTAAAGACTACTCTAGATCCCTTAAGCACATCATCACCCAGGGAACTTACGACTGTATAACATGACTGTTTCCCGCTTTGTAAGCATATTTATATGCTCAGTTATTAGACTTTACACCGGCAGCACTGAAATACACCACTAATTTCTGCTAAGGTACAAAGCACTACAAATCTTCCTCTCTGTGGCCTGACTTCATTAAATGTTTTTATCATCTGAAAAAATACGTTAATTTAAATGATGACTTAATGGACAAAAATGCTCAACAGCATAGCAGCGAGAACAGAACCCTGTAGTATTTGATTAGAAACCCATCTATTCAATAAGTATGCTTTTAGTGCACTTCATGTGTGCCATTTTGGTTTTATCTTATTTCATAACCAAAATTTTGTCCAAATATAAATGAAAGTGTCATCACTGCTAAAGGTTGTTGGTAAGCAATATATTCTCTAATGAGAATCAGCCTTCTACCAGATCAGTCTTCTACCTTTCCTCCTTTTCTTATAATAGGATTAGCAACATGTCGTCTTACAGATTGAGATGGTCATCTTCAGTAACAGACAGATCACACTGCAGCTGAGCTGTCAATAAATAAAAATTTCCCAATCACCTATGAAGAGTTTAAATAAATAGTTGAAAATAAATCTGTGAAAATGGTTTTGCTTTAGCATGTGTAAAGATTATTGGTGATCTGTAAATTACACCAGATATGAATTATCTGACTGAACTCTTGGAATGCAAAGAAATGCAAATTTAGAAGCAGCATAATTTTTCACCTTGGAGATGAACAAAGACCTCTCACGTTGCATAAATAAGCACTGTGAATGTAACATGGTCATAATGCCTAGACTAAAAATAGAACCATATGGCAATATTTCAGGAGAAAAGCCTTCACTAAAAAAAAAATCAGAAGGAAAAATAAACAGGTAGAAGAGAAAAGAAATACACAAAACAAAGAAAATTATGCAGAGAAACAAAAAAGAGAGGGATGAGGTCCTCCTCTGTTTGTCTGTATTCTTAACATTCTGCTTTAGTACAGGTCTAAAGTTTCATCTCTTTTTTTCCTTTCTCATCTCAAATTCCTCTACTACTCTGTTTTCTTTTGTTTTTTCTTCACAGTCCTCTAGATTCTTTTTTGCATCTGCCACTTATCATCTTTAAAATTTCTCAGTTACCTAATATTTCTGCTCCCTGTTCTCTCAACTTTGTGATTAATCAACACAGAAGCAACACTTGAAGCCAGTAGCTAACAGGTGATAATGCTTATGAAATTACCAACCCACTATATCAAGATATTTGAATCTACCGCAGCAATAGGAATTTTTTTTTTTAGTGAACTTAAATCTTAGTAAAAGGCTGGAGAGATATTCCTGAAAATACAAAGTATTTCAGTTATAGGAATTATTTTAGATCGTTAAAAATAGTGGCTTTTGACTGTTAACAGGTATGCCTCAAAGTATATTTAGAATCTCTAAGAAATCTCATGTTGCAGTCACAGAAAGTAAAGCATACTAAGGGTGCATCTACCATCACATTAAAGAAACAGCAAATAAATGAGTTGAGAGTATTGACTTCTTACTTTAGCTTCTGATGTTGGTTCCAAAAAGCACAGCCTATTCCCAAGTCCCTCAGCTGCCAAGCAAAACTTCCTTTGTTCTTTGTGAATACTGGCAACACACTGAAGTACTACTTCGTCATCCTGTCACAAAACAAGGAACAAGAAAAAAAAGTAAATATTTGAAAGTTGCATTCACCCAATAATACTAAGAAATCCTGGAGCACAGAACCTGTTGAAAATTAACACCTTATACTTCTGTAACTGATATCATGTACATATGCAGAGATTCTTTTGACATGCATGTAAACAGATGTTTATGTATAAATTTCTATTAAAAACTGTATCAAAGTGACAAAATACTGTTTCCAGGGCTTTCACAAATGTTCTGTCCTTCTGTTTCTCTAGCAGTGTCTTCATGTGGTATCATAAAAACCTGTAAGTACAGTGTCACTTGGTTTCACTCAGTAAAATGTTGGATATTCACAGTAAAAACCCGTTACTGTGATTTCACAAACAAAAGTAACCTTACTATATAAACAAATTTCTTTTGTTAGCACAGTAAGCCTTCAATGCAACTCCTCCTTCTAAGGTCTCGTTTAACTTAGAAACCTCCAAATACTACCAAAGATCCAAGAGGTATTTTCCAAGTGACAGTTCAATTAAGTCATAAGAACCTGCTCTTCAAAAGACAAATTACAAGATTAAGAACACTCTGGAAAAGTGACATGAAACCACTCTTATTGTTTAGTTATCCTAATTATTCTGAAAGCTCTTCTATGAATTGTTACATAATGCCAAAGGCATACTTACTTATAAAGTGCCAAGCCCTTATTCACCTCTTAGCACGTGATACTGAAGCTGATACAAGCAAGCCAAAACAGATAGTTTTAGTGTTCAACAGTGTCAAAGGCATATACAGAATTAAAAGTAATTTTATTTTCCAAAACTTGTCCACTAACCAAGAAAAACACCACCTGCAGACTAGCACATAGAAAGACTTATTTTTATACAGGTATGCAACAGTTCACCAAAAAACACTGCCTTAGAAGTTTATAAGGGGGCGGAAGCTGATAAAACAGGAGTGATATGATACATCAGTGTCTCATCCAGCTATGAAGTTAAAGCCGTGTCAATTATTACTGTCAAAGCAGATAGACAACAGCCGCCTGTACTGAACTCAGAGATCACTTCAACAATTATGTTCTAAAAGCAGCACTGCTTTTTCCAGTCCCCTTATACAATTGCAATACTATGACAGTATCACAGCTACTGACACTTCAAATAAAAGCTGGGAGTGACAAAGTGATTTTCACCAATGGAATTAAGTGACACACCCTTTAAAATGGGAATTCAAAAGCACATTTTTCACTTATGTGATTTTGCAAGTCTGCTTTCTTTTATGTGACATTTCATTGCCTACCTGCTACTACTAAAATGTACAGCTATACTATATTTCAGACAATTCAGCAGTTACAATGTTTCTTTATCTACTTTTGCAACAGCAGTTTCAACAGTACAGAATTGTTATTTTGGAAACTTGTTATTAAAAAAAACCCAATATGTATAGTCAAGTAAGAGATAGACAGAATTACCCAACTAATGCTAAAGAAATTAATTTTCTTTTTCCCCTACTGCTTCTGCTTCCATTTCTGCAAAATGCTCTCTGAAATTCTCAGCTTTCAAACTCATTAGTAAAAATATTTCTGCTTTTAAACTTCCCTGTAATAACTTGCAAAATATAAACAATACAATTAAGCACTCATTACTACATCCCTCTGTTCATGAATATTAAAAATTGGCATCAGAAGCATAACTATTTAGGGGAAAAATCAGAACATGTATAAGATAAAGATATTTAAAACATTTTTCATCATCTGTTCCTTTATCAATCTTTGAATATACACATTTCAGAGATTTAAAAAGAATTTTAGAATACTAAAACATGAATTTATAAATGTCAAGATTTAGAATAAATTTGAGATTTCCCACTTAGCTTATCAGTGGATTATAAATTACTTATATGTAGTTGAAATTGTATTTATTGTCCCTATTATATTGAAGCATTCATAATTTCACTGAGGCATGTACATTGTAATTCATAGTTTTCCAAAGAATAAAAACATGCTTTCAGACAACATGCATAATAAATCACTTAAAATGGGAATTACTTATAGAAATGAACTATTTTCTTTTTAAATCTATATGTGTAAAAGGGCAAGAGTTTTTAGCATAATGAAATACGTATTTTAATCATCTAGAATTTAAAAAATAAGCACTTTTCAGAATTTACACTGGCTTCACAGTCTTTATCAATCATGAAATGCTGTACCCCAAAACACAAATACTGATAATGTCTTAAGTAAGAACTGTTTGCAGCATTCAACATCAATGTTTTACATTTCCCCCCATATTTCCAATGTACCCTTTCATTTGTACTACAACATTTAACAAACTACATATTTGCTACATACGATGAACAATAAAAGGTTTTCTAAGAAGTATCAATAATAGCGTATTTCATAATGTTTTGGAGCAGAGTTTTAAAGTGTTTTTCATTCAGGTGCAGGTGGACCGAGCACAAGATATTAGTGGAATCTATATAATGTGCAAATAAGATAATGACTCACTATTCAGAGGATTCAGTATTTACTGAATTAAGACCGTTCTAGCTGAGGTCTGAAATTGTTTTTCTGGCCTGAGGATGCTAACAGAAATTAATTTTATGGACTTATTATCTGGAATGAAATTGCAGAAGATGTCTCAGCATTATCTTGTTTTCTTCAGTCTTTTCTCACACAAATTCTGATATTGTAAAACTGTTTTCCAGGTAAATTCACTTTCTTCTTTGCCTAAGTTTTACAATATGTCAGGGCCATTTAACCTTGATCATCACTTCTCTTTTATAGGATTTTATTCATTTACTTTAATATGCCTATTTAGTATGACAAGGCAAAGCCTGCTACCTCAATGAGATGTGAAAACTCATGTGACGAGCAGTGAAGAGTTATTAGTTAAGTTACATACAGAATTCTCAGAAACAGCTAAAAGCAAACAAAACAAAATAACCATTATACAACTTTCTTGAGATCCACTTTGTCAGCCAGGAATTTAATAAATTTACATGTTTTAAATTTAATAAATGAAGAAAGATGACTCAAGTTAGCAAGCTGATGAAGCATATCAAGGCTTCCCAAATACTAGTATAAAAATAAAATCATTTACTTAGGTGTTTCCATTGAATAAATGATCCATTTTTAAAATTAAAAAAGTCCATAATTTGCTTAGTTTCTAACATCTTACTGGATATAGTCAAACATTCCATTCATTCTGAAACAGGCAATTCATACAATGCTACTTTAAAGGATTCCGCTACTTCGACAATTGAAAACTACCAAACTTCTCAAACTTCTAATTTCATATCTTTCAATTAGGATTTCTTACTTCAGTTACTATTATTCCAACACTTGATAAGTCAAGACTTGTACACTTTCTCTCTTGAACGTTCTGAAAAATTAGTTTGCATATAACTGATATAGAAAAGAGTGCTGGTATGGCTTTTTATTTCAGCTACTGCTTTTCTAGTTCTGACAAAGGATGTGAAAAAAACCCCGGTTGTTAAATTTATTATTTACCAAGGCAACAGCATCCTAACTATTTAGGCTTCTTAATTAACTAACTTATAAAAATGAAAAGCTTCTTTTATTAAATCTTACATGGACTGGTTTGTTTTCGAGGCTATGATCAGAGAAATAACTTAATGTATTCTCTTGCCATCTAGATGAAACAATTCATTTTGTTTAGGTTCCCATATTGAGAACACAGTGCAATTTTCCTGTAATTAACAACAATAGTTTGATAGTTATGTATCACATGTCCATGCAGATGTCAGATTCAGAGCAAAGTATATATGTGCATGAGAAGTCTTGCTGCATGGTCGTATCACTTTCCCTCTGTCAAATCCCTCTACTAAAAAAAAAAAATTTATTCGGAGAAATTTCCAAAAGCTCTGCTGTAATTATTTATCTAGATATTTCTTAATTGTGCAAAAGGCAATTCAACCCTTAATAAAGAAAGATATTGTTTATCCTAATGTTACAACATACTGATGTAGAGTATGCAGTATATAATTGGCTAATCAGCGATTTGGATACTGGTTTTGTTGCAAGACAGTAGATTGCTCATTTGAAAAAAAATGTTTTAGATACAAAACTAGAGTACGACATGGCTTTTTTGCTTTGCCAACTGTTTGTCAACTTAAAAAAAAATATTTCTTTTGATTAGTCAAGAAATAGAACAGGAAACAAAGTAGAATCTCAAAAAAAGGGTTTTAAGCCTCAAAAAAACCCAAACCCAAAATGCACACACACAACCAAACAAAAGAATAACCATACTCCACTAAGCTTACAGACTTAGCTTTAGTTACCATAAATGCAACATGCTGGTGAGGTGTCATACGTCCTTACAACATTGCTCAGCAGTCTCCAAAAATGACTACAGATGCTGTTTAGATCATGAGATTCACTGACTACTGATTAGTTTCCCTTATAAAGCATAGGGGGAAAAGGTAAATTACTGGAACAGTTGTGTTAAGAAGCAGGAACCATCACGCCTCAACTATCAACTTGAAAACAGAGGAGGTGATCTGAATTTCCTCCTTGGACATAATCTAGAAAGGTATGTAGTGAAACAAAGTTTATTATGTCTTCCAGGACAGATTCTTTTGTGTATTCTCTTCTTGAGATAAAAATGATGACAAGTTATCCAGTTAATTGACAAGTCAAGTCTCTCTTACTATTTCCTTTTTCCCCTTCCTCTCTCTCCTCCTCAGAGTACTAAGCCTTCTAACTCCGATTTCATTTGCAGATATATTCTCACGTAAAGGAAGATCAGGTTTGTACTTATCTTCCGTAGCTTGTGAGGGGCAAAGCACAGGTAGGGGGTGGGTTGGTTGTTTTTAAAACTGATAATATCTAATAGCTTGCTTTTAAATCAGCGTTGCCACTTCTTTGCCCCTCCAGCCAAAACAACTTACAGAGGCTGAAGGCTACACTGAACAGAAATATTCACAAGTTCAAGACTCTACTCAAAAACAGATGGGCATAAAGAGATTTTGCATGAACTCTGTTTCCTTTGGCAATTAAGAGACAATATATGTAAAAAAATTTCAGTTCAATCAATATCAAACATTAATTGACTTAATTAACATTGTTTTAATATTTACAGGAAAACAGAATATGAAATAGGGTAGGTAAGGTGAAGATGAATATAAAGTGTCCTTCCTTGTTTGCATACAAAACAAGGAAGTAAAATGGAATACATATGATCCATATTGTAGCCGTGTGAACATTTCAAAAATTATGAAATGTGAATAATTATTTTTTAACCTTATGTTTGGACAGACGTAATTGTCATAATTTAAATGTTCTTATAGATAAATTTATACTTCTATTCAACTTCCAAGGCTGTATAATAGGTACTCACACTGCCACATTTTATCAGTATTTTCATGTTTGACAGGTTCAGATACAGTGCCAGGCAGCAAGAGAGAAAAACCAAACTGGTTATCAAAAGATACATAAATCAAAAATAATAATAGTGGAAAAAATTAAAAACCAAATTGCTATGAAAGGCAATCAAGCTATCTGGATAAATTAAATTATTACTATTTTTTAAAAAAAAATCTACATTGCCAGTCATAACAACATTTGCATTGGTTTGTCCCACATACATGCCAGTAAAGCAGATTCATCCTATTTGCAGACTCTCAACCTTGTCTCACAGCAGTTATATTCTGCCACTCGCCAAAAGGACATGACTCTTCTGTACATCTCTTGAAAGCACTGTTTTTTCCCCTAGTTTCCACTTACAATACTGAAGATCTAATTTTTCAATAAATTATATTTATATAATATTAATTAGTATAAATTAATATTAGGAATATTGTTTACTGAAGCATGTATATAAGCACCAAAGCAAAGTTTAGTATCAGAGTAAGCTTTTGAACCAAAAAATGATCCATAAAAAATTCAAGTTATGTTTTTCATTCCAGTAATTTTAAAAGTTCATACAGCTTTGCTGCAACATGATAAAGTTTATTTTAGGACCTCTGCACAGAAGTGCATGGTACACAAATATTTTGATCCCAAAATATAGACATCACAGTCATGCAATTGAATTAGGAAGAGGTCACATGAATATACGATCTTAGGTTTTCCTTTACTTTAAACATCTATAAATAAATCTTCTGGCAAGCAGTAAGTGTTAATTTCTAAAACAAAAGTGTGCATAGACACAACTGTAATGTTGTAAATCATCACAAAACGCACAAACAAATGAACCCAGCCAACACCCAGAGCTGATCTTAGATCTGTGGTTATGGTGGCAGGGAGGCAGACTTTCAGCAGATTTATCTTTACTTCCATTACTTGTTATCAGCTGGTTTTAATATATTTTTATAAATTAAAATCCTTTATTTGTTTGGTGGTAACATATCAAGGCCCTTCTTCCCCCAGTAAGTATACAAATTTCTCCAAATAAATACACCCAGTTCACTGCAAATGGATCCTTACGATGACAGTAGAGTTATTTGATGGAAATTTACGCACAACCATCTGACAGTTCTCAGAAGATTTTAAAAATAGACTTGGGGTTTCCGTTGTCAGTCTACTCCTTCAGCAGTGGCTGGATCAAAGCCTAATCTCAACTCTGGAACATACTCTCCTATCTTATATCAGGTCATCAGCAGGGTAGAATAAGTAAATCATTAGACAGCATTAAAATGTAGTCAGTCCTTCTCACAAAAATTAATACTTCAGAATAAAATTTTGCTTCAGAAAGTTAAGTATTTCAGTGTTGACCATTATGTTTATTTTTCAATACAACTTCCAGGTTGCAGACTTCCAATTGAAGCATTTGCATAGTTTGCTGCCTTTTGAATCACAGCTTTCCCCGCCTCTCAACCTCATCCAGTTCTTCATGGTAACAAGATAGCATGAGATAGTGACAAGAAAGGAACAACCACACCAAATAACAAGACCAAAAGCAACATCCACAATACTTACTCATTATCTTTCATAAAAGCTGAATACTAAATAGTTTGTAAAATCACTCCTTTGATTTCAAACTGTAGGGCAGGAGAAAAAGAAGGCTTATTGACAGAGCAGGGTTGAACTAGTCATGCAGACCAGCTTGATGTAAATCAGTGGCAAAATAAAGGTGTCCTCTCCTATCAGGTAGAGTCCTATGCTGGTTTAAAAAAATAAACTGATGTTAAGTACATACTTTAATTCTCAGAAAGGCAGATTGACTAAAAGCATGCAGATACATTCTGTACTGATCAAGGAAGTGGAATTAGCCAAGAAAGGTGTATCCTGCATAAGTACCTTATCATTACATACTAAATGGATCTGTTAAAGTGGCTCCCAAAGAGAGCCATGGAAATGGTCAGAGGGTTGAACACCTCTCATGAAGAAAGGCTATGAGAGTTGGGGAGAAGGCTCTGAAGAAACCTTATAGTGGCTTTTCAGTACTTGAAGGGGGCTTATAGGAAAGATTGAGAGAGACTTTATAACAGGGACTGTAGTGATAGGACAAGGGACAACAGTTTTAAACTGAAAGAGGGTAGATTTAGATTGGATACGAGGAAAAAGATTTTTAAGTTAAGGATGGTAAGACAGTGGAACATGTCCATGCTCCATCATTGGAACTATTCAAAGTCAGGTTGGACTAGGCTCTGAGCAACCTGATCTATTGAAAAATGTCCGTGCTTGCACCACAAGGTTGAACTAGATGATCGCTAAAGGTCCTGTCCAACCCAAACCATTCTATGACTCTATGAGATGTGGTGTCAGTATTGGCATGTTGGCATTTGTGACGTCTGGCATAATTATATATGAGCAAATAAAGAAATGAGAAGATTTATTAGGAAAGCAGTGTATTACAGTTCGTTTTAATGGAGCATCCTTTTGGAAAGAGAAATGAATGCACAAAACATTATTACATATGTACACACTTGCATATATTTTGTTTGTTAATCCCATTTCTTTTGCAACTGATACAACTGATATACATGCATACCAACCAGTTAGTGACAGAAAGATATACCATAGCACATACGTAACAATGAACTTATTTTGATTTCAGGAATTAACTGGTAACTGAAATTTGCAAATATAAAAGAAAAAGAATTGGTGTAATAAGCCCAACATGCATGGTTTAACTTGTAAATTTTTACCGCTTAACTGATGATCAGAAATATTAATGGAATAGCCAGTGTCTTTTCTCAATTACAGATGAGCCAGTTTAAAAAACTTGGCACCTGACAGCAAGAGGGAATCCAAATAGAAGCTGTCAGCCTTTTGGAATCTTAGTGCATGACCACTACCAGATTAGTAAAGATACCAATAGCAGCAGACATTTAGATCATATCTATTTCAAATGAGAATAGCTGTACATAGTATTTCGCATATTCTTTAAAATGTATATTCTGTATACAAGATAACTGTTATATCTAAACTATCAAGTAAAAAATATCTCAGATGTTTATTTAACGTCACAGTTCGTAAAGATTTCCCTTTTGGACTAACAGTTTTTGCTAGGAAACTTAAACGGTGATTTTGAGGCAAACATCCAGTGAAGCTTTCTAAAAAACCCAACAGCATTCCAGTTTTAAGTGTTGTCTATTCCAACTGCTGGCAAGAGAGATACTTAGGGTACAGCCTTGAAAATTAGGAATCTACAAGGAGACAAACTATCATCTGTCTTAAATTTGAAAAAGTTCTATTGGAAAAGATGAAACAAAGCAGACATTTGCTCAGTTGGTAAATGAACTAGGCCAGCTGCCTCCTACACTAAGATAGGGGAAACCTTTTTAAACCTATTTTTTTAATAGTATTCTGAGAGGAGACTTACATTGTCACAGTTATCTAAATTTAAATCCTGTCCTGGGTCAGGTGTAGGAAGCAGAACAACAGAAAAATGGGCAGTAGCATTTAAAGACATACAGAATGTCTGCATGACCCAGGTCTTTGTACCAGGTCTCAGAACTAGAGCGAGCGAGCTTGTGAATAGCCACTTACACAGATTTTAAGAGAAAAAAAAAAAAACAGAAACCAACCAAAAAATAGAGGACACATGAGCTGTAATGTCACTGTATAATAAAAAGGTTTTGCTGGGGACTCAAAGATGGAATGACATCAACAATGAGGCAATATAGGTCTGAAACAGAAATGCAGAGTACCACAGGCTCTGGAATTAAATGATGCCTGTCTTTCTGACTGTAACAATTTTACAGCTAGGGGAAAACAATGACATGTTTTAAAGGAGATTTTAATCATAAAAGCAGGAATTTAGAGTGGGCTTCTTCCCCAAAACTTCTACAGTCAGGACTGAAATATGGTTGTGAATACATAGCAAATGAGCTGCCAGGCTTGCATGCGTTGATAAGAATGGAATAGGTATGAATCAGGTTCAAATTTTTACACATACACAGGAAGGATCATAAATTACATAGACTCATGGCCTGCGGGCCTAATCCAGCCCTCCACGTTGTTTTATCCAGCCCGACACCTTGTTTCTACCTGGCAGCAGCCCCGAGCTCCTTTCTCCTACACTTCTGCCAACGCTGGTCACGTGTGCAGTGAGTGACGCACGTTACACTGTAGGAGCAGGAGAACGGCGGGAGCCGTGAGTTTGACACCCCTTATCTCAAGGAACAATTCTAAACAAAATATAACAGATATGGTTATTCTATACCAGTGAATATACAGATAAGTTGAGTTAAAGTTATATTCAGTCAATGTACCAATATATTAATGCACTGAGAGAACATTAAAGAGCTTTTGCACACAAAGCTCCTCTTCAAACAATTAATTAAACGTTTCTGCTACTATCCTTCTTGATTCAATATCAGAACAGCACATAATGCAATCATATATATGGTTGTATATGTTACCTAGCAAAAACCAAAATTAAATTCTGGGAAAAGCTTTTAGAATTTACTGGAAAACTAATATACTTCAAGGGCACATTGCATACTGCAGACCTAGAGGCTCTATACATGATTCATCATCAACCATAATTAATTCACAAATGTTAAATTGCAGAATTGAAAAATCTTTTTAAAATGAGGTACAGCATCTGAAAGTTATTTTAAAATACGCTTAATATGAGGATACAATGCCTTTGTCTTCCATTCCTTAGGCCATACTCCTCTATGTTGATACTACACTATATATATGCAAGCACCTGTTAGTTTAGCATGTTTTCCATCAGTGAAACTTTTCAAACAAGTCTGCTAAGGTGAACAACGCTTAGCTTATTTTTTCGATAAAAAATTCTGAAAACCATAAACTATTGTCATGTCTATTTAAACTTAACTATCTGTTACAATCCTGAATTATGACTTGCTGGAAATTTATTTCAGAAGTGAGCTCTTTGATATTTTTGGCAATTCTTTAAAACCAAAAGCTCACTGTACTCAGTAATGATCCATGTCTGTTACAGTTTAAAACAGAAAAGGTGCCAGATGCAGGCAAAATTCCAACAGAAATCTTTCCAACAGGATTTGAAAAACACAGCAGCTATTTTAACACCCTTCATACAAAATATATGAAAATGGACAGAATAAAGTAGAAAAATGGCACAGAAATAAAATGTGAAAACCAAATTATATACAACTGCTTTTCATCCCATGACAAGTATCTATGTATTACTCAACCTGGACTATAAAAGCGCAATACTCAAGGTTTACAGAAGTACCAGCAAGGATACTGAAAGAGTCTAAATTAATCATATCCATCATGTGTAACCTCAAAAATAAAAAATTCATATCACCCAGCAACTACACAGTAGTTGCCCTTACATAGTGATTTTACAGATGTCTTACAATCATTGCTTCTCCAGTAGGAGATATTAAAAATCTGCAAGCAGCAGCAGTCTTTAAAAAAAAAAAAGTGACAAATCAATCAGTACCCTCTAGCAAACTGAGTGGAATTATGTGAGCTAACTATATGTTCAGTCACAGATGTCTTACGTCAACCACACTCCCCTTGCATTCTATCTATAATTGAGAATAATTACAATTAACGGGAAAACAACGATTTTCCATAAAATTAAGAAGAATGTTTCTCGGTGTCTACCTTATTGACGTTACAAAGCATAATAAAGAGGTGACCTTGCTTTGGCTTTTTCATGTTAGATGGTGGACCAAAGGAACAATAGAATCATAAAATGGTTTGGATTGGAAGGGATCTTAAAGATCATCTAGGAAAGTACATTTAATTCTGTAATTAAGTTGTTTTCTATAGAAAAGTCAGTATCACTGTATTTCCCACTGCTTCTATCCCAGACATAGAAGTTAGCAGTGTTGCTTATTTGAAAATCACTTCATAAGGTTCACTAAGTCTGTACTATCAGTTCTACCAAAAATCAGCTATCATATTCAGTAGTAAATTAGAGAGCCAAATCTTAATAAGTTTTCAGCAGAGTAGTTCACAAAATTTTACTGCTATTTAATAACCACTTACATCCTTTGCACTGAACAAATTTCAACCACATAGAATCACATTAAACAGTGTTGAGTCGGAAGTGACCTTTAGAGATAGCCTAATCCCACCTCTGTGCTCAAAGCAGAGCCAACAGCAGCGATGTGCTCAGAACCACATCTGGTCAAGTTTCGAACATGTCCTGAGACAGAGACTCCACAGCCTTTCTGAACAACTTGTTCCAGTACTTGACCATCCCCACCATAGAAAAAATTATTCTGTTTTCAAGGCTAGGATTGAAGTTTGTTAGCGAAACTCTCTAGAACTTGCAAGCACACATAAAAATTGCAGTTCCATTAACTACCTGCACAGGCCCTCTGCCTGCCTAACACTTGGGCCTTATACTTGCTAGCTAGTACAGTTTGTAGTTTTGCCAGACAAATTACACAGACGTGCCCACACACCCCATGTTAAGGGAAAATATAAACACAAGAACCCATTAACAGCTGATGCTTAGACACATGGGCCCTGCGAGTCATAGTTCCAATCCAGCTGCTCACACTAAGATCCTCACTTCATTTCACTCACCACAAACCCCCACAGCTTGGCACCTAGGACACACAGGACCCAAGACCCATGGTTCCACCCCAGAAGTTGACACAGAAACTCTTGCTTACTCCAGTTGCTGGTACAGACACAAGCGTCCTGCACCCACAGTCTGATTCCAGTCGCTGGCTCAAATTCACTCACCCTAGTCCATCCAGTAGCTGTCAATCATCCTAAGATTCATGCCCTTCCAGCTACTGACTGGGATACTCTTACTTGCTCCAGTTGCTGGCATCACAGACAGAGGAGCTGCTTCAAATGAGGTCTGATTCCAATTCCTGGCTCCCAATTCACTCCCTCTAATTTTCCCAGTTGCTAACGCTCGTTCTCTACAGCGCTCGTGCACAGGGTAGAGAGTGAGATTACAAGAAAGATAGTTAACCAAGTATTTAATAGGAAGATAAAATGCTGTGATCAGGTGCAAGACTGTCAGGCAAGCACACTGACTGGACACAGTTACACACAACCAGTCCTTTTTATATCCCTTCCTCTTAATCACCTTGCACCCCTTGCTCTTTCCCGATCCCCTTTCCCTAAACATCTCTTCCTAAGTTTTGCAGAGTCCTTACAGACCCTTCTCAAAAATCCAAAATCTTGTTTGTCTTTTTATCAGTTACAAAGTTCAGACTGTTTGTCTGTGAAGCACTGGCTATAATTTCTTAAAGGACCATTAATTAATACCTGAAGAGCTTTGGTCTTTGTCGTCTCCATTTTCCCATGTCTACTAGGTTTCTATCTCAGTGTGGTTTGGTTTATATACCACTCCCCCTCCCCGCCACCTTCTTCTCCATTTAGTCTGTGTTCTAAGAATGCAAGTGAAAGGATTTAGCTAAGATTTTAATGCTATTTGGGAAGTAAATGAGTTGGGAAAGATTTCACAGAATGCTGGAAGTTTGTAATTTCAACATGAGCTACAACACATGTACTCCTTCATGAGCACTATATACAACAGAAAAAGCAAAAGATTTCACAGCATGTTAGGTTTGCATCTGATGGAAATATGTGACCCAAAATGTATAGAACACCAGTTTTTTTTTAATGCTACACCATCATAAACACCATTGGTTTAACTGATAGCTGATGCACATACAACACAGCACATAGTTGTGATAACTTACAAAAGGTTTATTTTTACATCCTATTTCAAATGCAGACACTCTTCTGTTTTAGAGAATTACAAATTTTCTTCCTAAAGTTCACACATTACTGTGTGCTTGAACAAAATTCACGGTCTTACACTGTGTGATTCTATGAAAACTTAGTTATCATTGGAGACCTAAATTAGATTTCTTAATCAGGAATATAGAGGCTGGTTTTAAGCTTGCATGTGCTAAATTGGATTCTTATCTTTCTTGACATATGAAAAAAAGGAAATTACAAAACCTATCACCATTTCAAGTTGTCTCATATGGAAACTGTTAAATTCCCACCTTGAGTTTCTACCACAGAAATTACTGCTTGACATCCATGATTTCAAAATATTAACGCACACAAAACTCATCTGGGGTAAGAAAATTACTTAAGAGTTATGAATCTTCAAGTATTGCATGACACTTTTTTCAAATCTAGGTCAACACTTTGCTTCATATAGAATCTATAACTTCTTTGTTCATCTAAACCTGCAAATTAAAAGGCATGTTCAGGTAGTTGAATTCATCCAGGGGATGGCAACAAAGCTGATGAAAGGCATCATGAAGGCATGTCCAATCAGGAGAGACTAAGGATTTTGGGTTTGTCTAGTTTGGAGAGAAGCAAACCAAGGGGCAACCTCATTGCTCTCTAAAGCTTCCAGAGGAGGGGAAGTAGAGAGTGACACGCTGAGCGCTTCTTCCTGGTATACAGTGACAGGATCCGTAAGAATAGTTCAAAGCTGCATCAGAGGAGATTCAGACATGACATTAGGAAACATTTCTTTACCAAGAGCGTAGTCAAGCAGTGGAACAGGCTTCCTAGAGAGGTGGTTATGTGTTTAAGATGCATATGGACAATGCTTTTAATAACATGCTTTAATTTTTGGTCAGCCCTGAAGGCATTTGGACTAGATGACCACTGTAGGTTTCTTTCGACTATTCTATTTTATTCTATTCTAAATAGAAAAGTAAAAAGTTAGTAGGGAAGACCCAAAAGTATAAAAAGAGAAGCATAAACAATTTTTGTCTGCCCATTTTGCCCCTGTACACAGGTCCTTACTTCCAAGTTTGGTTTTACAAGATCTATTTCTTTTTGACTGGTTGCTAATCAAATGCTCAGAAAGTTCTTTCTGTCTTCACTAAGGCCTCAAGGGCAGCACCAGTTCTCTTCAGAAGCTGCTATCTGAGCTGCAGCCTCCCACTTGCATGCTATTTCCAAGTTACTGCTACACTTAAGTAAAAACTGCCCACCCTTCACTGCTATTAAGCTTAGTAGCAGGAAAGGAACCATTCTTCCCTTCTCAGTCTGTCCAGTCCAGTCTCAACTCAGCCATTCCTAAGAGAAAGTAAATGTGAAGTTAGAGAATATGCAGTAGAGCATTTATTATGATGTGACTTGGTGAGCACTCTATGACTTGTGACTCATATTTAGAACACTGAGATATTACTAAATCTAAGATTAGAAATCCACAAAAAATTACAGCCACTACAGCCTCAGTGTTTCTATTCATACTCAAGATACTATATTTTTCTATTTCTGTGCCTTCTATTTCACATAGACACTGGTGTGTTTTAAAATACCAATCTTAGAGCTTATTCAATAGGAGTGAACTGAGGGCAAAAACGTGAGTACAAACAAATCATCCATTTGTTGAGGTTAAATGGAAAGAACACAACAGCAATTTCAAACACAAACAAGCCAGTAGGAATTTAAGACACTGATTTAAGCAATGAAGACACAGTTACACAACAGCAGTACAAAGAAAAAATTTTTCAAACTAACACAGTTGGCACCACCTCTCCCTCCTATAAAATCTGGTTCTCACTTCCTTTCACACCTAACCCTGGATTAACAAATATTCTGGCTCAATTGAAAAGATCTTATTATCTCCATATAAACATAATCTCAGATTATCACCTTGGAGCAATAAACAAGCCAAGAGTTTGAAGATTACTAAAAATGGTATCACAGATATAGCTAAAAAGAATAACTGTAATTCCTGTAAAACCCCAGTATCATTAGAACGAAGTACAAAGTATAGATCTTTAGAATTAGGTTATGAGATTTATTTTTTTTAAATAAGTTATGCATATTTACCTTCTGTTATCTGCTCTACCAATTCAGTGCCAACCTACATTTTACCACCAAAAAAACCTTTTACAGCCATGGAATTTCTGAGGATTTTGGATTTATAATTAAATAAGCAATATAGTCCTATTTATTTATTTATTTATTTATTTCAAACTCCACACTGTATCAAAACCAAATTACTACTCGACTTTTTCTTTGCTGCTAAGACTCCTTAAGAAAAATAATACAGAGATATTTCAACAAACATCACTGCACTTTCTGACACTGCCATCTTGGTAGTTTTTGTCTAGAAAATACAGGTAATTTGACCTGGAAGTCACAATAAATCCCCAGAAAATTCTCACTCATAGAGCAATCGTATTCATCTTCTGAAAATTAAGATATTACATAAATACTTTACAGGACTTTATTTCATTTATACAAGTTTCAAAAAGACAAGCTTGAAGGTGGACATGATGTGTGTCACATGCAAATATTAGTAAGCAAAGACCGATTCTTGACTGAACTCTCTTGTTTAGGTTCACTTAATTTATATCCCTGAAAACATAATCTTAAATTCCTGAAAATCTGAATCACTTACAGTAAAACCAGTCACAGGCTTGATGACAATCAGTTGGTGCAAAACTGAGACTTTCCCCTACTCTTAGTGGGAAGCCTATACAGCATATATAAGCAAGATCTCTAACCATTTGTGGTTATACTGCAAGAATACCTGGGATATCCATCAACCAATACACTGTTAAATTATTTTCATATCAAACTAGTTTTATTAGCAATAGTTTTTATAAGCCAGCAAGAGAAATCAGAATGAAGTTCAGAAAGCAGTTCTATGCTTGAAACTCCAAATGATATAGTAAAGTACAAATAAAAGATTTACACTGCAGAATGTGTGCTGATAACATACATTGATACTAAAGTTTTTCAGCCAACTGCAATTCAAAAAGCAGATACTTTACTAAGCCAATTACATAAACTATTTTTTATTCACAGAAAAAATTGCAAAGAATTACACAGTCACTCAGACAATAAGAATACATCAATACTTTGGTAAGTTTCATTAAGGTTGGACATGGATTAACATATAAAATCAACATAAACAAAACACAGCTGTGAATGTTGGAAAGATCTTGTCTAATCTTCTAACTCAAGCCTGAGAAAAATACCTTATGGACATTTGCTGAACTTTCTAATTCGATGTTATGGTAGCTGGGACATCATATTTCTTTTTGTATGACCGGCTTGTCACTTGTTTAACATCAAGTGTAAAAGCTCTACTGCATGCTACAAGAGTTCTGCCAGAATACTTTCTGAATAAAATAATTTTGTAATTATTTAATAATTCAAAATAAAACTAATTTTAAATTGAAGTAATAACTCTCATCCTTGATAAAAGACAAAAGTATTTAACTACAGAGCCATATGCTACAGTTAGCACGATAATTTCGTGGTGATTATATGTCATTTACATAAATAACTGACTAAAAGTTCTAAAACAGATTTTATTTTTAAAAATATTGCAGTAACTGGAGATAGTTTAGAACCAGAGTGAAAAACTGCCATTTAGGTTTGCTAAGCCTGAAATTTCTTAAGAATTCTTACTATATTTTTATTTAAACACCTGAAGTAGTGTAGCACACTTAAGATTACAACATTAGTAAAAATAACAATCTACAGTTCAAGTATTCTATATGTTCACTTCAGCTACGTTATATGATTATTAAGACAAAATTTCACGGTTAAATTGTTCATACAAGCCTATTCTACTATTCTAAACTCCACATCTGGGAAAAAAGTATATTCCACAAATCTCAACACAATCAGATAAATCAGCTCTTCATGGAATAGCCTTCATGTTAATCTTTCTTAATTAAAAAAAAAAAAAGTATAAACCACTTTGTCCCAAGATGGATTTCACCCCAGATAACCTATACTAGGAACTTAAAACAAATCTTATCTCCCAAATAAAATACTTCCCCTCAGAGTTTTGATTATATATTTCAACCTCAGCTTCTCAGAACTGAACTGGCTGCTCTCAATGTGACCAATAAACTAGGCCTATGCTAGTTTTCATTTGAAGAGACCCCTTCCTCTCTTGTTTCTGTAAGCTTCTGCTTGTCTTATTCTTGGCAGAGAATTTCTCTAAGAGCAGAAATTCAGTGACTCAATTGGTACTTTTCTTGGTTTTTTTTACAGAAAGTATATAATTTTCTGTCTCTCCACAGTTAAAGTGCTAATCCCATATTTTCATTTCAATGCTTTTACTTAATGATTTTTTTAATATTGTGCTTTTTAATACTAGAGCTCTTTTTCATATTGTAACTAGCCGAGCATGATAATGTTCTACTATTTCCTGCTTCCTACCTTCCAAGTAATACATTTCATAGACCTCAGTCTCATCTTGGCTTTCACAGACAACTATTATAAATAAGTAAACAAAGCACAAAACTGATAATAAATATTCAAGACACTCATTTTAATAATTAAGATAATGTTATTTGCAATATATTAAATTTTATCATGTGATATTTGGTTAATGTTCCAAGAGCTATTTACCAGACAGTTGTGAACTATACTGACTTTTTGAGTTAAAACTACCTTTGTGATCTGAGAATCCACCACAGTAAACATAATCAAATATTGGTTGAAGTCTATAACTCCATGATATCATTACATGGAAAAACAAAAATAAAAGAAAGAAGCAGCTGACAAAACACATAAGGATAAATAAAAGGGATATATACACATTAAGTGTAAAAACATATATACATGGTGCTGGGGCTGTAACCATAGCTTCCCTCAAATGTGTTATTCTGGCAACCAAAGTGAGAGGAGACTCCTATTCTGCTCATCAGTTAATGCAGTTTGCCTGGTAGGATTTGAAATAGATTTGTCTTTACTAACAAAATGTTTGATGTTATCATTTTACAGGGCATTTAATCTTAAGTTTTCCTAGCTTAGAGTTTCAGCTAGAAGGGGGAGAGCCACGCTTTCTGACAGCACTTGGTAAGAAACAAATAATTAAAAGAAATAAGTTTTTTATTTTAGTAAGATTCAGGTCCACAGAAGCTTAAAAATACTGTATTCACAGTACTACATGTAGTACCATTAAAACCTCTGGTGATATAAGCAAATAACAAAACAATTTGAGCAGTAATAAGAAGTTTATAGTTACTAAGATGTGCTAACTTTTTATAGCTATGTCTTCTACTATGTAGAAAAAAACAAGTTCTAATAACAACCAAAAAAAAACTTCAAAAAAATCTATCTGTTGTGACTCCTATCAGAACAGTAGCATACAAGTTCATTTCAGCATAGAACAACATAAAGGTCTCAGGCAAGTTGTCAGTATTTCAGTACGGTTTCATTATAATGCCTAAGCAATTGTACTATGATAGCAAAACTAAAGCGTAGGCAGAAGGACTGATATCATTCAAATTTATAATGCCCTTGTACATTGTCAAAATGGTATCTACCTAAGGAAGGGGGGAGGGGAGGAAGGCTTTATAGAGTATACCAGGCCTCAGACTTCAAGATGAGACAGAACATTCTCTTCTTGGTTATGCACAGGCAGCTGACTGAAAATAACTGCAGACTACAAAACTATATTTCATTAGGCTTTTGGAGCAAATAATTGCAGAAGCAGGCAGATTAGTGGTCTAGCTACTGACAAGTCACTGTGATTTACAGTGAACACTTGTTTTGAGGAAGGTAGCAACTATGCACAAACAACTTTCCGCTTGCTCATACACTCAACAAAATTACTATATGAATCTGAAAAAGGTAGTTATCTTAAAACATTTTTCTGCAAACTTCCTGCTAAATCTTTGAATGTACAGAGGCTATTTACTTTTCATGTACTAGAGTGAGGAAGTCCTTTCAAAACTCTTGTACATTTCTTATTATTAAACCTCTATCCTCTAGCGTGTCTAATTCTTTCTGAACATGAGACTATTACTTCCATAAGATTCTTTAGAAAGGAATTTTTCACCTTTCACCTTCAAATTTCATCTTAGGGTATCAAATAGAATGAAATGCACTGCTGTGTAACTTGCAATTAACTGTCACAGCACTGTATATTTTCTAAAGGTCACAATTATTTCAACAGTATTTCATGCAAGAATATTTCCATACTCATGATACTTCGTTTCCCACATCCTGAACTTCAAAGCTGGCAGTGGTCTGACTCATCATCTTAGCATTCCTTTGTCCTTACCCTGTTTTTCTCTGCTTGTTCAGGAGCGAAACATGAAGAATTATTCTGACGTCCTAAACAAGAGGATTAATCGCATTTACACTTGATGAAACCTTGCTCAAAAGAAGAGGTGAAAAGGAAAGGCAGACTGCTAAAGGGAGACTGAAACAGATATAATCATTAGATGAGAGGGTTTCTCTGCAATGACAAGATTCCTTAAGAGTTAAACTGGCTATGGTTACCATGGAGCTAAGATTCCTACAGGAAAAAAAAATTACAGCATTTTGAAACATTTTTTGGCAGCACACAGGCAGCCAAATAAATGACACTGCACCACTTTCAGGCTTTATTAGGTCACTTTAAACTCTACCTGCAAGTGGAAGCTCAGGGGAGGGATTTTCACAGGGTTTTACTGAATACTTCAGCTACAGACTTTCTACTTTAGAAATATTTGCCTGAGAACTGTAGATAAGTTTCTTGTGCAATGCAGGACTTCATCATTTTAATATAATAACTTATTATTAACAATGGCTCGAAGTAAGCTGAGGGGCATGGTTTAACCATGAATGTGGAAAAAATAATTAAAAAAAAAAAGATGAAAGAATGCTGATTTCAATATTACCCTTTCTTTGTCAGGAACTCAATTTCTATTGTTGAATTTGACAATATAAATGGCATCCCATGCCTGAAAGATTTACAGCCATAAAATTACCTCTCAGCAGCTGGGCAAGACACTGTCTTTCATGAAATGTTTTGCATTTTACCTCAGACCTACTTATTGCACACTCCAAGAAAAGAGGATTTGCTAATTCTAAAGTCAAATTATAAGGGCATCACCAAGCTTTCTGGGAATTTTTTTAGCATAAACCATTCTATAATCTGCAGAAGTGAACTATTGTGCACTCACATAGAGGGAAAGCATAGCAGTTCGCTCTAATTCTGCCCTAATAACCCGATTGCTTGTTCTAGGTTGGATACAATTTTACACTGTGTGCAGGCATAAGCACGAGTTATTTAACCTTGATCTCTACTACACATGAGCAAAAACATCTCACCATCTCACATAACAAGGATAAGCATATTACAAGACATATCCCTGTAAGTAAGCGACTTGCTTACGTTTTCTTTTAACGCCATATTCTTTATAAACACTCAGTGGTCAAGAATGCCCTTCCTGATACTTGAGGACAGTTCTCTCAGTGTCAGAAATCCAGGGATACTGTAAATTTGAATTGGGGAGTTTCGGACTATAGAAAAGCAGCAGTGCTATTCCTGAATTCCTCCTCCTGTCTTGTCAGTAAAGATTTTTCTTTGCCAGCTGATTCTGTATCAGATTGTGTACTTCTGCAAAAGTCCTGTATAATATGAAGATGGGTAAATAAACACTACTAGAACCATTAAGTCAGCCAGTGGTAACATGTAAGCTGTTAATAGACTGCTCTACACAGGTTAACTCACCTTTTCCTCTGATATTCATCTCTTACCTATTGCCATCACAATGAAAAGGCAAACAGAAAGATGCTATACTCAAAACATGAGATTCTGGAATTATTTATATTTCATAATCAAATATGTATCAGCTCAGCAGTTCTAGAGAACAATTTGCCAAAGCCATAGCTGCCATTTTTCTCTTTAGTAAAAACTCCAGGACCAGGAATTAGGATTGTTTCTATAAAGAATTAGAAAAACAACAAAGATGAAATATATACTTTCTCAAACCAAGGAGAAATATCAACCATTTAAAACTTTCTACTTGTTGCAGCAGGTCACTGCTATGAAAGTCTCTGAGCAGGGTACACTGAAGACATACAGAAAGAGTAGAGTGTACCTCACCTCAAAGTATTTCAGAATCTGAAGGTTTGAAGAGGTTCTTTTCTTTTCTTTTTTTCCCTTTTCTTTATAAAAAAGTATATTAGTTCCCAACAATGTTGAAAAATTATTTCAGGCATTTCTCAACAGAATTATGAAAGTGGTTGTCCTAAAAGGAATTCCTATCAAACAGTTCAAGAGACATCAGAGATTTTCATCTATATACTTTTTCACCTTCGGACAAGGTGACCTGCTTAGTGGATGAGGGAAAGGCTGCGGATTTTGTTTATCTGGACATTAGCAAAGACATTTGACCATTTTCCACAGCATTCTCCTGGAAAAAGTGGCAGCTTGAGACTTAGACAAGTGTACTCTTCACTGGATAAAAAAAAAAATGGCTGGATGATTGGGTGCAAAGTGTTCAGGTGAATGGACTTAATTCTAGTCGGAGGCCAGTCACAAGCGGCGTTTTCCAGGGCTCAGAATTGGGGACATCTTCTGTTAAATACCTTTATCAATTACCTGAATGATGGGATCAAGTGTACCCTCAGTAAGTTTGTAGATGACACCAAGGTAGCCATGAATATTGATCTGCTTGAGGGAAAGAAGGCTCCACAGAGGGTTCTGGACAGGCTGTATCAATGGGCCTAGATCAACGTATGAGGTTCAACAAGGCCAAGTGTCACATCCTGCACTGTGCCACAACAACCCCATGCAACACTACAGGTTTGGGGATGAATGACTGGAAAGCTGCCCAGCAGAAAAGGACCTGGGGGTGTTGGTTGACAGCAGGCTGAATGTAAGTAGTGGTGTACCCATGTGACCACAAAGGCCAATAGCATCCTGTCTTCTATCAGAAACAGTGTGGCCATCAGGATTAGGGAAGTGATCGCTCCCCTGCATTTGGCACTGGTGAAGCTCCACCTCAAAATACTGTGTTCAGTTTTGGGCCCCTCACTACAAGAAAGACATTGAGGTGCTGAAGTGTGTCCAAAGAAGGGCAACAAAGCTGGTGAAGGGTCTCAAGAATAAATCTTATGAGGAGCAGCTGAGAGAACTGGGGTTGTTTAGCTGGGAGAAAAGAAGACTCCAAGGAGACCTTATCGCTCTCTACAATTACCTGAAAGGAGGTTGTAGTGAAGTGGAAGAACAGATCAACACCTAGGTAACAGGTAATTGGACGAAAGGAAACAGCTTCAAGGCACACCAGGGGACTTTTAGATTGGATATTAGGAAATATTACCTCACTGAAAGGGTTGTCGAGTATTGGAACAGCCTGGTCTTTATGAAGGTCCTCTTTAACCGATGTCAATGTATAGACAATTGACTACTTAAGTACCTGACATTTACTACTTTCTCTAAAACATTAGAGTGACTGCAATGACATAAGACCACACATGTAAGTAAGCACAATGTAAGTAAGCACTGGGAAATATATTGATCTGTACCTACCAGAAACTTACCAGAAAACACCTTAGTATGGCTTGGGGCACTACACACATCAGGGACTGTTTCCAGTAGGCAGTACAGATAAGGTCACCCTAGGAAATTCGTTTAACTGCATGCACAATAAGCTGTGCATTTTCACTTGGTCTCAAGGCTAGAGAATTCTCTGTGGCTGTTCCATTTACTAGTATAGTCAGAGACTTTGCAGCCTTCAGAAAAGGGTTACAGGTGTAGCTTGTCTCTTTTTCAGCTGGTATTTTGGGTTGAATTTATAAAGTATGTCAAAATGGCCTTGCTATAAAAGATGAGCAAGCCCTGGTCAAGCAAATAGGAAAGTAAAGTATTATATCACTGTCCAAGAAGTGGTTGTCCCCTATCTTTAAGAGAGAATCAGCCAGCAGCAGTATAAAGAAGTGATAACAAAATTACGAGGAAACCAAAGATCCAGTCATACGAAAGCATGCTAAACAAACTCAGGTTATTTATTCCACAAAAGTCAAACTGGAAAGGGAACAGAATTCCTCTTCAGAAATATATTGATAGGTGACACTGTTGGCACAAAAGAAAAAATCTAGAAATATATAAATACATTTAAGCTGAAAAAATGAAGATTACTAGCTCAATGGATCAATATCTTGAAATAGCAGAAGTTGAAAAGAGATAATTAGCTTTAAAGCTGAACTTCAGTTCAAAATGGATTTAATGACTCAAAAAGTTACTTCCAGCACTATGTTCCTTTGATGCATAAATAAACATTTCCACACAAAATGAAAGCAAATGCAAGACTAATCTAAGCTAAGATACTTCATATGGATGCTGTTTGGTAAAAATAAGGCAGAGACAACAAACTGACGTGACTTTACTAGTATGAAAAACAACCTATGAAGATGAACTTTGATAATTAATGATAGAATTTCAGGGTTCTCACCAAAGCACCTTTTTCTATTTGTTGCATTCCTTCGGTATTCAAGAAGCTGGGTCGTTGCTCAGTTTTGAATGTAGACTCCACTTTAGAGTTTTTCTTTTTCACAAAAAATGCTTACTTATTTGTAATTTGTCAATAGCAAGTAAAGTCCTTTTAGACTTCGAATGTTGGCAAGCTATGTATGTCAAAATGAATAAAAACCCTGCCATTTCTTATAGTTTCTTGAATATTTTATGACCTCAAGCAACAACAGACAGTAGGATAATTCTTCATACTCTGTTTTTTACAGCCTCAGGTAGAGCTAAAGGAGAAATATGTACAAATAGACATCTCTCTTTCCAGTCACTCCTTGTGAATATTTGCTATATTAATGCATACTCATAGTGACTGAACAGAACGATTCCTAGTCTCCCTAGTCAAGTCTACACCCATACTTCCTTTTTTCTCTCTTATCATTATGGTATTATTATCCTTCTTGTCATACCAAAAAAAATGCATCTCTGTGGGATAATTGCACCTTAGTCTTTTCCCTTTTTCTTCATATC
Organism: Tapera naevia; assembly: GCA_033556795.1. NCBI lineage: Eukaryota > Metazoa > Chordata > Aves > Cuculiformes > Neomorphidae > Tapera > Tapera naevia. The sequence continues at coordinate 6,163,659 of JAUMJJ010000023.1, forward strand.
ATATCAAATAATTAAGTCTGTTACAACTCATCTCTCTTTTAGCTGCCATCCCTTCAATCAAGCAAATTCACATTTCTGATATATTTGAGGAACTAATCACATATGTCTACAAAATATTCAAGTTTGGGTTTGGTTTTTCGTTTTGGTTGGAGGGTCATCTACTACCTCCCACAGATGGAACTCCCCTGCAAGTGTAACTCACTACCTCTTTTCCCTCTTTTCTATTTTTTTCCAGCTTTTTATTTAACTTCTTCATTTTGCAGCATAACAACATTTTAGTTGTGTTATGAATTATTCCATTTCAGAGTCCAAAGTCTCATTTTCTTTGTGTTCTCATCTGCAGCCTGTCCATCCAAAGATCAAGGTAAGCTCTTTGTATCAGAGGATGTACTGTTTTCCTGTGCTTGTACAGTACCTAGTAGACCTTAGTCCTTGTCTGGATGCAAGAATATTACCAGCTTTTAAATCAAAACCACTCAAATATTTTTTAAAAATGTTGCTTACCAAGTCAGTCTATATGTTTTTATCCAATCACAAGTGCTAGATATTATTTTACTTACTTACATTTAATCAACTTACATTTTTATCAAGTTCTACATACCAACATTACACTAACTTGGAAACAACTAAAGAAAAGACCTGGTACCAGTGACCCAAGCACAGCTAGTAGTCACAAGAAACATGCAAACTATGCATGTACTAGAGAGAAGGTAACCAGAGTGAACAACAATTGCTATACACATATAATATTGTAACAGGAGAAGAAATACTTCAGAAGATGCAAGTGTTGCCATTGCTTTACACCTCTGTTTTAGAGCTGCAGCAACACATTGCCCAACGTTGACTAAGGCAACATTTCTGCAAATATTCTACCTCTTCACCTTGTGTATTCCTCCCAAAATGCTTACAAACCACTAACGTTGCATCTGATCAGTATGAATCATTTAAAGAAACCAAACAATGGCTATGCGTGCCAAGAACCCTGATGACACACTTCTCTGCTTGAACAAAATGAGATAGAAGTTACCTTTGAGGTGCCACCTCAACAATCAGAGAAAATAGCACATAGACAGTGATGTGATCTGATGGGGACTAACTCAACACTGCTAAACGCTCACTAATTTGCTGTGTTGATACAATATGCCTACTTTCAGTAAATAACTGTGTTTTTGTCCTCTGCAGCTGCACTTGAGAGGAATAACTTAGTGACTTCTAGCAAAGCAATATCTGCAAGCTCCAGCTTACTGTGAAAACACCTGGCTCAAGAACTGATCAGAAGAGAAAACAGAGTACACAGTTGTTATTACCTCAATCTGTTCTGAGATCACTAAATTACACAGCTAGCTGATAGTGTGTTTCCCTACAGCAATGGGCCCTGGAGATTTCAGGAATGCAGAAAATAAGGAGGCTGGATATTGTTAACTGATGTTGCCTGTAAGTAGCCCAAGGTCAGAATAATTTTCCACCAGTTCTCATGTTATTATTGATTTCTATTACTGCTGCTGCCTTTTTTTTTTAGTTAAACAAAAAGAAAAACAGATGTGAAAAGAAGTAGTAAATGGATTAGGTTACAGTCAGATTGCATGAACATGAAAGGGCTATACAATTATGTGTTACATTCTGCTGATGTAACAGATTACCTGTAACAGAATATCACAACTATCAACACATTTTCTGTGTTGTGGTGAACGCACTTCACCCTTTAGAATGTGATTTATGACTCTAAACGGTCTTCATACTGGCAAGGCTAGGTAGGGCCATATTACAACTCTAATTGGCAAGTTAAGCCTTGTATACAGGCCCTTATTTAGTCAATGATGCTACTTAAGCCCAAGGTCAACATTGAGAGAAGCTGACTTGTGAAGATCCCTGGCAAGTAAAAACGGGCAAGTCTTTCTAACAAAAAAACAACTTCAGTCATGAAATGAAAGTTAAACGTTCAGAATGAATCCAGAATATTCCATAACATCAAGTTGCCTGAATTTCAATTAATTACAGAAAGACTGTACTTCCTGATTCAGCGTCTTTCAAAGTTGGTAGTAACATTATCAATATACTAGCGTAAGTGGAAAGTTTAAACAAAGTGATAACCTACTTTTTTCTTCCTTGAGGAAACTCATTGTTATATAACAACTTAGTGATTAGAACGTATTCTATACTGTAAGAACAATCTAGCAGTTTAAACAATGTTTTAAAAAAATGACATGTCACACCAAGTTCTTCATTTAGACATTGTGTTTATATCTAGCTAGGTTAGTTGCTGCCCTATGCTGCTCTTAACTTTCACGCAATTGTACGAGCACACCATAGAGTGTAGCTAATCTTTGTGCAGGAAGGGGATTGGATGCAAAATGCGTAACTGAAACAATTCTGAAACTCAAGCTGATTTGCATGAGTAAAGCATAGCAGTTCATGAGTAAAGCAAAGCAGTTCTTCATAAAGTCAAGCTTGATAAACTAAGCTCTTACTAGTTACACATTAAACTGAAGTAACAATGGGAGAATCTTCACATCACTGATTAAGATATAATTCGACATTCCACATACTCCTCTACTAACACCATTATATTCACTTCTATGAAACACAGTTTGGTCAGTAAGTTTGTCTTTTCAGTGCTGCATAAAATTGTTGCTTCAAAATCATCAGGGTGCAAAAAGTGTCCAATAGTAGTTGCTGAATTTCTCTTTTCTTGTAAAGCACAAATTTATACTAACACACTTCTGTAATTGGTAAGTGCTTTTTGGTAAGTGCTATTATAGTTGATTCCATTATGTATGCAGAAAGCAATGATTTTTGTGTCTTTATAAAAATCAAAATATTATAAAGAAAGTTTTAAACACTACAAAAAATACATAAATCTTTTTATTAAGATAAACATGAAAAAAGTTACAGGTTTGATTAGACACTAATTCAAAGATAATCCTGTAATCCAAATATTCTACATTCATATTACCTGGTGCAATATGAGATGCAATGTCACTTAATTGTACAGGTGGAAGGACTTTGTATCTGTATAAGATGTAAAAATCTTACCTTATTTCCATTTATGGAAGCAATTTGTAGATGTTTACGGGTATCTTGAGCAAAACCACAACACACACAACAAATAAATCATGAATAAAAATAAACATCTAAAGCAAACATGAATAATAGGCATTCTAAATGACTGATGGAAGAGATTTATATAGATTGATAGAATTTCTTTAAAGGGCTGTAACAGCAGAAGGTTCACTAAAACTACTAGATTTCAGATTCAGAACTTTTATTGCAATGATCAGTGATCAATGATTCAAGTCTACCTTTCCATTAGAATTAATGTTTTCTTTAGGTGTTAGCATTGATGTACAGAAGCACACAACTATTTTACCCACTCAAGAGACACATTTCCATTAAAGACGGGGACAATGTGATATTACCTAAGATCCAGTATAGTAAGTAAACTCCTAACTTTTTTAAAATCCTTTAGCCCACATTTTGTGTTACATTGTGTAAAATAAAATTAAAAAATAAAAAAATTCATCTGATGTTCCAGTTTTAACATCAAGGTGATCCAGCCATTAAAAGTGCTGATCACCATCAGCCACTCCCTGTAACTTCACCTGTACCAAATTACCTACAACTATTTCCAGGTATGGTAATAAAGTAACTAAAATAAATGAAGATAATGAAGGCTGAATTCCACATTATTCAGGTAGGACCTTTTCCAAAAGAACTGCAAAATCTTACTAAGAAAGGAAGTAAGAAATCTTAAATTCAGTCTACAGCAACTTTCAACTATTATAAAGGAGGTTTAGGCACTGCAATTAGAAAGTTAATATTGTTCTATGCATTTAGAAAACCTCAGTCCTTATTAATTCTAATGTATGTAAAAAGCACATTAAAAAAAGGAAAAAAATGCAAAGTTTTAAAAGGTTTGGCACACATTATTAATACAAAGGCTATTTACTTCCCAGAAATAGTTAATGATCAGGAAATCAAATCATAATCCATAACAGCACTTTTTCCTACGATGATGGACAAGTATGCAGAAAACAATCTTTCATGCCGTGAACGGTTTCCATGAAAAATTTACCTGGTAACAACAGATGCAGGCAAGACATATACAATCAGGTTGATGTCTTCCAAATTCCAAAGCCTACTTTTTTCCAGCTTTGGCTACATAGGAACTATAAAGTCTATTGATTCTGATCTTTTGGAAAGTGCAACAGAAATGGATATGCATTTTAGAATAAGGTCATGCTAGTTGCTTGGCGTATAATATACTGGCAGTTTGGTTTGGGGTTTTTTTGGTTTTGTTTTTTTAATCAAAATGTTAACTGAGTGTGCACTGACTGTATCAACATCTCTATAGATTATGAAACAACCTCTGAATTCTACAACCAACTGACATTAAGTATCTTTGATATGTACCAGGTTTATAGGTCTTCTGGGCATCTTCCACATACAAAAAAGATGAGACAGTGCAGTCAATGAACTTCAGAGAGAGTCTTGGGAGATGGAAATCACTTGGCCTTAAGCATTTTAGTGAATTATCTGAGGTATTTTAGTATATATTCTAAGCTTGATGATCCTTGTACTCTTGTTTATACATGGTACTGCTGATGCAATTTGAAAGCATGTTAAATATTCAGTGTTTTAAATTAGCTCTGCATCTGCTGCTAAACAGCAAGTCTCCAAGTTGTAATTTGTAAAGGATTTGATTTAGGTTGCAGTTCTTTTGTATAATGTTGTTAATGGAGAGATTTCAAGTTGTTTCAATTGGATCAAGGAAAGCTGGTACAAAGGTACTGGAAAACCTGGCTGAGTGCTATAGTATCTGAAATGCTCAAGATTGACAGACATGTTTGTCGTGCACTAAAAACAGCTCAGGCATGTGCTGACTACTCATCTTACTGAGGAACTAGCACTTTATTATCTGGATAAAAGCCTAGTAGAAGGAACAAACTGATTTTACTACTGAATCTTTCACCTTATGTTGCTGTTGTCTCTGCCGTTGCTTCTATCAACTGAAGCTGCCATGCCTCACCACAGACATGGTGTGCCAGAAGAGGGAACTGGAAAAGAGAGGTTACCTAATCAACAGACTGGCCATCAGCTCCTATTTACAGCTGAACCATATCTGTTAAGACTGAGAGTTGACTGGCAGCAGGTGAGTAATGGCTGACAAACAACACGTATGTATCCATCACGCTGTAGGTGAGACACTACCAAAAGCAGATGCAGGAGAAGAAAAAGAGAAATCTATTTTCCTGTAGGTTTTTATAATTCCTATGCAATTCCAATCTTGACTTGTCACATATTTGCCAATTGTGCTTCAGAACATTATGGTAATTTTCAGAAAACAAGTCTCCAAAATTTACCCAAATGAATGAAATATTGAGGAGCAAAATATCTTCTGCAATTATAGCAACATCTATTCTTTTAAGTACTCTCTGGTACACAATTTTAAACCCTCCAGCACCAAAACCACTACATCCTACTGACTCATAGACATAAGAAATGGTCTGGTGACTTCTTAATGACATTAAAGACAAGGTTAAATTTAAAATTTCTACATTGGGTATATAAAACAAAATATTCATTGAGGCACACATTAATGCCTCACGTTTTCTTTCTGAATCTGAAATGAGTTATTTATGTCAGCATTTGTCTTCTTAAACTGAGATGATAATTTTACTCTCTAAAGAGGTCTGTGCTTATTATATATCTGCACTGGTATTGTATGTCCTTTGGGGAAACACATGTTTCATGAATTAAGTCAAAAAATACATTACTTTAATCTATTGTCCTGTGATTGACTTAAGCATAATCTAAATAACTGCATGGCAATTTCATTTTTCTTCTCCTCCCTGTTCATAACTTCACTTTAATATTTGGAAGATCTATCGAATACACCTGGCAGCATTTGGTTGTGTGGTCACAGCACTGCCATGGGAACTGAGGAAGAAGCAATATTCACAGCTGGATTTCAATATGAATCATACCCAGTTAGCATGGCAGGGGATTAGAAAAAAGACAAAGAGATCAGGCAGCCAACTTGCTGCATTCTATAAAATCATGGGAACATCACTAGCAAATTCAATGTTTATTAACAAATATATTAATCCCACTTCAAACACCAAAAAAGCAGAGCTTGAGCAGAAGACAAGTCCCTAGCCACCAGAAGGGCTAGGGAGCAATAGGGAAATGTATGCTTGGAGTATTAACTTAGGATTATTACACATTCACAAATCCTACCAAAAATGCTTCTAACTCACTAACATTGTACGGTGAGATTCAAGAATTTTGCTTGATTGTAACAAATTTGATGTTATTTCAGCAGACCTGCATTGACAGCGATATCCCCCAAAAAACAAAATTGAAAAAGAGAAAAGGAAAAAAAACTGAGGAGTTCATTACAGTTAAATCAATCATGACTATATTCAACCTTGCAATTATTTTGTAAACAATACATTGTATTTATGATATTGTAATACATCCACTGTGGTGCAGTGTTGCTTTGCTCTTAACTGCTGCAGACTGGACCACTATGAAGCAGCTCGCAAAAGTACAATTCATTACATATGACTACATATATCTAATATATATGTATATATCCCATATACAGGTATATATCATATGACATACGTATACATGCATACATTACACATACATGTACTATCATTACATGTAACACAAAATGAAATATTGTATGATGCATCCCTGAACGCTACTTCTCTACATGCTTGTATGAAAAACAAGGTTTAGAGTCTATTCTATAAATCCATGCTAAAAAAATAATGTAAGAAAGGTATCAGGGAAACAGATCAAGCAATGTACCATCTCCAATATCAGCCTATAACATCAGGATCTTTAGAAGTGTGTCCCTAACTCAGCTACTTTCAATTTGACAGAGAGAAATCAGCCTTCACCTCTAACTAATCACCGTTCAAGTCTTCATTGTCCACCTGTCATAGCTGCAAAAACTCTATATGCTTTTTCTCCTTTCTGTCCCCCTTACCTGATTTAGTCTTCCAATACACTACCACCTAGCAAATGCATTTTTCCCAGAATACTTATTATTTTTTTTCTTTATGATACCAGTACATCTACTTTATCAATGTTTCTGTAACTCAAACATAAAATTTACTACTGAACAACATGCTGGATATCATTTCATTGTCTTCTCATGTTCCCTTTCCATATCCCTGTGTTATCTGTCCTCTTATTTTAATTGCAAGCTTTTGGCAGCATAAATTTTCCCCTGATTCTGTATTTCTACCAAAAGCTAGAAGTAAATCTCAAGATCCTAACTCAGAGAATGAGAAAGACCCAAGTATATAAAAAAAAAAAAATTCACGTGAAGTTCTATGAAATTATAATGTAGTTGTGGCTATATCACTTAGCTCTCTTTTCCTCAACACAACTATAGAACTCCAACCACTAAATAAACTTCAAACAACTTTCATTATATTGAAACAACAAACTACTTAAATGTTTCCCTTTTCATCTAAATCTGGTGCAACCTTCCCAAAGAACTATTCCTTACCAGGAGTCTGAAATACCCACTTCAATTAGATGATTTCACTCCAAAAGAGAAATTATTACAAACTAATTGAGTAACTGATACAGTCATCGAGTCACTACTATGGTGTGTCCAGAACTAAAAAACAGACACACTATGCAGTCTGAAAGCATGAATGTGAAGTAGAACATTTGCATGGTAGAGCATTTGCTTAAAATTCGTCCTTGAAAAGTGATTGCAACTAATTGCACAGGATCTTTATTCCTTAAAAAATAAACACTCACAGCATAGTACAGCAAATTATGCATTGGAAAATATGTCATATTGTACATCTACCTCATAATATTATGCAGACCTTCAGCAAGGAAATAGTCCTAGGCAAACAATGAGCACAAGCTGCCTGGTTTGCATATTGTGACACACTGGGCAGATCTATTCACAAAGTTGAGAACACACGCAGGGAATAAAAGTGGCAATTTGATGGGTGAAAATAAACAGAGCAACATTATTTACAAAGAATGCTACAAGTTCTAAGAAACTTAACTCAGGATAAATTAATAAAACTAAGTTTGATTCCCATGGTAGAAACCAAAGGATAATAAGGCAAGAAAAGTGACTGCAACCAGCTATACCAGCGATAGTCTGAAGAAATCTATTTGAAAGACTTTTTTAAAATGGAGTGGAAGAGATGTGGTGCAGTTCTTGTTTGTTTCATTTGTTGTACAACTCTTCTTAGAACACTTAGAACTATGGACTGCTATAAAATGTTAAAAAATTATAGGAGTAGGATCAGAAGGGGGAGATTTCATACACAGAGATAAATAAGATATGCGGATACACAAATATTTAATTAAAAAATCATTTATACTTCTAATACACACCAGTACTCAGAAGCAACTCAAGTTTTGTATAACATTATCCTTCCTCTCTTTTTACCCTCTTCCTGAAAGGAATTGACTGCCTAATGGACAACTACAGTATCGTGAATTGCAGTGCATTTCAGTGACAGCAGACAAAATGCCCTAATTAGCGGATGATGGGTGCAGTTGGATTCGATGATCTCAAAGGTCTTTTCCAACCAGAAGATTCTATGATTCTATGATAATTAATTTGAAAACAATACCACAGAACACATTCAGCTGTTCAAGCAGCATACAGAACCTGCACTAGCTCCCTTAAAACAGGCTTCAGAAAAATTTTCCTGATCTGTTCTTACAGAGTTCCTTAGCCTTTGCGACCTCTACTAGATAAAAATTTCTATACCACTTTTATATAATCTCATACAGAATTCACTGAGAACAATTTCCAAATTTTCCTAGGTTTTAATTACCTCTGCTAACAACTTCTCCCTAGAAATATTTTGAACTATTGTCTGACATTTGTGCAATATATTTGTTTTATCCATTGAGCATTACATAGCAGATACTCGTACTTCACTGAATCAAGCCAAAGAGATTGTTGCTACAAAACATCATCATGCAGTTAGTAGCATAACTATTAAATATTAAGTTGGACTATTAAGGACAAATTATTTAAATGTTTCCACTTCACACATTCTTTGTTACATCACTAGAGATACACCAGTAGCGACAGGGATTTGATAAAACAACATGTATTAAAAGCATCTAAAGAACAACTGGGTTTATGCCACACTAATCCTAGGCATACTGAAGTACTTTAATACAACTCCTAATACAATAAAAAAAAGACATGATATCATCACTTCTTATATTTACATTTGGCAGCAGAGAAAATGATTGAAAAAAAAAAATGTCAATCATACTATACCTGACAGTTCATACTATAAAACTGAGATAACTTCCCATCTCATCTGTAACATCTTAACAGTAGAAGAGGTGATTTTCAAGCAATATTGATATGAAAGTGTATCCATACATAAACACACATATGAGCCACAGAACTGTCTTGATTCTCAGCAGTAATTTAACACACAAATGATCAAAAACATAACTTAAAAAAAGATCTGTAAACTTATTGTGTAAATCTACATATATAGACTAGATCCTGAAAAAAAAATTCTGATTATTCTGCTATAGGTCTTTTCAACAGCAGTACTTTGCTATTTAAGTATAGGATAACTACACTGAGACTATGACAGAAAACAATTTCCCACTCCTATCTGAGTTTTTAGACAGTGACTAGAGAGGTTTATCACAGTACTTAAAATTAGGTCACTGAGACAAACTGTTAAAGGAAAAAAAGTCCAAGAAGAATCAGTTGTTAAGGCCTTTGATGCTCAGAAGAGAAGAATTTGTACCCACTTGGGAATCTCGCATGCACAGACGTGTGCACAAAGGCATACACACACTAATACCTATACACACCACCACACACACTGTTCAGATTCATGAAAAACAAGGCAAACTTTTCCTGATTTATGTGTTACAAGCCATAAATAAATAAATATTTACACACATAGACATATAAATATTTGTATTAAAATAAGTGAAAACACTTTTCATTGATAAAACTAATTTCAGGAAAAATAACAAAGCAATACACCTATTAACTAATGCTACTACCATAATTTGGAGTCTAAGATGGCAAACATCTTGAACATGCTTCATTACGAGTACATTTAAATTGCCCCTGTGCATCAGGTGGGGGTGTGACTCCCCGCCGCCCTGCCTTTTTCGAATCATCCTCTCTGTTAGGTATTTCTGATGGAAATCTTTATGATTCCACATAAAGACTTCACACAAGATCTGGGACTTACTTGAAACAAGTATTGAAGAAACACTACTACTACAACAATGATGACAATGAACATACTGTCCTTTCCTCTCTGGAATTTGTTCTTAAAGTCTTTGTCATTCCCATTGCTGTCAAACTCAAATATGAGAAATGTCTTGAAACAATAGTGACAGTGAAAAGATTTCCATCAAAGTTCATAAATATGCCCAGAAGTCTGCTGCACCCTAGAAACAAATACGGTACCATTTTTATGCATTAGTGAGCTTCTAGCCCTTCTATATAAGCAGAGAGCCTAAAAATGGTGCACAAAACTATACAATAACTTAGATACAGAAGGAAAAAAGCATCATAACCCACAAAAATATAGGACAAATGGAAAGGTTCCCTCTAAGGAACTAAAAATTAATTTTACTAGAATTTTAAGAGTGAATTCTCTTGCTCTTTCAAAATATTCTGTAGCATATTTTTGGATCAAAAGAGATCTAATCTTATTTTATACCTCACCAAGAAAGTGTTATCTCTGAGAGCCTAAAACATCCTAGAGCACTTCTGTCTACAGAACCAAGAATAAGAATATGTAGATCAACAATTTCAAAAGAAGATTCAGCTATATAAGCCTATAAAACATTCACTATCAATCCAAATTCCCAGAAAATATGTTGGTCTGGAGAATATCCTGACTGATCACTGTTCTAAAGGGCTGCTGTACTTCATGTTTGTGTGTACAAACAGTGCTTAGGCAGCAACAAAAGCTTAAGTAATATGTACTGAAGGTTTACATTACTGTAGCACTCAGTATTTATTAAATGGTTCCTTTTTCAGTATATTGCAAAACAACAATTAATCCCATCTCCATGAAGGTAAAGGAAGTTAACAGCAGCTTACTGATATGAGTGTTGACAGCAAGGAAAAGCTGGAGTTTCCAAGACAGAGATATAGCACATTTTTTTCCCTGTAAAACATTTCCTAACACCAAGTAGAAGGAACACTTCTGCGTAGTCTCACTTCTGCTGTTTCCATTTTTGGCCCACATCTCTATTTAGAGCTTTATTTTACTCATTGAAAAGAAGTGCAATAGAGTTCTACTAGCACGAGAATGGGTACCAGCAGCAGAAATTGCCATCTCATGTAGCATGCACAGGCTGTCTATGAATAGGCAAAGCTTCTCATCATCACTGAGGAAGACTTTTCAGTCAAGGCAACAACTTAGAAAGTGAAAGGATGGACATTCATGCAAAGCTCTGGTCTCCAATACAAGCACCTTCTTCACAAGTCTGAGTAATCTACTAAACCATGTAATATAGATACCTATAAAAAGTGGAGTGGTCAGAAGGGATGTTGGAATGGACACTTCACTGTGATTATCCATTTCCCTCCCCCCTTAAATTTTCCCAGGCCTAAAAGTGCCAATGACACTTCATCACACCTAAACAATTTACATAAGCAGCAGCAGTAATCACCACTCTCCAGCCTTTAATAACAGAAATAAATATTCTCAGCCTTCCAGAAATCACCCTTGTAATTTCCTACTTTGCGCACTTAGCATGTTTTATTTCAGAGACTTAGCCTTTTAAAATTGTATGAACTACAGAGAAGGATGTTTCTGGAATATTATTTGTGATAAATGCAAAACAAAGATAGTACAGAAAGAGGAGGGAATACACACATCAACAGCAGTTTTTTCATGCCAGTTACACAACAACACACTCTTAGTCATGCAGGGTAAAAATAATGAGAGACACAAGATGCCACATGAAAAGGACCTTATCTTCTTCCCAAAAATTAATTCATGAACGCTACTTGCTTAAAAGTCCAAATTGGTTGTCATACTAGATTTGTGTAAAGCTTTAGGCAAGAATGGTGTGAGGGCTCTTTATAGAAAATTACACCAAGTGAAGGCTATTTCACTAATTAACACCCCTTCCCAAAGAAATCCTTATCTCCTTTTAAAATAAGCTTCTTTTAAGCAGAGAAAAGACCCCAAACATTTGCAGAGCTATGACTTCAACATCTGTTGGTATTCCCTACACATAAGTGTGCTTCTGTGTGCGTGTATATCAGAAGAGGTCATCAAGGGCTTGCTTGGTTTATTCATCATTGTAAGGCTCTCCTATTTGCAAAGCTTCTGTTAATGTCAGTGAAATCTAACCTAGACAGAAGTTTCAGAGGTCAGATATTTGGCATGCTACATTTAGAAACCCAAGTACAAAGTTGACGAGGACGCTTCAAACACAGGGGATTACAGCGGAAATAGGTCTCCTTATACCAAACTGACTATTGAGCAGATTCAAGGAAGAACACACTGAGACTGCCTGATGCTATTAAAGCTCATATTCTTGCTTTATTTTTTTTCAGCTGACTAAATCAATTCTTGCATTTGGCAAACCCCAGCACAAAAATAACACTTTTTTAATACAACAGGAAAGGAACCGATATCAGACATAAAATCATGTACTATATGACCTATAAAAAACAGATACTTACAGTTCGTAGGAACTGTATTTCATCTTCCCCTCCTTCACTCCCTTCAGCCATGGCTCTTGAGGAGTCAGCTCTGCTCAGACTCCGATCGCCTCCACCGTCAGCTCACTGTGCTTGCTACAGCTCCTCTTCTCCTATCAGTATTAGCATATAGCTAATCCACAGCCATATAGGGAGCTCAGCTAACTCCACTGCACTGCAGACTGTCAGTCAACCCCCTCACTGCCAGAGCCAACTGAGCTGCTTTTCCAGCTCATGGCAAGCAATTCTTTTCCTTTTCTATCTCCCGTAAAGGGAAAAAACCCTACTGCTAAGGTACTGCAGGAAGCATTATATGCATCACTAGGCGTTGATTTTTTTTCCCCCAGATATTGTCTGGTCAAAACACCAATAACTGTGAAGTGTTAAATAAAGCAGAGCTTGCACTTCCATTTTCACAGATCAAGGTACCCAATTTTACACTGAAATGCATCAATTTCAGGAACTCTCAACCTACTGATGTGTGCAGCAGAAGGATGTAAATCAGATGATCACAGGACAAGCTGATTTTGACAGCAGATATTTTCAGCTTGCTTACAATAACTTCTGTTTCTTGCTTCTCTGCATAAGCAGCTGCAAATCTGATCTCCAAGATGACTTAATGATCTGAACCTACTATGTGTAGTTATCGGTGCTATTGTTTAAATGGTATTTATACACATATCCTAAGAACTGCAAATATTTTATTTGTACCTTTTCAGAACTGTACCTGAGTATGTATAGAAGACGGTACCATACAAATTTACCACAATCTATAAACCACAGTTATGTCAAAATAAAATGTAAAATAACTTTAAATTATAGCTAACTAAAGAAGAAATCTGTAATTAATGAAAATTGCTCATTATTATTTTATTATTAGCAAATGAACAAGGGAAAAAATAGATCAACTGTATAACAAATTTTACTTAAGGTAGGAAAAGAGAAAGGACACAAGTAAACAGGAGATCAGAGCACCAAGAAGGCTCTAACCAACCACTTTATAATCTTGCATTTCATGGTAAGGTTGCAGCAACAGCTTACACATATGTTCCATCTCTGAGAAGCATGACCCACAATTTGTACTGCACACATTTACATCGATACGTACCTTCACAGAGTACCATACGTATACAGTCTTTTTCTCAGTAAAAATATGTTTTTATTTTACAATGAGAAACATAGGAATGAGGGTAAGGGCAGAGTAACTTTCTTAGAGTCAAAAGGACAAGTGTAGCACAGTGGAAGCTGAAACTAGATTCTCTATGTCCACAAGTTAATATGTTTATACACAACTGTCCTCTGGATATAGAACGTAATGTGCACTGACCCCTCCCCCACCAAAAAAATAGTATTTTGACAATATTCTGATTAAAATAAGCATAGACGCAAGCCAAACAATGAGATGTCCAATAGTTTCTCTAATTGAAGGGAAAAATGTTTTGAAAAATGTTTTATTTCACTCCCTCTTACTACCCTTAGAAACTCTGTCCAAAGCATAATGACAAGCATAATGACAACCACATTACTCAGCAACAAGCAATTTCAGGCCAAAAGCAACTCTGGAACCGCCAGCTGACATAATCATACAGGCTGCCCTGTCAGTCCATCCACTCCCCTTCCCTGATCCTGTAGGTTTTATTGGTTGCTGTGAGCTAGAAAAATATAGCTTTGTGCAAGACAAAGGCAATATGGCAGAAAAATATTTCTCAGAAGTGCCAGAAAATCAATTTGGTTAGTGTTTTGAACATCCAGTTTTGTGTTTGGTTTTTGAAGTGTATTTTTTTCCTCCAGCCATCTTTCAATGAATGTTTTATCTCTTTCCTCATCAATATAACTTAAAATATCTTCCTTATACAATATAGTTATTACAGAAAACAGTATCAGAAGTGGGGAAAACTTTCCTAAAGTCAAAGCATGCCACTCTGAAAAATAGATCATGTAGAGAGGCCTACTTATGAAACATGCTTATCCATGCATTTATATTTAGAAGGGCCTTGATACATGTATTACGTGGCAAAACCTACTTAGGATAGCTTTTCTCTAACATCTTATACGGAACAACCTTTCAAGCGCACTACTTTACTGTGAAAGATTATAAACAAAGAAATACTTAAACCTAAGAAAATAAGTGCAAGTCGTAAGAGTCACAAAAAGTGTAAGTGCTATATTTCCTTCATATAATAGTCAGTGTGAGTGTCATACAGTTCATCTGCTGGTCAAGTTTTATTGCAGTTATTGCAGCAAGATTTTCAAAAAGTAAGTTCTGAATGTGCAAAACTGAGATGAATCCATCTGAAATAAAAGGAAAAGAGAATAAAAAATTATGTTTCCAGCTGTTTTCCTCATCAAAATGCTTCCTAGGAAACTATGATGCATGTCTAAAGTAAAATATCATAGTTACATCAGTTTATATAGATAGCTATAGATAACTGTGCAATTTCTAATCAGGCAGTTACAGAGGTTACCAATATTTTTTTTTAACAGACACCAACATGCTAGGATTTCATATCACATTTTTACATAAAAGACAATGCGTATGGAAAAAGGAACATTGGTTATACCTCTAACATTGTAACAAAGAACACATCAAAAATTCTGACTCATCAAATTTTACAAGCAGGTTTGTTTTTCTCTTTGTAAGACCCTCTACTGTTCTTTGATTGATAGTCAGCTTTACAAAGTAGCTTGTGAACTGTTTTGGGAAACAACTTCCTACCCCAGTAAGCAAAATATTTTGGTTAGATTTCATCTTTTTTAAATTGTCAAGCTAAATTCAATATCATTTCATAGCACTTCTATTCCTTAGAGTTTTGTTCTGCTTAGTATTATGCTTGTATGTTTAATAAGAAAAATATTCAGCTGCTACAGCATAATGAAATATACATTTCTTCAAGACATAGCTAGTTTTTTATCAGGCCTTCCCCATTGCTCTGAGATTGAGATTTGGCTGTTTATGGAACTGCACTGAATCAGAAGACTCATTTACATAAAGTATAATGCCTTGCATTTTTAATTTCTTAACAGTAACTTGTCTTGAAAAATATTTTTCAACAATTTTTTCTTTTAATTTACTGAAGCTATGATTGAAAAAAAATTGCTTCAGGTCACTGCAGTAAATCCATCCAAAAATAATCACACAACACACACTGTGTAGAGATATACATCTCTGCTTTACTGGAGATGATTGTAAGGTGCAGTATTCCCCTGAGAAAGCCACACAGGTCACATAATATGAATTGGGACCGCTGTGTATTTTATTATATCCTATTCATGTTAATCAACTGTAAATTTATAATTTTGCACTTCCATTCTTGATATGTTCTGGGCAGACCCTATGGCATTTTAAAGTCATCAAAAGAAACTGTCTACAAAATTTACATAAACCAAAATAATTTAAGGAAAACATTCTCTCCGTTTTCAGCACAAACATGCTGCTCTTCCCTCCTAAGGGATTCAAGCTGACTGACTCTTCACATGAGTTCTTGATTCTAGGTTAGTTTTTGGCAGACTTCACTGCTGCCACCACCAAAGAATAACACAGAATTTTTACGATGGCAGTGGCCTGACAATAAAATAGTAACATGAATTTTATAAAAAGAACTAAACAGTCATCCTGCTGTAGCAAAGAAATACATGAACCCAACCCACTTTTTCCTGTGCGTATTTTACCTTTCTGAAGATTGATTTACACCACCAGTCAAAGATGGATCAAATATCTAGTAAAAGAGATCTACAAAATCCATAATGGTAAGGGCACACATGCCAGCATTTTTAAAAAGCATGGGTAATATCAGTTACCTAAGGGTGTGTTTAGTGAGGAGTCAAAATGGTACCCTCTCCTAATAATCACAGGCCTAAGTGCTAAAATTTAGATGCTGCTTAAAAGACCAACATGTCTCTGCATTCTTTATGCTCAAGTACAAAAAAAGTGTAAATACAGTTTTTAAAAATCCATTAAAGGAAATACATTGTTTCTTTTACAAAAACTTCACAGAAGTGTTTAAATTCTTTGAATGTTTTATCTTTTTTCAGCCCATCTATTATCTCTATTTTCAGCTCAAGCATTAAGGCAGTCAACTACTTGTACAGTTCATAAACACTAACCACTTATTACAAGCTAACACTCCATTCACAGAGAAGAAAACTATAGGGCATTTGCACTTAACAGGTTTTAGTTTGTTTGGTTTTTTTTGGTTTGAATTTATTCTAGAAGAATAATATTACAATTTACGGTGGAAAATGTAAGATCTTAGTCAAGCTGAGGAAAACCTTCATCAGAAGATCACCAGTTCGAGTGAACCAAAGAGAGAACGATTTATTAATCTACACATATTTCTAAACTACATCTATGTTTTTTTCTGTCCTTTTAAAAATTACTTTTGCTGGGGCTTTACACATATCCTATGTCAATGCTTTGTTGTATAGTACAAAGTTTTATCTATTAAAAAAAGTTAAGGCAATCTTTGATGTAATTCTTTACAAATACAGAAAGAATAAAGTGCATTACAGAACCCGTAGCATAGTATCAGTACTGCTTGTAAGGCCTAATTCAAAATGAGAAAAGGGCAGTATCTCAGAACAGATGCTCGAAACTTATTCCTTCACCAGTGTTCGAAAGTTTATGTTAGATTGCCCTCTGGTGGTATAACTTCTTAAAAAAAAAACAAACCAAAACAAAAAGTCGACTGTGACTTCAGTTAGTAAGCATAACCATTCACATTATTTTAACCTAAGACATTGGGAATCTCATTTCCAATTTTATTACAGATTATGCAACACATTTGTTATTATAGTCTATGATGCTACAAACTTCGATACATCTTATTCATTTTTCTTTAAAAAACAAACACCAAAAGAAAAAAGAAAAAGTAGACTCACAAGTTTCTTCCTAAACCTAAAATGCTGACACACGAGTAGGACTTCCTCTTCTTTCCAAAAACAGTCACTGCAATCCCAGTTGACTTAAGTCTGCCAAAAAAAATATATTTCTACATGTCTCCAAAATCTCTGCCCAAGCAAAGCTCACAAACAGGCGTATTTCACTGCTTGATTATTCTTGTACACAAGGCACTATTCCCACAACAAACAGCAAGACTTGAGAAAAGTCATTCAGCATACTGTATTTCCCCTTCAAACTGGGGCTCCAGGAGTGAACAAGAAAATACGCTTCGCTTTAACTTCATAGAGAGATTTAAATCAGACTACGTCCTTAAAGCTTGCACTTGAACAGTAAATAAATTAGAACTTACATAGGATAAAATGCCAGGACCGTGAATTTTGGTTAAGTAGAATAAGAACAATTAATTAGAGCAAGTATGAATGAATGCCAAATTTGTGTCTTATTAATTTATAAGATACGATAAGATTATCTCTGGGAAAATAAAAACCATTCTTGATCTCAAAATGACACCAATATCGATTTTCATATTTCTGCTTCCAACTACCAATTTTTCTTGTGCATATAACATGGACAGACCTGCATTATCAAGTTTGCTTTATTCTTGAGGTGTCTGTATTTTCCTGTCATATCAATATCTTATCCATCTAGTATTGATCTATTACGACAATTATCCATCTAGTATTGATCAATTATATCAATTATACGATCAATTATAAGTTGCAGCACTAATCTTCTATAAGCACATGAATATAGACTGTTTTAATAACCACTAAGGAAATTTAACGAGGAATTTTCAGTGTTTTGACCAGAGTTCACTGTAACTAAATTATGATTTTACAGAAGTGCCCATTGCAACACAATGTGCCCGGATTTTATGCAAAAAAATTTCAGCTCATCAGCCCACAGAGAACTGCACTAATTTAGTTTGGTTGCATTAAAAGCAGGACTGACCATTTCCAAAGTCCTGAGCCAGAAAAAAAGTTACAAAGTAGCAATATTAAGTAGTTGACTATCCTAAACACAGAGAACTAAGGTAAGTCAAATAATAAATTACCAAAATTATAGAACCATAGAATCATTCAGGTTGAAGAAGACCTTTAAGATCATTGAGTCCACCACTAAACACTGTCCCACTGTAGGGGAAGATCAGGCTTGTTACCACCTGAGGAACCTGAACATGTATTAGTCTATGGGACCTGATGAGATGCATCTCAGGGTCCTGAGGGAACTGGCCGATGTGGTTGCCAAGCCACTCTCCATGATATTTCAAAGGTCACAGCAGTCAGCGGAAGTCCTTGGTGACTGGAAGAAGGGCGACATTATGCCCATTTTTTAAAAGGGTACAAAAGAGGAACCTGGGAACTACCTATCTGACAGCCTCACGTTGCTGTCTGAGAAGATCATGGAACAGATCCTCCTAGAAGCTATGCTAAAGCACATGGAGGACAGGGAGATGATTCAAGACAGCCAGCATGGCTTCACCAAGGGCAAGTCCTGCCTGAACAACCTAGTGGGCTTTCTATAACGGGGTGACCACATCAGTGGACACAGGAAGAGCAATGGATGTCATCTATCTGGATGGAAATCTGTGACTGGGACATGTACTGGGGTCTGTAGGACCAGTGCTGTTTAACATTTTGAGTGATGACATAGACAGTGAGAATGAGTGTACGCTCAGCAAGTTTGCAGATGACACCAAGATAAGTGGTGCAGTTGTCACACCAGAAGGATGGGATGTCACCTAGAGGGACCTGGACAAGCTCAAGAAGTGGGTCTTTGTGAATCTCATGAAGTTCAACAAGGCAAAGTGCAAGTTCCTACACCTGGGTGAGGGCAATCCGCAGTTTCTATACAGGCTGGAGGACAACACAATTGAGAGTAGCCCTGCCGTAGAAGGACTTGGGAGTTCTGGTTGATGGGAAGCTCAACAAGAGCCAGCAATGTGCACTCGTAGCCCAGAAGGCCAACTGTTGTCCCGGGCTCCATCAAAAGAAGCATGGCCAGCAGGGCAAAGGACATGATTCTCCCCAACCACTCCGCTCTTCATAGTATCACAGTATCACAAAGTTGGAAAAGACCTCTGAGATCATCTAGTCCAACCTATGTCCCAACACTAGCACCCACTCATCATTTAAACCATGGCACTAAGCGCCTCATCCAATCTGTTTTTAAACACCTCCAGGGATGATGACTCCATCACCTCCCTGGGCAGTGCATTCCAGTGGCCAGTCACCCTTTCAGTGAAAGATTTTTTCCTAATATCAAGCCTAAACCTCCCCTGACGAAGCTTGAGACCATGTCCTCTTGTTCTGTCACTGATCGCCTGAGAGAAGAGACCATCCCCTGCCTGGCTACAACCTCCTTTTAGGTAGTTACAGAGAGTAATAAGGTCTCCCCTGAGCCTCCTCTTCTCCAGGCTAAACAACCCCAGCTCCCTCAGTCGCTCTTCACAGGGCTTGTGCTCCAGCCCCTTCACCACCTTTGTTGCTCTCTTTTGAGAGCCCCCTCCCGCCCCCCCCGAAGTGTTGTGTTGTGTCCAGTTCTCGAATCCCCAGCATAGGAAGGATATGGAACTATTTGGAGTGGGTCCAGAAGAGGACCAGCAAGATGATCAAAAGGCTGGAGCACCTCTGCTTTGAGGACAGGCTGAGAGGGTTGAGCTTGATCAGCCTGGGGAAAGAAGGTTCCTGGGGGACCTCACAATAGCCTTTCAGTACCTGACAGGGGCTACAGGAAAGCTGGGGAGGGACTTTTTACAAGGCCTTGTAGTAATAGGATGAGGGGGAACAGCTTTGAACTGGGAGGGGGAAGATTTAGATTAGATATTAGGAAGAAGTTATTCACAATAAGGGTGGTGAGACACTGGAACAGATGGCCCAGGGAAGTCATGGATGACCCCTCCATTGAAGTGTTCAAGGCCAGGTTGAATGGAGTCTTGAATAGCCTGGTCTGGTGGGAGGTGTCCCTGCCCATGTCAGGGGACTTGGAACTGGATGATCTTTAAGGTCCCTTTCAACCCAAACCATTCTATGACTCATCATAGAGCACCACATCTACAGGATTTTAAACACCTCCAGGGATAGTGACTCTACCACTTCCTTGGGCAGCCGGTTCCAATGCTTACCAACCCCTTCTAGTGAAGAAATTTTTCATAATATCCGATATAAACCTCCCCTGACGCAACTTGAGGTCATTTCCTTTCATCCTATCACTTGCTACTTGGGAGAAGAGACCTACACCCACCTCACTATAGCTTCCTTTCAGGTAGTTGTAGACAGTGATAAGGTCTCCCCTCAGCCTCTTTTTCTCCAGACTAAACAGCCACAGTTTCCTCAGCTGCTCCTCATAAGACTTGCACTCCATACCCTTCACCAGCAGCATTGCCAGCCTTTGGACACATTCCAGCAAGTCAATGTCTTTCTTGTAGTGAGGGGCCCAAAACTGAACACAGTATTTCGGGTGCAGCCTCACCACTTCCAAGTATAGGGGGACAATCACTTCCCTAGTCCTGCTGGCCATGTTATATATCGATATAGGTCAGGATGCTATCGGCATTATTGCCCACCTGGGCACACTGCTGGCTCATATTCATGACATGTAGTTAAGAATCACCACCACAAAATACCAAGATTATACCAGCTAATTATAGAGCTGCAGCTATTAAACCACTGAAATTTCCCTACAAATCTCAATGTTTTGTAGCTGCTAACTACCTGCAAGACCATTGGAAATGCAGTGAATACATATACTGTAATTCTTCAAACACATAAATACAAGTAGATTGTATACACATGCTGCTTTGTATCCAGCTGTGTTGTTCAGTTATGACTAGTAAAATAAATCCCCCAATACAGTTTTTGCACTTCCTCTGAGAAAATTGTGCAAGCATTCTGCACTGTATTTACTACCATTTCTGCCTTACCTTCCATTTCTCAGAGCTTTTCTACATACTTAATTACTGCATATAACATTATAATATAAAAAATAATCTATGTTATTACATACCATGGAATATTTCATTGTTCACTCCTCTAAAAATAATTAACTGTGTTAATACACACTCTGACTTAAAGAAAATGACTTATGTTCATTTATTGAAAATACTGAACATCTGTAATCATTGCATGTTTTCCACTGATGTGACGCCACATAAAGCCAGTTCTGTTTGAGATCTTACAGTGCAGCGGAAACAATCAGAGTCTAAGAAATGTGTAGTACCTACTGCAAGCAATTTTTGCTGCATCAAAGTTATTCCTGGTCAAATACTAATTCCAGAAAAATGCTCAGAAGAAAGGACAGCTATGACAGGGTCAGGAACCAGAGAAAATTACAATGTAAATTAATAGTATCCACGCCTCTACACAAACACTTACTTGCACTATTTTGGTTTGTGGCTTAAGTTCTAACCCCTTATGCTCTTGGGTCTCCTACTGCTTGTTTCTTACATCTTTTTATTAATTGATGTGTATATTTATGGCTGGCTTGCTTTCTTATGAATCAAATATCGCATATAGTC
The DNA here is from genome assembly GCA_033556795.1 of Tapera naevia. Classification (NCBI taxonomy): domain Eukaryota; kingdom Metazoa; phylum Chordata; class Aves; order Cuculiformes; family Neomorphidae; genus Tapera; species Tapera naevia. Next base: position 6,185,796 of record JAUMJJ010000023.1, read on the forward strand.
AGCAATGTAGTTCTGTTTTGGTTTTTCAAGAAATCTCACAGAATGCACTTCAAGTTCGACTAATTATGGAAACTTAAAATAATATCTTTTAACAATCCTGAAGTATTTTAATTATTAATTAAGAACTGAACAGTATGATAAGTTTGTTATTTCCAATGACCAAAATTAGGTAACAGTGACTGGCATGTAAATATTACTAATATGATAAATTGAGCTTCAGAATGTACAACGTGAACATATTCTTGATTTCCTGGCAGCTTGCTTCAGATCCAACCCTTGGTAACCTTGCTGGCTTGCCTAGTGTCAATTTTCTCAGAACATCCTCTCACCAAAATCCAACCACGTGTTCTGCATGCCATAGTATATAATTTGATATTAGGAGGAAGAATTTGACTAGCTGTTACTACTGAGATTGATTAATTCATGAAAGTCTCTACCATTATTTCAACCATCCCTCCTTTGTAATTTTTATGAATATATTGTCTACCATCAAAAATTTCAGATTACAAAGTTTATAAATTAGGTGGGGGGGGGGATTCTCATGCTTTGGAAAGTGCTTAGCACAACAGATGCTGATAACGAAATAGATCTGTTAGACTTTAAAGGAACAGAATGATATTTTGATATAAAACTACTATCTGTTCACAGAAAAGCACATACAAATTTAATCTTTGAAGTACATGGAAAAGAAACTCTATGCGTAAGTGTGGAATTGGATGGGGTTTTTTAATTTTCCATGAATTGTAAGGAAAGATAGCTCCAAAAGGCGTAGTCCTTACACACAATGTCTCATTTTACAAAAATTTAAGATATTTTATGGAAAAGAAGTACCTTTATTTTATAAGCTGGAGTCCCTACAAGGATCATATCATTTATCAAATAAAAACTCTACATTAAAACTCTTTAAAACAAGGAGAATATGAATTATACAGCTTGTCATCAAGCAGCATTCATCAGATTTTTGGTGGAACACAAAAAAAAAAAATCAGGCAATTTTTGGGGGTGGGTGGGGTGAATAAGAAACACACTCAGCTACCCATAAAATCCTGGAATCATACATGACAGAAATAACTTACCCTGACACAAACCATGCTAGATATCTTGTTTTGAACATAAAGCGAGGTAAGATCTTATGCTTAGGAAGCAGAGTTCACCATAACTGCAAACAATTATGCAACTGACATACAAGTCCAAAATGAGCTATAGATACACTCAATCCACACAGCACCTCTGTATGAAGTATTTTAGAAGAATCAGGGCATTTTGTGATCCTTGAAGCCTGTATGCACAACCCTGTCTACATACAGTGACCTTGGCATGTTGTGAGAAAATGGAATGTTAGCTGATAGATAAGAAAGAGAATGTGGAACAGGAGATTTCAGCTACAGGAGAAGGGGGGCTGCAGTGTAACAGCGCATTAACAGCTCTCATTGACCAATAATGAGGTGACAAATGGTACCGCTTAAGTGCATGGAAAAGCATATATATGTAGTAAAGAAGGCAACAAACGTCTGCTTCGGCTAGCTCATATTGAGTCGTCTGATGCTTTCCACAAGCCCGTCTCTCACAAACCTCCAGTAATGAATGACAACCTTGATATCAATAGTAAAATTCAGTAAAGGTGACAATAGAATTCTCACTTTTTTTTTCATTTTCTACAAAATTTTTACAGATTTGGACAATTATGAGATAGCACTGACAGTCATGACCACTGACCATGACAACTGATGCATAAAAATTAAAAGGAGATTATATGAGAAAAATAAACTGTCAGTAATAATAACAAAAAAATAATTACAACATTTCAGAGAGCAGCCATCTGCAAGACTGCATTCTTAGGGTTCTTTTATATACAGTAAGTGCTAAAATCAATGACTGAAAAGTAAGGTCACATTGACATACTGAGTACCATTATTCCAAATTCTAATCAAATCACTTTTCTGGAATCAGGTCCCAAAGTCAATTACAATCACTTATTTGTAATTTTGAAGAGAAAGATGCCTGCAAGTGACATTTTACCAGCTTGGTTCAATGATTCTTTAGGAAGTTCACAGGAAGAGATCAATAGCCAAAGACAATTTTGAATATGCTGTATATTGAACTCCACTCGTGTCAGAAGGATCCTGAGTATTATACAATCAAAATTGTATTATACATCATGCTGGTAGTACAATCTTAAAAGTTTAAGTGCCCATAACCTTACTCTTGCTTATAGACAGGCCTATGTATTGCACAAACAAGTATCACTTCCCGGTATATCAAATACATAACTATTATTTATTCAAACTACAATGACCTTTATCTTGCCAGTTCTAGTTAGATCTAACTGCAATTGGACAGCCACATAAATTCAAAACATATATAAACATTTATATTAGATTTGCAAAAATAATTAGAAAGTTACATAAGTAACAAAGTTACTGCTAAGTCAAAGGCCACTTCAGCTCAGCTGCCTGTTCCTGGCACTACCCATTTGTGAATGTAACAGAACAGCGCAAGTCTGCCACAGTAATCTCTGCACAAAACCTTCCACCTCGTGCTAATCTACAACTACAGAATTTCAAAACCTGAAAGTTGTATTTGAATGCTTTTATTGCAGTAGCAACTGCAATACAGTTGCAGAAAATAAATATTACTCTGTTTTAAAAATAAACTTGCCATTACTAATAATATGGACATGTAAAAAATAGATTAAATGATTCTTGCATTTCATTCAATGAGAATGTCCAACTTCTACTTCTTATTACACCAAATTTTTTCCCACACATCTTTTTCCCTTTCCTCACATGCTCTAGTAAAAGAACCTGTAATAAATAAGTTAACCATAGTGCTAGCTATAAAACAACTGAAGGAAATGTTATACAACACCACTGTGACAACAAAAAACACTTTGTACATAGGGCACTGAAGGATTTTGGATTCTTTTTTGATCTTACTATAGGTCCACAATTAAATTCAAATACTACAAAAGTAATTTTAAGCAAATACCTTAAAGTACTAAACACAGTAACACAGTACACATACAACCTTTACATAATCTTCAACACCATCCACACGGAAACTTTATGTTGTTTTTAAAGTATCAGTCCCTCCCATATCTGAACTAACATAAATACTCAGTTTTCCTATTTACTTTCTGGTTTTAATCAAATTTTCCAGCCCAAAACCAATATGTGCTTTTAGTTCCCATTAACTCAAATTCTTTGTTGATCCAGCCTCATCTAAACAGCCTTCTTTGTCCTGCCTCTGCATTCCCACTAGGGAGTACTATCACTTCTCGACCCTTGCACTCCTGCAGTGTTACAAGTAGTGTGACCCTAGTCTGAAGTGTAATACCCATTCTCCTCTCCCCAACATCACACAACTATGTGCCAATACTCTGCTTGGTTTTTCGCTTGCTATCTACTCCAGTTTACCTAATACCTCAGTACTTTCAGCCCAAGTATCACATTTGCTTCTTTTGTATTTCCACGTGCCCTTGTTTTCCAGGTTCTGAGTCCTCTTCTTCTCAGAGGATACACTGAATTGCTAGCTGCTAACTGGCAGGAAAGGGAAGGCAAATGTGGGTCTCTTTTCTGAGGCCTAATAACATATGCTCCTTACAGCCTCGTTTTGCTATTTTTTATCTTTTCCAAAACTATCTGAAAGATTGCAGCGCTTGGAGCTTGCACCACCCTTCTCTTCCACCCTTCATCTTTAATGATGACTTTCATGGGACAAACCCATCTTTCTGCTCCCCTCTGCCACCTGCCCTTGACATGGCCAGCCTTCCCCTACTCCGTCTTCCCCCTTCCTCTGCTACAGCAGCCCACTCCCCTCACCCTCTATATTTCTCCCCCTCTGGAGTACCTAAACTGCCACTCCACCTGTCATTCAACTCTGTCATTGGAGCCCCTCCCTTTCTGTCTTCAGTTTCCACCATGTTCAGAAAGTTTCCAAGCCTCTCCTTCCCACCTCCCCTCCCTACTGCCACCCATTCCACAGACAAGCAGCACCCATGGCCCCTGCTGGCAGAGCAGCCTGGCAAGCCTGGCTGCCACCTTGTGCGCTCCATTTTAGTGTCATCTCATTTGAGCTCTTCTACACAGGAGAAAGGGAAAAATACCACCTAAATGCTGCATTATGGGAGTATTTACTTTTGTTATCCATCTTTCTAAGAGCATTCTCAGGTTTGTACCTGGGTGTGTGGAGTAGCATTATGCCTTAAGCAAAACCACCACTAGTTTAGCTGAAAGCTCAGTTGTAAATCCACTCAAGCTGCAGCAGCTCTGAATGCACAGATCCAGTAGAAACTACAGAACCTAGGTTAAATATCTTGGAGCACTTACAGGCCCATTTACTTCAGACTTAAGATATGCAGAACATATGTGCAAATGTTACAGGATAATGCTTGTTTGTAAAACTGCTAAATTTAGAAATAACAGGTATTTTTACATATACCTTTGCATTTCTTCACGAAGCTTTGCATAAACACCCAGCTTAGTTATTTTTACAAGTCAAGAGACCAATTTCCATCGAAGAAATTACAACCCAATGGCTTTGCTAATCAGATGAACTGTCCATAATTAATTCTAAAAGTACAGACATAGAGTGGAAGTCTCTTTGCAATCACCAGTTGACCATTAAACAGAACAATGCATTTTTCCACAAGCTATTTTCTAACACTGGGAATGCACATTACATAATATGAAAGGCAGTAGCGGAGACTGGAAATGCAGTTTAAAATTTTAGGCATTTTGTCCAACACTCCTTCCATCTTTGTTAAACAGCAAACTTGTTTTTCCTTTGTATCGTAAGTGGGAAGATCTTAATTGAATCTGAATGTGGTGACCATTTGGGCATAAGGATGAAAATGACTTTATATGAATTAATCTTAACAATATTTTCACAACAAAACATCATTCAGTAGTTCTAGCAACTTCAACGCTCCTAAACGCAATGTTTTGATAACTTTAGTTATGAAACACATTTTTTAATCATTGCCTCTTCTTTCCACATTTCTGCTAACGTGTTGAGGTTGCTTCCCTCATAAAAAAATACGTGTAACAACATTCAGTGCAAGTTTTTACTTAGCAGCTGTTCCTGTGTTACTGTTTATCATCTCCTAATTTTCCAGTGCCATAAACCTGGTTTTGAATACTTTTCCTCCACCAGAGGTCTCCTCCTCTACCTGTCTTCAATTGTGTTTCCATAATCGCACATGAAAGCATCTGTCTGCTAGCAACATTTGTTCAGCAAGTGCATGCACGTCTTTAACTGCCTGTGCAGATTCTTCTTCTCACTTCAGTTGTATAAAAAAACCCAGTGACTCTACATATCTGTGCAAGTCTCTTATATTCTGCTCAGTAAATACAAGAAATGAAAATACGTGTTAAGGAAACAATTCACTAATGAATGCAAAAACCTGACCAAGATATGCAATACAAATGCTGCATGTAACATAATGTGAGAAAAGGCCTGCACAAAACCTTAGCCTGATCAATTGCTAATGGCCCCTTTTTCATGAGTATATTCATCATATGAATATACTGAACTAAATTTCTACCAAATGGTAGCTTCTAAATATCCATTAGAAAGCCAGATTCTGTTTTACAGTTTCTTCAAGAATAAATTGATCCTTATATCTACTTTCTCTCATGCTTTCTCCTTACAAAATAACTATCATTGTAAAAAAAATCCCAACTATTTTGATCCAAAATGGCTGTACTTTCCTTTGGTTCAATCTGGTTCCATCTTATATTACCTGCAAAGAATTCACAGAAGAGCATTCTCACTTCTTAATGATTGAAAAAAAACCCAAGACTCCTAAAAAGTTTCCCTCATAGAGAAATCGTCTTGTGTTGTATTTGTGCCATTTGGTGAAGCACAAGCTTACTGATAAGTAATGGCTGTGTACTTTAGAAAGAAGTAGTCTTGCTCACTTCTCTTTTATGCATATTCCAATTTATGTCACCTCTTCTGTTTAGTTGATTTTACTTTCAAATTTTGATGTTAATTTTCCACAGCTTTAAATAGGTTATTTAAGAGCCAAATGTAAGGCCTTTGTAACAAGTTAATTGATGTTTTTCCTAAAATGTCACTTAGATATTTTAAATTTATTAATCTTACTCATGTTGCAGCAAATGAAAAATATGCTGAAGATGCTTTAATTAACTTTTGTAATAAGTTTCTGAAACTATTAGATATGACCTCTTGGGAAAATGTAGAGACCAACTGTGCAATTAACAGTTCTAAATATTCCCAAGATACAGGAATCAAAATCTAAAAGAAAAATGCTAAAAATGTAAAAAAACCCTTCCAAATTTCTACTTTTATCTACTGCTTTGTATTAACTTTGACTGTTTTAGAAATGTGTAATTTAATCATTTGCATTCGTATATGGTATATGAGAAAAGTAATATATTAACTGTAATTGATTACAAAGAGACTTTGCCCTCTAGATGAAGCAGTGTCTAGCTAAAACCAGAGTTTAGGTAAAAACAAGTATTAGCCCAAGTACAGAAGATCACCATCACTCAGATTATTAGACAGTCTAACTAGCTTCACGAAAGAAAACTGTTCAAAATTTACGTTCAGGCACCTAATAAACAGACAAAAGAAAAAAGAGTAGGACAAGTAAGTTCCATGACCTGTTCCAATTAGTTCGCTATTCTAACAAGTCAAGTTAATCCCTTAGATTCAGTGTACCTCAATTTGACCACAGAATGCTTTGAGATCCATTATACTGGGCGGTGGTTAAAAAGAATGTCAAATTAAGAAGCTATAAAATAAGGTTACAGATTTTTTCTTTTACAACAGGGTAAACAGTATACAGGCAAAAGAAAGGGACAGATCTCCAAAGCCCTTTATTGTGTAATAGCTAGAACCACATAAATCTATTTCCTCAGAGGGACATGATCATCCCTGGCAAAACTTGCAGTCTGGTCTGTATTTGTTTTAGTTTTAAAACAGGATGTTTTAACACTCTCATTTTGTTTAGAGTCTCACTCCCATTACAAACCAATCTCATGTAAGGTTCCACAACATTCCCACAGTCCATAATAACTTAAACTGTTGAATAACTTCAACAATTCAAAATGTTCAAAGTGCCTCCAAAGTTTCTCCCTATTTCATATCGACTTGAAGTCGATAAACCTCAAAACTGGTTTTAAATAATTTTATAATTACTTAGAAGTGAAAAATGTCACATAACTTTAAAATGTTATTTGCTAAATCTAGTGACTCAGAAAAAAAAATTAAAAATAACTAAGAAGTTATTTTCTAATTAGCAAAGACAAACTTTGTTTGCTTTCCCCCCATCTTTCATTCATTGCATGTCTGGAGAACCTGAGCTCTGCTAAAGTCTGTAGCTCCTGTTTCAGGGCTGTGCACATCTCTGGTACTTTTTTAATTTGTTTGTTTGTTTGTTCTTTTCATGAAACCATGCAGCACTCTTACACAACCCTTCAGGAAGCCTATTTTCAGAATCTTGTATCTCTCTTTGTTTGTTTGTTTGAAGTCGGCATGAAAAAGTGCGGACCCCATCCCTCCCACGCCCAAGCTGCGCCCCGACTCCCCGAGCTTCGACATCTGAGCCTCGCTCTGCGGCTGGAACCCCCCCTCACCTTATGAGCAAACGTAACCAAGCGGTTTCGCAGAGGTGGTGCAGAGGGGACGCGGGTACTCTCTCCTGTGGTCGAACAGAGTAACGACACTTGGGGCGCTGGTGAGAGAAACCGACCCTCCTTTTCCCCCTCCCCTTCTTTCCAGGAAAGCAGAATCACTTCAGTTCCTGGATCAAAGCATATCGAGATCTCATCCGCATCCGCCAAGCTGAAACGGTTCCGAAGGAAAGAGTGGGGAGCGGGAGGGGAGCGCTTGCCCAGGGACACAGCTGCGGGAGCACCGAGGCACCCCGGGCCGCTGCTCCCGCTCCGCCCCGCAGAGCGCCTGGGAGGCTATCGGCAGCAACAGGACCCTCTCGCTGTAGCAGCGCACGGCGAGGCTGCCAGGCGCGGCTGCGGGCGGATCGGAACGGGTCCCTGAAGAAATGCTGAAGAAGCATATGCTTCATTACGTTTATTTAAGTCGGTGTGATATAAGAAGTGGTTGTTTTTACAGAGAATGGAATATTTTGACTTTAGAGTTGTTTTTCTGTAGAATTGGTTTTCTAATTAGCTTAAGTAATTCTAAGTGGCGGTATTTTTTTTTTAAGTTACAGACAGACACACACTGTTTTTCTGATATAGTATGGGTTTTTAAAATACTGCTGTACCCAGAAAATGTGGGGGTTTTACTTATCTAAAAATTGCAAGGGCAAACAGAGATCTAGCTCTGAAGCTTTGATTAGCGGAGACAGACTTAGCTGTGTTGAAGTTAATAATAAAATTAGTCCTTAGAAAATAATAGAATATGCAGAGAGAATTTATACATATGCATGTAAGTTGGATATATATTCTGTCCCCAGCTCTTGTCTCATTGGGCATGACTGATGGAAATCATTCCCTCATGCTGCCCAGCACTGAATAAAGGAGGCTTGCTTTCTAAAACTCCGAAATGAGTCTTAGAGAGTTTATTTGCTGGCATTTTCAATATCAGGTGAAGTTGATAAAAGAAGTAGTTACTATCACAAAAAGGGCAATATTTTGATTTAAGATAAAGTAGAATTAAGTTCCACCTAAGGAATTGTATTAATTTGAAAGTTAAGACAGACAATGACTGTTCCTCTGACAGCATGTTTTTGGGATAGCATAGTCTTTTTTCAAGTAGTGTCTTTCAATGAAAATACTGTCCAAAGGATATCTTTCCTTATCTACAAATGCAAGGTCAGACAGAGATCTGGTCCAAGGCTCCAATTAGCCGAGAGCTGGCTGTTGTGAAGCTCATAATAAATAGAATTAGGCGTAGGATTTCTGGGAAAATTTATACATATGCATGTAATTGGGACATATAATCTGTAACCAGCTATTGTCTCATTACACATGATTGATGGAAATCATTCCCTTACGCAGTGAGTGCTGAAATGAAGGATGTTTGCTTTTTAAAACTCCAAATCGAGCCTTAGAGAGTTTATTTGCTGGCATTTTGGTATCAAAGTTTCTGTGCTATTAGACAGCGCTGGACTTGGCAACTTAATCCTAACTGCATAGAGAGATCTTGGTGTTCTGTTCAAAATAATGGTCTTTGGGGCTGCAAGAGGTGGGGGTTACCGTTCTAAAGGCGAGGGAAAGGTCGCTAGGCCAGACTGCTCCATGCACTGCAGGAGATAGCTTGACCTGTCATCTACAAATGTTTAATAATAGTAAGTAAATAAGTGAAGTCTTAGTTTCTTGACTCCTATGAGCATAGTTAAATGCCACCTTCCCCAGCGAGCTCCCTAAGGGAACAGAGGGAGCAGATAGGTAGTTGTTGCTGTGCTGCCTCAATGGACAAGAGACCTCTCACTTCTCAAATGTGGTTCAGTGTCTTTCTGAAATCTGTGCAAAAGGGTTCGAAACCACTGTGGGCTGAAGTAAGAGAGGTTGATGAGAAATAAGTCTTCCAAACATAACAAACTTTGGCCCAGACTCAGAAATCAGCTCTGCAGCCAAACAAACGTTCTGGCTTTTGCAGTTGAAGTAAAGACAGCTGCTGTGATCTGTAAAGCTAAAGCTGACCACGTGCTGTGGGTGCAGGACTTTTTCTCTCCTTGATGATTTAGTTGTATGTATTATTTTTCTGTTAGCACACTGATATAACAATGGAGAGTTAAAATATCCTAATTTGTGATTGCTATTGGGGATGTAGTTTCCCAAAGGGATCTTCCAGACCAAGTCTCAGAGACCTTATGCATCTTCTCATAGGAAGTTTAGTGTTTAAAATACCACATTTCCCAAGCTGAAGTGTTGCTCCAAAATAAAATTTAAACAATTCTCAGTAAATACAGAGTTCTTGAAACTGGAGTTTTTAATTAAAAAAAAAAAAATCAGACTCGTGATTCAGTAGCTGTTAAAAACTGTGTGATAGTCACATGAATTTCAAAATCTTTGATGTGAATTTATTGCTCACTGGTACTTGGAGGATTAGTCTCAGCTCATTATTTCTGTCTCAGTCTTCCACATAATTCCACAGAGATCTCAAAATAAAATGGAATTCTTATTAGTATAATGCTGATATGGCTTAAAGGAGGCAGCCTTTCAGAGATCCATACACTGGGGTCACCCCTATTAAATAAATAAAGTTTATAAATGTTTACAGGGCAGAAAGTATACATTATATTTGTAAGAGCATTTATTTATTTAAAATAGTGCCTAGGATAATTGTGTCCCCATAAAATGCTTCCACTAGCTGGTGTAATAAGAGAAATATAAAATTTCATTGTAAAAGAGAATTGTATTATAAATATTACCGGTCCTAGTCCAGCAAGTTTAAACAGAGAGGCAGTATATGTTATTGCTGGTTATCTTAGAAACATCTATAATGATTTGGAGGTCTCTGAAAATGTTATTGATCATTGTCACAGATTATGAGTCTGATGGGTTTTTTTATCATACAGAAGCTTTTTATATTTGGGTTATGAATGGGTTTTAAATAGCCCTGTTGATTTACTCTTTGCTTTGGATACAATTAAAACAAATTCTCAGACTGCTGGTTTTGAAACTTTCTCATTAACAGGTAATTGTGCATGAATCATTCTTAAAACGGATTTTTTTACCTGACTCTTCTTGTTCAGTCTTACCTTGACAAAATAAAATGTACTAAGAAATACATAATAATTTTCTATGTGAATATATGATAGGAAGTAGAAGCAAAATATAACTACATATTTCTGTTGTGAGGTCCTTGATTATATGCAGAAGGTGTTTGGTCACTGTGAAATCTGAACATATTTGCTCTAAGAAAGATACTGTTCCATTTTGCTAGCATAAAACCTTCATGCCCAGTATTCATATAGACCCTCATGTACAGAAAGCTGTGATAGTAAGGTGTCACTCTAAGAATGAAACTTGTTATTATAATAGAGGGTGTCTTCTTACTAGGAAAGGGAAAATAATAAACAGAAACATGACAAGTGCTTGCTGACTTGTCTTGGATCTTCAGCGTTCCACTAAACACCGACAATATTTATTTTTATTAGATGAAAATAAATCAGGGGGATGATGAAGGCATTAAAATGTATTTTTCACTGCTAAATGGCCCATTTAGAGAAGAGGACCTTGAAGATAAAGGGCAAATTCAAGGTAAACCGCTACTTTTGATATAGCTTCTGTAAAGCTGTGAAGGCTACTGATAATATGCCTGTAAAGCAGAGTCTTTGTAAAGGATATACATAACAGATAACAAAAGCCTTGAACAAAAATGCATTCTAGAACTTCTTTTGCTGAAAATGTGGTAAGGCTTACCATAATTTAAGTTGAGGGATGAAAACATTTCTAAATTTTGCCTGAACTTGGTTTTAATTTTTTAAAGTTGTTATGGACTGGACTCCTTCAGATGTAAAATACGGAAAGGATCTATGTGGAGTGATGGAGTGACCTGGATTGAGGAATTATTTTTATCCTCTGAGTTTACCTTTATAGCTCCTCAGTACTTTAACTAACAAGTACTGAAGTTTTATGGGTTCTGAAAACAAATCAATTGAGTTTGTGATTTTTCATATATTGTGTGTGTCACGATGCTGTATAGGACATTATAATAAATATATTTTATTCCCTAGGCAGTGTTTCCAACAAATACTTCTAATAAATATACAAAAAAGTATTGAAAGTGTAAACAAAGTATGGCTTTATAAAGGAAGTGAGTTACAATGAAATTCATGAAAAGTTTGATTAATTTTATCCGTACATTTCCAAAAAACCTATTGTTTCCAGCCATCATTCCAAGTTCTAAACAAAAACTCATCCAAACTGTGAATCAGTTCCAAAGCAATTAGCACTTTAATGCTTCATGAAGCAGTAACAAACAAAGATTCTGGTGGAAGGGAATTTAACAATAAAAAATTAAACAATCAGGAAACTGATGTTAGTCGACTGATACCATGCATAGTTAGATCTGTTATTTAAAAATTACTTGTTTCGTAAATATTAGGAAAAGATTTTCTGGTGCCTTTCCCCCATCCCCCATTAATTGTAGATGGTGAAGACAGATGGTAGTTAAGCAGGTTGGATTGGCTTATGATACTGTTTAGAGTATGGTGGGTGTTTAAAAACATGCTGTGAAAGGATAAAAGTTCATAAAGGAGAATCAGTAGCAGATTTCTTCATGAATGAAAAAAAAATGTAGTAAATAAGGTATCAGTCCCAATGTTTTTAATTATTCCTTTTTCAAAAATATATGTTCAAAAGACTTAAATTTGCAAAAATGTGGACATTATCTTGTTGCTTCTTGACCTGCATATGTATATCTTTTTACGTCTACCGTTCATCTGGGAACTTTTGACATTTTCTGCAAGGTCATGTATACTTGACCCTGTGAATGTGGACATTAGGATCTCTATAATATTTTTATTTCTGTTTTGTCTTTGTCTAATATATCCTAATCTTAATATTTACTTTTTTTCTTGATTACACTGATGCTAGATTTATACCTATTTCAGTTCTAGCATTATCAATTTTTTTAATCAAGGGGCTAAGTTTGATTTGTTTTTATTTCCCCATTTCTAGACTGGTACTCCTGTTTCTAGATTCATATTGTATGACATTTTCAAACTTGTTTTTACAGAATATCGACATTTTTAGTCCCTTTTACAGTAAAAGTATCCTTCCCCACAATTTAAAAGAAACTCTACAATGGCCCCATCTTTTTAACTGATTTTTTTTAATATTATTAATTACTCCATAATTCTTAGCATTGACATCCTGTGTTTCTGAAAGATACTTGAACAAGTGTTATTTGAAAATGTTTCTATTTCAAGTATGATCTTGTCATTTATTTTCTTTTATAGTACCTCTTTATTTGTAGGATTTATATCTCAGTATCCAGTTGCACTGAAATATTTATAAATTTAAGGAGAATAAAGACTCACTAATTATTCTAACAGATGAATGTTATTATTTTAGCATTTCACAGTTACCTATTAAAAAGATACCTAGTAAGAAATTCCATGCTCCATTAACAGATTGGGAAAATATAGTTACTTGAGTGAGCTACCATATAGGATTCTGTTGTGATTGTTTCTCTGTTTCTCTCTTTTGCTTTCTCTCATACTCTATACCCACCTCACTTCCTGGAATTTGTTACCTTTGACCCCAGAATGCTGGTTTGAAGGGGTAATTGGAAAAAAAAATTAAAAAATTGGTCGTTTTGGCTTTCAGACAATGCAGGAGATGGAGTGAGATACCGATTATTTGTAATTATTCTGTTCAGACTGTGATACCACCACCTGCCTAGTATTGCTTTTGTCACATGTTTAAGTTCTTTCAAGGTCATGGATCATTGGAAATATTCAAATGAACAAGATATCTTATTTCTACTTTCAGCATACAATTTATTAACAAATCTGTCCCACAATGAATGAAAGAGTTAAATAATATTTATCTCTCTGTAGATCTAGTTCCATTACATGTATTCATCAGTAAATAATTTGAATAAGAGATATTGTGGTAGAATATCTGCTTTCTAACAGGTTAATAGCCTGAATAGTACACCATCTGCACTTGTTTCCTGCTTGGGTTTTTGTTCAACTTATACAGTTGGTTTTAATCCATAAAATCCTAAATGACTAAAGACCTAGATATTTGTGATCACATCTTGTTCAGTACTATTAGCAGTGCTACTACAATAGAAGGCTGTTGGAAGTTCTTACACTTTCTATACTTTCCCTATGTCACTTTTGCTTTTAATATATGCGGCAATGCTGTAAAAAGTCTAACATCCAGATTTGTATGTCAGATAAAAACCAATACTATCTTAAAGAACTTCTATAGATGGAATCATTTAATTTGAATCATTTAACTCAGAGGCCTGTGATAAGACTGCTGCAATTAATGCTATTAATCATTTAATATGTGACACTAGTGCTCTTAGCTCAGTTACAGATACTGCCTTCAATGTGTGATATACGTATCACATATGAATAAGTGCATATAGATGCACTTTCTTTGGATAATGTCTGACTAACTTTTAGAGAATGCCTAACTATCAATAGAACATGAAAGCAGTGAATGACATCTCTGCAGTCTTCACTGTATGCCCTCCGGCCACGTGCCATTCTCACAGTCAAATGTAAGGACTTTATCCAGTCAGTGTAATTCCAAGCAAAACTTTTTTGTAGTAACAGTCTTCCTATTGCCTGCTGTGGTATCTTAGGTCTATATAATGTGCTTTTAGAAATAACCATCTTTGGCAGCCAGCTTCTGCTATGAGTATTTGAATTTTTTTTGTCCTAGAGGCAAATTTGTGGAATTTTGTAGAATATCAAACTGAAACTATGCAATTAATACATGAAAATATTTTGAAACATGCATGAAATTTTTCTTGTGCATGTACGTGACTTAAAGCTAATGATCTAGTTTTGCCATTTTCTTTTTGAATTGAAAAGACCAATGCATACAAGAAACTTGCTACAAAGAAACTGCTACGCTGTTCTTGGTCAAAAAATAATGCCATTGTGAAGACATATGCTCTCTGTCCTTTTTTTATTTATAAAATGTCTAGAAAAGATGCCATAGACCTGTATATTAGTGAGAATTAAACATATTGAAAAATGGGCCTACATTGAAAGAATGGAATCTAGACACTTGCCTACTTTTAAATATCTTTAATTACCAAACATGTTGTATTCTGCCATGTAGTATCAGGAAAGTACTAATACAACCAATTTCAGATGTCATTAGAAATATTCATTTGAATAAAAATACTGTGCTTTTGGCATCCTTCTTGGCATATAGGTGAAAGAACTGTAGATGTAGCTAATCTAAAGGAAGGAAAAGGGTTATCCAGTTGGAAAAAGATTCATTACTGGCTTCAGTGACTAATATGTGATCAATCTGTGAAACATTTGCACTGTGAAACAGTTCAAATCAGTTTCAGATTCTAGCATTTATTGTCACATGGATGGATGGAAAATTTTTCAAGCAGTATGTAAATAAAGGTAGTAATAATTACGAGTTCTTCTGTGGAAATATTTTCCTTGACTTAAAAAATCCATACTTTTTCCACTTCTTTATGTTTAGAATAATTTACACAAAACCAAAAATGAAGAATACATTACAACAAAGTATGGAGTGTAATGAATATTTACATTGAAATTTTGAAGCTTACCAAGACATTACATTCTTCTTTCTCTCTTGTAAACTGATTTATTCTGACAAAGGCTTTCCTTGCCAGTGAAAAATTTAGGTAGCTTTTAAGCTAATATTATTGGAAAACATCCAACGTCTTTTTAGGTATCTTGATAGAAGTCTGGATCATTTACTGATTCAGTATCAAGTGCTTTTCAGTCTCCCAAAAAATGAATATGTTTAGTACTTCACAAAATCAGCATGTTTTCAAGTAAGAAGTAATCCTATTCCTACAGAAGATAGTTTAGTGAGTATAAAGTATCACCGCATTTCTTCTTGAAAACAGAAATGAAACTGTCTCTTCTTGGGATGTGTAAGATTTTGTGTGCACTCCAAAACAAAATGGTATGACATAGCCAAGAATAATTTAAGCCTTGACACCAGTGATAGTCTTGAATGGCTTCTCTTGAGGCAAGCTAAAAACTGAGATAGGTTTAAAATGGTTAAAATGGAGCTAGGCTTATTGTGAGCAGCAGAAAAGCAATCATATGGTGTCGGCCCATATGACAGCAAAAGGGTTGTAGTAAAAAATGGGGTCACTTAGTTCTGTCTCAAACTTGCAGTTCTAAAGGTAGCTTTCAGTGATGATGAACAGACAGCGAACTGTGGATTCATACCATATAAAGTTCTTTCTTTTAAAAACTGCTTGCTTTTAAGTGTAAACAGATGCAAAGTTTTGTGCAAGTGACATTATTGATGCATCTACAGTGATAGCTTTATATATTGTTGTTTTACTTCAGTTTCAATGGAAGAATTCCTTATGAGAATTTTAAGTTCAACTTATCTCTGCTGCTTTCATATGCTGAATACACTCATGTTTCTGCTTTAGCACTTCAGTAACGAGAAGTCATATTCTAGGGCCACTCATCTTAGTACTGTATAAATTTTTTTCCCAGCACAGAAACAAATCATTTTCTTGTTATGAATATATATTTTGACCTCGCTTTCTTATGCCTCTTTTCTTCTTCTACTTTCCTGTCTTCTTTTTTTTCCACTTTTTCCTCCTTAATGCTGACAATTTCATGAAGCAAATAAATAAATATTTTTCTGCATTTGTTTATGCTAGAAATCTATCACTAAATATTCCTGCACCTTTTAATGTTGTTTTCTTGCTGAAGCCATTCCCCCTATATATTATTTTCAGAAACTCAAAATAAAAATCTTGCCACCAAATGAAAATTATGGCAGTTACTTAAGTAACAGTAAAAGCATCAATTCATCTGTATATGTTAAAAAAAATGTGCGGTTGATGATTTTACCATCTAAGGGCTCACCATATCTCATAAAAGGAGTAGCAAGCAAATCAATCAATTATTTTCTATATTTATTCATATTTTTCATATGCAAACAAAAATAATCAACAAGCTAAAGTTAAGTTTACATTTTTAACAAATTCAGACTGATAAATGACCGTTCAGCTGATTGTCCTATTTAACATTGTAACCAATGTGTTGAAATCTGTTAAAATCAATGTTTCAAAGCTTCCAACTGCTTAGAATTTGAAGATAAAATATATATAATTTCCAGTTCTAGTACCACTGCTACCTATCAGTTCTCTTCCTGGAATAATTGGGAGTATTAATTGCTTTTGTCTCTATTGCCTTAGACTTGGCATGCTCTGCTTTTTTGCAGACAGTGTACAAGCCAAGTCTGGCTAGCATCAGGTGATTACAAGAAGTTCAAATTAGGTAGAGACAGAATTTTAAGAAATATCGTTGTTTAAAGTCTGAAACAGTCAACCTGGTATTTTATTTTGGTGGATTTACATAGATGTTTGTTGTAAATACAATATTTCTTGGTAACTTTCAGTACATAAAGATACTTTGGTTCTAAGGTAAATGTTCTTATAAGAAAAATATCACATGATCAATTTATGAAGCAGCTCGTGATTAAATAATGCAAGGGTATATATGTTTTTCATCTTCTAAGAATTTACAGTGTTTGCAGAGCAGCAAAATGTGTGATTTCTTTTTTCAATCTGAATAAATTAAAGAAAAATGTGCAAAAAACCCAAAACAGAGACATAAGGAGAAATTTGTTCAGAATGTTTTTTTTTTCGTAAAGAAGTAGCTAATTGTGGTATGGAAGAGTTATATTGTGATCTACTCCTAACACTGGACTAACATTTCTTTTCTGCATCATATAGGAAGAAATAGTAGTCCATCTTTGCAAAATATGCTGAAAATTGGATGTTTTTCATCTTGGTCGCTTACTTTCAGTGACCTCAGACAAGCGCCTTTCCCTTAGTGTGTTCTTTGATTCTCCAAAGTGTGAAACTGAGATATATAACTCTACTGAACAAACACATTTTTGGAAAAGGCACAACTTTTTTGTTTGCCCGTTTAATACTCCTGCACCTTTTCTTTGAGACTACTAGCCCTAAGATATTCTAATTTTTCATCTAATTAATTCTACTTAATTTCTAGTATGCTAATTTCATCTGGTTAAAATGTACTTAAAGGCTTTAATACAGGTGGAAATAATATAACTTGTTTCCCCATATTTTTATTATTATGCAGAATCAGGTGCTGTTTTGTATTAAAAACATTGACTTATTGGTTTTGGCTTTTTTTCTTAACTAAGCATTTGTAAGAGACATTGAGTAAGTTTTTGCTGTTATTTTAGTCTGTTTATTTTCTCTTATGACTTAAAATCTAGTATATACATCAAGTACAAAAATGCTACAGCGGCATAACGGTGACAGTAGTCTGAAATTCTCTATAGCTTTATTTATCAGGATATAGGCCAGCCAGTGTCACCTCTATGCCCACCAAGATCATGGAGCAGATCCTCCTGGAAACCCTTCTGAGGCACATGGAAAATAAGGAGTTGATTGGTGACAGCAAACATGGCTTCATTTAGGGAAAATTATGCCTTACAAATTTGGTGATCTTCAACAATGGGGCTACAGCATTGGTGGATAAGGAAAGAGTACTGATATCATCTACCTGGGTTGGGCAAAGGATTCAACACTGACCCACATAACATTCTTGTTTCTAAATTAGTGTGACGTGGATTTGATGGATGGACCTCTCAGTGGATAAGGAATTGGCTGGATGTTCACACTCAAAAAATTGTGGTCAACGGCTCAATGTCCATGTGGAGTCTGGTGATGAGTGGTGTTCCTCAGGGGTTGGTATTGGAGCCAGTGTTGTTTGACATCTTTGTCGCAGACATGGACAGTGGGATTGAACACACCCTCAGCAAGTCTGCCGATGACACCAGGCTGTGTGGCATGGTTGACACACTGGATGGAAGAGATGCCATCCAGAGGGACCTTAACAGGCTTAAGAAAAGGCCCATGAAAACATCATGAGGTTCAACAAGTCCAAGTGCAAAGGCCTGCACCTGGGTTAGGGCAATCCCAAGCACAGATACAGGCTGGGAAGAGGGTGAATTGAGACTAGGCCTGAAGAGGAGGACTTGGGTGTGATGGTGGATGAGAAGCTCAAGATGCGCAGGCAATGTGCGCTTGCAGCCCAGAAAGCCAACTGTGTCCTGGGCTGGGTGAAAAGAAGTGTGACCAGCAGGTCAAGGAAGGTGATTTCTCCCCTTTAATCTGTTTTTGTAAGATTACCTGGAGTATTGCATTAAGTTCTGGAGTCCTCAGCACAGGAAGGACATGGATCTGTTAAAGTGAGTCCAGAGGAGGGCCATGAGGATGATCAAAGGGATTGATGCACCTCCATATAAAGACAGACTGAGAGAGCTGGGCTTGTTCAGCTTAGAGAAAGGAAAGCTCTGGCAAGACCTTGTAGCTGCCTTCCAGTACTTAAAGGAGGCCTACAGGAAAGCTGAGGAGGAACTAAAGGGTAGGACAAGGGGTAATGGTTTTAAGCTGAAAGAGGGAAGGTTAGATTAGATATTGGGAAAAAAATTTTTCATTGTGAGAGCAGTGAGGCAGCGGAACAGGTTGCCCGGAGAAGTCATGGATTCCCCGTCCCTGGAGGAGTTCAAGGCCAGGTTGGATGAGGCTTTGAACAACCCTGATGTAGTGGAAGGTGTCACTGCCCATGGCAGAGGGGTTGGAACTGGACGATCTTTAAGGTCCCTTCCAACCCAAACCATTCTACGATAGTGTGTTGAGAGTGACATGGAAAACAAGAGACTCTCAGTGCTTTCCATTTAGTGTTTATTTTGAATTGGGCCTTTAGTTATAACTTTTTTAACATTTCTATGCAAACCGAATCCATTTTTCCTTCTGGGAATGTATCCCTAATCTTGCATGTTTGATTCTATATTCACCAGTAGCTGGAAAACAGCATAGGTATCTGGGAGAGAGCGGTAGGAGTGGTGATGACTTTCTGCTGTCCTAACGCTATTTTTCTGTAACACCATTTCTGAGAGAGTTTTATCTACACAATCTTTCAGCCAGTAAAATGCTATGAGATATAATATATGTATATCATGTTGTTATACTTGACTTTTTTTTTTTTCCTTTGGCACAGCACTCCACTACTAGTCTCATGTAACTAGCTCTATCTATTAATGTTAATCCTTCCCAGAAAGTATTTAAAACCGTACATGCACACACAATTCTCTTACACTCTGTGGTTTCAGACTTCAGTAGGTGAACGAACTTTCTCTTTCCTTTGGTAATATTTATTTATTTTCAAATTTTAATTGCCACAGTTTCTTTAATTTGCTTCATGTACTCAAGCGTGGTAGAGAATACCTCAGTATTGGTGTACTGATTAAATTGGTCTATCTAACACACTTAATGATTAGCAGTGTTTTAGTCACTTTAATACACATTTTCAGTGAAATCTTTTACATTAAGTTTTTCTGTACTATCTTGTCTGCTTTTCTGTAGCAGTCTTGATCAAGTTCCTTTCCCTGAAGATAAGACATTTTTCACCCTGCTCTCAGAAGTTTGCAATCTCACACTTTTGTTCTAAGATTGGTTTCCCTCCTGTCCAAAATCAGGTCATTTAATAGCAAGAGCTGGTAGCATTGCAAATATTAAGAATTTTGAAAATTACAAAGATTCTTCTCTGCTGTCCTTTGAAGGTCCATATTTATTAATCAGATAGAAAGCAATTTTGGCCAAAGTTACTTCATCGATTTGGGTGAATGGAAAAATTAGATGTGGTATAATTTGAAATGGGCAAATCTGTATTTCTCATTATGATAAAACCTTTGATACTGATGAATCACAAACTGATTGCTAATGTAAACTGTAATATTTATTTACTTACTTACTTAAAAATAGATAGTGTCTTTACACTTAACCAGATGATTTATTTTTCTGTCTATCAGTATGCCAGAATTGTAACTGATCCTGTTAAGGACTCCATGAAATTTCACAATTTATTCTCAGTATTATTGACCAGAATTTCTACTGAGTTTTAGACATAAGAAGAAAACTGGCAGGAGAGAGGAAATGGGATCTGAAGTAGTAGTTAGTGCATGAAATCCCCAGAATGGTGAAGCAAATGAGCACAGCTCATACTGCTATTCTAAGGCATAAGATGGTGTGGATTAAAGAATATGGGATGGTGATACAAAGGGGATTTGAGGGGGTGCTGAAGGAGAAACTGAATAATACAGAGTTCTGGGCATATATGCTCTGCCATAAATTCGATTCATGTATCTAAACAAGTCAGGAAAAATTTAATTGTTTTGCATTCAAAACTGGACATGCAAATATGAGTAGACGATAAATTGTTGAATTATGGACCAGAATTTATTGAGAATTTGAAGTATTAATTTTAAGTTGAAAATATGACAACTTATATCCCTGTTATACTGAAGTGACAGGTCTGACGTGCAATGCTAAGACAAGAAGATAAACATATTAAAAAATAGAAATACCTGTTCAGGGATGGGAACATGCTGCAGGCATGAAAAAAAGAGAAGTGGAACTAGCTTATACCGCATGACTTTTTGCTTTTTAGTTCATGTTCAAATAGACTGGTAACAACTGCTTTGGCACCTTTCCTACTCCCCTTTTTGCATCATATAGTTCATGTTTTCCATATGTACTTCTAGGAGATTACTCATACATCTTTATGAATATATTTCTGTACTATTGTTAGAAATATTCATCCTTTGAGAGAAGAGCACAAAGAATCATAAACATTCAGCCTGTATCCTCATTGTTAGCCCTTAGCATTTAGTTTAGACTTAGGTTTCCAGACATCAAAGTCAGTCAGTACCTTTCCAATTCAGACATTGCTTCTGAGAACACTTTTATTAAAGTGTTTCATTTGATGATTAGCTATGATTTCTGGTGATAATTTTCCAAATAAAGGAGCGGCTTGAACAGGACGTTGTTGCTCATTCCTCTGTCCAATGAAGGTCTTCACTTCTATGAGCTTCCCACACTCAGTGAACTGAGACTAAAATAAGTGATAATCATACTAGTTCCATTCAACCTTTTAGGTTATTCATTGGAATTTAACAGTTCATAAAAGTTCCTTAAAGGTTTAAGCAACAGCTATTGTTACTTACCATCATCAAAGACACAAATTAAGAAATTAAATGGTAGCTGAAAATAGGGATTGTTTTGTCTAAAACAGGCAGTTTGCATACTGGATGTAGTGAATAGCTTTCACCTCTTAATTAGTGCACCTTAGCAAATACTTGACTTCCAACCTTTAATGTTCCTTTAAAAACGGAGTGGCTTCGAGTTCCTTTCCAAATACGTTTCTACATAAGCTTTTACTGTTTCCTTCATACAAATCTATACTAGTGTTCTATATAGGGTAAATGAAGCAGAAGGCAGGTTGCATTTATCCTATGACAAGATGATAAGCTGATTACTCAGATGAGTGCAGATGAACTGGAAACCTCTTGGAGATTAGGTTTTGCTCTCAGTTTGCCCTACATTGCAGCCTGACATAATTGTTTCATGTTTGCTGCTTTTTGTGAACTCTGTCTCCATATAAAACCATGTGCATGCAAAAAAGGGAAGTTACTAACAAAGTAACTGTTAATCTCTGTAAATACTAAACATCAGAACAGAAAGCCTTACTTTCAGCCAGGGATTTTTCCATTTCCTAGTCCGCACACATCTCAGTAGGTGAAGTATGAGCTATATTTATGTACGGGTGATTGGCTGATGATCAGAAAATTTCAGGTAAAAAGGAGGGAACTCAATTTGTTAAGATTCCAAAAGGAAACAATGCTGTGAGCAGCCTAGTGATAGGGATCTGACTATACTCAGTGTTTAAAATAGTTCACATTTGTTTAAGAAACATATGCACAGTGAGCTAATAAAGAATTTAATAAACATACCATATATTAATGAAGCTCAGCAGAACCAAATGTGGCATTTTCAGGAGGCTGTTAAGTTACGGTGAGAAAAGGTATTCCATTGCAATGTTTTAATATCCAGAAGGAATCACAAGACCATTTTTCCTCCCAGTTGTGTCTGTTACTAGAAATATTTTAATCTAATCTTTGTTACTTCTGAATTTTCTCTATTACTTTCACTTAAGTTAGTTGATCTAAAGGCATTATGCTTCCTCAGACTTGAGGGAATGGCAGGAAGATGTGCTGGGGAGGTTTCAGTTGGATATTAGGAAAAGCTAGGTATTTTACAAGGTAGTTGTGCAACTTGTATTTTGATTTACCTCTTCAAGAAGTGTTAAGAGCAAAGTACATAAATACAATAAATACAGTAAATACAAGGAGTAGGATTCCTTGTCCTCCAGTGTTGGTATTCGGAGTTGTGTCTGCTTTGCTTAGGGCTGTGTTCCAATTACTGTGGTAAGCGGTAACTACAAGATTGGTAGTGATGCTCCTCCAGAGGGAGAGCAGGCTTGATGGATTATGCAAAGGCAGTTTATGACAGAAATAAGCAGGCTGAAGGCTCGATGCGCCAGCTCCGCGGAAACCCACTCCTTGATGGAGGAGCTGTTTTCTGAGGCATCACGCGGCGAGCATAAACGGCACAGCGGCAGCCGTTCCAGAGAGCCAGAAAACGCCTGCAGCCCACCGAGGCCCTTCCGCGGACGGCCAAAAGCAGGACACACCGCCTCGCACGCAAACAACCTCGGCGGGACCGCCGGCGCTGCGGGACTCCTCGGCCGCCACCGCCGCCTGCGATGCGGGGCGGCGCGGGGATTGGTCACTCGCCCTGCCAGTCCTTCTGTGCCGCCCCCCCCCGTCCCCGGGAGGGAGCGGCGAGGCGCGCGCACGGCGAGGGGCTCCCGTGCTGGGAAGGAGCCGAGAGGCGAAAGCGGGGGTGGGGGGAGGCGGCACCGGCGGTCACCGAGGGGGGAGGAGGCGGAGGAGGCTAGGAATAGCACGGGGCGGCTGCAGCCTCCCAGCATCGCGTGTCCTCCCCTGCGCCTGGAAGGGCAGCAGGAGCATCTGAACCCAGCGCTCCTCTTCTCGCAAGGTAATAAATACCCTTTCGTTTGCCTCTCTCTGCCCGTCGGCTCCGTTCCCTGCAGTGGCTTCTGCCGCAGTCGAGCGGATTAAAAAAAATAAAACTACTAACTCAGAACTGTAGGGAAGGGATCTGTTTAGTCCTCTTTAGCATCTCTGGTGTGTCACTCGCTGTTTATCGATAAATAGGTCCTGCGGGATCACAAGGGATCTCTTAGTTTCTCTTGCAGTCCTAAGAAAGTCCGTAGCTTTCCTCTCTCCCCCTTTCTTGTCAGCGCTATTAGTTTGTTACTGAACTGCTTCCCTCTGCCCCGCTCTAAAATGACTCTTAAAACTGTGTGTTCTTCTAGTCTAATGTATGGGATAGGTACAGTGAGGGATGCAGATGGTTAGAATTCTGTAGCATTTGATGGGTGCGGATATCTTCATGCACTTAGGAGGGCAGATGAGTGGAAAACACGTGATTAGTATTTACCGTATTCAAACAATCTGTTACTCTGTAATGTAAAGCTCATTGGAGTCACCATTGCAGATAAGGCTACTGAACTGTTACCCTGAGTTAGAATGCATTACGTATAGTGACATTTGCAAATTTCTTTTACACATAGGAAGAGGACACACAACTGACATTCTGGAGAAACCCATCTCTTGCTGTCTTGCACAGTTTCCTTTCTTCAAATGCAATATTAAATATTATGATAGAGCCGACAGAGAGTTGATCTTGGAACTGTGTACACTTAATCCTTCCAGTTGTTCCACTGTCTTGTCTTGTGATTTTTGCTTTCTCAAGCGTATAGCAGAAATACTAATGGGTCCAAACTTTATTGGAGCTTCACAGAAAATTATTAGTTTATTGCTGAGAAATTATAGAATCATAGAATTTTCCAGTTGGAAAAGGCCTTTGAGACTATCAAGTCCAACTGCACCCATCCTCTGCTAAATCATGCCCCTCAAAAACTCATTGGTACCTGTTTTTTAAAAACCTTCAGTGATGGTGGCTCAACCACCTCCCTGGGCAGCCTGTTCCGGTGACTGACCACCCTTCAGTAAATAAGTTCTTCCTAATATCCAGTCTGAACCTCCCCTGGCGCAACTTATGGCCATTTCCTCTTGTCCTATCACCTGTCATTAGTGAGAAGAGATCAACACTCACTCTCCCACAGCCCCTTTCAGGCAGCCATAGGCAGCGATGAGGTCTCCCCTCAGCCTCCTCTTCTCCAAGCTAAACAACCCAGTTCCCTCATCCGCTCCTTGTAGGACTTGGCCTCCAGCCCCTTCACCAGCCTCGTTGCCCTTCTCTGGATACGCTCCAGCACCTCAATGTTCTTCTTGTAGTGAGGGGCCCAGAACTGAACACAGTACTAGAAGTGCAGCTTCACCAGTGCTGAGTACAGGGGTACAGTCACCTCCCTTGTCCTGCTGGCCACACTGTTTTTGATATAGAGAAGTTTTGATTGCATTCCTGATATTAGTCATTTATCTCGATCCATCCTTAGAATTGTTCATGATGTTTTAATGA
The DNA here is from genome assembly GCA_033556795.1 of Tapera naevia. Classification (NCBI taxonomy): domain Eukaryota; kingdom Metazoa; phylum Chordata; class Aves; order Cuculiformes; family Neomorphidae; genus Tapera; species Tapera naevia. Next base: position 6,210,891 of record JAUMJJ010000023.1, read on the forward strand.
TAATTTTAGAAATGTCTTCTGCAAGTATTATCATTAAAGCATTATGTACACATTTAATGATATTTCTAGAAGTATACCGATAGTGTTCCTATGACGTTTGGGAAAGTCACATAATATTCTGAAACTTTGACCTTTCAAGTAGTTTGGCCTGTGCTTGCAGGTGAATTGGCTTGCTCCGGTAACTTTCAGCAGAAACAGTTCAGCCACTTTGGATGAAATGGAAGTGGAAGAGAGAAAGAAGAAATGCTTTTTGTATTACTAAAAAAAAGAAACTGTCAACCTAAAACATCATTAACTTGATTTGAGGGACTGTAGACAGAATGTCTAGGGATAGAGAGTTGCAATTTGGTATGAAATCAAACCATCTTGTGAGGTGTCTTTTTAACAATGGAAATCAGCTTTGACAAAGAGTGCACCCTATGTCATTAAAAGTCAAGTAACATGAACATGTGTGTTCCGTTGTGGGTGTTTTTATAGATGTATGTATAAGGTATAGATCTACATGGGCTTCCATGACTTAAACATGCAGGAAGTAGTGAACAGCGGGTGTTTCCCTAGTATTTTCCAGCTTATTAGGATAAAACTCAGGTAAGGGGTATGTATCAAAGTATATTATCTATGTAGAGGTTTTCTTACATAGACAGGTATTTGCAGGAAATTTTAAATTTTCCTTTCAATTTCAGTTTTCGTTTTTTTCGCGTCTGTAGAGTGTACAGATCCATATATTAATCCTTCTTCACTTAATTTAAAATAAACTGTTAATAATTATCAAAGAAGAAAATAATTTGTTACCAGAAGATGATGACAAATTGGAGGAAACCTCAGTCTGAGAAAGCCTAGCAACTAGAAATCGAAGACCTTTGCCTTTAGTGGAAGCTATAGACAAATACCAAATAGAAAAATGAGGAAAAAGAAAAACAAAAAAGCCGCTTTTCAAAATAAACGCCAAGGTAATGAATGTCAACTTCATAATGACATTTGTCAAGATATAAAAATATGGTGAAGAGCCAGTTCTGTCTGATGTATGATGAACTACTGTTTCTTTTGAGGGAGTGGTTTTGTTTTGTTTTGTTTTATTTTTTTAAACTACTATCTGTCCGTCTGTCTGTCTGTCTATCTATCTATCTATCATCTATCTATCTATCTCTCTCTCCATCCATCTCTCCATCTATCTATCTGTCCATTATCTATCTAACTATCTATGTATCTATCTACCATACATAGTTTTTAACTAATATCCCGTATTTTCTCTGCCAGAAAAAAAAAAAAATTCTGCTTTTTTTAAGAACAACTCCTGATGGTTTGTCTGTGTAAAGAAGTATGTAATCTTGGGCCTTTACATGATCATCTAACAAAGTAATCCTTTCTGAAGCTTTGATCCTGCTTTAACTTGTGCACACAAAATGTTTGAAAGTGGAGCCAAAAGTCAAAAGCAGCTTTTGGAAATGACCCCAAATGATACTTTAGAGAGTGATCAAGAGTAGGAAAAGGAAAGCAAGAACAATCATAGAGGTCTTCATTAAGGTCTTAGGGTGGGACAGCTTTTTGCCCTTTTCTTTATTAGAAAATAGTTTCCATGTGCCTTTATGTTGCGATTCTCAAAAAGTAGTTTGCATCCCTTTCTTCACCCATTTGTTAGCTTTTAATTTTGCTTTAGCTATTTTGATGTGAAATAAATTCTTCTTGCTTTGATCTCATGACTTTTAAAATGTATGATCTGAATGTGTATTCCATTAGCTTTTAGGCATCATGAAGAGCACCAAAAAGGCAGAAAACTGTCCATCATGGAGTGATCAAATAGCTATAACTTGATGGAATCTGAACCCATACTGTGAATAAATTCTTTCTACCATTGAAACATGTTTTATGGAACTATACATTATTCCTTTATGTCCAAACTCTGTATTTTTAAATTAATAATCATATCTCATTGCTGTCATTTCTAGTTGTGGCCATCCATGTTTATTTGCATGTGCTTGAAAATAGTAGGAGCAAAGACTACATTAATATCTCAATGACCAAGCACAAGTGCTTCCTTGTGATTTCTGTTGATCTGATTTTATGCCTAAAGATCTGTTTAGCTCAACCTTCCTCTGTGACAGTGGAGCCTGTAGAGCCTAGAGCTGCCTGCGATGGAGAATCTGAGAGACTGCAATTTCATAACAGCTTCTGAGATTAATGTTTGTGATTTTACATCCCTGTAAGTGTTGCCAGAGTAGAGACATGATATATAGAGTCTCAGCACTTCTGCTTGAGAGCAGGGAAAGAAAGAGCCCAAAATGTACTTCATGAATTCTTATCCAAGTAACTGTTTCCTAGTCATGCTGATAGTGCTGTTTCTTCCTTTTCCATGGAATGCTGAACCTCCTCTAATCATTAGTTTGAACATTCAATTTGATTTTAAATCCAGCTTCAGCTCTATGTCATGATAACGGAGGGCAGTATGCATTTTGTTGAGTTGAGCCCTGAGAAAACTACATATAACCTATAAATTTGTAATATTGAATTGCTTCTGCCCTTCATTTAAAGTCATTAAGCTTTATAAATTATTTTTAAATGTATTACTGAAGTACTGAAGTAAAATTGGTATTACATCAAGATTTAAGTTGGTATTTTTCTCAAAGCCATTCTTTTTATCCTGTAGTATCTTAAGCTTATTATACTAAAATGCCATGTCTTCATGTTTTAATCTTTTTGCTTTTTACTTACGATGGCTGTCGTTGCTAAAGTTAGAAGCCCCTGGGGATCTATGCAATCTGTTTAACCTTAAAACAGGTTGAGGTTTATAAATATTTCTAAGCATTATTGATAGAAGTGTATTTGTCTATTGACAAACTTGCTAAATTTAATAGACATTCCATGTATGGTCTTCCATAGATCAAGAAAATCACAATGAAATGTGAGCAATTGACCATCTTCAAGACTTTTTTATGTTAATTAATTAGCATTTCAGACAGATAAACCAGACTAAATGTTATACATAGAAACCCGATATTTAATATACTTACTTATTTAACAGACCTTTGGAAAAACTATAATCTCTCCTCTCAGATGGATAGCAATTGGATTTATAATTATTTGTTAATTGTAGTCATATGACAAAAACATTTAGCTATGTATGAAATAGCACTAGCAAAAAGTTGCACTGAAGAAAACAAATGCAACCATAGTTCTCTTCTTTAACACTTCCTTCTTTTTAGTGTTAGTATGATCATCACAAGTCATTACATCCAATTTTATCCAGTACAGCCAAAGCTTTCAAAACTTGAATGATAGTTTTTGAAGCCATGAAAATTCCTTAAGGCTAGAGTAATTCCAAGATTAAAAGTTTGGGAAGGCGGAAATGTTAAAAAGCTTTCTGAGTTTATGCTCAAAGTTTGCATGATTTCTTGAAGTATTTTAAAATATGCATAGTTAAAAATAGGTTTGTTAACTTGTCAAATACATTATTTTGGAAATTTTTTCTTGATTTCTAACTTAATATGGGATAGTATCTTTGATTCAGTTTCATTGCAGAAAGACATAGTCAAAGCTTGCTGGATTTTATGGAGGGGTTCTTCTAAAGGTATAAACTGTTGTTATGAGAGACTTTTAAATTTCTGATAATATTCTTTTAAATTCCATTTCTATTCTGTCTTCACTGCTGAAGGTTCCTTAGCATTTACACTTGCTTTTGCAGTTGGTCCAAACCTTCTGCAGCTGTAATTTACTTGCTCATGAAGTAGCTCAAAGAGTTGCTGTAACATAGCCTTTTAGTTTTCTTCTCCTTTGCTTTCCTTAAATACTGTATTGATTTTAAAATTAAGAATGTATGGGTATTCCAGATGTTTTTCTGAAAGTGATTTTTGGCAGAAGTCTTTTGATCTGAATGGCTGTGTACTGAATGCTTAATTTAAATATCATGACATGCATGGACATGCGTGGACGTGCAAGAGTTAAAAATCTGATGTCTCGCTTTAGGAAGCTAAAGATGCTAAACAATACAAAACAGAGCAAGATGCAGCTCTTGTCTGAAGAGTTTGCTGTCCAGACAAGAAAAATTAGAGCTTTTGGACAACGATTAAGAAGAAGACAATTATTTTAGTTAAAAAATATTTATTTAATTTGTGTTGTGTTTCTGTAGAAAGATCCTTGCTGCCACAATTGGAAACAAACTACTGTGTGTCCTGAAAAACTTACCCATTTAGAGAATAGTAAATAAACAGTTTTTCTTTTATGGGAGATGATTGTTTATCTAGGTTAAAACTGGGGGGGGGGGGGGGGGGGGAAATTGTGTGCACTTTATGACCTAAGTCTAAAATGTACAAATGTGGTCATGAATGTTTGCAGCATTTTGTTCATTATCAATCAATCATTGCAATTTTTTTTCTTTTACTTTTGCTGATAATATAGTATGTTTCTGTTGAGATACGCAAAGATTGCATTTTAGACATGTGAACAGAGGCCTGTATAAGCTTCTTTTGGACTAGTATGGCTTTTTTTGTTCTCGTTTATTACTTGAAAATCTGCTGACTATTAACTAGTACAGCTTTTCATTGACCTCTGTAACCTGAGGCATCAGATCTTTCTTCTTGGTTGTAATTAATTCCTACCTCATTATATGAGTTCAGCTAAATACTAGCCACATGCCCTTGTACACAGATCCAGGTGTACTTTTCCATTTTAAGTTTAAAGAGTTTATTGTGAGTATTCATCTTAGGTACACAAAGTTGTAGGGGAGGGTTATCTGTTTGAATAAGGTATATAAATTACATTAATGCATAATTAATAAAGAACAGAATACCACGAAATGCTGTTGTTGAGGAATAAACCCTGTCTTTATTTTAAGATAGATTATATAATTAATTTTAATTTACAACTTTGGCCAAATATTCTTTTCTTTCTCTAGATATAATGAAGGCTTAAGTCAAGTTAATATGATAATATTATACCTGCTGTCTTAGCCCTTCTGAATTTTGGGCAGATATACTCAACAGATTTTCATTTTCGTTGTATAGTGAGAAATGAAGAAAACGTGGTCTGGAGTACGATGAAGATGTCTTTTGTATTTATGGAGGAAGGCAGAAATTAACAGTTGTTGCTGAGTTGTACTGGCAGACCTATGCCACAAGGACAGACTCATTCTCTGAAGTACTGTAATATCTATTAACTCCAAGAGTTTCCTTTAGGAGGCGAGATCTGACACCTAGTATTGGTGCTTGAGACAAACGTCTGACTCGTGTGTCATGTATCATGTAAAACAGAGCTTCTTCCTCTTTAACCTGTCATGTAACATAAACTTATTTTTCTGATATTCATTTTAAAAAATCAACAGGACTGGTTACTACCATCTATATTTAAGTCATTCTGGCATTTGTTGTTATGAGACTCTCTTTTCAGTTATAATTTGCAGTACTTCAATTATTTCAGCTGCAATTCTCCATGCCAAATGTTGCCTTCTGAAATGTTTCTCCTTAGGAAAATCTCAGTAAAAACTAAAGCAGTTGTTTTTGCAAGTAAAACTAGAGGAGTGGGTGAGAAATGAAACATAATTTTGTTGATGTTATAATCTATTAAACTAATTTAATACCTTTAAATTCTATAGCAGTTGCTGTTGCCATCACTTAGAAAAAAAACTCCCTTATTTATAAGGCTATGAATCTTCAGAATAGCATTTTGCTTCAAATCCTATATGCTAAATGTGTCTCTATCTAGAATGCAATGATTTTAGTGATACTTCCCTTGCAGTTTGCCTCTTTAAGCAGTCAGAAAACTCTGTTCCAGTAAAAAAAAAAACCCAAAGTAGGATGATTGACTTGTCTGTTCTTTTGGTTCTTTTGATGCTAAGTGCCCAGGAGCAAGGTGGAAAGTGTAAAAACCTGACTGAAGAGCAGAGGGGTTTTGTTTGTTTGTTCAAGTGATGTCCTTCTCAAAATACTCTGTTTCAAACAGACTGCTACTGTGTTGAGTGATTTCTTCGGGATATGCATGCACATTGCCTTTGCTCATTCTCTCCTTTAATGTCTGCTGGTTTACCACTTACTGCATTAAAGGCTTTTCATAGTTATAATATCCATTGCAGAATTTTTTATTAGCAACCTCTTGAACAGTCAAATGGGAGATTTTGTGATGGAAATCTCATTTGGTAACATTGCAAATTAGTCACCTTTCTGAAACAGATTTTGGACACATACATCCTGTGGTGTGGTTAAACTCTGCCAACACAGTTTCAGTAGTAACGAATACATGTCGTGCGTCATCTTTTTTCTTTTTGTAACTTGCTAAGGTAGTTGTGTCAGAAAAAAACAAACATATTGCTTTGCTAAATTGGAGTAGGCCACAGAAGGATAACTTTCTTGTTGGTCTCTTTTGTGAGGGAGGGGTCTCGTTGCTTTCTGTAACTAAAATTGCAAAAGATGTATTAGCTCAGATAAAGTATTAACAGAAAAATACAAATTATTTTCAATGTTACCAAAGTACAGCATGTTATATTCAGGAAATTATTCAGATAGAAGAAACATATTACTTGCTATCAGAGTTTGCATTAGCATCTGCCTGTACTTCCAGTGCACTTCCTTTTCAGTTTGCTTAGTCATGTTACTGTTCTCTTCTCCAAGAATCAACTCATACCCTATCTAAGCTCTTTAAAAGAAGAATTATTTGTCTTCCTTGAATCGCTAGTAGTAGTTACTTGCAGTTATTTCCTTCTTCATACTTCCAAGTTCAAATCTAGACCTAACAGGAAATTATTTTCTTTTGAAAGTTATTTATGAAAAATTGATACATTAGATTTATTGCTCAATTTGCAGTACCATAATAAAATTCTTATCTGGATTTTTAAAAATAGAAGTTTTAGGTATGGCATGCTCTTTTCTTTCTTTCCCCTTCTTTTTTGACTGTAGAAATAGGAGTGCCATCCAGGATTTTGATTTATTTATTATTTTCCATCTGTATAATTTTTTTCTAGTGTTGAAAAATCCAACACCAAAACCACAATTCTATGAAATTCTTTAGTACTTCTAAGTTGTGAGTATTTTGAAGAATTAGAATACAGGAACAGCCTGGAAAACTTTTTTTTTTTTTTAATTTTATACTTAGCTTTGTCAGAAAATGGATTTAGGGAATTAGGTAATAGTCCTATAATATTTTACGTGTTTCATATTAGACTTCTTTTTTTTTTCTCTTTTTCCTTATTCCTGTGCTCTCTTCAGTAATAATGTATTAACGAGCAAATTTCAGTTCAAGTCTTGTGACTGTCTCAGTATTTCTGTGAAATTGTATTGTTCTGTTTCAGTTGTAACCATCAGGAGCAAATAGTATTTTAAGAGAGATATCTGTTCTGTGATCTTCATTTCAGCATTGTTGTTAAAAGGTCCATTGCCTTTTAGAAAAAATATATGTATTATAAAGCCTATAATTATCACACATTTCAATATAATGGTTCTTCATAATCTTGTGTATAGTTTCTTCTTTCCTTAATAAACAGCAATAAGTTGTTGCTTATAGAATGTGAAGAGCATAATAAAAATAATTTTATTAACAAAATTGTGAAAACTCCAATACATTTTCATGGCATAGAAGAGTTCTGATATTATTTGTGTATTATTGTAAGAGATTTCAGTGAGATACTTAGTCTACTTGGTAGACAGGTAAAACATCCTATGACCTCTGAGATGGGTTAGGTGACAAAATTTAACAGTAAATCTAAGAGGATGTGTTATGTGGAGATTATATTCCCTTTACATGTGTTCCATCTGTTCCTATCCATGTTATCATGGTTTTAATACAGAAAGGGTTCTTCTGTCAGATCATTATCCTATATCCATTTCTTTGATTCCTGTTGCATAGACTGTTTCATCTGCTACCAAGTGATTTACCAAGACTGTCTTGTGGCCTCAGACAGCCTTGTGAGAAACCACAAGCATTTGTTTGTGGTTCTTCTTCACATATTCCTCTTTAATGAGAATATGGAGTGAAAATGAGAATCTGTAGTAGCAGAGCTTAGAAGTCCTGGTCCAAACATTGGTACTTTACTTCAGAAATGAATAAAAAACCATGAATGTGGTTTAATTAAGAGGATAGTTTACCTCTTATGGACTAAATAGTGTTGTTTCAAATACTATATAAATTGCCTTGTGTGATGCTGGTGGCTATTTAAGAATACCTTGGAAGATGTATTTGGCTCTAATGCATCAGCAAGTGCCAGGTATCCTGGGGTTTCTGTTAGCGTTGCAAGAGCACCATTAGTTCATCGAATTAGCTGTGAATCAAAGATTCTACTTAATATAATTTCCTAGAGATCTGAAATTAAGTCTTACATTTGCATACCTTTTAATAGTAAGCAATGAGAAAGTTCCTTACAAAACATTAAAATCTGTCTTTACCAACAACACTCAAGGCTGGTCCAGCAGAAAGAAGTTCTTGTGCTGATCCTGCCTAAGCTAACGCATGTTGCTACAGAAGCATTAGTCTCTTAAAACTGTATAGGCTCATTCTGGTGATTGTTGGAAGAAAGATGGAAAATGATTTGGCACAGTATTTTGCTGGAACAGATATACGTATATGTATTTTTAATTAGTTTCTGTTTCGAGGATCTGGAGTCTTTTCAATTTGCAGAAAGGTGGGCATGCTAGAGGATCACTTACAGGAAAATACCTTGCTTAGACGGAATATTGGTTTGTCACTAGGCATAGAAGACAGGGCTAATGATTTGACTGCTCAAACTTTTGTATTTGAGAAGAGAGGTTTCAAGCATGTAACTAAATTTTCAGGAAACATTAATTTCTGGCGTTTGAAGATTGAAGGGATGTTTTCTTTTTCTCACTCTGCTGCCTATTTTAACATCTCCTTCCCTCCTCATTTTTTCTGTCTTCTCCTTTGATTTTCAGTTTTCTGTCATTCTGTCTTTCAAATATAGCAGATAGTTGATTTTAAATAGAGATTGCAACACAAATATCAGAAGAAACATTTTTACAGGAAGCATGGTGTTAGAAATGTTTTGGCTTTTTTAGGATCATGTATCTACTGTAAAATGGAAGCTACTAAAGACAGGTCAGAATTTTTATTGAACAAATACTATGGAGAGCTAAGCTCTTGTGTGAGCAACCATTATCAAGAAATGCACTGAACAGGATCGACCAGTTTCAGGGATATCATTGACATATACGTCTCATTCTGAATTCTTTGAAAATACAAGTTTCTAAAGTTACCCTTATGGTATTTATTTGCCTTTAAGAGATCCTTGTTAGATTTTTCTACTTTTACAATAGCAATTTCTTATAATTCCCTGTTCCTTGATTGCGACACTTATATAGATTTCTCCCTACTAAGGGATAGCTAATAAGTTAGTGCAGATGGGTGTAACTGGTTGGAACTAGAACTTACATGGTTGTAATAGGCAAAAATATAATTGATGTCTGGCATTTAACTTAGATAAATTGTATTTGAGGTCACATGACTCAAATAATAGGTGCAAATATCTGAATAAAGGGATGTTCTTGTAAGACTACAAATGAAAATATTGGTCAGGAATTGTGATGTTTTGTAGTGAGGAAATTTGCAGTGTTAATATTTTTATCACTTCAGAAACTAAACTATTAGTGAAGTCAATAATTTCCATGTAATTCTAATTTCACGGTCTAGCTTTTTTAAAACAATTTTTGAGACCAAGTGTTGTGAGTAATGTATGTATTTTATGTTTGCTTCCCAACCCGACCAGTCAAATCTAATGTCAATTTTAAGTATAAATTGTGCACAGTAGTCTAAACCCCGAAGTGTCATCATTGCTTTTTTCAACCTTCTGTGCACCAGAAAGGCCAAATGCTTATTTACAGCTATTTAAAATGAGACAGTGGTCTACAAAGGTCGAGGAACAAGTATGGGGCAGTTTGGCTTCTGAGAAAGTATTTGTTTCTAGTGAGGCATCATCATGTTAGTCAGTCTATCTAGAAACTTTAAAAAAAAGTATTAACTTTACATGCTGTATGTAGATTAACGCTTTCTTAAGTTATGTTATGGGTTTAGATTTCAAGACATTTAAACATCCTTATCTTCAAATCACAAAGACAATATATTCAGAGTTGGGTTTCATATTACTTTGTTTCATGGACTCAGTCCTGTGTTGGATTACTTTGAATAGAATGACATAGTAATTCATAGCACAATGCAGTAAATGCAATATACACTTAGAGTTGCAAAGTTCTTGTGGTTACAAAATTATTTTATTTATATCTAAGCTATTTCAAGGAGCTGTAAAATTAGGTTTCACGGAGATAATCACTTTTTATCTTTCTAATGATAACAGTTCTAAGTCAAATGATTGATGGCTTGAAAGAACCTCAGGAAATGTGACAGCTTAAGCAAGAGAAGAAAATTATTGAGTTTGTCTATCAAACAAATTTTGCTCAGTGAACAAATGTTATTGCAGTTTGATTTCAGTTTCTTCTAGCTTGAGACATGGATCCTTCTTCTGTGCACATTTTTACACCTTTCCTCTACCATGCTTTTTCTGGTTTTGTATGTTACTTCACAGCACTGAAAGTTAGCCATAGCATACGCAGGAACAGATTGCTGTCTAATAGCAATCAGATATTGGGGAGAGCTGGGAAAGTAAGGAGTTGCGGTTCATGCTTACTTAAAGACCAAGGAAGGGAGGACCATCTAAACAGCGAATGCTAAACAGCGAATGATGTGACCTGGCTTTCTAAGAGCACATTTTGAACACCAAAATGGTTGGATGCATTTGCCCTAGACTTCAAGGAGCACTGAATCTGTGACATTTGATGTTGTTGTTAAATAAAAAGAAATCCAGCAGCAAAGCAAGTTTGCTTCTCAGCTGCCTATTTAACAAATTCAGGTGTTCTTTTGAGTTTTTAGCTGCCTATCTCTGAGTAGCTGTTTTTCTCCTTAAAGTAGTGTTCCTCACTGCCTGAATCCCACTGCTCTGCTACTATGTATTTGAAAGCTGCATGAGAGAAACAGCAGTGACACTGAGGACTGCTTTCATTGCTCGACATTTATATTCTGTAGTTAAAATTTTAAGTCTTCTTGGATTAATGTCCATTTTACTTAAGGTGTAAACTTTGCCTGAATGTGGCTTTAATTTACAAAAATTCACTCCCTGTAGTAAGGTTTGCAAATCGAAGTAGGATTACAAATAGTTTGCAAGGGGAACAGAAAAGCTGGGGAGCTAGTAATTAAATTTGAAAGTCCTTACCAGTTTCCTTTCTTAACATAATTCTCCTGGTAGCATCTTATAATGCTTCTGCTTATAGAGCAGAGAGTTCACTTCTTTGTTTTCTGATGGAAAATTATAAAAAGGCTGAATAAGATGCTGAAGAGGTTTTCTTAGGAAACAAATGTGTCTATTAAGGAAATAAACTTCAAAATGCCACTAAACAATGCAGCATTGCAAGGTATCACATTATATTTTAAATCAATGAAAGCTTTGGAACAGACTGTTTCATTGACCTAACAGAAACAAAGTGTCCTTTCTGCTATTACTGTTATGGCTGTTACTTGTTTTCTCTAAAACTCACTTTTAATATGTTTTAATTTCAAAGTATGTGTAATTTTTTTTATCTTAAGAAGTGGAGTTTCATTCTATTCAAGGTTATTCTTCATTTTCATGTGTCGGTATGTAGGCTTTAAAACAGGTCTAAGCTGGCATAACAGGTTGTTGTCAAAAATGGTGAGATTATAAAAAAATCTTCAGTAGATTTACTTGTTTCTAACTGGAAAAGAGCTTTTAGTTGCAATGTGAGGGAGAGCTGTAGATCTCATTTCAGTAATGTGAAGATTCAGAGCTGAGATCAGATTAGGGAAGCTGCTTGTGTTTTGGGAGAGGCAGAGCCTAGCAGATTTGTGTGGCAGAGGCAAGGGACTAGCTACTTCTTTCATTAACACAGGTATTCTTTTCCTGGGAAAAAAAAAGTGTGCATGTTGCCAAGACTAACGTACTCTTCAGAACTGACTTGAGTTGCACCTGATGATGTCATAGATGTCATTTGAGGATTTTAAATTTGGACATGATGTCTAAGTCTATAGCTACTGGGTCTATAGTTTCCGTGATGCTGTTTCCTTGTAATAACTTAATCGTATGTCAATGAGAAAATGTGATGCCAATTGTGGTGAAACAGAGGAACGTATAAAATAATTCGGACTAATGTAACACTGAGGTTTTTTCATAGAAAAGACATACACATAATACAGACTGTCTTATTCCATGTCTTAAAAATCAAATCTCTTTCTTCCTATTGCTCCTTTCCTTTTATTATTTTCTAAATCAAATGCATTGACAAATACTTCTATGTGATCCATCATCTTCCTTAATCAATACTAAGCATGGGTTTGATCTTCTTGGGATATCCACCCTCACTTAAGACAGGTTTTTCCTACTTGCCTATTATTTCTTCCTAGATTAACAATGTTGCCAGTGGATCAAAATGTGGACTGTGCCATCCATTTCTCTGGGTAGTAACTCCCTGGAAATTCTGCTCCTCAGTAAAGTTTTCCCGTAAGTAAAAACTGACTCGGCATGCATTAACTGGAACTGCTGAGTGTTCATTTATGGAAATGTCCACAAGTTAAATAGTTCATATTTGACATAGCTCACCACAGTAGATTACTTGAATGGTAATGTTATGTACTGGCACACTGTTACCACAAAGGGTGTTTCCCGCTGCTTGGGTGAAGAGTGAGTAGGTTCAAGGCTGCCCCTGTGATGAAAAAAATGTTCTTTGATGGTTATTATTTCTTTATGCAGAACCACTCTTGATTGCATCTGCCAGTGACACACCCTGTGGCTGTACAATTACACTAGAAAAGCAGCAGGCAGGCACAGCTGGAAACAAGGAAGACTAGAAGTGAGGCTGCTCTTTTTGCAGTACTTAACCTTATTGATATTTTGAACTCCAGACTCAGGCAATGAGTTGAAACAAGAATACAAGAAGAAATAGCATGGCACAGTTTTCTCATAAACTGTTATAGGTCTATGAAACAACAAGCTAGTGTTCAAAATAAGTACTTATTAAAAGTTTTGCACCTTTCCTACCCTTTTTTATACCTGCACAGGTATAGAAACCTGCCACTATTTTAACTATTCACTATTGGTGAACAGAATTAAGAAGTGTAACTGGAAGGTTGCTCTTACTGTTAGTCTGTCTCCTTAGGATATGACCTCTGTCTTCACAGAGTATGTGTGCATATTCAGAGTTTTGCTGGCATGGAGAGTGATACTACTTGAAGTAAACGGGAAGTTTGAAACTATTTAAGGAACATTATAAACAGATGCAATGCTTTAACAAAGTTTAGATCAAAATCACTGCAATGGTGACTGCTTGCTGGTAGGATTGGGTGTTTTGGGTAAATGTTGCTTGCTTCTTAGAGTTAGGATTCTCTAATTCATAATAAGTTATTGGCATAATTTTATATCTGACTCCCTGCATAATAAGAATTGATATAATACTTATATATTGAAAATTACACAAAACTGAAATGTGTAACATGGTAATGTGATGACTTCCTTTTAATTATTGTTGCATGAGGCTAAGTTTGACTATTTTGAAATGATGGAAAGTTCTGCTGTATTCATGCTTTGAAAGTGGAAAACTTAAATTCCTACACTTTTTAACAAAGAGAAGCCTTGTAACAGATGCTCTTCAGCTTTACATGCTGCCGGATTTGCTGCTGAACTTCAGTTCTTTCCCTGATGCTTATGCTTTTCCTAGTGACTTCTCCAGTTTAATCACGGTAGGAGAGTTCCTTCTGGATAAAGAGTGCTCAAAAGGAGTAAAGCAACTTCTGTCATCATGTGTCGGAAGTATGGAAATATTCCCAGTTGGTAGCAAGAAAATACAATATGTATTGCAAAGAAAGGGAATAACAAATATCTATAAACCTTTTTGTAGTAGTACAATTACACTGTTGCATGTTGAATCAAAACAGATTTATACAGTACCTGTGTGCTAGCCAAATAGAACCTTTTTCTTTCTTGCAAGTTTTCTTGATGTAACCTCAGTTTCACAGATAAATATGAGAAAAAAATATTCAGCCTTTTTCATTCTTTAGATATTTTCTTTGTAAATGAAAGAGCAAGAGGTAATTACATAGTGATGGTGTTATGTTGCTGGTTTTGCTGAGTAAAAAGGCAGCATACATGCTTGAATAGTTATTTTGACTGAATGTTCAACAGCAAGCTAACTTTTAACAGACAGAGGGCAATAGGTTCCAGCATTAAAAAGAAAATTCTGTTTGCAATGGGTGTTTTAGTGAACATCTTGTGACCTTATGGAACAGCATTGACTGAGAACCCTGAAGACAGAGGGATGATGTATGAGACAAGGATTATGAGTCAAACTATGAGTGTTAGAAATGTCATCCTTTCTTTGTCAGATTTTTCAAAGTAAAAGATTTGTATCAGAAAATACAGAGAGAAGATTGCGCTTCTGCAGGCTTGTTATTTGTCATATTAAATTTGACATAATGAAGTTTGACAGGCTTCTCTTTATTTTTTCCAGCAGACAATATTATTGTTGAAGATTAGTCAGATGCCTTCCGTCCATTCCCTGGCTCACATGCTATGTCATGCAAGCTTTGAAACATTTAGCACGTAATTTAAATGAATGACTAATATGGCCAACATAATGGAAGGCACGCATACTATCCTTCAATTGCACAAACCCATTATGGAGCTTTGTTACCTCAGCTTCTATCTTCCAGAGGGAAAAGTCAGAGGATTTACTTACAAGGGCTGCGTATCTCTGGATAGAATCAGTAAACGTTTCTGTAGCTGCTATCAAGTAAGGGAGAGGCTAGAGATGGAGCTGAGAGAACAGCCATATGAAAGCCATGGAGATATGATTTTCAAGCAAACTACCACGAAAGACATTCTCATTGAGCTGTATAAACTAACTGCTGCAAAGGAAAAGCTGTTATCCAGTCTTTTGAGATCACATCGTATTCTGGCCCTTAACATAGGACATCAAGAGGGAAGGCAACAGGACGTTTCTGGAGTATCAAAACTTAAAGATGATGATTTCTTCAGTTTTACACAGCAGCAGGATGTGATGTGTAGAAAAAAAAAAGTGAGGAAATACAGAAGAAAAGAGAGCTTTGAGGAGTTCAGACACTGGAAAGGGGGAAAAAAGGTATATGAACAACACCTTTCTTTACTGAGCGTGCAAGGCATGCAACTGGAAAATAAGAAACCCCCCACAGGATCTCCTACAAGGAGTTTTCCCAGCTTCTTCTCTGCCTCCAGTTGGCTAACAGGAAAAGGTAAGGGTGATTTACCAGCTGACAATAGTATACGACCAGAAAGGTGGATAGAAGGAGGTTATTTTCTCTTGAACAACAAAGCTGTGGAACTGGATGCAAGTTCTTGTTCAAAAGACAGCAATAATACGGGCACAGTTGAACTCATGGATAAGGAAGAATTCATTCCCAAAGCTACGCAAGTACAAGAGGGTATCACTTTGGTAAAGTCATCTCAGGACAGTCTATCTTACAAACTTGAGACATTAAGTAAATCTGCAGCTACTAAAAGCTTGAAAAGTAGCAAGTGTACTGAACTGGTATGCAAGGAGAAACCAGGAATTACAGTTGTTGCTGAAGTGCAGGATACAGAAGCTAAAACCACTGTGTTGCAGGAAAAGGAGCAAGGCTCTGGTTTGCAGTACAAAGCAGAGAGAGTGCACATTACTGATGAGTCATGCAACCCTGTGGGAGCAGTCAATAAAGCTCTTCTGAAAGTTATGCGGAGCGACAGTTTAGATGAAGCTGCAGAATGGAAGAGACTGCAACAAATTACAAGAGTAGACAGAAACCTGCCAGGCTCAATGTATGAGAAAAGAACGACGGTATCCCAGGGAAGCAGTAAGCATTTATATTTGAACCTGCCTCTAAATGAAAGTCCTGTTTTTTCTCAGACAAGTAATAATCTTAAACTGGAAGAGAAAAGGCTGCATTCACCCTCGTTAGTAGCAGTGAGTAATGTTTTTAGTAATTCATATCCGCTATCTAATACACACAAACAAATGTCACCTATTCCTTCTCCGTTGTCTTCGAGACTGCCTAGCCCACAGCTGCATCATCGGATTCTCCCCTTACCAACACAGAACACCGAGGACGAATCTATGTTCAGTGACTATGGCGGTGGGAGACATGGTGCTGTAAACCTCTCTTTCAGTGATTTGGAGCCACAGTTTTATTTGAAGTTTTCTGAATCTGGAGAATTTGGATTTACCACCAGACAATCAGGCCTACATCAAAATGCAACTGTAGGGCATTTCGAAAAGCGGACTGAACAAGAAAAATTAACTGCTCAGACACAGCAGAACTTCTGTCCAGGTCAGTCCTATTTCATATATTTTTGAACTAACAGAATTGACCAACCATGAAAGTATTAGAGTGTTTTTATAATACTAGCCTTTAATAACAAACAGTATGTTTAAAATAAAAGTATTTTTTACTACTTAAGGATTCAGTGAGAAGTTGATTTTTTTAAAAAGTTAGAGCTATATAAGTTTTCCTTTTGGATGCATTTTTGTGTCAGTTTATATTCAGTCCTGTTGTTATTGAATGAGTCCTTAACAAAAGTTAGTTGCATATTTTTCTATATAAAATGGAAAGAAAAGTTTTTTACATGCTTATTTTCCTGCTTTTCCTGTGCTGTATTCTAGTTCATCAAAATGTTACGATAACATTTGTTATCCAAAATGTTCCTTTTAGTGCGCTTGGTGTAACTCAGGATAGAATGCTGTCTGACAAGCTTATTTACATTGTCTTAAGTATAGGACTGGTGCTTTGACCATTACAGGAGGTTGATGTAAATTCTGTAAAAATAAAGGACTTGTTATTAAAAGTATTGCATGCAGGAGCCATGTTACAATGTATTTGAGTACAGTGCATGGCTTTATTTATAAATATATACTGTGAATATAAAAATGTATAAATATAGGACATACTGAATCTTTGTTAGCTAGAACATCAAAAACTAGAACCAGGAAGACTTGAGGACCTGCAGCAGTCTTCGTGTGGCTTAGACTGTTCCCTATGTGTTACAGGAAGGGCTAACAGTGCAAAGTAATATGATTTCACCACAAAAGGGAAAGAAACTAGTCAAAATATGGACCAAAAAAAAGCATTAATATCTTATTTCTCGATATTTACCTAGACTTGAGCCTTTTTGTGATACATCTTCCCTCTCCCACCCCTGCTTCCCTTTAAAGTGCCTTTGGGTCTCTTTCCATACTATTGACTGATCCAACTTACTAAAATGGCACAAAAATATTCTCTCTCTCTCTGTTTTTCTGGGGGCTAGTATAGGGGTGACTGTGGAGGGTAGTCTGCCATACTTAAATTGTCTTGACAGTGGCCCGCTGACTGACTTCCAGAGCTGGTCCAATATGAGTTTCAACATCTGCAGTCTAAACCAGGGAGGAAGACATGGGCATAAGGAAGGGGGGTTTCCAAGAGGGAAGGTGTGTAAGTGTGTGAAACCATTACGTTAGCCTTTGAGGCAGTAGGCATTTACGCCTACTGATTCTAGAAGTTGCTTTGGTTGCACTCAAGACAAAATCATATTTAGAGTGTTGTTTAATGAGTTGACAAAAGCCAATGAAAATGCTCATTGACAGCAAAAAAAGATGGGTGCTATGTTCTTTTTCTTTCATTCCTTTCTGGAGTCCTGTTGTGCTATGTTGTCCTACCCTCTCATTACTTCTTGTACTCATTGTGCCTTTTGGTGAGCTAGTTCAGCTCATGAAACCAGCGGAATAGTTCACCTCTTTATAAGACTAACGTAGCCCAGCCAATCTTTTTCTCTCCCCTTTGCATTAGTATTTTTTAAATTAGTTTATCATTTAGGTTTGTTGGCTATGCAGCTGTACTGATTGTGCTGCACTCTTGTCCTGGTTTTGGCTGGGATAGAGTTCATTTTCTTCATAGTACCTTGTATGGTGCAATGTTTAGGATTTGTGATGAAAACAGTATTGATAACGCACCCATGTTCTCGCTTGTGGTGAGCAGTGTTTGCACAGCATCAATCCCTTCTCTGTTTCTCGCTCTCCCCTTCCAGTAAATAGACTGGGGGATGATAGGGGAAGAAGGGGAGGGGCACAGTAGACTGACAGGGGTCACAGACAGACAGACTACCCAGACTAACTAGAGAGATATTCCCTGCTGTATAACATAAGCTCAGCGATAAAAATGAGAAGAGAGGATTTTAGGGGGTTAGCCATCCTTTGATCAGTAACTGTCAGGACATTAGTATACATCACATGTTTTATTTTGTTCCCTCTTCTTCTGCTTATCCTTTGCTTATTAAACAAATTTTGTTCATTTGTTTGGTTTAACTTAACTGCCATGTTTTCTCATTTGTATTTCTTCTTCCCCCTGTCCCACTCTGGGTTGGGGGAAAGTGAGTGAGCTGTAAACTTGCAGTTCTGATTTGAGCCTTATCAGATTCCTCCCATGTGTCAAGAGTGAAATTCAAGACTATCATTTATATTTGTCTTTAAAGGGGTGGATATTGTGAAATGATTTCTTTAAAATCTAGTCTGTTATGCAATTGTGTACGTATCTACAGTGAATCTAAGAATTATGGAGAATTTTTGTCGGCGCTTTATCAGTCAAATTGGTTGAAGGATTTATTTTGTGTCAAAAACACTGGTCTTATGAATGGCTTTTCAAACTTATGCTACTGTCACAGTTTGCACTACTTTATGCTGCAAAACATTTGGAGCCTTTTATCACCTGTGCAACTTTGTATTTGTAAAGTTTCACCAATGGATTAAAATATTTTAATTTATTAGTTTAAATAATGAATTAGTCTCATCATACAGCTCTACACATCATTTTATTTCTCTCTTCTGATTGTTTTAGATTATGATTCTTCACTTTCTTTTTTGGATAATCGGAGAATATTCCTGCAGTTAAAACTGAAACATTTAGCTAGCACAGAGTGCCTTTAGTTCTGTACTTCTACTTTTTCTGCAAGTTGAATTTCTTTACAGCAAATATTTGTGACACAAATCTCATAGTTTCACTACACAAAGTTGTGTCAGAATTTTACTTGAAAGTACAGTTTTCTGGATCTTCCTGTTGAAGTGCAACTGCTGGCCGTGGGAACAGGCCTCAGCTTTTATATTAGCAAGTTAATTGTTAATTGGGAAGAAGTTATAGTTCAGCAATAATTACTTAGCAATTTTCTGTGTATGTGGGACTGGGAATTAACAGTCCTACAGTTGCATGTAATAGTTCCATTTGAATTATCAAATTTGTAAGTAAAATCTTCAGTATAAATGGAAAATTTTAAGAAATAATCTGTTCAGCAGCAAAGCCAGAACACTAAAATTTCTCACAAAAAGACACTTATTAAATCCTCATAATGATACTTCCTGCTTTTCTGTAGGAAGTTCTTTAACATAAAATACATTATGGTTTTATAGCCCTGGAGAAGCTAAGCTTGCTTTTGAAACCGTCCTCAATGTGTCTGAAAATCTATCTCAGGGAAAGATTTTCTGAGACCTTTTAGTTCCTGACTGTGCTCAGATTGTTCACAGTGACAGAGAAAAACAGAGAGAAAATTTTCGGAGCTGTTTTATTTAATTAGTATGGAGTGACATCGATATTATGTTTTATTAAATAGTATATTATCTGAAAGAGAAGGAAGATTAGTGATTAGCAGCTATTGAAGTGAATTTAATTCAGAGAGGGAAAATTAAAAATAAAATTATCTGCTTATGACTTAGCCTCTGTGACTTAAAGCCAGTCGGTCAAAACATCGCATTATTCCAGTACAGTGACTGGTGGCTGTGCTTTGAGTCAGGATGAGACTGGGATGGGTCATTCACCACAGTTTCTGTTTTATATATTAGTGCTCCTCTGGGAAAAATAATAAAAAACCCTGTCAACAGGAAATGGTGAAAGCAAGAAAGAGAATAAATTAGAACAATGGTCTTACCCTACAACCTTCCCCCCACCCCAGCCAAAACATTTGCTCCTTTTTTGATATCTGGTAGTTGTGAAAGAAAAGTATATCCAACTCTTCTCTTCTTGTAACAAAGGCCTCCTCTCTCACTATTCCTCCCCTTCTTTGAAACAACTTTGGTATTGTTCTTGCTTTTTGGTAATTTGAGTCAGGTCACTGAGCAAATTGAAAACTGAGCCAGCAAGTAGAGCTGTGAGTAGCTTTTGCTGGTTTAGTGAGCTGAATGGTTCACTAGTGGTCTGATGAAAATTAAAGCTCAGGTGAGTTAGGACACGAAAATATGCTTTTAAGAGACAGAAAGGACCAACCCTACTAGCAGCAGGGAATCTCCAAAATCTCAGTTGTATCCCAAACTCCAAAGCTAGAAGGCTGACTGGAACTGGCTAAAACAGAAGTTGTTGGGAGTGGGGGATAAGAGGTGAATGAAGTTGGATGATGACGCAGAGAGACTGTGATCTTTTAAATGGGTGGTATTAATAGTGAAGCAGGAAGAGAAGCTGAACTGAGAAAGGAGAACTGCAGTGTATTGGGTAGGGTGGAGAATAGGAATGGAATATCCCAAAACAAGTCGAGTATGGCAGATTAGAGTGAAGAGAAATATTTGTTTTGTGGGGAAAAAAAATTGTTTTGTGTGACCCTCTGGTCACACGCAGAGGTTAATGATCAATGGCTCAATGTCCAGATGGAGATCAGTGGCAAGCAGGGTCCCTCAGGGGTCTGTTTTGGGACCGGTGTTAATATCTTCATGAATGACATAGATTGTGGAATCAAGTGTACCCTCAGCAAATTTGTGGATGACACCAAGCTGAATGGTGATGCTGACACACCTGAGGGATGGGATGTGAACCAGAGGGACCTCAACAAGCTGGAGAATTGTTGAACCTCTCATGAGGTTCAACAAGTACAAGGTCCTGCACCTGGATTGGGACAACCCTCAGTATTGATACAGGCTGGGAGATGAATAGATTGAGAGCAGCCCTGTGGAGATTGACCTGGTGGATGAGAAGCCGGACATGAGCCAGCAATGTGTGCTTGCAGCCCAGAAGCCTATATCCTGGACTGCATCAAAAGAAGCACTGCCAGCAGGTCAAGGGAGGTGATTCTGTCCCTCTACACTGCTCTGGTGAGACCGTGCCTGGAATACTGCGTCCAGCTCTGGAGCACAGGAAAGACATGGACCTGTTGGAGCAGGTCCAGAGGAAGGCCGCTAAAATGATAAAAGGCTTGAAACACCTCTCCTGTGAGGAGAGCCTGAGAGAGTTGGGGTTGTTCAGCTTGAAGAAGAGAAGACTCCAAGGAGACTTACTGTGGCCGTTCGGTACTTAAAGGGTGTTTATAAGAAAGTTGGGGAAAAACTTTTCAGCAGGACCTGTAGCAATAGGACAAGGGGTAATGGCTTAAAACCAAAAGAGGAGAAGTTTATACTAGATATTAGGAAGAATTTTTTTTTGCTAAGGGTGGTGAAACACTGAAACAGGTTGCCCGGAGAGGTGGTGGATAACCCCATCCCTGGAAACATTTAAGGTCAGGTTGGATGGAGCTCGGAGCAACCTGATCTAGTTGAAGTTTTCCCTGCTCACTGCAAGGAGGGTGGACTAGATGGCCTTCATAGTTCTTTCCAATCCAAACTATTCTATGCTTTTTTGAAAATTTGCAAAAGGATCTATAACCATTAGAATGTACCTCATGGATGTCAACCAAACAGTTTTGCTGATGATCCATTAAGTCAGTGTGTAATACCATATTTTTGGAGATGCAGGGATAAGAAGGGAAGAAGAAAAAGCAAGATGAAGTAAATGGTTTTGATTTTAAAGTCTTAGAAGTTCTAATACTTATTGCGATGCAAAGAAGGCATCTTAACGTCTGGAAGAGGCTGGTGAATACAGTTCTTCAGTTTATTTCTTGATTTATTTTATTTAATTGACTAGTAAGTTATATATACAAGAGTTCCTTGCTTGCTTGTTACTGCCAATAAGAATTTCATGGCAACATTTCCCTTTCCATTAGAAAGAATTAAAAACGAGCATTACGGCAGTTTTTTGTGGTTGTCAAAAATTATGCATTGCCATTTAAAAACATGCTGACTTCTAATGGCTACCTCTGGGTGATCCATTTTACTGTCTTAAAATATATTAGAAGTACCTCAATCTATAAAGGACTGTTTGCTATAGTATGGATAAACATTGAATATTCAAGTATTATTCTTAAATCGGTCTAAGCTCACAAATCCTCATGGTTTGAAAACCTTTGAGGACTAAGGGAATGAAAGCACAAAATTATATTTTTATTTTGATACTTCACTTGCTGGTGGCTGGAGGAATAGTTTTCATAACTGTTCTCTGAGGGATGCCCTGATTCTTAGAGCTTTTAGCTGCCAGTTAAAACTGGGTTTTCCTGATCTTCCTAGGTTCACTTGTGTTTGCAATGTAAATATAGCTTACTTTCATGTGAACCAGAATACTCTGATTCTACAAGTATAGCAGTTGTATAATCTTATTTCTCCACATCTCTTTAAATTTTCAGCATTAAAGTAGCAGGTTGAACTATCTATGTCATTAAGCCTTAGTTTTGGAATTGCTCAGGTGTATTATCATTAACAACAACAAAAAAATCTATTGCAGTGCCAGTGCTAGAACGCTTGTAATTGAAAAGTGATATGCAGACAATGTTTCATTCTAGATATTTAATGAAGGTAGAAAATTAATGAATATGAAATTTCTATTTGAATTTTATTTTGTCTTTTCCTAACTTAACTAATTCTTTAAGCTGAAAAAGGGACAAATAAAGTCATTATGAGAAATTCAATAACAAGACCTTGTGATATATATTCCTGAACCATAGTTTTGGAAAATGAAGTTTAATATAAACAAAACTCTGTTTGAAGCCTCTTACAACAGGAGACAGACAATATTATATTGGTTTTGATGTTCCTTTTATAAGGAAGGGTTTATTAATATCTTCTCTAATTGAAGTGGTTCAGAGAATTGCTAATTAACATTTTAAAAGCACTATGGCATTATGTCCATTAGAAGTATGCACTCATGAGGTAAGTTTGCATATAGATCACATGGAAACATGCACGGTTTCTCACAGGTAATTCACATGAAAGTATATGTATGAGTGTGTTGCTTCACTGAAACTAGCTTATGCAGAGTGAAGATGCTATAAAGTAGTTAAGAATTAAGGGACGCGAGTAAGAACAGAATTATATAAAAAAAGAAAAGAGAATTAATCACAGAATCTCAGAATCATTTAGGTTGGAAGGGACCTCTTGAGATCATCTAGTCCAACCCTCTGCTCAAGCAGGGTCATCTAGAACAGGTTGCCCAGGCCTGGGTCCAGTAGGTTTTTTAATTTCTCTGAAGACAGTGACTGAACAACCTCTCTAGGCAACCTGTGTCAGGGTTTGGTCACTCTCGTAGTAAGAGAATGTTTTCTTATACTTGGGTGAAATTATGTAGATTTTAATTTGTGCCCATGATACTGTCAGCCTTTTTGTATGCTGCAAGCGTGCCTTGCTGGCTCATGTTCAGCTTGCTTGCCACCAGAACCGTAAGGTCCTTCTCTGCAAAGCTACTTTGTAGCTGGTTGGCCCCCAGTGTGTACTGGTGCCTGGCATTGTTCCTCCCCAGGTGAGAATTTTTTACCTTTCCTTGTTGAATTTCATGAGATTACTGTCAGCCCATTTTTCTAGTCTGTAGAGGACCCTAGGGATGGCAGCACGACCCTCTGGTCTATCAACCACTCCTCCCAGTTTTGTCTCATCAGCATACTTTCTAAAGGTGCATTCTGTCACATTATTTGGGTCAATAATGAAGATATTGAATGATGTTGACTACAGCATTGAGTCCTGGGATACTCCACTAGTTTGTGGCCTAGTTTCAACCAGTATTTTCAACAGAAATTAGTGCCACTGATCACAATCCTTTGGGCCTACTCATTCAGCCGGTTTTTAATCCATCTCCGTGTCCAATTATCTAACCCATACTTTGTCAGCTTGTCTATGATGGTATTATGGGAGACAGTGTCAAAGGCTTTACTAAAGTAAAGGTAAACAACATGCACTGTTCTCACTGTGTGCACCAAGATAATCGCCTCTTTGTAGAAGGCAATGAGGTTGATCAAGCATGATTTCTGTTTTGTAAATCCATGCTGACTACTCCCTGTCTCCTTGTCCTTCATGTGTTTGAAAATGCTTCCTAGGAGGACTTTTTCCATCACCTTCCCAGGGACTGAGTGATGTGCTCTCTTCCAGTCTTCAGGAACCTCTGCCAATTGCCAAGACCATTCAAAGATAGCGAAGAATAGCCTCATAATGATAAAAGACAGCTCCCACAGCACTTGTGCATCCAGCCTGTGGATTTATGTACAATCCCCATGGATTGATTCACATCCAGTTGGTTTAAAAGCCGCCTAACCTAATCCTGCTCCATCAAGGGTATGTCCTCCTTGCTCTAGAACTTCCTTCTGGTCTTAGGAGCCTGGGATTCCCGAAGGCAGGTGTTACTGGTAAAGACTGAAGAAAGCATTGAGTACTTTGGCCTTCTGTATGTCATCACCTGTTCTCCATCTCCATTCCTCGGCTATTTAACTGATAATTTTTCATGTTTTTCCATGCATGAATAGTCTTACCTCAGTTTGTCCAAAGAAAGAGCAAGCTCATAACTGCATCAAATTTATAAGATTAATTGTAAAAGTGATTTTCGAAAGTCTGAAATTCAAACTTGGATCATATAAATCCTCTCATTCTACTTTGGTTTTCTAAAGTTGTTGCCTTCCTTTTCTTTCTATGAAGTAATTCTGCAGGTACAGTCTGGATCAACAATAATGAAATTTTATGTTGATTCTATTAGGTTTTTTAATAGAACCAGTAAAATTAAGTACTGTGCACACTTGTGGGGTAGCAGTTGTGAGTTCTATTTTCCCTCAGGGTTTTTCCTGTGGATTTTCATCTCTGCAAAGTTTAATTACCATCTCAGTGCTGTCAATGCTGTTAATTTCTGTTCCAGACTTGTTTCTTTTTGCTAATCTAAAGCTATGGCTCTAATATGTTATGTGAATTGTGTTACCTAAAGACTCAGTATGGCTAAAATGGAGGTAATTATTTCTGAGATCTTTCCAGATATGACTTTCTAAATTATAGTGAGTAACAAAACAATCCTGACTTCCACTTAGGTCTGTAAAATGTTCTCTTTGATATGGGTTTCTTTTGCTCCTTCTGTAAAGCTGCAGACCATATCTAAACTTTTCCAGTGAGGTGCGCATGTCCTTTCTAGATACATAATCTTGCAAAGATTGTCCAACTACAATCACAGTCAGCATGTAACTCTTCGATGGGTCTTTAGTTTCCTGTTATATTCAATGCAGTTATTCATCATGCAGTCTATTATGATTACCTCAAGGACATAATTGTGTGTTCTCTATTGTACCTTATGACACATGGTAATGATAAAAGATCATTAATACATTATCCCAATGAAACCAGAATCTTTTTCAGAGTAATGTAAACAATCTAAGGCTATGCTGCATTCAAGCTGTAGATTTGTGGCAGTTTGTAATGAAGGTAGACAGGACTCGAAGTTCAAGACAAAGTCTCTTTAGTTAAAAAGACCCTCTGAAGACTGGCCATGATAGATGCTGTGAACAAATAGCTCATGTTTTAGTTGTATGACTTCCCAGCATGACACACTCAAGCAACAGTTATATTTTCATCTCCCTTTGTAACATGTGACTCTTCAGTCAAAGGCAGTCAGTGAGGGGAAACCAAGTGAGTTAAATTGGAATGAAAAACCAGAGACAGCTTAATGTTTTATGCTGGTCATAGCTTAACAATTTTCTGTTTCACAGGAGAAAGAAAAGGCCGAAACATTCACACCGGTTTACAGTTTGTGCACTCAGTTTAACCAACTTACTGTAATGAAATGAACTTCTTTTTCATCAGTATAAATAGAATTTCTTGAAGTAAAATACTGGCATAATGTGGAAGTTGTCATTTATCAAATCTCTATGTATTCTGTTGGCTATTTAAAACAAGTTGATGCATCAGGTTGATATGTAAGCTGAGATCAAGTATTTACCTCTGTAAGTATAAATTAATAATGGATTTAGGAATTTTTAAAAGCTATAATAGCTCTTCTTCGGCATTTTGTCTCTAAGAAGTGACATTACACCAAATCCATCTTGTAAAAGTGGTTGAAAAGTTCCACAGGTTTGCTGTTAAAAATGTACATTAAAATATGTGCAATGAAATTGAATCAAGATGTAATTTATGTTTATAGTAAATCATATCAGTTAATAATTTAAAAAATATTTCATTATTTAGATATGACATTAAATGTATAATAATGCATTTAAATAATACTTATAAGTAGTGAATATTATTTAGGAATCTTGGCATTAAACTATAGCTCCTTGTGGTTTAATTATATATATACGATTGTTTGTGTCAGAGGAATTTTTCTTTGGGATGAGATTATGACTACTCTTGCATTTAGATTATAGCAGCCTGTCATGTGCTCCAGGGGTTCAGGATTGTCCAGAGCATAATCAGAGACCTCATCAGGATTGTGTGTTATGTTGCTGCAATCAATGAGGTGAAAATAGGACAGAGAAAAGACTGGAACTGGGGGATGTGTTTTACAGAAGGAATTTTAAAGGCTGAAGGAAATTACTTTTTACTAGAACAAGAGGTGAATGAGGAAAGAAATATAAATAATTCACGGTCCGTCACCTGATTGGCATTCTCTGTGTACTGCCACTTGTAGTGTCCTCTGCGATAACAGATTTTAATGCTTTCTAGTTCTACCTTTTTTTTACATTTATGTTTTGGAATTATTAGAATGAAAAATTCTACTTGTTATTATAAAGTTTTCTATTACAGTGAAGGGACATATGGGACATTTTTGTATTTTGTATACAAAGAGGTTCTCTAAAGTAGTCCTAAGTGATCACTTACAATTTATTTGCTATCAGTACACAATTTAATGATTTTATCTTGGATAATTCAAAAATGCAAAGGTTAAGAGTTTAACTTATGAATAGGTTAGCTAGCATGTGACTGTTGACTCTCATTTCTCTTTAGCATGTTGGAAAATTATTGTGCTAAATTAGGAGTATCAGCCAGTAGAAGTCATTCCAAGTAGTTTGGAGCAATTACTAAAAAAATAGTTTTCTTTTTGTTTTAATTTTTTTCCTATTCAAATTTTAATGGCCAGTAAAAAGTTTGAGTTTAAAGGCTTTGCTCAAAGTTTATCAGAAAATGGGCTATAGTGTGACGCTATTTCAGATTTTCAGGATGACATGAACTTAGGAATGGGGTATATCTTTTGTTAAAGAGCTACATTTATGATAATTAAGTCCAGTGAGATTACTTTGCTCAGTAACAACTCCAAAATGAAATGGGTTTTAGCCAGAACAGGCTGAAGTCTGTTGTTTTGGGGTTTTTTTGGTAAATAAATTAAATTAAAAGGGGCGGGGGGGGGGGGTGGGGGGGGAGGATTGCCTCTCTTCCATGGTATTTCTGACCATATACTATTTTACTTTCAAGCTCTACTTTTTTTTCCACTCTACATAATCATATTTTAATTAAAGTAACGTAGGTGTTTCGTATGAGAGCTGTCATGTAGGGTGTGTTTGCATTGCATGTCTGGTTCATGCTGGCAATCCACTGTTTTTCCAGTTTGGTCTATGAGACTTGCTGGATGGGTACTCCAGGTGTTCAAAGAGTAGCTTAAGCTTGAACAATTCTTGCGTAGTTACAGTTGCTAAGAGATGTTTGCACATCTGTCAAAATCTTCGCAGCAGGGCTGGCTTTACACAGCTTCTCTCACCTCAGTGAGTTACAGCCATTCCACCCTTGAGGCACAGAGCAAGTAGCTTCAGCTTTCTTCATGTGGGTTAGGTGTAACTGTAGACTCAAAGGAGATTTCAGACTACAAAGCTGTCACCTAGTCTAGGTTCGAAGCATTAATAGTGTGGATAGTCAATGAGACAGAGCACAAAAGCAGGTTAAAATAACTTTGTAAAATAAGTTGCAGCTCTGTCATCAGAGGATTGAGTTCTCTTATGTGGAACTCACATTGAAATACATGTTAAATGTGCAAATTGGGCTGACAGCTGGGTGTTCCAACAGAACAAATGAAAGGTTTCTTGGAATTGAGGTTTGCTTTAACAGCTTTAACTGCTAAACACAACACGTAATGATACTAATACTTAAACAGTCATGTTTTTGAATAGTCATGGAAATATTTCCACCCATCCTCTTGGTGATGTGTTCATGAACTAGCTTTTTAGCATACTGCTTTGCTTTCTTACTCAGCGCTCATCTCTGCTACGCTCCCACAGCCCTTTCATTACTTTTTTCCTTCAAGAGACTTATGCTTTCCTACCTGTATTTTTTGAAAGAAGAAAGCTTATCATTTGCTTGTTCACAAGAAGTTATCTCTGCCACCCATTTCAATACCATGGGCAGTTACCTGTAAGATAATTCCACAAATGACAAGAAGGAATTCTGAATTACAGTTACCTCTTTATTCTGCAAGGTCTTTGTAATGGATGCAAAAGTGTGCAGAATGGATGCAAAAGTGTACTGAATGGATAAAGCACAATTTTGCATGCTCTAGGGTGTCTGAGGCACAGGCGTAGAGCTGGCAAATCTGACCCAAAATGATCCACGACTTTGTGGACTGCAGTAAATTTCAGCATCTAACATTCATTTAGATAACTGAATACCAATAATTGTGCTGTAAAATATGTGACAGCTGTTTATTGCAGCGGTGTTTTTATTTTTCATCAAGTTGAATTCCTCAAAATTGGATTTTAATCCTTAAAAAAAAATAATTTTTTTCTTTTACACACATCTGCATTTTGATCTGGAATCTCACTATACATTTCGGTACTTTGTAGTCTGTCTTTGCTCATTGTTCTAAAAATGGAACTCTTTAGTTCTGCGTGCTTTATTCTGAGAACTAGTAGTACATCCATTTTACATTTCTAGTTAAGTATAATTTTGTCATTGTCTCTGCATCAGTGTAGTAAGGCAGTTCATTTGACTTTTAAACCATAAAACTTAACAGACTGTGTGGGGATTTTCTGGAAAATGATTTTACGGATCTTGGTCCACTGAAATAGCACCCTCTTTTTGTAATCCTAGTAGGAAATTTGATGAAGTGAAACTGATGGCACTTCTTGGTGACACAAGTATAAGGCTCAGGAGGCTATAGGCTATAAGGCTTAGAGGTCTTTGGCTGATGTGCAGAATTTGCAGAACAGGTTTACTGTTAACAGGACTATGAACAACTGAAATAAAAAAAAATTATGCCTCTCATTTGGTTCCTTTGGCATCTACATGTTGAAGATGAAAAAATTTTAACATACCAAATATACCTTTTGTATGAATCAGAAATATGACTAATAGCATTTTGCTGTCACATCCATATAGTGGTATGTTTTTGCATGGCATATGTTATCACTATGCCTTGAAAGATAAAAACACCCTCTTCAAGAACAGTTCTGAACACCTGCTTAACTTGAAGCAAGCCTGAGAGCAAGTATGTGCTTATGGTCGATTTAAATAGGAATGCTTTCCAAACCAAACTTACATGCTGGATGGCCAACAATTGCCAAGTTGTAATTATATTTTTAAAGAAAATGTAAAACTGGCAGCCTTGAGGTTGCTGGATTGCAGCAGTGACTGGTATTTGAATCTGGTTTGTTAGCATGCCAGTGAAAAATTTCATGTGACAAAAATCCACTTGGCTAATGAACCACCTTTTAATTAGACCTTGAATTTTCAAAAGAATGCAGCCTATTTTTTTCCTCAGTAACGTAGTATAACTGCATGGAAGAGCTGCAAAAATTAATTGAATGACAGAAATATCTTCAAGTGAATTAAGCAGACTACTTGTTAGATGCTTAGACATCTAAGGCTTTATTTTGCTTTGCCAGACCTGACTGACACCAATAAAAAGGGCCAGGTTACATAAGGAAGAATGTTTTCTTCTAGTTCATAGTAGAACCCTTTGGGTTCAAGAAAGCATTGATAAAGCTATTTGTGGATCCTTCCGGTGGTTTACGTAGTTATTTTGATGGGTAAATGTTACTGAGCATGCATGTAGTACCATGTAGATGTTGTACAATTATCCATATACTAAGCCTGAAAAGAAGTCTTTCCAGAAAAAGCACTGTAAAGAAAAATAAAAAGCTGTCCTCAAACTTGACTGGTTTTTATATTTAAATGTGTCAGAGCTTGGACTGTGAAATGTTGCTTGTCGTTTCAACAGATACTTGTTAAAATATGAATAAATATAGACTGTATTAAAAGAAACATAGGTGGTAACTATTGATGTAAATTTATAGCTCTTTTTAGCATTGTTTCTGGTCAGTGATTTTAAGATAATTAGACAGTCCTTTATTGAGCCTTAGAGTAAAACAAAGAAAAGCAGTGTTGTGGAAAGATAGCTAGAGTAGCACATTCCCTCATGACTTCTGAAACCTCCTCCATTGTATTCTCCTATCATTTCCCTCTTTTTCACTATCCCAACAATTCCTTCAGTGCCAGTCAGTCGTCATCACTAACTAAAAAATCCATGTTGCCATGCTTGAGGATGCGTATCCTGATATCCGACCTGACCTCTCTGAGGTGCAGGAGTGCTTCGGTAGCTAATGTACTTCATATCATGCTATTTGGGGAACAGAGCTGTGAAGAACTGGGGAAAGCACTTACCGAGTAGTAAAAAGACAGATGAAATTCAAGGAAATGAATATGAAGCTGTGCACAGAAAAAAAATACAGTTTCACTTTGGATATAAAATGAAGCCAACCATTACCTTTCAGGAATGAGATCTTTGCGTCATGACTGATAGTTCCATGTAAATATTTGTTGAAAAATCAATAGCTTTCAAAACTGAAATTAAATGCTAGGAATTCCATGTATCTATTTGCGACTGATCTGAGGAGAAAGGAAAGAGGAAAGCTGAGGCAGTTTACCCTGATGAACATTTTAATCTAAGTTGTTCTATATTGGACTGTTCTAATATCAAATCTTTCAAATATATTTAGTGCATAGAATTGTAAACTTTCCCTTGCTGGGAAGCAACACTTACTTTTAAGGAACTATATATATCTTTCTTATCAGATAGATGAGAAGTGATTGATTGCTCTTTTCTAAAATTTTTCTTTATACTAATGAAGAGATGATCTCTCATTTTTAATGTCTGGCTAGTTAATCATGTTTCACCTACAATGGATTGAGAATTGAGTCTAGAAAACGTCTGGTTTTATGTCTACAGGTAAGAGTTTCAATCCTGTGACAGGTCAAAGGTCAGGTAGAAACAAAGGGAGGAATGATTTGCTTTCCTACGTTATGCTTTGGTCTGGAATAACTTTATTTTACATATTTTTGCTAATTTTTGTTTCAGTTAATAAGCTATGATCTGTGATATATTATGTCCACCTAATTCCCAAGTTCTGTATGAATATTACCTAGTTTGCAGGAGGCAAATATGATTAATAGCATTTTCTGAATATTGAATGTAGAACAAATCCACTGCTCCAGTAATAACAGGAAATTGTGAAGAACAGGACTGCCAAGACATATGTTGAGCCAGGATTGAAGCTCTTGAAAGGCTGTAATAAAACATATGTTTACTTTGGATGAGTATATGTGATTACTGTATCTCGACAGTCAATCAGTATTACCCTGACATGTCATTCATACACACTAAAATGTTGAGGATTGGTAGAACAAATATGGTAATTGTACAGCAACTTATCTGAATGGCCAATTTTCAGTTGGCAACTATTTTTAACAGGTAAAGAGAAGCCACTCATAAGATACCACCGTAAATTACAATTGAGCTCAGTTCACATGTTTTTCATGTGGAGTACATCTCACTACATGTTTGCAAAAAAACCCAAGATGCCAGGAAGACCATAAAAGTAAAGGAAAGAGTTTGAACCTTAATTTATTCAAAGAAAGCTAAAATGCTTTAAGCAATCCATTATCACTTCCACACCCCCATCTTTTCACAAGGGAAAGTATCTGCATAGTTGGCATAGTTTATTTTCAGAAGTACTGTTCACCTCTAGCCTCTTGTGAGAGCTATGAAAGCAGGGAATATTCAACAGCTATGAAAGTGAGAAAAATTGTCCACTGGTTGTATGTAACGATGAAGTCAGAAATGGTACCAAAGAAAAGGAATAAAGAAATTAATTATTTTTCTGCAAAATAATTGAGAAAGAAGACAGCCTATGGCTTGTTTTTTGGTTTAACTGCTTTGTTGTCCCATGTTTCATACAGCCAGTTCGTGATTAGCTGTGGCAAGTGGGGCTTTATAATGTCTTGAATGAAATAAAAGCATGGATAGTAATAAAAAAATGTGAAATAGGTCATTCAGTATTACCATTCAAGTGTAGTGGAAAGAATGTAAAGTAATGTCAGTGACGCAGCTCGGATTCTTATAAAACTCAGAAAAACATGTCTCACTTGTCTGTGAATATGGCTATGCTGCTTTCTTGATATTTTGGATTAATTGAAGCCCATTTGTGAATCATAGTGACAGCTATTTCACATGTTTAATTGATAGTTAACTGTAAGCATGTGCAAAAATTTTATGCTATCCAGAATAATTTTCACTAGTGAGGGGACTTGAACATATGTGAAAACTCAGTTCAGAGGATTTGCAGGATTGGTGATCTGTTCACTTTGCTCAATTTTCCTAAGACAGCAAATGCCACTATAGGTCTGTCTGTGCCTTTTACTTTATTTGATAGTATTTCAAACATCAAAATGATAACATTCAGTTGATAAATGCATAGCATGGTTTTGGAGTTGCCATAGGACTATGATGCACTAAAAAGCAATTCAGAGATACCCACATTAAAAAAAAAGTCAGCTGAATCTTTTGAAAGTTTGTGTGATGCAGACCATCTTCATTTTCTCATGACTGAAGCAATAGTAAAGCTGGATGTGTTGATGCCAGATTTGCGCGAGTGTGAACCAAAGTAATCTCTGTTAGCAGTATGCGCTCATGCTAACGTGACACTACTGAGTATCTTACCATTGCAAAGAGGTGTTCAGTTCTTGCTTTCTGTTTTTGCCTTGGTTAAGCAGAAAAAGTAGGTGTCAGTTGTCACAGAACATGTGAAATAGTGTCACTGTAGATATTTGGGAGATGAAATATGAAATAATTTTAGGTGTCAGGCTGGCTTGTTTGGTTCTTTTATGATCAGATTTAAATAGTAATGTGGCTGCTTATGCAGAAGAAGATGGTGATTCCTTAATGACTCTTAACTGTGTGATCCTACAGTTAGAGAAATGCATTTTTACAATTTCTCACTTATTCATTCATTACATTTTATCTTATATTGAATTCTCAATTCTTGGTGAAGTAAGGAGGGGGCTCAGCAAAACCACAACCATGGGCTGCCTTGGCCTTCCAGTGGGCAGACTTTGGCCTGTTCAGGACACTGTTTGAGAGAGAAGCAATGCTGAAGGGCAAAGGGGTCCAGGAAGGCTGGATGCGCTTGGAGAAGGAAATCTTAAAGATGCAGCAGCAGACTATCCTGAACCATCCAGGAAGATGATCAGCCTGGCTGAACAGGGAGGGAGCTTTTGCTGGCGCTCAGAAAAAAAAAAGGAGAGTTTAGCAGTTTTGGAAGAAGGGGCAGGCAGCTCAAGAAGAGTACAGGGATCTCATTAGGTCATGCAGAGAGAAAATTAGGCAAAAGCCCAGGTAGAACTCAGTCTGGCCACTGCTGGAAAAAATAACAAAAATGCTTTTACAAATACATTAACAACAAAAAGGGAGGCAAGGAGAGTCTCCATCCTTTATTAGATGTGGAGAGGAACATTGCCACCAAGGATGAGGAAAAGGCTGAGGTGCTTAATTCCTTCTTTGCCTCAGTCTTTAATAGTTAGACCAGTTATCCCCTGGATATCCAGCCTCCTGTGCTGGAGGATGGGGATGGAGAGCAGAATAAACCACTCATAATACAGGAGGAAGCAGTTAACAACCTGCTACGCCACCTGGACACTCGCAAGTCTGTGGGGCTGGATGGGATCCACCCGAGAGTACTGAGGGAGCTGGCAGAGGAACTTGCCAAGCCACTCTTCATCATTTATCGGCAGTCCTGGTTAACAGGGGAGGTCACAGGCAACTGGAGATGTGCCAGTGTGATGCCTGTCCATAGGAAGGGCCAGAAGGAGGATCCAGGGAACTACAAGCCTGTCAGCCTGACCCCGGTACTGGGGCAGGTTATGGAGCAGATGACCTTGAGTGCACTCATCAGGTATGTGCAGGACAACCAGAGGATCAGGCCCAGCCAGCGTGGGTTCATGAGAGGCCAGTCCTGCTGGACCAACATGACCTCCTTCTATGACCAGGTGACCTGCTTAGTGGATAAGGGAAAGGCTGTGGATATTTTTTTTACCTGAACTTTAGTAAAGCCCTTGACACTGTCTCCCATAGCATTCATCTAGGTAAGCTGGTGGCTTGTGGCTTGGACTGACATACTCTTCACTGGGTGAAAAACTGGCTGGGTGGCCAAGCTCAGAGTTGTATTGAATGGAGCTAAATCCAGTTGGTGGCCAGTCACAAGTGGTGTTCCCCGGGACTCAGTGTTGGGACCAGTCCTGTTTCATATCTTTATCAATGATCTGGTTGAGGGCATTGAGTGCACAATCTCAGATATTTGTATATATTTTATTATTTTTTTGTTATTATTGTTACTGTTAATTTTTTTTTTAATTAAAGCAGTAGTTTTTGTTT
The DNA here is from genome assembly GCA_033556795.1 of Tapera naevia. Lineage (NCBI taxonomy): Eukaryota > Metazoa > Chordata > Aves > Cuculiformes > Neomorphidae > Tapera > Tapera naevia. Next base: position 6,245,628 of record JAUMJJ010000023.1, read on the forward strand.
ACAACCCGCAAGTGTTTTTTCCTCTCATTTTCTTCTCCCCTTCCTCGTGGGGGTAAGGGAACTGGGAGCCCAACTGCACTTTTTTAGCTGCCTAAATGAACCGGGTTGGGGCTAATCTGTGGCATTTGGTCACAACAACCCCCAGCAACCCTACAGGCTTGGAGAATAGTGGCTGGAAAGCTGCCTGGTGGAAATGGACCTGGAAGTGCTGGTCGACAGCTGGCTGAATATGAGCCAGCAGTGTGCCCAGGTATCCAAGAAATCCAGCATCATCCTACCTTGTATCAGAAATGGCATGGCCAGTAGGAGTAGGGAAGTGATCTTCCCCCTGTACTTGGCACAAGTGAGGCCACACAATTAATACTGTATTTAGTTTTGGCCCCCTTGGTACTAGAGGGACATTGAGGTGTTGGAGCATGTCCAGAGAAGGGCAATGAAGCTGATGACAGGTCTGGAGCACAAATCTTACTGCTGAGGGAACTGGGGCTGTTGAGTCTAGATAAAAAGAGGCTGAGGGGAAGACCTTATCACCCTCTACAACTACTTGAAAGGAGGTTGTAGTGAGGTGGGTGTTGGTCTCTTCTCCCAGGTGACAGGTGGTAGGACAAGGGGAAATGGCCTCAAGTTGCACCACAGGAGGTTTAGATTGGATACTGAAGGAGTGGTCAAGTATTAGAACAGGCTGCCCAAGGAAGTGATGGAGTCACTATCCCTGGAGATGTTAAAAAAAATGTGTGAATGTGGCAGTTTGTGACCTGGTTTAGTAGGCATGGTGGTATTAAGCTGACAGTTGATCTCGATGATCTTAGAGATCTTTTCCAACCTTAATGATTCTGTGATTCTACTCTGATTCTATGATAAGTGACAGCCTTGTTTTCACTTGCCCACATTCAGTGCTCACAGTTAAATGCATTGACGGGCAAATTCTTAATATCAGGATTATTTTTTATTGCTTATATCCTAAAAAAACTGCCCTTCCAGATTAGTAAAGCTGTTTAAGTAGTTTGATTATGTACTTTGCCAAGAAAATCTTTCTCAGTGGTGTTTGTGGTAGTTACAGTGCAGTAAAATCTTCTTAATTGGAATCCCTTCACAGTCTATTTCTTCTCCTAATTCTCCAGCACCTTTTACTGTCTTTTGCCTCGCAGCTCTCCCTGCCTCTCTTCCTCTCGTCTTAATCCTTGACCCTGGGCAACTTTCAGCCAAATTATCGGTTTACTACTTCCTCGGCTTTGCCTCTCTGTTGGCATCTTGACTGGACCAAATGCTGTCACTGCCCCATTTCTTTCTGCCTTCTGTTCACTCACATCTCTCTCTCTCTCCTTGTACCTCATATATTTTGAGAAGTTTCAGTGTTTCTTTGGAGGCAATGCAGATCTTTCTCCATTAAAAACAGATTATTCTTTTCTGTCTCTTTTAGTCAGTAGCTGAGTCAGACTTGCCGTGTGTTGTTTGAAATATGTTGCCTCTTTCTTTTTTAAAACTGTCAATTCCTGTATACTGTGTTGTTATGTTTGTTTGTCATTAAGCACGCTGCTAAGCACAACAGTTAGGTTGATTCTATAGGTTGAATCCTTCCACCTCTAAAAGTATGGCACAGCTATATGTGCTAAGTTACAGGGTTAGGACATAAGAAGATCTTTAAAAAAAAAAAAAAAGTAAAACAATGTCAATGTTTAAATCCTTCAAATCTTTTTTTCACCAAACTTTCTTCTTGATTTAGCAGTTCCTGTATTTATTTTAAATATTTAATACCGAGCAGAAACATTTAATTATTATAATTAATTCCTCCTTCATTGGACAGTATCTGTGATCACTTTCCAGAAAAGCATCAAGCAAAAATGCACTATATTTTGTACCTTTTAATTTGTTCTAGATTATTGTGTATTAATCATTGCTTATGGAAGTATATACTGAGGACTATGTCTGTAACTTAATAGGTAGCATTCCTCCAGATGTGAATTTGGGACTGTCTGCAGTAGGGATAGGACAGATTACACGTCAGCATGAAGGCATGTATTTTGTTATATAATAAGCATTAAGTGTCATTGTAGACTACCCCTGAGCTGTTACTACTGCCTGTCACTTAGGTTTTCAATTCTTATGAATTCATCAGTCTTTAACAATTTCTTATAAAATTGTACATTTTGTGTGCTTATCTTAAATTGAGGTTTTTAAAATGACAGCTGAAATTGTTTACCTACTTGTGAGAAACAGGGGGAAGAAAAATGTTGGTTTACAGGAAAAAAATTGGTTTTTTTAAAGAATTTGAAGGAAGCTGTTAATTTTTTTGGAAGATAATTATTGTCAGAAATATATTTTTATCTTTCCATCGAACATGGCTAAGTAACAGGACTTAAAAAAGCAAAAGCATTTGCACGTGCCATTGAGTCTTATTCTTACTATTTTTTGCAAACTACTACATCTGCAGGATCCATGTTCCATCCAACCTGTGCTGTTTCTTCCTACCACCACAGGCCTTGGAAATGTACAAGAAGCTATGAGTTCTCATTAAATGAAAAACAAGAACTGAAGCAGAAGTAAGGAAAGGTAACCAAGAAAAGGAGCCTTTGTTCAAGCTCATTCTTGAATCAATGACTTGGCTATTAATTCCCAGAGGATAGATTGACACCATATATCAGTGCAGAAATATCCCAACTGGTGTGGAGTTCAGTTGGTGTGCCTGCATGATATAGTCTATAATCAGGAAGAGATATTAATTTATGTCTGAAACTGGTATATCTATATACTACAGCTATATACTGTACAGTACAGCTATGCAGGGGTTTTTAGATGCAAAGCTCCATTGAATAATTATGAGTACTATTTATTAGTGCTATTAGTACTATTAGCTATTAGATTAGTTGTATTGATGCTACTTCTTCAGAGATCATTCCAGTTGCATGTAGAAAATCAGTGTAACAAAACTTTTTGTGAGAGCTTACAGAAGAAAATGATCTCACTGATCTCTATATAAGTGGATTCTCTAAGTTGATTCTGCCCATTTACAGCATGTTGTCACTCTTGTTCAAGACGGCCTGCTTGTTAAAGCCCATCTGGCCAGTGTTGCTAATGAGGTTGTAGAGAGCAACAGACACCAGCTGTCAAATCCTCACTGCATCTCTTCAGTTCTTCTAGACTGGTGACAAAATGGGTTTTGTCCCCTAAGGTTAAAAAAGACTTTTTTTTCCTCTAGGAGTCAACAGTTAGCATGGTGTGATCCTTTAGCTACAACACCTTGTGTATTTTGTCTATCATGGATGTTAAGTAAGATTGCTGCCCATTGTCTTTGTTTCCTGATTTTCACTTTCAGGCTATCGTGTGGCCTCCTCTGGGATAACAGGCAGAAGAATGTCAAGTGCAATGCAGTGTTATTCCGAGAGAAGGAGGAGGAACAGCACTGTCTGTGTGGTGTACCTCTCCTTGTCATCCTCCTCCTGCTCTCAGTGTAGTTTTCCACTGATGAATCATACACACCAGGGTCCAGATATGAATAACACACTCAGTGTTAATTAGTTTTGTGGCTATCAGTAGTGTCCCTGGTTATCTATATAGGCTATTCTTTTAACTGTTGCTTATACTACTTTTGCGCTTTGCTATCCATACTTCATTAATTCCAATCTTAATACTTGTACTAAAAATCTTTATATAACATTTGTGCAATGTAAAAGTGACCTAAGTGACTTCTGCAAATAGATTCATCAATGCTAGAGCTTAAGTTTTCAACATTCAGTGTGTTAAAAAAGTAGATTATTTAAAGTTGATCCCATTACATATGTCATGTTTTTTCACTTATCTAATGCCCAAACCAAATCTTGTCTGTGGTGACTTTGTCTTTCTGATAGTTAACACAAGAGTGAGAGCCAGTGGGTAAGATGAAATAGTCTAAAAATCATATGAGAAAAGTAATGTAAACAGTTTAAGTCATTAAATAGCTTATCGTATTTGCTTAACCTGCTGACATTGTGGCCAGGGACTCTTGTAGCCTCTAATCCTGGCTTGCTGCCTAAATGCTGTTAGCTTTCAGCTGTAGCTTTTTGTCTGGGTTTTCTACGTCTTTCTTTATTCTTGTTGCACTAGTGACATACTTTTAATCTTTTCAAAGACTGTTGCTTGCAAGGTCAAATCTTGCTAAGCAAAATAAGGAATAAAGAATTTAAACATCTGTCCCATCTGCCCCCTCCACATTCCTTTAGCTCACTGGCTAAGGCTACAATCAGGAAACCATTTGTGAAAAGACAACAGTCAAACACTCTCCACACAGCAGACAGCAGTGTGCTTCTGGTTTTGGTAGTTGCTTTATAATCTGTAACAAATACAGTATGTACTATGATGATATAGAAATTACTTCAGGTAGTGAAAGAAACTGCTTAAACTGATTTTGGGAAATGATCTTTATCTATTTTGGAACCCCACAAGACATTTAGCATATGTTTAATACCAAAAGCGTATGTGAATTATCAGATATTTCAAAGCCTTGTGTAGTCTGTAATTTTTGTATGTCCAGAAATTGCGAACTTGGGAAGTATTGTATCATTAATATATGCTGATTGGGTATTTAACTAGATTACTTTGGATATTATTCCAATCTGGAAGTTACTGCGAGCACAGAAATTCTTTGGCATTAAAAGTGAGCCTTTCACTAAAAGTTCCTGACAGTACTGCTCAGAACTTTGACCTGAACATTGATTGTGCGGTTTGACTGTGGACACATGAAACTCCTTCGGGAATAGTAAGAGAGTAAGAATTTGCGCTGAAGTACCAGCTGCTTCTGGCATTATGTCCTCTTGGGGTTTTTTTGTTTCTTTGCTTGTAATGTCAATTGTCAGTGCTTGGAGAGCCTCTTTCTTGCATCCGAAAGCAAGATTTGTCTGGAAAGTGATAAGGCAGGTCCAGCTTATTATTTGCTCGGTGTAACTAAACTTCTTAAATTTGAGTACATACTAAGGCAGTACACTGAATGGGGTCAAACTTCAGTAGCTTGCAGGACTGTATCCTAATTCAGCAAATATATTAAGTATATTCCGCACTTGTTATTAGAGTTCCAGTTCCTGAGGTTTCTTGAGCATTTGTTGGATGGGTGCACAGCATTCAAACTTAAATGTGTTTTGCTCATCTTTCTGCTTGTGATGTTGCTCTTTGTTTTTTCCTAGTTGAAATTGTATTTGTTCTTTTACACTAAACTAGTGGTAAGTATTCTATTTTTTGTTATTAGCGTTTGTGCTGTTAGGGTTTGAGGAGCTTTTATTTATAACAAATAGATTGAGGTGGAGAAAAAATAGTATAATATATAACTATTCCTTTAAATGTAAGCCCTTCAAAAGAAAGTTTATAAATCAAATTCAGCGTCACCAGTCTAAATAGAAAGTTATTTTATTGCAAAATAATGAAATTTATACAAGTAATGTATGGGATTCAATAGACGTGACTAATATTTCCTAGATCATTCTCATGCAGTTTTTTAAAAGCTTCAGATTGTATCAAATGTTTTTCAGTTGATACACTCTGCATTGAGAAGTTGCACGAATGTTTTTCACAAGAAAATAAATATTTTGTATTTCATCCACATTCCTGTGTCTGGTGATTGTACACTCCAATTTTCTAGGCCAAAGAGGTTTATCTTCACTGCTTTTTGTTGTTCTTTTTAATGTTAAAGGTTCATGTCAAGGCTATGTACAATTTATCTCCTCCTGTGGGAAGACGTCCTATTTTGAGTTCACATTTCAGAATAACACACTAATCTTTATTTGGTGGCTAGAGAGTGAGATCTTAATTTTACTTAGTAATAGATTTTTCTGTTAATAATTGGGTGGATTTGAAGCCACTTAAACATTTTTCTCGATTATTAGCAGTACCAATTGTATTTACTGTTTGTTAGAAGGAGTAGTACACAACCAAAAGACAATAAATGATTGATTGTTTGGGATATTGATACTCCAGGAGCTTCTAGCTCTCTGAGCATTACAAGGGCTTCAGTCCTCAGCTGCTAGTGCAGGAGGTTGCTGTTCCAGGTCTTTGTTCCTACACTCGCCGCTGTCAGGGCTTTGATTAGGAATTGTTCTCAGTACTGTGCTACTCAGGCTTCTTTGTTAGAGCAGTATAGCAAATAATAGCAGGCCTAACATTTACTTTTAAAATCCACAATTTGTCATCATGCAAAAAAAAATCCTTAAATGTACTGTGGCAATCTTCAGCAAGGATTTTCCTAAGCTGCTTGTAGCACAAATCACCTCATGCTCCAATACAGACAAAATTGAAATACAGGAAGCAGGAGGAAAGATGACAAAAAGTTGCATATGTCTTCATTCCCAAAGACAGCACTTAGCATCTCTCCTCTTTCTCTAGTCTTGCCCTTAACTACATTTTTCCTTAGTGTTAGGAGGATTTATTAGTCTACCTGGTGCACAATGTTCACTTTTCTGTACAGAAAGTTACATGCTGCTTTGTGTTCTATTCAATACAATAGAAAGGATGGTATTGATACTAAGATTTCTTCTCACTCTTCTCTCGAGTCTATCGAAGAGCAAAGAGATTCCCTCTATTTGCTTCCTTCTGGAAAACTAAAAGAGAAGGAGAAGGGCTCCATCTAGAATTTTTAATTCCTTTTCAGCTCTTCCTAGTTTTTTCCCTACATATTCCTAATTCTTAAACATCAAAACAGAGTTTAACTCCAGAAAAACAAATCTCAATCCTCTTGTCAGCTACCTATATGGGAATATTGGATGCAGAATTTATATGTTCATACAAAATTAATGTATTTTTATACTAACAGATCTGAGATCCCACAGTTGGCGTATTCATGGAAGTGTGCAATATAATCTGTCTACAGAATCTGAACCTGCTAAGACTACTTCTAATGCTGCTGTTAAACTGAAATTTATTAAATTGGTGTCTATAGCAACGAAAAGAGAAATTTCAAACAGGAAAAATCAGGAGGCATTTACTTCTTGGTTCTTCATTTAAAAAGAAAGGTCAGGTAAAACGGATGGATCATAAAATCTGAGGTGCATACAGCAAAAACGTTTTGGTAAGATCTGCATATTTTGTATTTCCATATTTTTACAAAATGTTGACTTTTCAGCTGAGGTTACCCACACATTCCACCAATGCTTGCAGTAGCACTGGTCAAGCTTAATCAGCTGGGGCAGGGAAGTATATGAAAGATTGTTTAATGTGCTGTGACTTGCTGATGTGAGATCTTACAACAGCTAAATCTCTACAGTAATATCATTGTCTTCAGTCAGTAATATCTTTAAGTGCTCTAAATGTAGTTTTGATGTTCAGTGTTCAGCTCTACTGTCAAAATAGCATCTTTAATTAAGCAACTGTGCTACATAGACTATGTCAGTTCTGTGGTCCACTTGCTGAATAAGTCTACTTGTTAATTTACTTTTCTTGTTTGTTTCTAAGATTTAAGACCCCCCAAAACCTTAAAGGTCCACAAGGCTTAACATTCTGACAGTTCCCAAATGGTGTTCAAAGGCTTAAATTTTATTTTATTTACCTTCTTTTCATTCCTTCCAAGAGGCAAGCAATGAACACAAGTATCTGATTAATAAGGTTTTCTTTATTGATGCTTCATATATAAAAATGTTTGTAATATTTAATCAAATAGACAATAGAATTGTACATTACATAGGAATCACCATACAAAAGGAGTAAGGATTAGATTTATATTGTGTGTGATAAAACAAAGCAATCCAGAAAGAATGGAGTGCAATTAAAAGAGTGATATCTAGAATGACCAGTTATCAGGAAACAAAACCTAAAAAGATACAATGTGAACTTGTCTCAGACTTAAATGTGTTGTGGTTAAGCAACCTCTGTTCCCACAGGGGATAGATAGTGTGACCATTCCAAATTCCTTGGACTAGCAAAAAAAAACGTTTGAGAAGCTGGTTTTTTCCCCCAAATTCTGTGCCTGAGACAGATGAAAAAGTACAAACAGGCTTTCTATAGAGAGAAATTGCCCAGAGAAAATACTATGTCCCATGGAGACTCTAAAACTATGGATTCCAAAATGGCAACTTAGTAGAAATGTATTGCGTGTTATCTATCCAATGTGCCTGTTTGCTAATTTGAGAGATTGTGTTTACTCTGTATGACAGAAAGGTGTAATTTGTACAAAAAAGAAAGGTGTAATTACCGTATAATTTTGTAAGGTTCAGCATAGGACTAGAGGGTTTAGGAGATCCTGGATGTTCATTGTCACAGACTGATGATATAGCTGTATCTGTATGCCTGAGGTTTCAGTGCCTAATCTGTCTTGCCATTAAATTTAATAAGATAAAAATGTTGGTTTCTTAAACTTGCAAAGTCTGCGTGGTAAGCGTTGCCAAAATTAAATACTTGTTCTTCTTGCGTTTACTTTGCTCTGTCTTCCATTCCCTTGGGGCAATAGGTGGCAGCAAATCTTTATTTGAGCACTCTTTCTACCTGCAGTGTTAGTAGGAGGCACTACATAACTGGTATAGCCTGTAAAACCTGAAAGACAGTTGGAGTAGCAATTAGACTCTCTTTGAAGCCTTTTTTTTCAGAGGAAAAAAAAGATATTGACAAATCCATTCAGTTGACAAAAGCATAAGCGTATGCATTTTTAAACTTCGTAAATTAAGCCTATGGTTGAATGGATAGAAATATGGATCTATGCATATTTATGGATACAAATATAAATATATGGATATAAATATATATTTAACCCATATATCCTGTATATATCAAATATATATATATCATTTGGAGATATATATCCATATAATAAATGGATATTATAAAGATATGTAGCAAATAGACCTAATTAAACCCAAATTACTCTCTGAAATTATAGAAACAATCTAAATTTCCACTTTGTGGATTCCAGTGGATTACAAATTTTTAAAAAAGATGTTTCCTGGATAAGTGTAAGTAGCAGCAAGATCCATCTGTCTGAGCTGTCAGATTGGTGAACTTAAGGGAAAAATATGGCCAAGTATTTAAGAATTTGTTTAAAACAGAATAGTTAGACAGATGGTTAAAGTTCTTTTTCATATTCCTCTGTCTGCTGAGGTGAATGGGTCCCTTAGCGTAGAAGTGGGTTCATGCTAATGGTGCATGCAGGGAAGAATGGGATCTTCAGCTAGCGGGGTAAACCCACAGATAACAGAACATTAAATAGTAATTGGAATAGGGATGAAGAATTGAGTCTCAATAACAGACTTGTGTACAGTCTCCTAAGATCAAAAATACCATAAATTAATATGTTGGTGCATAAAGTTAAATTTGGACAAAATCTGAATCTTTGCAGCAGAGGGAGGTACTCGTTTTTCTAGCAGCCCAGAAAGCATTTGGCAAGGTGGACCGTTCTTAGCTGTGCCTCAGTTAATTATGGAAAATAGCAGCTGCTGCAAAAAGAAATTCTGCATGTGGCTTCTTGCTACAGCTCTGTTTCACTTATGAATCAGTGAAAATAGTTAGTGAATTTTAGCTATAATATGGATACACTACCATATATAAATTTTCTCTTTAAGCAGTAGGTGACCTAGACTAGACAGAGGCAACATGGATGAAAATGATTGATTCAAACTGTCTGCAGAATGCAAATGTAGTCAAGCTGAAACATTGAAGGTAGTCCTGAGCAGGGTGGGTAACCAGTGAATAGGTAATTACAAAACCAAAATGAATTCCCAAAGAGCATTGAATTAAAAATGGTAGTATATCCTGGTTTTTACTATGTATATTTGAATTTTTTGTGGTTTTAATGCTACATTGTTTTATAGAAACGTGTATGGTTTTTATAGGCTATATGACAAGAGTCCATTTTTATTTCAATATGAAGTCAGTAGATAACCACAAAAAAGTGTTTGCCACCGCTACGTAATAGAAATCAGGAGAAAAAGGTAAAAGCTGGCATGATAAGTTTGTTAGCATGACACAAATAATGTCAAATTACCTTAACAATGGTGTTTTTTTACTTTTTCTTCTCCAGTCACCTGGAACTTTCTTTCTGTTTTCCACCTGTTCAAATCTTTTAATTAGAGTAGCCAAAGGTTACTGGGCTAAAAGTATGGAGCAATAAAGATGAGGTGAAAACTGAACGGATACATTTTATTCGGCTTATTATACTACAAAGCATAATATTTGCATTTCTGAACTTAAAATTTTCTAAGTATCAGAATGACTTACATAATGATGTAAGGGCCAACAAGAAAAATAGTTTATCAACTGTATAAAAATATACAGAAAAGAAATTATTTAGAAAGTCAAAAAGCAATCTCTGATTCTCTTTAGATACCTGAGTATGTGTATTTGAATATCTTGAAACAGCTTCATATTATATGAAGTGCATAATTTCAAAAAGTGTAAAGTGTAAAGCATTTCCCTTTGTGGAAATGCTGTCTTTTGATAAGATCTCATTCTGAGATTTTGAGTATCAATAATAACTGATTTCTGCTATGGATTTTATCAAGTATTGTCATTTACTATGCTTATTGATACATTGTGGCAGTTAAATTATTTGGAGCAACTTTGAAAATAAGCCTGTATTTCAGCAAATGGGCTTCCAGATTCCAATTTTAGTGACTCTTCTTTAATGTGTTTTTTGGAAAGTAGAGAAATAAATCAAATTACAAAATTGTAAGTGTGGTTGCTTGTATAATGCTAAGCTACTATATACAGCAGCCAGGAATTGTGCTAGTGTCTGAATTCTTCACTAGAATATTCCAAGATGGATGGATGTGTCTGTACATATGAAAGAGCATATATATCCTAGGGGATATGAAAACAGGTATATATCATGTCAGATGTTAGACTTCGGAGAACACACTGACTTCATGGAATTCCTTGGTTTTCTCATTGCCAAATTAGAGGCTATTATGCAGCAAAAGGTTTATTACTATTTAGCGGGACTAATAAACCAGGGATGCTGTAAACAGAAGGGAGAGTGCTGGGTGGTTGTAGTGCATGACACAGAGGTGTGTGCTCTTGGTTCTCAAGTTCTGCTCTTACTGTTCCCACTAAATTTATGCCTATTTTTTTGTAACTAAACCATTCTAAAACTAAGTTAATAGTATGTTAAAGTTACTGGAGCAAGGTGAAATGTTAAGTATCACTTTTGACTGAAAGACTGATTTTTATGCATTTGATATAAGGGATTAATTTGGATTGATGCAGTCCCCACTAAAGCTTTGCTTAGCTAATGTAAAAAAAAAAATGTCATTTTAGTCTATTGACCTTATTTAGCTTAGTTTTATATTTCACAGCCACTTCTGAAATATGTGTATATAATAAGTACATTCAGGGAGGGCAAATAAGAGTGCCTTAGCAGAGGAGGTGAAAACTCAATATCTCCTTATGTACAGTGTGTGTTTGGGAAAGACAAGCACCCACATTTTTGCTAGATCTGTCCCACAAAACTTAAGCACAGAGAGATCTTTTCTGAGTGAAAACAGAGTATGTACCCCATATACACTATTCTTTTTTGTTTTAAATAAAGAGGAGAACTATAAGTGATGCATATTAAAGACAGATCATAAAAGCTGCATGTGCTGGTAGTGTTTACTACAATTTCAAACAGATATAGAGCTTTATATATGCAGGAATTATCTGCAAATATATGCAATAATTTTATTTTATTTCAGTTTATTTAATTTAATTTCATTTCACTTTGGCATTCCAATAGGGTCTGCTTTAAAGGATGACTTCACTGAACAACTGACTAATTTGGATGTGGCAAACAGAGATGAAGATACTTGGGTTTTGGATTGCAGATTGGGGCAGTCAAACCCATTTGCTCATTCAAGTGAGAAAGAGAAAATCAACAGAAATGTGTTACATTTGAGCCTGGAACTGAATGTGAGTAGGACTCTATTCACCCTATATTGGATTTTGACAAGCATTTATTATATACAATTAGATTTCTGGTATGTCTAAAACCGTGTTCCAAAATATCTGACGAACTGCAAAGTTTTGGATGGGATGCAGTGTTCCGGATGGTTTGTGAGTCCATGTATCTATATGCGGCTAAGCCTGAGAGCAATACATACAGAAAATTTTTAAAATTATATAAATGCATAAAGATATATAATGCATCGTTTCTAAAATCATGATGGATGTTTAGTTTAAGGGTTTTTTTGCTTCTGGAAATGGATTGCAGGAGATGACACAGATAAGAATAGGAATATACAAGTCAGCGAGCAATGTGTGTGTGGAGGTGTGTGAATGTGTGCACCCGTGCACGTGTGTGTGTGTGTGCATGAGCAGGCGTGTGCACAACTCAGGACAGCTGGGAGACATGCTGTTGCTTCTCAGAGTTTTGGAGCAGCTAAACTGGCACTGGAGTCAAACTGGCCATGTATTTGACACAAAAAAGTTTCTAAACTTCCTGGGATATAACAGAGTGAGGCTTTAGATGGCAACTCATTTTGATCACAATGTGAGACACTTGCTCAACATGGCCCAACCTAATCTAGCTGGAAATACTCCTGTGATCCTAGGATGAGCCGTAGCCAGCCTACAGACAGACACGTTTTGGCAGTAGTTTTCGAATTGGAGGGAGAAGGAAACAGAATGTAGTAGAAGATGAAGAAACGTGGAAAAGATAGAATGGTTGAAAGAAAAGGTTTTAAAGGCTCTTCTGCATAGTTTGTGCAAAGAACACTAACACAATTTGTGTAACAGTGACATCTATTGGTAGAAATACTGGAATTGATTTAGAAGTACACTGAGAATGCTTTTGATGATGCTTATGCTCACCATTGCTATTCTAGTCAGCTTGTTATAAAGTTGATTTCTTGACATTCAAACCTGCATTTCCTAAAATAATTCATTAGAATTGTGTTTTAGTACTGTGAAGGTACAGGTTTATTCTTGTGATAAGATGTTGAGGTAAAAACAAATACTGAAAAGTTATATCTGCTACATATATATGTTAAAACAGGAACAATCCAGTCCTTGAGGATACTTTTGTCTGCATTTACAAAGTCCTTGTATAGAGCAAGAGAAGTTCCAAATCGAAAGCCATTTAAGAACAATAATTTTAGTAAAATAGGAGATATCTAAGATTAGTAAGCAGTTTGTTTCAATTTTTCTTACTCTTTCAAGCAGCATTTTCTATCTAAAAATCTAATTAAGAACATTATGAGAAAGGAAATTATTTACATTTCTTGTAGTTAACAAGGAAGAATACTTATTCCACTATTTCTAAGAGGCTCAGAACAAAAACCTCAATTTCTGTAAAAAAGAGGTACATCAGCCATGGGCTGATGGGCTTTTGGTGACTCACCAGTACACTGTCTTGCAGCTCACTACCAATGACTCTTTCTTGAAAGTCTTTCAGAAATGAACACCGATCTGATTTACTTGCAGAGCCCTTGCATCTTAAAAACTATTTTTCTGTCTGAAGTTGAGTCCCTGCCCAAATGTGTGGCAAGGGATTGGGGGAACAGCTGCCAAAAGAACAGTAGTGAGAAGGCTAGTGCTGCCATCAGAATCCATTTGGACTGCAGAGCTGCTATAAGCAGCCTATTAGAAAGATAATGGCCAAAAACAGGCTGCATGAGTTGCTCTGTTGACAGTAATCCATTCCCAGATATTGTCTTCCCTGTACGCTCCTCAGACTGGACAGCAAGACAACTGAAGTCAAAAGATGTGCTTGTGTCTGAAGAGCAATTCTGAAACAAAGATGATGTTTCCAAGCAATAACAGCTGAAATGGACCAATTTATTTACTCACAGCCACACTACATTAAGTTATGTTGTCTATGGTCCTTCCTCCTATTAGGGAAAAAAAGTTCAGCCTGACTGATCAAAAAGTTAGGCACTGCTGTTTTAAAATGTGATTATATTCATAATAGTGACAATGTGAAAAACAAAGCTTACTGAGTAGCTCTGCTTTCCATGGATTAGACCCATCCTTGTAGAAATGAATAATATATTTGTATATATGCATATATATACACTGATACAAGAAGTAGTTACTGCTGCAAAAAGTAGAATATTCTGATTTAAGCTAAAGTAGAATTAGTTTTGTAAATTCAGTTAGGTCTCCTATAAGTAATTCTATTTTTTGAAAGTTAGACAAAATGTCCCTCTGATAGCATGTTTATTTCCTAGCATGTTTTTTCAAGCAGGGTTTTTCCAGACACTGTTCTTTTCAGAAATGATAACGTCTTATATTAAGTATGATATGTTTGACCTTGCATCTAAAAATGCAAGGTCAGAGAGAGAACTGGCTCCAATTGGCAGAGATCTGCCTGTTGTGAATTTCTAATAACATTAAAATTAATCCATGGGCAAATTTATACACAATGAATGTAGGTGGGAAACATATTCTGTAACTAGCTCTTATCTTGTTACGCGTGATTGATGACATCATTCCTCTGTGCATCCAGTGCTGAAATAAAGGGTGATGGCTTTCTAGAACTCCAAAATGAGTCTTAGAGATTTTATTTGTCAGCATTTTCAGTACCAATACTAGTCTTTGCTTATGTTATTGTAAAGATGTTTCTACGTTTCTGTAAATTGGAGTGAGACAGATAACGCAGGTGAGGAAGAGCAGAATGAATTCTACTCTGACAGGAATTTCAAATGCACAAATGCAGAAGCCTAAAAAAAAATCCTGCACTACACTTTAAATCTTAGTTTGAGTATGCTGCCTTCTCATTCACAATCCGGGAGAGAGAAGATGTAGAGATACGGAAGATAATGAAACAAAATACAAATGCAACTCCACCCTATTCTTTATACAGCATTTCATCTCAGATAAAATAGCACATAAATGGGATGTGAAAATGCAGCTAAAATAACTACTAATAACTAGTAATTACTTAAGAAATTCTTGTAAATTTTTTTACACTGCCTATGTGTATTGTATTTTATAAGTTTTTTTGTTTAATCTTTTAACTATTACATCTACTTACTGTAGATGGAGAGCAAAAGGCCTGTTGAAATGAAAAGAAAGTGAGAAGAGCAACCTAGAAAAGGAAAGCACAAAAGGAAAAGATTAAAAATCAGTTTCCACACTTTGTTACAAGAAGTACTGGCCTTTGTGCCTTAATGAACAAAGATCTTACTCAGTTTACTTACAGAGTTTACAAGGATCTTCTGTTCCCTGTCTTTGTTACTTTTCTGTGTTCTCGTTTTAACCGACGAGATCTGCCAGTACATCTCATCTACAAATTCTGCCTCAGAGCTAACACTGGATTTTCATATAATGGGTTTTACAGGCTGTTACATACATTTTTTTTGATAAAATATACCCTCCTTTCAAGACAGGAAGCAGGCTTTCTTCATGGGTTTTCTGGTTTTATAACCATATAAGTGTTAGTCTTTATTTCAAATTCTCTAAAGTAGTCCATATCTCAATGTCAAGCAGAATTTTGATGAAGATGTTGAAGTCCATGTCGCGTTACTATAGCCCCTACACCAAATGTGCCCGGTGCCCACGCATTCTGTTAACATTATGTAATGCTGAATTTTTATAGGAATTATCATATCTATGTTTCTATTGCTACATCTAAACTTACTTACTTATATTCAAAGTGATTTATGTTGGTGGTACCCAGATCCTCACACTTCAGGAAAATTGCTCACATAACGGTCTATAGCCAGACAGCTGATAATGATGAAAATCCAGGATTTACAGGTTTATTTCCATCTTCTCTGCCTTTTCTGTTTTACAGCATTTAAAGAGTTAATGGGAGATAAACAGCAGGAGACAGACTAGAGAGCTGGAGAACGTTAAGATCGTTATCAGTCAGCACTGTAAGGGCTGGGCCGGGACAGGGCAGAGGGCAGGACAGTGTCAGCCTTGCTTCAGATCAGTTCCAGCCGCCTGAGCCACAACCACAGCCATCTGCTTCACTTGGCTGTTCTGAAGCCTGATACTATTTGTGCATATTTCATTCTAATTTCAGGAACTTACACAAAATTTTCCCAATTTAAGGCTCTTTTTGTTGAAATGAAACAGTAGAATGTTTGTTTTCTATACAGTTTAGCCACTTGGCTGTTTTGTAGAACATGTCTTCATGCTTTGTTCATGTTTCTCTTTTTGCTATTATCGTGATCTGAAGAGGCAATCTGAAGAGATACGAGGTCAGGAAGCGTTGAGCCCTGCCGTATGATAGTGATAAAAATTAGATTACTTTATTCTGGCTTATTATGTGTTTTCACGAAGTAGGCTTTAAAACCTACTTCAAGGGAGCTCTTAGGCACCTCAAAAACAGAACTGGAGTGAGCTGTAGGTGTGACTTATGTCTGTGATGAAATGTAGGTCAGAAAGGGTGTGGATTAATAAATGTACTTTAAACTCTAAGGAATGATTGCCCTTTTGTATAATTAATACGTTGACTGCTCTGAAAGTTGCTATGACCGGTTTTAGGGGCTTTTCTGAGGCACCAGAGACTTGTCAGTTTTATTAAGAAACTTATAGCATTATCATAACTGATTTTTTCTAGAGATTTGGAAGTTGTCTCTTCCTTCAGATGCAGTAATACAACCTGTTCAGAAAGACTTTCCTTATGAGATAGATCCACCCAGCATTAAAACACTTCTGCCAGCAAACAGGCTCTGTCTCATTTGTACATCACAATATGATAATTTCTATCTTGTGTAAGAATATTAAGGGCACATATCAATGTATATATTTTACCCAGAAACACTCTTATTTCACTGCCGGTTTTCCAGTCCCTGAACAGGAGACTGTCCACTAGGATGATCATCAGGCTGTGAGAAACAACTCTTACAAAAGCGTTACGTGAGGCTGGAGATTTATGGATTGCATTATGAATTTGAGAAGTTGGCTGGCTGGCTTCCAGTTTTTGCTCATTTCTCTAGGGACGAGTTCCTTTGTTTGTTCTAATGGTCAAAAACCTTAAAAGTTTTTCTCACTCAAGTTCATTAACAAGAGAAGAGGTACATACAAAGCAGTATCATTTTCTGCAGGCTTATGAGTTTACCTCTGATTTTATAAGGTATATTTCTGCTTCTGGAGTATTAACTATTCAGTGTTCAGCTCTGGGTTTTCTAGCATCTCAGTACATAACATTGCATAATTTGGCCTGATGCTCAAAGTATCATCCTTTTCACCTCTAATTTGATCACTGTCTCATAAATTTTGTTGGAATGTTGTCGAGATGTACACTGTGGTTTTGCTGCTTTTAAGTCGACTTTTAAACTAAACTTCTCATACATACTATTAAATCTTAAATAGCTAGATAGTGGCTATTTTCAGTTACCTGCCTATGTACAATATTCATAGGATTGTTACATCTTGGTGACTGTAAATTATCGCAGAGAAGTGTCATTTTAAGTGTGGGTTGTCTAAATAAATATTTTGACATAATCTGAATGACTATTTTTAGTTTAAAAAGTACCGTGAAGTTGTTCATGTAGATATATTTTTGTTAGTGACCAACAAAACTGTTTTTAAAAAAATATCATTTAATGTTTATGCATCAAAATTTAACAAAACCCCAAATAAATAGGCCCATAAATAAATAAGCAATATATAACAATAGAAATTACCAGGACAATGAAGAATTAGTCCTGTGATTGAATTTAAAAATAGCCATAAATTTAAGTGTAGAAAACTTGGGCTCCATAGGATCACTTTACCCCAGTTATTTTGTCATAAAAAGAAATTTAGAATTGCTGTAGATTTGCCTTCAAGAAATCTTGTCTTAACAGGAAATCACCAGTGTTGAGGTAGCTGTCTTCCACTTGTTTTATTAACCTCAGGATCATAAGAGTAGGTTGGCATAAAGTCTCTGTGTCTGTTTCCTTAGGTAGAGCTTCCTTTTGTTTTATTAATCTACATTATTTCTATATTGAAAACCAAGGGAGCTGTGGCCTGTCAGACGTTTCTGGCCTTAGCTCCTGATGATTAAGCATAGTGGAGAAGCAAGTCTGGAGCTTACTACAGGAAATGACAGGCAGTAAGGCAAAAGACTTTCTGTGTTAAATCCTGACTCCAGTGCCTTTGTCTATAGGCATGTGTGCAACCCTGTAATTGAAAAGGTGTCTGTAAGCTTCATCGAAGCCCTTAGTATTACAATTTGATTTTCAGGAAACTTTCTTCCTGCAGCAAGTATCAATAGCTTCTGCTGTTGACTCTAGTATATGGAAAAGGTAAACAAATGCTTTTCGTACAGCCTACATTTTTAAACATTAAACCAAATGTTAAATGTGTCGGGATACTTTGTTGTTGCATGTTGTCTGTAATATTCAGCTTTTCAGTAAATGTTTTTAAGTAATTTGACACAGTGATGTGATCTGCAGTTGATTTCCCTGTGAAGGACAGCTTTCCTGTCGCTCGATTCTTGATTAAGATTACTCATCACAGCTGAATGGCTGATTGTAGAATGACGCCCTAACTTGGGTGCAACAAAAAAAAAAAGGGTAGTATCTTTGAATTTCTAAGGTAGCAATGTGGAAATTTGACTTAAAAAAACCTTCTTAAAGGCCAGGGAAGAAGAATATAAATTCTTGCAGATTTGCAGCCTCAGTACTTCCAATAATAAGAAAAAGAATAAAAGCAAAGAATTTTGACTGGAATGTGGCCTGTTACCAACTTTCTGAATATCAAAGATACTTAAGAGTATTTAGTTATTTTTTTTATATATATGTGGTACAAAAAAATATATATATTATCCCTGACATTTCTGTTAATATTGAGTTACACTGTCTTGCAGATTTCCTTCAAGTGTTTTTACCAGTATTAAATAAAGCAAATTTTACACATTCAGTACTACCATGGCAATATAAATAGATGAAAGTTATCAAAAAAAATGTCAGCACTGATTATTCTGGTTTGAAGTAATTTAAGGGTACAGTGACAATGGAGAGCCTCCCTGATTTCTAAACAGTTAACTTGGCATTCCTGAGGGCTGGCTGTTTAACCTGCCCACCCAAACAGCTCTGCATCCCAGGGTGTGGTGAAAACCTTTGATAAGTACCTGTGTACAGTTTGCAGAAATAGCTGTGCAGAGTTAGGACAGTAGTAATATGAAACCAGTCCTGTGGGTTTTTGTTCATGACCCTGGAGGCTGAAATCTGCATTCCAGATGAAACCTGCAGCAAATCGGAAGAGAGCCCTTTTTTTTTCCTGCTTTCTCCGGCTTCAAGGGCGCTCACCGGACTTAGCTGTGGCCGGCCTGAAACTGAGGACTCTGCGTGGGCTGCAGGCAGTAGTACGAGAAGCTACAGATTCATTACATCGGGTTTCCATTTGACCCAGTTTGGTGATTATGGATTTACAAAAGAAGATTTTTATCAAAGTGGAAAGACTATGCAAAGGAATCCATCAGGAATTCTCTACTGAAAACCCCTCGCTGCTCGCATACTGGGTTAAGGAAGTAGCAAGCTACAAACGCGCCCATTTCTGTTTGGGAGGCTGGTTTATGTAGCTGTGCTACACTTTGTAGCACTAGGAAGTTGTGTGCAGCCAGTAGGATTGCAGGAGTCCCAGAAGGAACCATTGGTCGAATTTTTAACTGAGATTAGTGCGCTGGCGTATTTGCTCTGACAAAAGCCCTTTGTGTAAGGGAACAAGTTGCCGACGCTGCTGAGAAATATTTTTTACGTCTTTTTGCTGCTCCTCAAGTAGAGTTTGGAGGCCTGACAGACACTTCGGCTGCCGGCTGCGGTACTGGAACCGGAAGGAGGGGCAGAGTTACTTGGGGGAGGCTGGCTGCCCTCACAGGGCAGGGGGGGGCCTGCTGCCAGTGGTGAGTTCCGTCTGCTGTCTGAGTGCATGGGGTCAATATTGGTTTAGCAGTTAGTAGCACTGCTACAAGCAAACCTATTCTGTACTTCACGCAGCATGGGAGAAGAGAGTGCTGTGCCTAATTGTAGTGAGCTTCCAGACCTGGAGAATACAGCAGAAAGTGAACCTGATCATTTCACTACGTTTTCTGTGAAAACACTTTTTGGATTTACAACTAAATTTGCATCTACAGCTTCCAAAGAAGAAACAGTACTTAAAGCGTTTCAACCTTTGCACAGTAATGTAAATACTCATCTTAACTCTTGGCATGAAAGGAATGATAATGATGATAATGACAACTCGAAAAATCAGCACGGCGTGAATAGTACCAGTGGCCAAGCTGACCCGATGTCTAGCAGGCAAAATGACCTGGAACTGGAGTTAGTTGAACAAAATGAATTGCTTCTTCACCATTTAAGGTTTATACAGACTTCTTTGTCTGAATCTGACAATGATGACAAGGATGCTATTCTCGTACAAGGTACTTTGGTTCATACAACAAGTGATACAGAATCGGACACGGAGAGTAAGGACCTAAACACTGATGAAAACAATACAAGCGAATCTGAGCTAAATAATGCTGCTTTGTCTGCTGAAGCTTTGGATGATAACAATCAAAATAAGGAAGAGTCACAATCAGAAGGGCACAGCAACAGTGATGACACTGTGGATACAGATGACATTGAGTTACACCCACCAATTTCTAAGCAGCTTCCAGAAGAACTGGATGGTATTCTGGAGCATGATTCCAGTGGAAAAGACAAAATGTTAATGGATGAGCAGTTCAGTCACTTGCTTGCTACAGGGGAATGCACTCAGGAACTTCCAGATGAAGAACAAATACCTTCAGCTCATAATACATCACTCCAAAAAATGGCACTGGCTGAAAAGACTTTCCAGCTGCCCGCTTTCTTTAGTGGACTACGTGTGAGGAAAAAGGGACAAACCACAGAGGATGGGGAAACTATTACAGAGATCAAACCAAGGGAGAATGATTTAGCTCTACTTAAATTACGACAGCCTGTGAAGAAATCGAGTATTACATCAGGTCAGACCACTAAAAAAAAATCAGCCGAACTTAAAGCAAGTTCTACATTCCTGGAACAACTTTCGCACTTGTTGAACATAGACATCTCTAAGAATGAGGATAGAACTGAGGACTCTTGTGAGGGATCTGGGGAGACCGAAGACAGTGATGAAGCTCAAGAGAACAAAGCCTCCGGCAAAACAGAACCACGATTTGTCTCTGAGGAAATAAAGTCAAGTCCTGCTGAATCTGCACTGGATGTCTTTAAAGCTTTGTTCACACGGCCTCCCAAAAAAGAAACAACTGCAGATACTTCAGAGCTGGAAGCCATAAAACGCAAAATGAGAAGTGAAAAAGAGTCCTTGAAAGCTGTATTTGAAAGGTCAAAATCAAAACCTGGGGATGGACCGTCAGACAAATCTGTAGGTTGAATTACCTTTTCTTTCTAAGATCTGGAAGTAGATGAATAAAAATAATGTCTTGTTTAAAAATTTTTGGTGGGAACTTAAGGTCAAAATGTCAGAACTGTCCTCTTCTTTTGGCAATCTCAAATTTTGGCTTCCCAACTGAAGAAATCTTGGGACCCATTTGTCAAAATTCTTGGTCACTTGCAGTTGTAGCAGAATTCAGTGAGAACTGATGATACAGTCAAAGCCTTTCAGTTAGAAGTGAGAACTTAAAAATAAGTTTCTGATTTTAAAACAACCTTATGAAACTGTTGCCCATATGTTAAGTATGGCTTTATGTCAGTTTGATGCTGCACGTACTTACTGTAATATTATTTAATTATTTCTCAATCTCACTGTCTTTTCTTTCATTGAGTTTTTTTATTTTTGAAAGTAATATTTGATTTTTGTGAAATAATTCTATGGTAACAGCTGATACAAGAAGTTATGGGCGATTTTCAACTCAGATTGTCCAAAACATAGACTCTAAAGTAATATTTTTCTTATTTACATGCATGTATCTGGCTTTGCAAATATTAATAAGCATTAAACTTTATCTGAGTATAACTTAGTGATTCCAATTAGACAATGCTAGTTATGCATTAATATAAGCATTCACAAGGTTAATGCTTATGCATGTGGAGATTCAGTTAGTATATTTTTAAGAAATGCAAAATAATGTATATGCTAAGTTTTCATGGAGCCATAATGATAAATGAATATGAGCATGATTTGAACTCTTTACTTAAATGAGTAATGCTTGGGTTGGGGTTCCCAAATTCTTAACGGTTAGGTCTTTAGCAAATATAATCAGTCCAGAACATAGTTCTTTTTGGCTAAAGGGGGAATTATCTGATTAAATTATTAAATGATTAAATTTGCAGGATTGGACCTTAGACTTGAAGCTGTGTACGTTAGTTGTCTGTCTTGGTTGCAGTCTCTTTCAAATGTTTATTCTTACATAAAATGAAAAATTCTTTAAAAATCTTGACTGACACCTGCGTAGACCGACTACCAGTTTGTACTAAATTACCTCTGGGGAGGAGAAAAGAGGTACTTGCTGGCTATTGGTGCAGCTATTGCAGTCTGTGTCTGCCCTTCCCATTCCTGGCTTGCTTCTTCCTGCTTACACCGTTCCCTGTGCTGTGCTGGCATAAGCATTTGCGTGGCTCACAGCAAACCTATTTGGGAAGCTGTCATCACGCACACACCGTGAGGGTGGAAGCACAGGAGTCAGCAGGATTGTTTCTTATAAATGTCTACTTAATGTCCAGTCTAGTACAAATGTACATTTTCTTCGGGACATAGCAAGCCTAAAAGGCTCTTGCCTTTCCTTTTTCCTTGCATATTTGGGTCATTTTATGGAGCCACTTTCATGTAGGAGTTTGCTGTTGCCGTGGTTGTGCCTATGCGATTGCTCGTAGTAGCATGTTGCAAATCAGACTACAGAAATGTCAGAGATGTAATAAAACCAACCAAAATATAAACATCTAAAAGAATGTTTGTTTAGTGGGGTTTCCACACACCCCCCCCTTTAAAGGGTTATTTTAACATTCTAGTTGACAGTGCAGCCCCAGTCACAGCTGCAGCAGCACTTTGATGTGGCAGTATTACAAGGTATGTGGACAGAGCAAGCTTGGGAGTGGGGCAGGAATTTCATAAACTAGCTCTGTTTCCATAAAATTACATCGTCAAATGATGTCTTAGGTGAATGAGCACAGATGGGTCTTTTCACGTTGAAGAAAAGACACAGAAAAAAACCCCTAATATTCTTGACTACCCCTGTGGTTCGCCAAAGGACAAACAGCTTTCCATGTTAGTGTGAACAGTTGGGTTATAGGTTGGACTTGATGATCTCAGAGGTCCTTTCCAACCTTACGACACTGTGATACTGTGAGTTTCAACAAATTGTTGTATGTCACATGCATTATGTTATTTTCCTCCTTAAAATTATTTTTCTATGCTCATCTCCTTGTATCCCTTCCAACCAACTGAGCACTGTTTCAGTCAGCAGAATGAGGCAGATAGCCATTCTGAGTACACATTTAGCACTCAGCATGTCAGTTGCTGTTTTGAAATCAGTTGATACTGCAGATGTTAATTTTTTCTTCCTTAATTTTTAACAGCCTGACCTGAGTCCCTCCGAGCAGGATGATAAGACTCCAGGGAGACTTCAGACTGTCTGGCCACCGCCAAAAGCAAAGCATGAAGAAGTAAAAGTAGGATTAAAGTACACAGAAGCAGGTAAAACAAAGAGGTGAAACATTTGCAGAAATTTGTTTATGGCATTTTTTATCTTGTTTAATACAGAGATTGTGATAAGTCACAGTATTTCTTTATCTCGAAAAACAGACCTTATGTTTTGGATGTGTTCTTTACTGCTACTTATTCAGCATCTGAAATGTAAATGGCCAAATCTGTGTTGAAATCTGTGTTGAAAACTGTGTTGAAAGCTTGCCGGTATAAATTCATGAGGAAAGAAGTAGTTTTTCTCCTAAGTTAGGTTATTAATTTCTGATGGAATTCTGTTCAGATAAGTGAAGAATAGTCAACGAATGGAAACCTGACTGTGTGTTCCATTGCCTATGAATTTGGGAGGCAGTGACCTGCTGGGCTGTCGTCTAGCTCCAGATTTTCTTCAGGTAGTGTCCAGAAAAAAAGTAATGAATACTATCATTAAAACTTGTGTATAAACAGATGAATACTCATATCTGCTCAGAAGGCTTTTTTATGTAGCTGGGTATGTAGTACTGTACAGATGTATGAAAAGGTATGTCGAAACACAATGTTAACTAGTTCTCTGATAAACTTCCCACAGAAAAATATTTATTATTTTTTTGTTATTTATCTAAATACTTACAGAAGATATTTACAAGGGAAAAAGTCATTATTGTAGCCACCATGCTGTTTCATATTTGTATTCTTAAGTATTAAACAGGAAGCCCTTATTACTCAGAAATTAGTCATTAACTGTGGAATTGTCTGAAATATTGAAATGAAAAGAATAGACCATCTGTTCTTCATGTACATGTAGACTTTAGAAAATACCACCTAGAAAGGATTGAGTGGAATTAAAAACCAAGCTTTTATACTACTTTACACTCAGAAATAGTACAGGGTAATGCTATATGTTTCTTTCCAGTTCCAGTGCGTATGTACTTGGTCTTGTATATGAGAAAGAATAAATAGGAGTAGTGGATCTACTGCTTTGTATTGTTTAGTGTATTACTTCTTTCTCCCTCTTTCCTCAGTTTTCTCTGCCTTAATTCTCTTTCTGTTGTAAAGTGGACATGATGCTGGAAGTGTCAAAGTTGCTGGAAGATTCAGAAAACATGGTTTTGGCAGGAACAAGATGGTTCTAATATAGACAGAATTGAATTTGCAATGTGTCTGATCAGTCTGAGGTGAGGGAGTCTATCACTAGGTCACCAGGACAGGTATTTAGCTGCACACAAGTAGTGCTAAAGGCTCTTTTTGTTGCTCTTAGATTCTTATTATAGGCTATATATTTGCCGTATTTAATTTTACTCAAATGTTTTTTTTCCTAATGACTGTAATCATCTATGGCAAAAAAATATGCTGAAATAAAGAAAGGAAAAGAAACTTAATTAAGAAAAGCTCCAGATTCTACTACTTGTACAGAAATTAGGTCATGCTTTACTAAAATTTGAATAGGAAGGATAGGCTGGCTTAGAGCCCAAGTAAATTGTTACTCTTTTGTTACTGTGATATTTTGGGTGGCAGTGTCATCAACATGCCGATGGTTAGTTTGCGACGTCAAATTTTTATACAGACCAGATTCTGCAGCTCATTAGTTACTCCAGTGTCTGGCAGAGACAGGGATTTGAATGAAAACAAACTGCTGGTGATTCAGTTAGGATGAGACAGAAGTGACGCTTTTAAAGCAAATAGGCAAACGCCATATTTCAGCATATGTTAAGAGTGCAGTACAGTTACAGGTGATTAGCAGGAATGTGTTTCTTTCAGCTGTTCATGGATACCAAGAAAGCAGTTGAGGCAGGAAGGACATTGTAAAGCAGTTGTAAATTGCGTATGATAGATCAATTGTATCTCCTATTTTGAGTACTAGGGTAACTATTTAAAAATACTGTGCACAGAAATGAATTTATCAGTCTCCTGCAAGCGAAGGAAGGTACTGTTCGAGAGTAGTGCTGATACAACTAAAAAAACAGAGTTTGTATTCAATGTTGAAGTTACTGCTCTGGGACAAAGTTTATGATTTTAAAAAAAATATGGAATTGGCAATATGGCATGACTTCTAAACTGAATATCTTCTCCCTGATAGTGGTTGGTACCTGCAAAGTGCGTGTGTATCCTGGCATTTTCCTTCATGCCTCTTCCCACCCAAAATTCCCTTCCAGCCATCAGTACCATAGGAATTTCTTCTCCATAAAGTGGGCTTCTTACAAATATGGTATAAATGATCAAAATTAAACTGACTGGTCTCAACTTGAAACCCTTTTTCTCACCCTAGTGTCTTGTTCTGATAGCTAAGTTCGAACGAAGAATCCTTGATTTCAGAATAGAGTTCAAAAATGGTGCATTGCAGGGATGTTTGTGATTCCAGTCTTCCACCACTGCTGTTTCTCAATAGATGATTATCTGTAACAAAAAATACTGAAGAGACTTTTTTTAACTTTCAGTCAACAATTTATGTTAGTGTTTTGATTTTTATGATTAAGAGTTTAATCTACCAAAACAGTAGTAATCTATATACAAACAATAATAGTAGGCTGAATTATTAGGTAATTATTCATTTAGCACAGTTTTATTTTAGTTTTAAACAAAATATCTGTCACGTGTGATCACATCCAAGTATAAATGTGTGGGCATTAGTCTATGTATTTCTAACAGGCTGCAAGAATTTGTATTTGTTTTGTAAGGTAGCATAGATTTTTTTCCTTTGTCATAAGAAATTAGTATTTAAAGTAACACTGAAAATTTGACAGTGAGAATACTGTAAACTTTCTCACAATTCTGCACTAAGACTTTGATTTACTTCCTTCACCACCATACACTATGGCAGCTATGACAGGAAAGTAGGGTTAATGAGGGAGAGAGGGTTCCTGGCTTTTGAATCTTTTCTCACTTCCTTGCCATGCTTTTCCTCATTGTTCTTGCTGCCTACTGGAAGCAAGAAATTCAGGCTTAATTTGGCCTATGCAGCAGACATCACAGTGACTCATAGCAGCTTGGAGAAGCAACTAACTCCTTCCTGAGGCTTGTAGTCTGGCTTGATATGTGGGAAAACAAGTTAAACAAAATGGACATAACAAGGAACACGTGTGTGGGGCTGACTAGACCTGAGTGCACAAATACAACTCTACAAGAGGTTTTATTTATGCCTTTGATAACATCTTGTGTAGTCATAGTGTTGTGACCACCAACACCCGAATCTTGAGTTGTGAATTGTGAATTAAAAGGATGATATTACGATATTTTGGAGTAATCTAAGTTTTCTTAGTCTTTTAAGTCATCTGTTTCCGTAGAGCAAGTGACTGTGTTGTCAACTGGCTCTCTGTAATTAGCACAAGGTGCTTACATAGTTCTCTGCAGAAACTGGAACTTCTTTGATGTGTGTCAGTCTAAAATGGTTGAAATTTAGAAAGTCTGTAGTACATTACACCAGTTACATTCTGGAAGATTAGAAAAAAAGGTATTTAAATTTATAGTTATAGGATTACTCCATGGAAATCTTTCCTGTGTAATCAAAGACAGGTTTCTGTGCGTATTTTTCTAATCCTAAAGTTCTGTTCTTCTGTTTTCATGGAAAGTTTATTTTTCTTACATAATTCTTAGAGATATTTCTCAAGCATTAAATCTGATAGAAGGGTAGCTGTGTCAGCTGTGATGTATGGTGAAGATAGCAGGTGAGGAAAAGGAGGGAAATTTGTGTCTGTATGAGTGTACTCCTCTGTGATAATAGATCACTTAGAACCCATGTATACGACTAGATTGTCGCTTACAGCCTCTCACATAGGTTCTGCTGCTTATCAAATTACTTATATTTGAAGAACAGTCTCCACATTAAGGTGGTATACATATACAGACCCTATGCTTCCTATTAAAAATGCATTTTTAGCCATTAGGATCAAAATTGTTCTGTTATGTGCACCGGAGAGAGTTTGCTTTTTTGTTTAAGCAAAACCGGAATTAAAAAACAGACAAGAGAGAAGTATTTTATGTTTCTGCTGGAGAATATGTTAAAAATCAGGTTGAAAGTTTAATCCATTTAATGTCCTTTTGCATTACATGTTTTTGTGTTAATTCAAATGTCTGTATTTAAAATTAAAAACCCCTGTTGTCTCACTGTCTGTCTATTTGTAATCCTTTAATCTGCAGTGAAGTAATGCTGTCCCTATAGGGCCATAATTTCTATAAAAACAAACCATGATGCTGTAAGCACAGTTTCCAGGATACGTAAGAAAATCAGGAGGTGGCTGAGAAAGCTCTTACTAAATAAATAGTGTCTAAGTAAATGGTGAATGAAATACAAAATGACGGTAGAGGTTGACTGCCAAGTTTCAAATGTATTAAAGGCTTCATCTCTTATGCTCTGGGTTCCCAGCAAGAAAAATCATTTTATGGTTATGATGTAGATGCAGAGAATAATCAGCTTATGTGAGAGAGAGGCATAATGGTTTGAACAAAGAGATCAGAGATAAGAACATGATTTCTTATCATTCTTTAACATAAACTTCCTTTGTGGCCTTGAACAATTCGTGTTTGTCTCTGAAAAAGACATAATGCTTGATATTGTTCGTGTCCTGAAGGAAGTTGTTGTATCAGTAGCTGCTAAGTAAAAAACAAAAGTCATTTTTTTAAAAGTAATTTCAGTTTATTTGATTTCAGTGTGGTACTTGTGGTTTATTTCTGGGATTCTATTATAAATTTTATTGTAATTAATTTGATAAACCAAGACTACAACAAGCAGGATATTATACATTGGTTGAACAGTGATTTTGTGATTTAGTGGTCACTGATCATTTTGATGTGACCTCAGAGGGCAGGTGGGCTGCATAAAAGTTCTGTAAATTATTTTACTACATTTTACTGCATTTATTGTGCAGCATGACAGGTGTATTTGGCCATGTTACGTAAGTGTTTCATATTCTGACAAATACACTAGCTTGTTATTGAGAAGCTGAGTTTTTTATGACAAGCCAGGTTGTTGCAGCCATATTATATTCCTCTGAAATAACGATGACAGTTTTTCCCCTTACTGTCAAGGGGAACTGAAGCTATAATTTTGTGGATGCAGAAGCTATTTGGCATAGGGCTGCTTGGAAATCGCTATGATCTGAGATAAAGAGGTTGTGCATTCCAGATATATTGCAGCCCTGTCTGCTAAGATTTACTTTGAAAATATTTTAGAAACTCCTCAACAACAGCACTAGCTAGAGATGCAGAATGGAAAAGAATACTGACTTCCTAAACTTAAGTCTGCAAAAAAATGACACTTGCAGTATAGTAACTGTGCCTAAGGCAGTGTGATAAAATGTTCATGCCTTCCTATACACCAAGGACTATGTTATTACAAGGTGAGAAGAAAGAAAAGAGTTATGCTCCAATTTTTCAATAACAATCCCTGCTTTATTTCCATTGTGCATACCATCTATAGAAATACAATAATATTAGGAAACCTGTTGTTTTTGAGTCTGTATGCATGTATTACAGCAGATGCCTGACGAGGTGTGTTTTAAAGTATACAAAGCCATATCTGGATGCATGAAACTCTGTAGCCATAAATACCAGCATATTAAGATTAATCTATTGCCTGAATATAACGCATACAAGTTCTGTGAACTATTTCTTTGACTGTAGTTCTTATTTTGAAATGTAGTCACCACTATGGGTCCTACCAGTGTGACATTGCAAAGGCCCAAAACATTCACAGGGCTTTATGAGATGGTTCTTGTTATATGATTGAAACACAGTAAAAGAACAATTGTTTTATTTCAAAATATATGAGGCCCTTTGTATAACAGAAATGCTTCTTAGTTTCATTGAATTCGCTTTCCTGTCCTCCAGTGTTACTGTTCACGTGATCTGAAGTTCTATTTGGCCCAGCATCTGAACCCATGAGATTTAGATACTAGTCTAAATAAAACCCTGATACTGAACACCCTGATGCTCTCTGAAAATTTACATCTGGATTTATAACTGATATTTGGATTTCTTTTTAGTTAAATTCTGTATTATCCTTGACAAGTTTGCCTCCTCTACAATGGCACAGACACAGTCTTCTCTGTAAAAAAAACAACCCTCTTTATTTTGCATTTCTTATGTTTTAATTTTGTCAGCAGTTCTAAACGAGAATATACTGGGGAAGCAGTGTGTTCTGTGTGTGGATATGTAGCTGCCTATGCCCACCCACATATCCATCCACATTTGATTAAATTTACTTACACTGCATGTATAGTATACATGCATTCTCAGCTTATGTTTGGTATATATAGCCTACAATGATTGTGAAGGTGTTCTAGTTCTAGAATAAATGCTTTGTATTTTAAATTTGTGCTAGATGAGGTAGATAGAGTCTGTAACTCATGAAATAAATTCTGTGATAACTTTGTTCCTCGTGTTTAAGGTGTTATTTGCCATATTTGAATTAGTGAATGTGATCCTGCAATACATAGGTTTTGTAAATATGAAGTAAAGCGTTTATTCAGAAAGCAATCATGTAGAATGTCCCCAGCAGCGGTACCTCTAATGTTGCCTTCCTGGGATGGTGAAAATGGCAAGCATAACTATTAAATTCTGCTATCAGGTAAATGAACTGTAGCTGTAACCCCACCTGTGACAAGAGAGGAACGATCAAGTAGATAAGTTACTCAGGTGACTGCTTCTGAATAGTGCTTTATACTGCTTTTCAGTTAGAGGGAGTAAGAACTGCTTTTCTCATTTCCATAACAGACAATCAAGGGGTTGCTGTTTTTTCCTTCAGGAAGCTGCTTTTCTGTGGGTATCGTTCTGTTGTTCTCAGGGAATTCAGTGAGTGTTGTGAAGTTACTTCATCTGCTGTAGTAAGTTAACTCTTATATCTTCTGTATTATTTCAACGTTCAGGTAGTATTAGCTTGTTTAGGACTGTTTATTCTCCACATGTCCCTCTCCATCTGCCTACCTTCCTCATATCTTCCATATTTTCACTGTACCAGAATATTTAAGGTGCTGAAAATTATTGAAATTTTAGGCTTGGAGGGTTCTTCCTTCCCTTAAAAGTCTAAAAAAAAAATTAAGTTGAAGGATGTTTTCTCATTTCCCGATCCAGGGAACTGAAGTTTTTGTGTGTATTGAATTATGGGGCTGTAAATGAGTTCAGGTTCAATGTGAAGTAAAGGAGGACAGATAGATAGGAGTAGATGGAATGGGATGAGAAAAAGATTAGAATAATATATCAAAATTCAGTATTCTTTTAGCCAATCCTATATCCCTACAAAATAGGTATTTGTAAGAATTTCTTTAATACAAAAAGAATTTAATTTTCTAGTTCTACAAAGGATGGTTAAATGCAAAACTTGTTCGAATTGGCACTCAGAAAGTTTAAGGAAGTCTGTGTGTCAGCTTTTTACAAACCTAAGGTTTAGGCTTGTAGTGACCAATCACCTTGGAAAAAATGTGTAAGCCACAATTTGTCTACTTAAAGTATTGCATTCGTGCAACATTTCAAACAAATACCTTTTGTCCAGGGTTACTTCTGCATGAAAATTTTGCTTTATAAACACCATTCCAAGACTGATCAAATAACATATTTTAGAAGATACACCTGACTGTTTATTGTAAGAAAAGCTTAAACATTTGCTGGTTTTTAGGACTATAGCCTGAAAAAGCCTGGAAGGTCATAGGGATGTGTCTGTAAAAATAAATATATAAATAACAGAAAAGGTGCAGCTGTGGTGAGTGGATTCCCTTGGGACACCTGGTGGTTAAAGGGAGACAATACATGGGGGAATAATGAGGAAACAAGGACTATAGTAAAAGGTAATATTGAAAACGATGAGACCAAGGAGGAAGAAAAATTGAGAAACCCTCACTATTCTGAAAAGAATGAAAAAAATATTAAAAAAATCTGAAAAAAATGTAA
The DNA here is from genome assembly GCA_033556795.1 of Tapera naevia. Taxonomy (NCBI): domain Eukaryota; kingdom Metazoa; phylum Chordata; class Aves; order Cuculiformes; family Neomorphidae; genus Tapera; species Tapera naevia. The sequence goes on from JAUMJJ010000023.1 coordinate 6,276,945, forward strand.
AGTAATTAAAATTAAAAGCTAATGATTTCCTTTATGCTACAAAGTGTGGCACATCTCGAGAGAAGTAGATTGCACTCAAGTTTTCCAGCTTTTGTTCTCTAATTACTTTTAAATTGTGCTAACATTATTTTGCATGCTTCCACATACTGAGTTTAATATGTAAGATTTTTTTACAGACATGAATGTACTGGACAGAAGTGTCTGTATAGGTCATTCATTTTCAAAGCTTCTACTTTCTACTTGAAGTTTTAAGGTCATGGCAGAGAAGGTTCTTGAATTACTTATGTAAAGTTTGAGGATTAACTCACCTGTTTGACCTAATTTATGGAGAAGGTTTTCGTATAAGTTTTTATTTAAAAATATTCTAGTTGCTGTCTGGTTGTTTTATTATCACAGAAGAAAAGGTAGGTTTTGCACAGTAGTTTTGAATGCAAATAGAATAATGCTGAATAACATTGAAGTGTGTATACTTTGGAGAATGAAAACTGTTATTCAAAACATTGTGACCCACTGTATACAGTATTTCCAAATTTGTAGGTTAAATTTTCAGGTCACCAGATTTACCCATGAAAACTTGTACCTTTTCTTTTAGAAACAGTGATGATCAGTGCAGCTTGCTCAGTACCATGACAAAGATTTACGTAAGCACATAGTGTGCATACTTGTAAATGTTATTGCTGCTCTGCATTCAGATAATTCCTGTGTGATTATACAACTTAACGTACATTAAGCATTTGCATAAATTGCCTAGGTTGTCCAAAACATCCAGATTTTATTTCATGTTTAGTTTTCTATGCATTAAGGAAAAACTTGCATGCTGTAGTGTATATTTTCTTTGCAAAACAGTGAAACATGCTCATACTTTACTACTCATTAGTACTATAAGCTTTATTTCTAATACCTGGTGGGATATGTCATACACTGGCAAGGGTTACTACAGAGTCTATCTTTCTTTTTAAAGTACAAGGTTTTTAAAACAACTTTAAAAGCAAAACAGGGAGTTATTGAAAGTGTTTCCACCCCAAACTTCCCACCCCAAACTTGTGTCTTCTAATCATATTGTGTGGAATGAATCTGTCAGAAGAGGCTAAGTTTTTTCTGATCTGCGTTGCTCTCCTTGCCTTACTAAGCAATATGAAAACACAAAAATGAGTGAGCACCATTGTTTCTAACTGATAATCTTAAGGAATTAATAAAATAAATTATTTAATCATTCTACAGTGTTTAATTTGCAATTCTGTATATACATCAAGCTGGGAGCTTTATGGACATATTTGCAAGTATGTCTTCATAATAAGTGTTATTACCTCAGGCCTGTGGTTAACTAAGGGAATGTCCGTGGGATTTTTTACCTGGTAGAGGTTTACTTAAATATTCACTATTTCATTTGATTTGATGGTCAGTGCTAGTATCTAGGAATGCTTAAGAAATTAAGCAGTTCTTAAACTGTTGATAATTTTTTGCATGACAAAATGATATAAATGGGAGCTGAAAATACAGACTGAGGTGTATGTATGTAGTAATGAATAAAAAGCAGGTAGTCTGCCAGACTCCCTGCTAGGATACCTGTTTAATGAGTGAAAAAATATAAATTCCCTGTGTAAAGCTTCAATACAGTCTTACTTATGCTTTTGTCTCTAGCTCTCCTAAAGCTTTACACGGAGGGACCACCAGGTGGGTGGAACAGTGTCATGTTGTCCGTCTGTGTCTAGTCCTTGGTCTCTTTTGTTACTGTAAAGGCAGTATTTACTTCACTTTTCCTTGGAATAAAAACGGTAGTCTTTAGTCACTGGATAGGACTAAAAATTTTATAAAGACTATGGAAGGTCTGTAATATAGATGAGGAACGGTTTTCAGAATTTTGTTTCTTCTGTTTCTTCGGTTCCCTCTTCCCTCCTGCCCCTACCTTTTAACTCCAGATAAATGTAACCCATTTTAGACATAATCTAATATGCCTAATAATTTGGCTTGTTATAATCTGACAGTGCTTATTCTAAACATCTTTGAAGCAAAAGCTATAGATGTAGTGAAAATTTAGCTGGAAAAGTTCCTTCTGAGTTTATGGGCTATGGTCCTCCATTGTGAGATGTATCACATAAAATAGGTAACAGCTGAATTTAAGCAAAAAGACAACATGAAGACGATGAATGATGAGAAGTGTTATAGCAGCATGCTTTTACTGATTTGAATGAATATTGGATGTAATAAATGGGAACTGGAGCTTTTTGTACAAGAACTAGAATTGTCCAATTTACTAGTTTAGTACTAGCCAGTTCGGAAGAATTAAAGGGTTGATAGCTTTTTACTTTTACATAAACTTGATGTATTTGGCCACATACTCATCCTTAATCAAAACAAGAATGCGTTTAATACTGCCAAAGAAATACAGTAAAATCCCATTGTAAACTGTGTGAGGGCTAGTTAGATGCTTACTGATAGTGCCATTAGGAATGAATCAGTAGGGATGTCTTTTGAAGGAAAAGGATATTTAACTATGCTTTGAGAAAGAGAATGGATGGTATTAACCTGATTTATGGAAATTTATTTGAGATATAACGCCTGCTGTGTCTTCCTGCATTTTTTTTTCTCGTTTTTTTATCCCACTAAGAGCAGGACACACAGAGCCCTAGCCATTGCTGGATTTCAAATGAAGCTTAAGGAACTTATTTTGTACAAACTCTCATGACTTAAACTCCTTTTAAGCAGCTCTTTCAAACGATCAAATTATAATAGAATGTGTGTTAACTAACTGAAGCGAAGTTGGAACTCAGTTTACTTTAAAAGAGGCTGATGTAACTAAATAAGACATGTCTGAAAGCATTTATATTTTCTGTGTATGTGGAAATGAGAGAAAGTGACATCTTCTGGAGGATCCTTCTGTGACAGCTGAGATAGCAGGATATTTTTGAGGTAATTTAGGTCAAGACTGACTAGTTTCATTCTGGTGCCATGAAGGTGGTGAACCTGCGTACTTTTATTAAATGTGCTGCTTTCTTTAATATTCAGTTTACATAATCCATAGTGTACATAAAGTTTTGGTCTTTCTTTTTTGCTAAAATAAATATTTGAATAAAAACTACCTAAAGACATTCACAAATGATGACGTACCAACTTCCTAGTAATTAAAACACCCTTTCTGAAGAACAAGAATTTCTTTGAGTCCTCCTTTCAGTGCAATGTATTACCTCAGCAACTCTGACTTGTCTCCTTTTTTTCTGTAAGTTAAGAAAGTGTCATTAAACTATCTATGGATGATCATTATTTATTTACTCGTCAAGCAGTTTTCTGCTCTCATGCTTTTCAAACAGTTACAGTATAGCAATCTGCTGAGTTAAAATATTCTAATGATTAAGATTTTTTTTTCTTTTTTTTTTATTCGTGTTTGGTAGTTGAATTAGGAATAGTAGATGTTGGTAAATATTCATTGTGATTATTTCACAAGACTAATGAACAAATCTTATGACCAGGATAAATTCTTCATGCATTGCATCACAGAAGAACAAGTTAGTCCTTAATTCTGCCAGGAATGATGATGCAAGTGTACATCATATTAGAAGAAAAAAAAGCCAAAAGGCTTTGAAGCCCTGTCCTGATCCCTCTGAAGTTTGACAATGAGAATCCACTCATGCATTACAGCTGTGTGAATACTTCCTAAGAAATAAGACTGTAGTCAGACGTTTTTGCATTAATTTTAAGTAATTTTTGCAGCTTATGGTGGAATTTGTTAGAAGTTCCCTGCACATAACATCAATGATCTTACCCTTTCTGGGTAGGAAAGTTGTGTTGTCTATATAAACTGTCATTAAGTGGACTTCTGGAGCCTGGTCCCACAGTCTCATCTCTTCCTGACAATTCAACTGCCACTGTTTCCCTCACAGGCCCTGCCTTGCAGGTCTCTGGTGCTGGTGTAGGAGTCCTAGAGACACTTAAGTATTTACAGTTAAAGACCTCTTGTAATTTACTGCCTGCTTTGAGACTGGGCAAATGAACAAGGTATTACATGTGCCCATCCCACAAAAATATCTTTTTTCCCCCTCCTTTCTGATGGAACAAATAAGTAAACAGCATCTTAGAACTGTTTTTTGAAACAGAAAAAGAAAATCCTACCACTCATCTCTACCCTAAAAAGCTGGGGCTCTGATGTGAGGGAATTCTAGCCTATGCAACTTCTTCAACACAGTAAACAATGTTCACTGATCTTATGGACATACAGTTCAGATTTTGAATGTCTTCAGGATTTGTAACTATAAAGATTAGGGTTGTAATTATTTGGGAGTTCTGTGTGTTTTAAAGAAGTCAGCTGTAAACTAAACAATCCATTAAATATCCTTAATACCTCGATTTTCTTGCTCAGCTTTCTCTGTAGAAACTACAGATGCAAACAGTCCCACAGAAGTTACAGGTGTATTGCCTGGAGACCACGGTTACCATAGGAGATCAGGATAATGCTAAAGCTGAACAGTTGGGACAGTAAATACTGATAGACTGATTTATATTCAGATATCAAGGGCCTAATAATACTGGAATATGCTGCCATTTTAGATAATTGTTTCTTATGATTATTAAGGGTGGATTTGAGCAGTCCCGTGTTACATATTTTATTTGTAAAATTAGCTTTGAGGCACAAGATTTTAGAAAACGCAACGCTGTAAAAATTAGTGCAATTTATGTCTTCCTTTATTTTAGGTTATTCTGTTTTTAAATTTAAAACTCATAAAATACAATAACTATTAAAAAGTATGAACTTTTTGTATAGCTTACGTCAGGATAAGCAACCTTTATCTGTTGCCTTACCTCTTTACCCATATGTAAGTTTTGATATCTGTCAACTTTTTGGTTTTAAGTTACTATTCAAGAGGACAGGAATAAAGCCTTCTGCTGTCATACATGTAAACTCCTAATGTTCTTTAGTGTATTTGTACATACACTGTTTGGTCCAGCAGATATGATGTATAAATAGTTGTAGGTGTTTGCCCACTGTTTCACAATGTGTGATATTCTATTATTTTCACACAATTGATGCCTGTGATTCTCTAACAAATTCCATTTCTGCCTCCCTAGAGCATTTTTAGCCCTTTGTTCACTTTTTGTCCATCCTAAATTATTCAGCTGTTTTCATATGTTTGGTTTAGTTTCTTCAGCTTTTCCATTGTGCTTCCATAATAATTCTCTTATCTCTTTGCATACATGTTTGATGCAATTACAGGACACAGAGTTGCTTCCTCCTTGCGGTGGATATTTAGTTTCAACACAATCTTATATCCTGCTTGCAACTATTACTTTGTGTAGATGTTAATTCCATGCTTTAATGGAAGCATTTAAAATATCGTAGTATCATGAATAAAATATTACAAAATATCCTTGCTTTTACAACCTAATTCTTTTCCTGATCTTTCTTTTTAGTAAATGTTGCCAAAGTACTTTTAAAATCATGAAGCAGGTGGATACCAGATCTGGAAGTTAGCTAAGGAAGAATGTTATCAGATTTCCACTGGTTCTTTCTTTACCATGTTAAGTGCTGAAATATTTGTTTAAAATCATATCAAATAATAATTAACTTTCCCTGCAGTTGTGTGTAGGCAGAACCAAATATAATATGACTGGAAGCAAAGTTATGATGCTTTCTAATATTGACTGTATCTATGGATGGTACAACAGGATCAGGATGATAGTCTGGATGATTACTCCAGAAATTAAGGAGATTTTCCTGAGCACCTTCTACAAACATAATGTTGAACAAAGAACTTTCAAATGTGTATGTTATGATCAAAAAAAATTAGGAAGTCAATCATGAAGTAAAAGATAAGACAAAAAGCTGTATTAAAATAAATGAAAAATTAATAAGAGAACAAATTTACATCCAGAATAAAAGAACGGTATAACTATACCCAGAAACTGGTGAATTATAATTTGACTTCAGAAAAAGAAAAAAAAAATATGTTTTTAATGGGGTACAAAATTGCCACCTAGTGGAAAAGGCTGATTTTACATTTTCTCAGTCTCCTGTTTCAGATTTTCAAGAAACCAGAGATCTATTTTCTTGTCACTGGAATGTACAATTTACATACTCATTCTGGGAACAGTTCCTGATTTATTATTTTATTCATAATTATATTTATCTATGGTAAAGAATAATGTTTCAAGCAATAAAAAGAGACAATTATGATTTTATAAGAGATAGCTTTTAATGTACACTGACTATGGGAATGCATATATGGAGCTAGATTTTAAAAAGCTCCATATCTCTTTTTGTAATGAAGAGACCAGCCTTGGCCTCATCAGTGCTGAGTAGAGAGGAAAGACTGCCTCTCTCAGCCTATGGGCAAGACTGCTCCTAACACAGCCCAGCACACTGATAGCTGTCTTTGCTTCAAGGGCACGTTGCTGGCTCATGTTCACCTTGGTGCCCCCCAGGTCTTTTTCCGCAGAGCTGCTTTCCAGCCAATTGGCCCCCAGCATGTACTGATACCTGGCATTGTTCCTCCTCAGGTGCAGGACTTTGCACTTCATCTTGTTGAACTTCATGAGTTTTGTGTCAGCACATTCCTCCAGCCTGTCGTGGTCCCTCTGAATAGCAGCACGACCCTCTAGCTTATGAGCCACTCATCCCAGTTTTGTATCATTGGCAAACTTGCTGAGGGTACAAACACTCTGCACATATTCATAAATGAACTGGAAAAGTGAGACTTCAAATGGGGAAGTCTCCAGCTGATATAAAGTTAGTAAGAGTAGTGAAGATAAGATCTGAATGCAAATTTAGCATTATCTCATCATAATGCTTTTTTTTATGAGAATTAAGAAAAGGTAAAAAAAACCTTAAGGTTGAGGCACTATGCAATGAAATGGCAAAGGATATCCAAAATATACAACTATTATGATGTGCACCTAAAGAAAAAGTCCTAAATGCATGTAGAGGATAATAAACTCTGATCTGATCATTACTTTTCAGAAACAAGACCTTGATGTAAAAATAGGTCTTGGAAGATATCAACTCAGTAGTGATGAATATGCAACTGAAGTGGCAGGAAGTAGTAGGAATAAAGTAGAAGATAAAATCTTCAAGATCATCATAATGCCATTATATAAATATCCACATTTGGAATTTTGTGAGAAACTGTAGTTTTATTAATTCAGAGAGGGTACAGGAGAATACAAAGGTTCAGGGAAAGATGCCAAATTTGTTAGCAATATGGAATATGTTCCTTATGAGGAAAGCCTATGTAGACTAATACTCTTCCAGCTGGAGAAGAATCAGTCAAGGGGACATGTGATAAAATCATAGAAACAACAAACATGTAAATAGTGAAGAGTTGTTCACTGTTTATTCCAGCACAGGAATTAGAGGCATAAAATGAACTTAACAGGTGAGGTTTCAAAATAACTAAAAGTGTCTTTGCGTAATGTGCAATTAATTCTTTGCTGCGGGATGTTGTCTGTTTGCAAGTTTATTAAACCAGGAATGCATATTCATGGAAGAGTTCACTTGCAAACTATTAAATATGCAAACAACTTCTCTGGTTTAGAAAGTCCTTGAATTGCAAATCATGTTGCTGGAGGAGTGTAGTTGAAATGTACTGCTACCTTTTTGCTGGTTTTCGATTTTTTACATCACCTGGTTTTTGGCTACTGAGACAGGATACTAGGAAAAAAATGCTTCTGACTTATCTAAATAGAGTTAATTTTGTTGACTATGAATCTGAATGGTTTTTATTTCCCAGTTGTACTGCTCTGCACTGTGGCAGTTCTCAGTTTCCCTCTTCTGTAGACTTTGCATTGTGCCCCCAAATCTAAATTGGGAATGTGAGACACGGGTAATCCAAAAGTAAGATGTTTTTTCATAATATACTGAACTTTGGTTTGCCTTCGGGAAGCTGAATCTTTTTCTGGTAAGAACTTCAGCTTCTTTTTTTTCCAGTATTCTGCTGCTTTAATGACCTACAATGAACTCATGTTCCCAAACTAGATATTTTCTTATGTAGCTATTTTTTCCCCTGTTATGCCTTAGTCCAGCTTTTCTGGAAAATCTGATTGACTGCATAACCCTCTAATACCTTCACTGGATAATAACTGTTCCCCTGAAAGTGATCTGGATTGAAATCAAAACTAGGAAAAGTGATTTGATCTAGACCGCAGGCATCTATTTCTCCTATTTCTATATGAGAGGATCTTTGCTTTTTCATTGGATGCAAAATAAGTATCGCAAGTGCAGGAGGCAGAAAGTATAGATGTAAAAGGTGAAAGTCCAAGTAGAGTTTTGGTCTGTCTGATAAATCCATATGATTAGCAAGACTTTGTTAGATACCTGTCTTACATGGAAATGAATGGAAATTTAAGTTTTGCAGTAAGGAGGCTTTTTTTTTACGATTACTAACTGATTTATTTTTCTGACATCAGCATAGAAAAGGGAAACCTTGAACTATCCTGTCACTGTATATTGTTAGTTTTCACCGAGGCCTCTATCCAGCCTCCCATGTACTTTGTACTTTTTGTGTTACTTTTTAAAATGCATTTTATTGAAACACCTTTCACTAACTTGGTATTTAAAAATATATTGCTGACTACCAGTAGATGTAACACACATTTGTATTTATTTAAGACTTTATAATGTACTTTATAATGCTTTGTCTCATGTCTTAGAAAAAACGTCTAGTTTTATGAAAGCTTGCTTTAGCTGCAGTGATTTATTGACTGATGGAAGCCCAAATGGGCTTTTAAAAATTTTTCTTGGGATGGAATAAGAACAAAGGAGAAAGTAGTAAATTTGAATTAAAAATGAAAATTAAGAGTTAGATCTGGTTGGAGCTGAATCTATGCAGTGAGATTGTTTACTTATTTGCTTGTTTGCCTTATGTAAAGGACTAACCTTCATAGTTGTTTTCTCAGTAATTAAATCCTAATTTGCTTGTGGTCATTTTTCAGGATAGGAGCACTTGGCAACTGATTTGTATCTGATCTGTTTGTTTCAAAGCCGTTCAAAGAAATATCTACATTAGGGATAACGTGTGCCCTGCAGCCACTTCCTGGCAGGCTGTTGGAGACTGGGCAAGTACAACAGGCTGTTTGTACAATCAGCCTTCTGTTATCCAGTAAAATGAAAGACTTTAAAACCTCAGAAAATACAACCACCCAACATTACACAATCGAGGGGATGTGCTGTCATGGGAAACAGTAGGGCCACCTTGTGACACATGACCAGCTTGGTTCTATAAAGTAGTACAAAGAAGAGGGGCCCAGCTTCTTTTCAGTGATGCCTGGTGACAAGACCAGTGTGAGCACGCATTGAGACACAGAAGAGTCCAGGTAGAAATCAGAAAACAGTTTCTCCCTGTGAGGGTGAATGAGCACTGGCGCAGGTTGCCCAGAGAGGATGAGGAGCATAGAGATTTGTGGAAGCATTCAAAAGCTGTCTGGTTATGGTCTTGGGCAAGAAGCTCTAGGGAATGGGTTGGACCAGATGACCTCCAGAGGTCCTTTCCAATTTCAGCTTCTGTGGTTTTGTGATTAGAGGCTTTGTTTCCGTGTTGGTCTTGAAGGCCCTTAAGATATTGTAGCGTCAAGAAACAGGAGGTAATACAGTTCAGTTGCAACCCGAATGTCTCAACTGGCTCTGAGAAGTATCCACATACGTTCATGTGTCTTAACTAATAAGGCTGGATGAGTTATAATGACTTTGAGAGTCAAGCTGGCTGCACACAGAGCCATATCAGATTTCTTAAACACTGGCATAGTTAATTTGTAACTGAGACAAATCGCTCATTGATATATTAGAGTTTACAGTATTTCTGGACTGTTTCTATAGTGTAGATGAATCTGTTTTGTGAGTTATATGGGATTTAGAACTCCGTAGTTTATAAAACCTGACCTATGTTTTGTTCACAGTACAGTTCCTGGCATTAACATGGCACTATTGTTTAATTTGCTGATGTTATTTTACCATTCTAAGCAGGATCCCAGCACCATTGCATAATTAAACTTCATCATTGTGTTGTCAGACTGTTCAGAAACTGATTTTTGGAATTGTTTGGATACGATTATTCTTTCTTGTCAAATTATTCAGTGTTTTAATGAATTAGATTGCCATCCCTGTGTGCAGGATATTTTCCTGGAGTGTTAACTATCCATGTAGAATTATACCAAATTGAGGTGACTTCACAAAAAATATAAAAGGAATGGACATGAGTTAGTTTGCATTATGCAAAACTATAATTGCGATGTGATTTCTCTGTCATTATAGCTTACACACAGAAATAAATATTTGTTTAAGAAGAATTATTCAAAAGGTACTTTGCTGGGTGTCAGCTTCTGTCCAGTAGATAATTTCTTCTAGTTAAGAAAGAAATACAATTGTTGAAAGAAACAGAAGAGGCTTACCTGTAGAATGTCGGTTTATTGCACAGTAGACAATCTATTAAATAAATTGCAGTATATCAATTTATGATACACTTGCTTTTATGCATTAGTAGTGTAATAAATTAAATTTATTAATTCTTATAAACTAGTATTTGCTATTTTTAAGGAATAAGTAGACCACAGAAGAATTGCTACTCTCTATCTTACCTCTGCTTTAGAACATAGATTAAAGAAAGCAATCTCTAGAATTTTCTTGCAAAATGTCTGCCACAAAAATGGCATATACTTAATTTTTCTTTAACTTTTTATGCTGTGTTAGGTGTCATTCGTGGGTCTTCTTCCATCATAGTCTGGCTGCACAAACATTTATGCCAAGATAATAAAATAAACAACAGAGGTTTGGGAATGGGTTGACAGGGTGAAAAAATCTGCGTTTGGTGCCAGTGCAGGTCTATGTCAGAATACATGAACTATGACTCTGACCCAAATCCCAAAGAATTATAAGCATTGTGCAATCCCACATAGAAAGTAGATCTTTTGTTAAGATAAATCTGTACATCTGTATCATTCTGTTAAACACACTAAGAACTGGTTGTTAGCAGCATTTTCAAAGTATGTTGTTTGCTTCAGCTGTCAGGTGATCTGAAAGAGCTGAACTTCAAGTCAGGATGTTCCTAAGGTTCATGCCCTACACACTAAGTGCTTAGCCAGAAAGACCTGAGGCAGCTGTTTTGTTAAAACCTGTTCAGGTGAATGGATAAGCAGAGCCTGTGTCCAGAGGAATATCAACTAGTCAAAGGAACTAACAAGTCTGTAGAACAAACTGGTTGTGATTCCAGCAGAACAGTCAGACAGTTTTCTCATGCTGGAAAGCTCTAAGTAGAGTCCCATTAGTGAGGAAGGAGAAATTCGAATAGATGCTGTTACTAGTTGGACTCACTTGTCTTTTACTTTATATATTGCACAATATCTCTCCCTTTTCCTTTTGATTTTATATATTGATTCAGCTGCTTACGTATAGCTTCACCTGCATTTGAAAAACAGCTTTGCATTAAAAGCTTGCACATCATACAGATTTCACAGTGATGATCAGGTTATATTTCCTTTCCTCTTTCCTTCATGTGATCTCAAGAGAAAAGAAGAATAAAAGGGGGGGAGGGATCAGGGAAGCACCTGAACACTGGAATATTTTACTGATCTGATGCTTTGGTCCATGCTTTGATGTTTCATTGCTGGTTTACTGGTTCTGCTGTTCCAGGTTCCATACAAACCCCTTAGTGTTAGAGAATGTAGACAGTAAAATTTAAAGTCTCCAGACTACTTTCAGTCCTTGTTTAAATTAGGATTTGATTCCATTTTTTTTGTCATGGAAGAAGAAGCCAAGCCATTGAACTGAAAATACACTTTTCGATGAATTTTGATTTGGAAGTAGATAGAACTGGGGCTTTGATTGTCTAATAATAAACTCCAGTTGCTTGTTTAACAAAGGCTGCAGCTTCTGGGCAATGTCTTACAGAAGACAAGCTTCTCTTAAATCAGATTTACAGGTCTTCACTTTCTTTGTCTGGCCAAATGTAGCCATGGTATGGATTGAGGGAAACCATAGTAAGAGACCCAAGTTCTAGAGGTTCATTTGGTAAATTTACAACTTAACATTCCAGCTATCACTAAACAGTCGTAATCAACGCCCAGCCTCCTCTTTTTTTTTATTTCTGATTTAAATTTCTCTGGCTTTAAGTTTCTTGCTTTCAATTTTATTATACCTTTGGATTTTATTATATTCTCACTAAATGGAAGAGTTATTTAGTGCCCTGTGAAGGTACTTAAAAATGTAATTAATCTTCATTTGATAGACAGATTATTCGTATCTCTTGCTGTTGGTTTCTTTTTCAGGTCTTCATTTGTATTTCTGGTTGCTCTCTTATCCAATTTGTCTGTGTATAGTAATTGTATGTTTACAGTTCAGTTTAAATCATTGTATTTAATGTATTAGAATTCAGATGTGTGTATGTGCCTGCATGTGTATGTCATAATATTCTGCCAGCTCTATGTTTATCTGCAAAGCTAAGCAAAAATAAAGTTTCCTTGTTATGTCAGTCTGATGTATCTTGCTCTCGTTTTGTCCCTGTCAGCACAGAAGACCACTTTGCTTTTATCCTCTGCTCTCAGAAACGCCATGGAAAATCTGCTCATATGGTCTTAGAAAATGACACTAATTAGTGTGTTCAGATTTGCTTTTCTGTCACCATTGTAAAAGATCCTTTATTTGAGAGCCTACATCTGCATTCTGGATCCAATGGTGTTGTGTGAAATGTACTATGCTGAAGATGGCACATTGTTTTCTGACTCTAATGGAATGTACTTTTTTTATATTTACAGAGTACCAAGCTGCCATTTTGCATTTAAAGAGGGAACACAAAGAAGAAATTGAAACATTAAAGGTATACATTTGTAATGATTTTTTTCTTTCCCTGACTCTAGTGCATTTTACAGATTTAAGTAATGCAAGCATACACTTTTTATCAAATGTTAAGAATTTAATTCCTTCTTTCTAAAAGTTGTTTTCAGTTGACTGTCAACTCAATTTAAATTAATCTAGTTAAAATCCATACTTGCACTCATATACAATGGCAAAAAGTGATTTTACATGTTTCGCCTTTGTAGTTTTGCTTATTGTTGCACTCTTAAAATTCTTCCCTCTAACTCAGCAGTGCAGTAATTTTACACTTGCTTATTATATGAAGGCGCTGGCATTTAACTACTCACTCTTCTTCACTGAAACATACTTCTGTAGAAGCAGTTTTCTTTATTTTTACACTGAAAAATAAACATGGTAATTCCATTTGTGAGACTCTGAAATTTTGAATGGAACACTCTTTACTGATGGCTGGTTTGTAAGTGTAAACTTGACCAACTATCTAATTGTCAAAACCGTAAATAATAGTTTAATATTAGCACTCACTTTCCCTTGGCACAATGGACTCTGCTAAGCAAAGTAATTTGACAAGAAGAAGCAGGAACTCTAATGGCAGTATAACTTAAAGTGAGTTTGTTGGACAGTCTTAGGTAAAAGAAAAATAAAAGCATCTTCCATTTCTCCCCAGTTGTGATATATTCTTAAGCATAGCTGCACTATGTTCAAATACAGGTCCATATGCTAAATCCTTAGTATAAAAGTCATCAAGTACGAAATATTCCATATTTTCTTTGCCATCATTAAGGCAAATAGAATTTGAAAAAAAACCCAAGAAATTTACTAGCATCGGGAGTCTGATAATTGCCCATTTCCTTAGGTAGATCACATATAGCAATCATCAGAGCAGTACAAGTACAGTATTTGTTTTACACAGAGTAATTATGTTTTTTTGTTTGCATAAAGGCCAGGCTATAATGGAGGCAAAACATGTGGAGTTGAAAAAGCTCAATGAGATCTTTGAGTAGACAGGAGTGGAAGGGTGTTAGCAGCTTGTGGAATGGACAAGACAGGGGCAAAGATTGTCTGCTGTGTGTAGCATCTCTTAATTCTCAGCACTAGGAAATGCAAGCTTGCATTTAAAGTAAATACAACAATAATGCACAATAAATTTTTTTAATAATAACTCCTACAAAGAATATTGTAACTCTCCTACACAAGAATAGATGGATGCATGGAGGATTTATTAATTTTCAGAGGCTATTTCAGAGAATACTTAGTCTCAGTGAGAGGAAAAAAATGTGTTTGTGTATCTCCAGCAACCTTCGAAACAATAGAGGCAGAGGAGACAGGCACTGTCAGGCATCCATAAAAATAACACATCTCTCCAATTTCATCTTTCATTAAAAGAATGATCGTTTTGCACATTTTGTTTTCTGTAAGACTTAAATCTGAAAGGCGGAGAAGTATATCCATTTATTTGCTGCTCATAATTTTGAATGATATAAACATTCTCTTTAAAATCAGACTATTATTTTCTAACTGGATTATTTGACTTTTCCTCAAATATCATCATGTCTTAGTGAATAATTGTGTTTGTATATTATCTTGTTTAGTAGTAAGGAAATTGTGAGTGGGTTTTTTTCCAGAAGAGTAAAATTGTGATGTTCACTTTCGGTACTGAAATATCTCACCATTTTACACATATATATATATATTGCATTTTAGCTCATTTCTAATTCTAATATTTGCTGTCCATGATTAGCAGAAGTTTCGTAGACTTCTAGGAGCAATGTCCTGCAGATCATGTTTATTGTATTGCATACATTTGGCGATTGTTTTCATGTTTGGTACTGTTTCATCTTTTACTCTGTAGTTCTAAAGGCAAACCAGAAAAGGTAGTGTGAATGTTTTGCAGGCCTTTTAGGAAATGACCAAAAAACTGTAAAGTCTACATCATGATGTCAGAAAAATAATTGTTGTACATAAGAGATAATTCAAACAAGATATTTGGAACTCCATTTTGGAATTACTCATATTTTACTGGAGTCCTTGCACAGAAGTCTGTCTGTAAGACTGATGGTTCATGAGATATAATGTGAATTTTAATTTTATGAAGGACATAAAAACTTCCTATACAAAAGACCAGTTGAAGCAAGTGTCCTTTCTCTAGCAGTGACCAGATGTGGGTACTTAGAAAACATGTGTAAGAAATACAGAGTGTAAGGATAGCACCTTTTTTCTCTACAGTGCTGTTTGTTTTGATTTGGATTTTTTTTAGCAAGTCTGAATCCCTTCACTGTCTCTTCTGTGCTGCTTCTACTACCACTGCCTCCATGCCCCTTCATTAATAGCTTGATTTATGAACCTTGTCCCAATCATAAAAGATGCATAGTGACTATATTACTGAGAAATGTCCTAGTATATGATTTCCAGCAATTAGTGTTTCAAGGACTTCCTTGAAGAGGAACCCCTGTTCCTGTACACAGGTTATGGTATATAGTACTGATGAATAAACTATAGTATCACATGCTTCTGTGACTTCTCAGTGCTGTGCCATCTGAGTAGTGTTCCTGTTCTTTTTCTGTATGTCCTTGACAATTAATTCCTTGTACTAGAATGTGACCCATGATAGATGCATCTTTTGTTTGTACAGTTATTTTGGAGCTGTTTATTTCTCTGGAACATGTAGAATGCCATGTATAATGCCACACTAATAGTCAAAGAAACATTTAGGCTGAAAGTACTGCATTCATATGTTTTTAATATGTCCTTTGTCCAAAGAAGATAAACATATGTTATGAATTTTTGCATCGTGTTATTTTTTATAGTCAGTGACATCTGAGAGTCGGATGCTGATCCTGCTGCTTTGGTAAAACATAAGCTGTTAGTTTTGCTTCAAAATTTTATTAGTTTTCTAAAAGAAAGGGTGTCATTTCAAAATTTGTGTACAATCTGTCTACTTAGTTTGTCTACTCCTTCAAATCTGTCTACTTTAAGAGGTTCTTACTCTTGTATCCTTGATGTTCCAACATTTTAAAGATCAGGGTTGTTTTTTTTTTTTTCTCCGTGTGTCTGTTGTCAGACTTTAACATTTTGTCTTTAATTTCAAAGGAATTTTTTCCTGGGTTTTCTAATTCATGTAAAAATTATTGCTTTCAGACTTTAATATTTAAATGTAAGAGCAAAGGGACATGATATTTATTCAGTATATGTTACCAGAATTTACACTGGTAAAAATGGGATGCATTAGAGGTCAGACTGTCTGTATACTCTCTTTCATGTGGCTTCTCTTTTTTTGAAGGAAGGAAAAGATGTATTTTAAGATAAAAAAAAATTAATTACTACACACTGCTGTACATATAGAACTTTACATTATAAAATTTCATATAGGAACATGTAGGGAAGAAAAATTGTCTTGTGATTCAATGTAATAACTTGTTGCATTTTATTTTTTAAGGGTATAACAGAAAAATATGGTAGTTGATATCGCAAGTATTGGAAATGCTTGGGTTAAATGCAGGTTTGTATTACGCACTTAAGGAACCTACAGACCGAAATTTCTCTGAATCAGCTCTTTTGCAAACTGATCCAAGTTGCATATCTTGTGTTTATGAAAAAAGTTGATCACCACATCTTCTCTGTTAAAAATTAGGAATGAGGCTCTTTCTCTTTGTTATTCCTAAAATGCCTGAATGTTAAGGAGCCCTGGAAGCTGCGTGCAGGGGAACGTTCTCAAAAAATTGTTGAACTGCCCTCTGAAGTTGAAAGCCAACAAAGTTATCCAGAACATATCTCTTGAAATTTATATTTAATGGCTTATGAGAGATCTTATTCCTTAGCAATAGAAAGTGTCCTATACTTTTGTACTATATCTTCTGAAAGTTATATCTTTTTATTGATTATGTGAATGAAATTCCTAAGGATTTTTTATTTTTTAAGATTTTTTTATTGCTATCTTCATTTCTTATAAACTCCATGTGGAATACCCAGAGTACTACTAGAGCTTTACCCATACCACCAGTTTGAAAGGGTTGGTACTGATTCTGTATACAGTTGAAGTTCAGGGAATGTAGCAGTCCTGAAGGATGTAAAACAGTCACTGGATAGGGAGGGTGAATGACAGTAATGTGTTTATTTTATGTTGCCATCTTCTTGTTATCACAGTAACTTGAAGCTTTGTTCCTTTTTTGATGTAATTTGAAGTAAATTCTGGTCATATAGCATGCATATTAATTAAACATAACAGCATTTGTTACATCAAGTCAATTATTGATGAACCTGTACCATATAATATTCGTAGAAATCAGAATAACTTATAAATTGGTTCATTATAATACATAATTCAGTGAATCATCCACGTGAAGATAATCTTTAGAAACAGTAATAGAGATAAATACTTAATTTTGACCCATTTACCTTTAAATACATTTCCCAGTTTCAGTTTCGTCTTGAATTTTTCACCTATTATTTACAAAAATTTGAATATATCTTTTTAAGGTACTAAACTGTTTCTGTTTGCTGTTCTATTTTTTTTTACTCTTCCTGCTCTTGCCGGTAGGTGTCAGCAAAGACTCGCGGAAGAAGTTCCCGAGTGCGGCACGGCTTCTCTGTGTGCGCAGATATCATTCTGCCTTCAAAATCGGGGGGTGCGTGATGGTAATGTCCTGCTCACTATCTGTGGATCTGGCAGAGTCTTAGTTTTAGGTCACAAATTGGATTGCACATTATGGAACGAGAATTGAAGTTGCTTAATAGAAAAGCAGTAGTTATCATCTTAATAGTGTTTTCCTCTATAGAACCAAGTCTGCAGTATCTAATAACCAATTAAGTAGATGACAACAATTTAACATTAAATCCAATATTGTAAATGGACTACTGACTTCTCAAAGGAAGGAATTAACTTGAAGGCAATATTCTGATTGATGTACTTAATAGTTAATGCAACAAATAGCTGCACAAAGGTGCAGCATACTTTTAAATTTATTTGTACAAATTCATTTGATAAAATTAATTAAAAAGTTAGGCTGATTTCTCCTTATTCCCTTTAGCACAAAGGTACCAAGTTTTCGTCTTCAGTTGTGTGGAAGTTTAATATTGCTTTTGGAAGATGGAATCAAAGGCTTTAGCTGTCCTAATAGCTCTGTATGCTATGCATGAATCTTGCTCCCTAATGGTTATTAGGCTTGCACCAACTCGCTACATCTTTTACAACTTCCCAAACTGAGAATGATAGTGTCTTTAGCCATTAATTACATTTTTAAATAATATTACCATATATCATCTGATGCACATTATATCATATACTCTATAAAATAAGACATGTTTGATAACAATAAAATACAAAATACAGATGTCTTGTAAATTATACAATAAATATTACATAATAAAATTATATTTCTACAAATCTTCAAGTTTCCTACTGCAAATTTTAGAAAGTTACCTGTAGTTGCTTCTAACACAGTATGAACATATTATTGAAGCCTAAAAAGTAGTGAACAGTAATTCAGTTGATATATAACTCTCCATAACATTATGAAAGAGCAGGCTGGCCTCAGTTAGAGAATTCATCACGGGGTGTTCATAGTGACCTTTGTGCTTTCCTTAATAATGTTTGCATTTTTTCATTTTTGTTAAGGTTTCAAGAAACTTGTAGACCTTAAAATGTAGAAGTGGGTAGAAAGTAGTTTCCTTATCACAGAAGAGCTTGCTTGACTTTGAAAACAATTTCATGTGATAAATTGAGATTAAAGACCATGCTTCAAAGTGCCACAAAAAAAAAAAGATTGAAAAGTGGAGCAAAAAGGAACGTGAAAGGGAGAGTTATAGCACAAGTCAAAATTGCCTGATATTTTCAAAATTATTCATTTTTATTTTTTACTGAGACCACAAAAGCATAAAAATATTTTCTCAGTTACTGAGTGAAGTAATAAACCTTTACCTATATGATGACCTTTTCATTCCTTTACAAATATGTTTTTGCATGTTTCACGCTTCACAAGTCCTTCCCTGGCCCTTTGTCTTTTCACTTTTGCTTTCCCTTACAGTCACTGTGCTTCCATTCCTCTTTAATTATAAATGTAACAAAAGGTGCTGCTTCTCCCTCTGCGTTTTGGAATTCAACTATAGAAAGCAAAGGTGAATACTGTTGAAAGCTGTTTTATGCCAGAATGCTTATCAAAAGATCTCTTTTATAGAATTGGATGATTTCACTTTTATTTCAACAACTTAAAATGTGTTTTACTTGTATGTAACAGTGAAATTTAATTTCAGCTTCAGAAAGAACATCAAAAATTAATGTTTTAACACCAAATCAAAATATTTTCAAGTATTTTCATTTGTCTAAATCATCTCTTTTGTAGATAGTCTATTACAACAAAGTGGATTTTTTTTTTAAGAGACTCAATTGAAAAATTTCTGACCGGATTTTCTTGGGTACAGAACTTTTTATTTCCTTTCTGGAAAAAAAGAAGTTTGAGTGGTTTGTGTTGTCATGTGTGTCCTCTCTTCCCCCCACCCTCCCATTTTGTGTATGCATCTGGGAATTCTGGCATAGGATAGGGATTTCCAGTTTCCCAGTAGTCATTATGTTATGAAGTCTATTAAAATATGGAGACCAGTCGTTACCAAAACAACATTTAAGTGGATAATACGCTGACTTTTGGTAATAAAAAAGTGCTTCATGGTGCTGAGACTGTTAATTTTTACCTATATGAGATGAAATGCAGACTAGCTGCTTTGTGTGTTCTTCACTGAATTTTCACATCCCAGCATGCACAAATAGAAGAAAATCTGTATCATGTATGCTTCTGTCTGGTAAAGTGTAGTTGCAGCTCAAAGGAGCAGCCAAGGTCAGCAAGGGTTTATTAGTCAGCCTTTCCTAATGAGCTGTTCAGGCTTTTAAGCATTTCATGTGGTGTTGCTGATGAAGGTCTCCCAGCTTGTGGTTAATTATTGATACTAGTCTTGCCTAACTTGAAATGTTTCAGTCTTTTCTGCTTAGCTGTTAAACATACGGCTTCACTGCTGTGTCTCTTTATGAATCTTCTTCTTGGCTGCTTTGTTCTCATGAAGAAACTCCTGTTAAGTGCAGAGCCTCTTGGTGGTGCAAGGTAATGAATATATAAAGAAAAGCATGAAGAATAGGAGAAAGAAGAGACTGGAGTCCTATGAAATTGTATTAAAACGTCCATTTTAATACTCCTGTAGCTCGCGGTCAATGGGAACAAGATTCTCTTTAAAGTATGTATTTCCTGAAACAGAAAAATCCCAGCAGGAGAAAAATCACTCTGTAATTTGCATGGCCAGTGCAAGAGAAGGTGGAGTAGCTGACTAGAGAATGATAGCAAAAGACAAGAGCAATAAAACAGTAACTTTCTACAGGGTGCATACAAGCACATAAAGAGCTAACAAGAAGTGCTTTAATCTCTTTGGAACCACTTGTTGACAATTGTGTCTTCATTCAGAAAGGAAGATGTGAACAATACTTCATGGTGTATGAAGATATTCCCCAGTTCAGTGCTGAATTATGTTTTAGAAACTTGCATGTTATAATACCTATATTCATGTCATACTCTACATCAAATTTTTGATGAAGTTTTGAGTATCTCTGCTCTGATGCTTACTTAGCAAAATTCTCCCCCTTCTTCAGCAATGACTTCCTGTTTTCCATATTTTTGATGCACAAGTGCTTGTCATCATTATTTTTCTTTAATCATACATGTACACTGTCTTTCTTTTCTTATCAGATACCTTGAATATCTAGGGAGACTCTTTTCTTTCATTGTGTTGGGTTTTTGCACTGCTGCTTGCCACATCTTATATTGCCACTCTATTATTTTGATCAATACAATTTGACTGTAAGAACTGGGATTGTTTAGACGTCATGTCATCTGCAGAATGCTGTTAATTCCACATGTTGATCCAAGGATACTCCTGTTTATTTAACACAGTGTATATTGAACACAGTGAAAATCTTTTTAATACTGTTTCAGCACACAGACATGGATATAGTGTTATGTAGTTAAAATGTAGGTAGAAATCAGTAGGGTAATTTATAGCCTTAAAACTAAGCTCCTGCTCAGTTTTAGACACATTGAAAAAAAAACCTCTGCTTAATTAGGCCTAAAATGAAACTCTTCCTAAAAAGTTTGTTATAATACTTGTTATAAGACTCTGCAAGTTATCATAGTTTGTGAAAATTAATTTATCCTATCACGTAACGTAAATAAGTTATGCACTCAGGAGAATAGCATAGAATAGATACTGTGAACAGATGACATTTACTTTGGCAGAATTGGAAGGACTCTGTAACATAGCAGATGATTGTCTGCAAGATAAATGAAGAGAAATATGATTGTGGAATTATAAAAGCCACTAAAAATTAAGTAGTATCAATATTATCTTACTACTTTGATTTTGAAACCTATACCCCATGCCTCCTTGCCAAAATTTTCTATTTTTTGAAATTTACTACTGGGTGTTTGTTTGAATCTAATAATTGTAAGCCATTTCTCTGAATGAAATACATAATTTCCTGTAGTTTAAAAATTCTGGCTTTAGAACAGGGAGAAATTAGACAAGAATGAATATTTTGCTGATAGAGGGAAAATCTGTCTGAAACTAAAACTTTTGAAACAAAACTAGGTTTTCTCATATTTAGTAAATAAGACTTTGGATTTTGGCAGCTGCTGACTTTTCAAATCTAGTGTTCATGGTACCTAATGCATCTTCTGGTGCTGATCCAATTTATAATGTGCCATTTCCATAGTGCTGTCAAAGATACCAAAGCCACCAAAGTTGTTATAAAATAACACTGGGGCAAAACTAAGTTCAACTGATTACCGCAAGTTGCTCTTGTAGGTGGGGGTCACCCTTCCAAGCATAGTTTAAACACAAAGCTAGGAGCCTGTCTCCTGGCCCCCTTTTTGATGATGAGGCAATGAGAAAGAAAAGCTGCTGGAATATGAAGCATGCTGCAACAAGTGGAAAGACGTATGGAGGTGTGAGAAGTGGAGCTTTAGGTAGAAATTGGTGAGTAGAGATATTAGGATGAGACTGGCAAGCTGGAGGGGTAAAGAAGTAGTCTAGAAGTAAAGGCAGAAAACTGTATGTGATAGGATGCAGAGACTTGGATCTGGGAATCATGATACAGATTTACTTATAAATGGACAGTTTCCCCCAGAATACATATCCTAGAACGAATGCAATCAAATTTCCTTTGCTATTGAGAATAAGGTAGTGTTTTTTTGTAGTATAATGTATTTTATGTTGAAGGAAGGACTGTTTCAGGAAGCAATCCATTTGTTTTAATGTGTTGAGGTCCCTCTCTATAACACATGAGGAATGTGATAGTTGTAAGCATCACAGAAGTGACTCTGTTTGTTAAAGTAAAATCCAACCTCGTTTGTTATTTTGATATCTGGTGTCCAAAAGGCCTCAGAAAATTAAATTCCCTCAATAGTAAGGAAGTGAATGGCTTGGTACACCTCAAAATCTTGTAGCTGTTTTCATTGCATATGTAAACTCACTATATACTGATGGAGGGGCTAGTCATCCTCTCAGTGTAGGTATTCATAGAATTTTTAGACAAGAATTCTGTTCATACAAAATGAAAATCTTCAATTTCTGAAAGTGTAGACTGACTTTGTTTTATTCTCAAAGCATTATTTGGCTGAGTATTTCCTCTTGAAAAGTAATATTCATTGTTGCCGGCTTTCATTCTATACTATATAACTTTATCTTTGCTTACTCTTTTCTGTGTGCTGTATTTACACTGCTTTGCTTTGGCTGTTTGCAGCTTAGAAGAGTGTGGTGTATATATCTTTACTTTCCTGTGTAGGTACAAACCTTTGTTAAAACAGCTTAATCTTGGAGTCTGGTTGCCAAAGAAATTAGTTCTTTATTCTGTGAAGCAATGTTGATGGTAAACTCTCCTTTCCACTCCACCCCCTCCCCAAAAGAAAAGGAAGAAAAGAGTAGAAAACCAAGATTGCATTACGATTCTGGCAACATCAGCCACACTAATAAAATCAAATTCAATGTTGTTTTACGACTTTAAATTTATGTGACTGCACAGGATCAAAGGATTTGTATCCCACTGGACTGCAAGGTCTATAGTTCATGGCAAAAAAACTCATCAAAAAGAACATTTTAGTAGTAAGGCTTTTCATTTTAATCAGCCACAGTAATAAAAAAGCTGTTAGGTGTCCAAAAACATTCTCCCAAGATCAGAGACAACTTGCTCTCTACTGCAGTCAGATTTCTTATTGGATCCATACTGCCTGTGTAGTTTTTGTCACTGAAACTTCATCTTCACATTTTTTTCAGCCATTTTTGCATTGTTTTCACATTTTACATGCCAAATGATTATATAAATTGGTAAAAGTAAGGATTCATATCATTTCCCTGGAAAATTAGAAACACTGTAACTTCTTCAAAGTATTGTCATCAAAACAAGTGATTAAATAAAATAGCATTTTAAATACTGCTCTATATTTTTATGTATTGTATTTTAATATGTTTGAATAGCAGTAATTTAGTATTTTTCTCCTTGGATATAGTCTTTTGAACAACACTACAAAGCATAGTTGTTAGTATTTATTTATCGTTACGGACATAGTGACCTTGGCTATCCGAAGATTGAGGTACCAGTTGCAACTGGGAAACAGAACAAAGAACTACAGTGTTTGTGATACGAAAGGCTGTTGTGGATTCTCTATGTTAATTGTTCATGGTCCTAGTTCAACTAAAGTTTGAAATGGATTTTTAACATATGATGTAGTTCCATTCTTTAATTAGCTTGGCCTCACAGAATTTATATGCAACATATCCTTTACATTTATTGGTGTTGCATGTTGAATTGCCTCATTCCATTCTGCAGAATTTGAATATTTAACAAGGTTTAATAATATGTAGAGACTTTACCAATGAAATTGTCCATGAAAGTAACACTTTGTCTTGTAATTTACAGGTCAGTCTCACTTTAGCTGGCTAGCCCTTTTTTCACAAAATGTGTAAGATTTTTCTTATCATAAGCCATCTTACATTTAGGAAGGCTTGACACAAAGTCACTTTCTGCAAGGATCTCTCTCTTTCTGCATGGAATGACACCTATTGGATGTTACCTGGCCTCTTGTAGCTGCTGCTCACTACTTAGTTGTAAAAGTCTAATGGGTGTGGTATTCCCTTCTCACTGCTACCTGGGATAACATGCAAGCTGGTATTGTTTTTTGTCAGTTAAATATATGAAACATTCATTCAAATGAACAGAAACTTTAGTATTAGTGGGAATTTTATGACTTATCTGCCAAACATGTAAAAACTACATAAAATGCTAAATTATCTACTGTTAATATTTTTTTCTTACTAACCTGAAATTTACCCCTTTAAGCACGTGTTGTTAACAGTTCGTTTATTAAGTAATATTGAGTCTAGTTTTTTTAGAGGTGCTGTCATTTATCTCAAGAAGTGACATTGCTTAGCAAATGTGCCTGTGGCAAGTCATTAATAATTTTCTGCTTTATATATATAAGATTGGAAAAGGATTTAGATTCCATTGAGATTTCTCTGCAAGCAAAATGATGCCACAGTAGAGTGCATCGATTAACAGGTGCTAAAGTTGATGTAACAGGATCCAATAATGTGCAATATGCTGTGGAATACAATGAACATTATTAGAGACGTATTTTTGCATATGTTAGAATTCATAATGTTTGCAGGATTTTGAGAGATTACTAAGAAGTATCAAGAATACATCAAGGTTTCAATCTGGATGTTTCATAAGAAGTTACAAAGATGGGGGGATTTACTCTTAATAAGAGTGTTCATCTGAATAAAGTTTCATGTAAATTAAGACAGCTGTAGAAAAGCAAGGACTAGAAATGAGCTGTTGTTTTAACAGAGTTCTCCAAGAGAGTTATTTGTGTAATCTAAAGTGATTGGATGGTAGTTATTCACTGGGACAGGACTGAGGGTTAGGTAACATATGTGCAGGAAATGAAAACTGGATAAATATAATTTTACAGAAACATTTACTGATTAGACACAAGGCCATCAGTACGAGGAAAGCAAACTTTACAGCAACCTGGAAATCGCTTTGTGAGGAGCATGGAAAAGAGGAGAGAATGTTAAGAAAAAATTAGATGTCCACAACAGCTGGAAGAAGAAATGCTGAATCTTAGAAGAATACAGGACTGTATGCAGTCAGTAACGCAAAGGGCAGTTTGTGTCTTGTACAGTGTAGTCCCTTGACATACATAGTCCTGGTCAGAAAACAGCTACAGAGTCCTTGTGTCATAGGTCTGCTTTGCATGGCTATTCATATTCTTCCTGTAGTGACAAAAATGTAGATATGTTTGTTACTTTTATACTTACATGGTCACCGAAAGCTTAGCACTAGTCTGAAAGAATAAACTGATTCAATTCCTGCTCCCACTATATTCCATTGTTAGCAGACTTACTTAATAAGTTCCAGTTGTGGATGTTTTTTTATTAAATATGATACATATATTTAAAAAGTAAAACAAAAAAAAAACCAAAGAAGCAAACAAAAAGAATCAACGCAACAACTATTTTTTATTTATTGTCTTTATAAAGCCACTACACTCAATATGTACAAATGCATTGGTCAAAAGCTTGCACTTGTTTTGATAGGCACTTCTTGTAGGAGACAGACACTCAGGCTTTCCAATTGGAAGGGTAGTAGGCTGGCTACTGTTGTTTTGGGGTCCTGGAAAATGGTGAAGAAGAGGAAGAAAAGATAGATAACATATATAAAGGATAAGATTACTAAAGAACGGGATTTAGTTTAGGAAAAGAATCATTTTATAGTATTATAATAGGTAAGGGTGACAAGCCTGTAATGAATATATTCCTTTCAGTGACACATTCTCATGTAGTATACAGTTGAATATGCATAGAAGTTGAAATAGGAAAGATGAAAACAAAACCAGCACTGGGAATTGCTAGGAAGTGGATTCAGGGAGCAAAGAAAAGAGGTAATACAACTGACATACTGTGCAGAAGGAGGAGAAGGGTAGCTGAAGGGTAGCTGAAGATGTTAGTGCATATTTCTTAATTCTGAATACAGACTAAGTCTATAGAAAAGAATTCAAAATGTGTAATAAATGCAAACTAATTCTGAAGAGGCATGAGGAACATGTTACTAGCTACATCATGAATTGTTTTGACTAAAACTGGAACAATGCATTGGAAGAATATTAGAAACTTATAAACGTACAAGAAAATATCAATATCTTGATATAAATACTCGGTATGAAAATGACATGCTTGATTGGAATGTTTTTGCAGTAGAGAGAGTAGATATTATGTTAATAACTTCAGTGTCTTATTGATTTTCTGTATTCTGGGAAGAGCAGTTTTCTGGTTTTGAATTTTTTTCTAACAAATAAAACTCTAGAAATAACAGCAGACAGGAGTAGGAAACAATGCATTTCTCAAAAAGTCATTTTTCCTTAGATTGCCTTTAAATACTCATTTATAGTGAGTATAGTAGTTTCTCATACATTCAGTTGTTTATTTGCCTATTTGTTTTTTTGAAGCTGATCTTGGTTAGATACTGTTTCTTCCAGACAGGACAAGGAAAAAAGATGAAGTGTATCATACTATTTATTTCACTACGTTCAAATAAGTGGGAGATGGAATTAGAAGTAAAGCTGATTTAGCATTTCCTTCTCATTATACAAGTCTAGAAATACAAGCAGAAGTTCCGGAGTGAATTCAAAATTGAATGGCTTGATGGCATTAGATAATGTACACGACTTGTGCAGTTATACTGTCAGTCCTTTTTGACATTAGTCAGACCTTCAGATAGTATAAATACAAGTATTATAAAGGCTGGACATGTGAATTGTATCAAGCTTTCTGTCTTCTGTTGCACTTTCTGCAATAACTTCCCTAAGTCTCAGTATTTTGCATTTTATAATGAAACACAGCTTTTAGCAGCTTCACTCATTGTATGAATATGTATTGTTTTAAGTATGGCTATAAAATATTAAGGAAGGAAGGAAGCTATTATGGAAGATACATTCTGAGCCATTCTAAATACGTATCTGATATAGTCAAATGCTTAAGTAGTAAAATTCCTAATACAGGATGTACAACTTGATCATCTAGGTTTTCTTTTCGTAAATAGAGATTTTTACTTTTCTATTTTAAATAGTTAAGCTATTAGATTGATAATATCTTAAGTTTTCATGTGTAATCAAAGCTACGTGCTTGGTGTCTAGTTGTAGGGTTTCCTTAAGTGTAAAATTTTTACCTGAGATTGAAGACCTCTTCATAATATTTCCTTGTAGAAATGGTAGTTGTTCAAAGAATCACAGATCAATCTTTACAAGTGATTGCAGGTGTTGTTACATTAGAAGCTGCATTTCATAACTTATCCAAAATGATAAATTCTTCACAAAAAATATTTAAATTATCAACCTTGAAGTGAATTAACTAAAATGTTATGTGGATTTTAAGCCATGTGTAGATCTATATACAAGTAATATGCAGATAATATTTTCTTTAAACTCTATAAGTTGCAGTATAGCTAGGTATATTTTAATGATGTGCTATACAAATAGTTTTATGCTCCAAAATTACTGGCTACAAGTTTGTATTTCTTTCCCAACTACTCAAATACCAATAGTTGTTAAATAACTAAACATTAAAAAATATATAGAAAAAATTGTTCTGTATGCCCCCTATAGTCAAATTTCCTCTCGACTGCTTTTGCTATGTTTCCTCTTAAAACTATAAATTTAGGGTTTTTTTAAAAATTAGAAAGATAATTGAGCTCCGTATATATAGCTTATACAAATATTTAGAGTTCTGGGGATGTCAGTCATTAGCTGATGTTTTTACCATGAGGTGTAGGAATAATCCTTACTGCATACTCTTGAAAATGGTGATATATCATGTGTAGCTCATTATATGTTGAGGTATTTGTTTGAGAGGAATTTTCCTTTTTATGTAAATTGGCAAAGTTTTAGCTTTTTTCATTGAGAAATCCTTTGCTAAATCTCTAATTGTTGTTAAAATTTAAAACAAATGTATGTTTTCTCAAGGACAGAGATTTAACAAAAAGGAGGGGTTTCTTTCTTTGTCAACACAATACAAGAATAAAAAGTGTGGACCCTTCCAAAAACTGAAGATGAAATTACTTAGAATGAACAAAAACAAAAAGTCAGAGCTGTCTGTGAAAAATGTGGGGTTCCTTTCTTTTCTGGGCACATAACTTTGATGGCCAAAGTACTATTAAGAAATAAAAAAGCTGTGAAATCTATAAAAATATTTTTCATTGGCAACTCAACAATTCTTAGCTTTTTTCTTTCTCTCTCTTTTTTTTTTTTTTTTTTAAATTTTTTTTACACCAGCCCCGGAGCATTTCCACTGAGTGAAACCATACCCTTAGATACTTTGTGTCTTCTGTGTTCCCATTTATTTCATTTTCATGGCTTAGCATAAGTAACTAATTAGATGTAACAATCACTGTATAAAGTCTGAGAAGGGAATAAAAACTATCTCACTTTCCCTCTACTATGTTGTTTTTCCTGGCTAATTAGTGTAAGAACTAGTAAAACTGTGTTTCTCAGTTAAAGAAGAGGTCTGTCTCTGATAGACATAGAACAGCTTTGTTCATTAAAGACGTGCCATTTTTACACAGTCGTTTTTCAGAGTAGAATTGCACTGTAAACACTAGTGAAAAATATTATGCTTTAACAGTGAAGCATTAACTTGCTAGTTTCAAAGCAAAAGTTCTGCATATTACTTGCTCTAAACAGTGTTTTGGAAAACTTTTATGTCTTACTGTTACACTTTTCAGGATTTGCTTAAACATTTATGATGCAAGTAAGTCTTGACTAATAACAAGCCAGCAACAAAATTGCTGAAGAGATTTATGGTTTCCTCATATTCATACATACAAATTGTTCTAAAACTTTTTGTATCAGAGCAATTCTGTGACATGGTTAGAAAGTATCCATATAAATCACATTCTATAAAGCAGTAACACAACAAATATACTTGATCTGATTGGATTTAGTTGACTATATAAACAGTAGTTGACTATGTTGACTGTATTAAATGAAACAGTACTCTTCCTGCTACCTATCAGAGCACAGAGAAAAGCTGTATTAGTACTGAGATTTATCTGTGTCAATCCATGTTATCATTTCAAAGACACTTAGACAACCTGTAGGTTACATTCTGAATGAGAGCATTTAGTCTTCTTTTGTGATTAATTGCTTGCTTTATTATCTGAGACTGTAATGGTTAATGGAAGTATGGTACACTGATTCAATTTTGGGACTACTTCTTCCTTTAAACATATGCTTCATATGTTCCTAAGTCTCACAGGACCAAGACAGAGCCATCAGCATTATTTCAGAAAATACAACTTGCCTTTTTTCTCTGTGTTCTGCCAAGTCACTTAGCAGGTGCAAAAAAAGTCACCGGAGTCATACGGCAGTGGGCTGGGTGTAAAAGGGAAAAGACTGGATGGCCATTCCAAAAACTCTTTGTGTTTTCCAAATTATGGTGTATCATCAATTAATGTAATTGAATAAGATGGTGATTTTTTTTTTAGGGGTGGCTTTTATTTTACCCATTAACAGTAGTATATTTTTAGGAAGATAATACAGGTCTTCTAAGTTTGTATATAAATTTCTAAATGTTTAAGGAACTGAGAATCAGCTGGGGTAATTTGCTCTGGTGAGATGACTTTACTCGAGGAAAATGGATTGTGCCCATTCCAATGGGAGATACCAGATAAACCTTGAGAAAGTAAAGAAACTAATTTGTGAGTACAGCCATACTTGGTGAACACTGAATAGCAAATGGGCATGGACTTTATTTGAGTGGAAAAACTCTGAAACCTTTGTTCCAAGCAAGGGCAGATTTGCAAGCAAAATGAGATTTATCAAGGAAGAGGGGTAAACTGAACTACCTATTAAACCTCTTGAGATACTCAAGGGGTACTTTCAAGCTGATGATTGAAATCTGATTTCAGCATATTAAAGCTTTTGCAGTACATTTCTTTATATGCTTATGTTTTCTTTTAAGCTGGAAATATGAAAATAGTAAGGTTTTATTGAAACATACCTGCCTTTCATCTGGTATTTATAACAGTAATTTTGAGAAAATATATGTCTGTTCTCATAGGATCTTGGGCAGCTCTAAGAATCAAGTGTGTATGTGTGCACAGGAAGGGGAGGAACATTTAACAAAAGCTACATAACGTCACTAACTCAGTGGCAAGAGTCATCAACACAATGAGAGCCAGAAATCCTCTACATGCTAAGGCCTGAGGGCTTAATTTTACATACAGTCTCTGAAAGAGTGGATTAATGCTGCAAGAGAGTGAAATGGTCAAAGGAGAAGAAAAATCTGTTCCTTGCACTTGTTTTCTGGGTATTGAATCTACATATACAATCCCAATATCTTACATGAAATGTGAATGTTGTTGAGAAGCATGCAACCAGGCTACCAGGCTTATAAATAAGTCAGCAGAGTGGCAAATGCATTTTTCAAATGAAAACAAATTTTATCGTGCCTATCTGAGAAACACTGAGGAACATGCTCCAAATTGTTCTTCATAATGTCTTACTTTCGTTTTATGCATAAAATTATACAGACATTTTACTCTTAGAGGCTTTCAAATCCTCTACCCTTTTTCAGGAATAAATTGTGTTTATTTATTATGCAGAGAGTGGCTTTCTAAGCTTTAGTTTCCAGCATTCTTTCCATATCTTCTGTCCCTCACGTCTTGATTCCCTCAAGGAAGGACATCTTATTTCTTGCTGATTTCTCTTTTTTCCCATTTGATTCTGCTTAAAATAGCTGTGACTAAATTACTATATTGTGTTATTTAACCACTACTCATTTTAACAACAATTCCCAAAGACTCTAGGAGTCTCGTGAATGACATGCCATGGAAAGAGACTAGGTGTATTGCCAATGTAATTGCTGACATGATTCACTAACAAGATACTTAATAATTTGAACTGTATCTATTCAAATCTCTGTAGATTTGAATATAGCTGAAAATTGGTTCTTTCCAGCAGCTACAGGTATTGTTAAGCTTTGGTAGACATATGTAAGCTATACTAAAAAACCTTTGGTTTCCATTTAGATGGAAACAGTATTTTAACTGGAACTAATTTCTCTTCCATGAAATGTCTCTGTATTCACCTTGAGTTTTTAATATTTCAGGATTCTGGTGATAGCGTATAGTATAAAAGTAATTGTGATTGATTTATTTCCAGCTTGAAACTCTGAGATGGGTATAGTTCTATTATATTCCATTTCGGTATGTTAGATTTGTTTATAATAAAGTAAAGCATAAAAAAATTCCATTGTTACTATTCTGTGTTTTATGAATTTTAAGAAAGTAAAGAGTTGCCTGTATCACCAATTGCTGTAGCAAAACATAGTAACTTTCCTTTATAGTTAAAATACTGACTCTAAATTTGATGTATAAAGCATCAGAAGAAGGATTCAAAACTAATAAAAATCCCTTATGTTCCATAGAACAAGCCATTTGCAAATTCAAGAAGTCAGCTTGCATAATGAATGGTTGTAGCGACAAAAAGATTGCATCAAAATTTATTTAAGTTTAAACTTAACTAAAATAGACTAGGTTTAATTAATTAACTTAATTTTGAGTTCTCCATAGGTTCCTTTGAGATTTGTATATTGAGGTTTAGTGATGATCAGTAAGTGTTCTGCAGCCCAAAGTTTGAGATTTCATTCTAATAGGCAATAGCACGTAAGAAGTTCTAAGCCATAGACGCGTGAGAATTGTAATTTTTAGAAAAATTTGCTTTCAGGAGTCAGTGTCTAATTTTTGTAAACACTACTCTTCTTTATTATTTAATACTACATGTTGGTAAGATATCTAACTAGTCCTTAGTGATGTGGAAAATATAATAGACTTTATACATACTTGTTGTAGTACATGACAGAAATAAAATGTTTAAATTCTGCCTGTGTGGAATGATTGGATGCTGTTTGATCTCTGTTTGATTCATTATAATATTTTAGAGCATTTAATCTCTTTTGAAGACGTATTTGGCAGGAAGCTGACCTTTATAGAGAATATGTAGGTATTACAGATCTATCTATTTATAAATAATATGTTTTAACATACATAATCTTGAAAATTTTCTTGAATATATTTTTATGATTATGTAAACCAAAAAGATTTCAGCATTACTTAATCTTATTTTCATGAACAAGATTTGTTTTGAGATGTAAGATAATTAAAATGTAAAAGTTCGTTTTATTACTTATTGCTCTTTTATATTACAGTCAGTCGAAAAAGACTGATCTTTTCCATTGATGGTATATTCCACAAATTCCCAATGTGTCATTTTTGTTAAATCTGCTTTTCTTTTTTTCTACTTAATCATTTTAGCTTTAATTTTTATTCTAATAATTTTATTCTTTTTATTAACTGAAAATAATTTTGAAAATGTGGAAGAGTAAAAAGCAAGACAAAGCATAAAACTATCAACTCAAATATAATTTTGAGTTTAAAAAATCGAGTTTATATTGTAGATTAAGACTGAAGATCTGTAGTTGAAAAGGAGTATAATATTAATACAGTTGCTTTCATACCCTGTTAAAAGTAGTAAGTAGAGTTTTTAAGTTCTGTGCTTCGCTTACAGTGTGTTTTTAAGGTGACTTCTAATGTACTGCTGGAAAAATCTTTAACATTCAAAGTAAATTTTTCTATCAGGGAGTTTTTGATGTACAGTAGGGACAAAATACTATGATAAACAAAATAGCTCTATCCCCTAAGGCAAACTTACTTCATTACCTCATTTATGGATCAGTATGATGAGTTTAAAAAGAAAGGTAATTTTTCTGGAGCAATTCAAATGGCAGAAAAGCTTGTAATAGTTGAACTGAACTAATAATTAAGCTGAGAGACAACAAACTTCAGTATAGTAACAGTAGGAAAAAAAAAACAAGAAAAAATGTTCTATTTGTTGTACATATTTGTCCCAGTTTTTCTATAAAATTAATAGAAATTTAGTTGTTTCCAATACAAATCTCTGTTTGATTATCTTTGCAAGACTTGAAACTTGATTTCCCACCTTTACACTTGCCAGTTAAGAAAAAGAGTATTTTGTATCCATTATTTTCAGATTGTTTACTTTGGACTTTTATCTTAACACATTGATTAGAACACAAGCTGAGTATAGTGCTGTAAGAAATAACATAATTCGTTTGCATATCTATTCAAGCTTCTTTGTATGATATAAAATTCCATTATATCACACTAGTGTATTTGCCCCACTGAGCTACATATGCATGGCTTGGATGGATATTAATCAATGCTGTAAACTTAGCTCTGACCTAATACTCAAGATAAAATGGTAGGCAGGGAGTGCTAAATTGCCATTTCTGACAAGCACTACATGGGAATTTTTTAATTGTAAATTATTGTACCTGTAGGATTTTGGGACAATCACAGCTCGTTAGCTTCTTCTGTTGAAGCATTTGCTTCCTTTTGCACTGAGATCCTGAAAGAACCATGGAAAATACTCTTTCAGGAGTCATTGTCTTACAAAGGAACAATGTAACATCAGTCAGCTGCCTGATAGTATCATGGCATAACAGAAAATAGCTTTACAGGGACTTAATTTGCAATACCAGTATAGGACTGGATTATTTAAAGGAGATATTTCTGTGACAAATTGTATTTTTTTTTTTACATACGGTAAGAAAAGTGGGGTTTTTTTTTCTTCCTTACTTATGTGTATTCCTGAAAGATTGTTATTTCGTTTTACCTTAGTGAAATTCTTTTGATCCCCTTGGTTCTAAGATTTATTTTCTTGAACTGTAAATTAAAGCATATCTGGTAGAGATGAAGTTTTAATCTAACAGTAAAGATAAATTCAAAGGAGATTTTATGTGTACCTCTTTGAATTTAATTGATGAGAACATTTTTAATAGATTATGAAAATATTTTGTTTATTTAATGCTTTATCTTGGGGAATTTCAACCTCTGTTGTGTTTAATCTATTGCTTAATTCCTAACATGTTGACTACATATATAGCATATTTGTGAAATGAGTCAATAAAATCATATCATTAAGTACAATCATTTGAAAGTTACTGCATTCAGCAATTAAAAACCAGTAAGTCTGCTTAAAGACAAAGTACAAGTTAGAATATGCTATATTGACATTGTGGATATTTACTTATAATATACGTTTTGTTAAAACACGTGCCGCTTATATTTCTTTAAAGATTAGTAATTGTTCCATTATGTAATAGCTTGTTTAGAACTGTAAAGCTGTTTAGAACTGAGAAAGTGAATTATTTCTGTAATTATGGTTTCCTTAAAGTAAGAACATAATCTAAAAGTGAAGATTTTTTTTTAAAAATCACTGCAAAATAAACACTTTCCAAAAATATTTGCACTAAGCATTTTTTTGTTGTTGTTCTGCAGTCTCAGTTTGAACTCAGGGTATTCCATATTCGTGGAGAACATGCTGTATCAACTGCTCAGCTTGAGGAAACCGTTGCACATCTGAAGAATGAACTCGATAATAAATTAAACAGAATAAATGAAAAAGCAAAGGATATTGGTGTTTCTACTGAGGATGATAACCCACCAAAGACATACCGAAATGTATGTATACAGACTGATAGAGAAACTTTCATAAA
The DNA here is from genome assembly GCA_033556795.1 of Tapera naevia. Lineage (NCBI taxonomy): Eukaryota > Metazoa > Chordata > Aves > Cuculiformes > Neomorphidae > Tapera > Tapera naevia. The sequence goes on from JAUMJJ010000023.1 coordinate 6,311,395, forward strand.
ACCTAGTGAAGAAGAAAACAGAGCTGTGAAAAGCAACCAAATAGTACCCAAAAAGCTTAATATTTCTTCTTTGTCACATAGTATTTCTACCCAAAGTGAAAATAAGGACAATTACAATGTACTGTCTTCAGAAAGTGTCTTACCTTGTCAACTGAAACAAATACCACCGCTTCCTCCACCACCACCACCTCCTCCTCCCCTTCCTGATTCTTCATTACCAGGTTTAGTTCCTCCACCACCACCTTTGCCAATGGGTCCGACTTCGCTGACACCTCAGTTTGGATCTGGTCCACCATTGCCACCTCCACTTTCTGAAGGCTGTAGGAATATTCAAGCGCCACCACCACCACCACCACTTCCAGGATCAGGACCTCCTGTCCCTCCCCCACTGCCTGGATCTGGGTTAACTCCACCCGCTCCACCTCCTGGGCCTGGGTTCTTCATTAATAGCACTTTATCTTCAAACCAAGGTCCTCGAAAACCTGCTGTTGAACCTAGCCGTCCCATGAAACCTTTGTATTGGACACGGATACAATTACAAGGAAGCAGGTAAATATATATTTATTTGGACTTGGAGTTGCTATTTATAGGCCATGATACAAGTGTATGTATACTGTTTCCGACTTATAATAACAAAGACATTAGTAGTCTAGTAATGCACAACAAAATCAGTGTAGTGGCATGGAATTTACATGTTTTAAGAAAAAAAAATGGAATAGTTCTACGAGTCTAAAAATAGATCATAAGAAATTGTTTTAAAATACTAAGGATTATTTGAAATTATATACATTATAAATGAAAATTATGTGTATTATAACAAAAAAAAGTTTTGTCCTTTTTTCCACGAAAATTCAAGTACTCCTTGGGCAACTCTTGTGACAAAGTGGTTCCTAGACTTAGCACTGAAGAGAAAAAAGGTAGTCGAGATTCTAGAAAGATTTTTTTTTTTAAATCATAGTTAGAATTAGGGTTGAAATGTTAAAGTTTGGTCAGGTGAGAGTTTCATTTTTACTTTCCAATCACTTCAGGTGATACCAGCCTCAGAGCACTATGTTGGGTCATACTCTATGATCCCAGTTTTAGAAATGGTTAGGCTGGAACTTAACCTCTGTAAATAATTTTCTCAGAGCAGGAGAAGTAAAGCATATATATTAACATAGGCAACTTAGGAATCTGTGGTATGAAGCATACATTATGGAGGAGTCTTAGTAGTGGTAGAGACCTCTATAGTTTGAAAAAAGAAATATAAACAAAAATAAATTATCCATCTTATTGTGGCTTAGTGCTGGGATGAAATACTAGATATGCTTGAGGGAAGAGATACCATCCAGACAGACCTTAACAAGCTTGAGGGAATGGGCCCAATACAGACCTCATGGAGTTCAACAAGGCCGAGTGCTGGGCTGTGAAAATCCCCACTATCAATTAACTCATTGTGCAAGTAATGGAATGACATGATAACTCACGTCTTAAAATTCGAATAAATATTACCTATATTCAAAATTATTTTAGGATAAGTGCAGTTACAAAGATGCTAAGTTTATTTTAAACATTTTAAGAAATAACATTATACGATTATATATGACCTATAATCATATGAAATTCTACATGCTACACTATATGTGCACACTATATTACATACTGTTATATATGACTGCATTATTGTATAATGTGAATTATCATACTACGCATGATTTATTATAGATTACTTATTATATTGTTATAATTGTTTCATAGTGAATAAACAGTTGGTCCATAAATAAACCTTATTATAAGTCTTCCTGTTGATTCAATGAAATCAAAACATGTGTTCTGAAATATCAGTGGTTCATCCAGCTTTTCCTGAGTGCAAGATAAGGTCTAAGTCATAGCTTTCTGGTGAACCAGAACGTAATGGTCGTGCATTTTTATCGTCTGTGCTAGAACTGGAAACTTCTTCAAGGGTCTGATGCTCAGATCAGCAGCTCTCCAGGCCTTCAAATTCTCATTATAGAACCAGAAAGAATCATTCATTCTTCAGTGTGCCTGACACTACACCTAATACCAGGGAGACTGAAGCTGCAGAGCTGTAAATGTACAGTTGAATATTAAGTAGAAAAAAAATCCAAATTTGAAAAGAAGATTAGTTAATTTTGGTTCCCCTTAAGTTGATAATATTGCATTTTGTTGCATATTACATCTAGTAAAAGTATGTTTAGTGACATCAACCATTTGTATTTTATAGGGGTTGTCATCACTGTTTTTTATTGTAAATACTTTCACTGCCTTTTAGTGACATCTGCTGGAAGAACTGGGCCCACCTTTTACTGATAGACAAGAAGTTTTGTCTCACATATTTTTCTGAAGCACTGAAATTTTGAAACAATGCTCATTCAGATCTGAACTGCCATATTTGCAGCACTACATAATATTTTCTCCAAATCGAGATAAAACTACAGGATTGTGTAAACAAGTTCCAAAACTAAATCTGCTCTTGGAAGGCAAAAAAAGGAGGAAAAATAATCCATATTTAAAATTTACAGTTGGCTGAATGGAGCAGAATACTGGTTAGTCTCCCAAAATATTGTCACATATTACTCTAGTTTCTTGGAACTGCAACAAAGATAAGTATGAGCACACAATATCTACAGCTAACTACAGCGAGTCAAGTCCTATAAAAATGACTGCAAATGCTCTTAAAATATGCTTGAGTAAAGTTTGTTCATTATTGGGTGATATTGTTTGTTTTTACAGGCCGAAATAGATTACTGGGCATTTCTCAGAAAAGCTGCTGTTGAAGTATTCCTAAGCCTAGTTGAAGGGGCAGAAATCCCTTGAATATCTATTTACACAAGCTGCAGTTGTAATATTTGGGTTTGGTACAAAAAAATGGGCAATGCAAATAAATGCATTTTGATAGTCTAGGATGCATTTATACAAAAAAGCTAAACTTTGGTACAGCTTTCTGCAACACATTCTGACTCTTTTCAAGAACAAGCTATAGAGAAGGAATACTGTTAGTATAGCAGAGTGCATGGTGCTTTGAGTTTGAAATCTGTTATGGATTTTCATATATTATGATTAGATCTATTACGTTTTTTCGTAAATGTTTATTGGAAGCATTATTTCATTTCCCTTTATAGGAAAACTACTATGCCAACATTGTGGGAATCACTAGAAGAACCTGATATACTTGACACTACTGAGTTTGAATATTTATTCTCCAAAGACACCACTCAGGAAAAAAGAAAACCTCTATCAGAGACTTATGAAAAAAAAACTAAGGCCAAAAAGGTATTTATTGTTTCTTTATGTTTGATTTTTTTTTTTTTTTGTGTTGGTGTTTAATTTTAAGTTTTTGGAAAAGTGCCTAAAGAATGAACAGATAAAACAGATAGGTTTGTAAATCTTATTTTAAAGTGAAATAGGTGTATTACTGATTCAACTCTTGAGAATGCAGGATTACTATTTACCTTTGAAGTTTTCTTACCTTTGAAAACGCAAGTTCCACATCCCAGTAAGTTAGGAAAAAAAATTGTTTAGGAGTACTGAATGAATGGTCTAATAAATGTCTAAAAGTCCCAATATTTCAGGCCATGTCTACTCTGGATTTATAATTAAAGCCTGTCATTAAGTTTCTCTAGGAAACGTCTTTTCCATTGACATTAATTTCACTGAAGAAATGAAGTATAAAGAAAGACAGGACTGTTAGACATTTTGAATAAGGAATGCCAAAAAACTTTTCCAGTGTAGCTATAGAGCTGTGTCAGGAAGGGACAGGACAGTCAAGTCTTTAGTGGCCAAAAGTTTATGCAGCAACTATGTCATTACCATAGTGCAGATATTGTCTGCCTCAAAGGATTGATTGCAGGGGGAACTTGTCCTTGTCAGTTAAGATGTGCTGATAGGACAAAGAAATGACATTAGTAGGATTTTCCACAGGAAGAATTCACGGCTGGATGTTAATGGATACTGTTTTCCTAAAAAATGTTGTTACGTATTAGAAACCCATTTAATTATATCACAGTATCACAGTATCACAAGGTTGGAAAGGACCTCTGAGATCATCAAGTCCAACCTATAACCTAACACTAACACCAACACTAACACCAACCATCATCTAAACCATGGCACTCAGTGCCTCATCTAGTCTCCCTTTAAACACCTCCAGGGTTGGTGACTCTACCACCTCCCTGGGCAGCCCATTCCAATGGCCAATCACCCTTTCAGTGAAGAATTTTTTCCTCATATCAAGTCTAAACTTTCCCTGACGAAGCTTAAGTCCATGCCCTCTGGTTCTGCCACTGGTCACCTGAGAGAAGAGACCAATCCCTGCCCGACTACAACCTCCTTTTAGGTAGTTGTAGAGAGCAATGAGGTCTCCCCTGAGCCTCCTCTTCTCCAGACTAAACAGCCCCAACTCCCTCAGTCGCTCCTCATAGGGCTTGTGCTCCAGCCCCTTCACCATCTTCTTTGCCCTCCTCTGAACACATTCCAATATCCTAACATCCTTCCCAAATTGGGGGGCCCAGAACTGGACACAGTATTCAAGGTGAGGCCTGACCAGTGCCGAATACAGGGGGACGATAACTTCTCTGGTCCTGCTTACTACACTATTCCTGATGCAGGCCAGAATGCCATTGGCCTTCTTGGCCACCTGGGCACACTGCTGGCTCATGTTGAGCTTCCTGTCAACCAGCACTCCTAGGTCCTTTTCTGCCTGACTACTCTCCAGCCACTCTGTCCCCAGTCTATAGCTCTGCATGGGATTGTTGTGTCCAAAATGAAGTACCCGACATTTGGACTTATTAAACATCATCCCATTAGAATCAACCCATCTCTCCAATCTGTCCAGGTCCCTCTGTAGGGCCATCCTACCCTCTAACAGATCAACCCTTCCTCCCAGCTTGGTATCATCTGCAAATTTGCTGATGATGGACTCAATCCCCTCATCCAGATCATCAATAAAGATATTAAACAGAGAGTGGTGGTGAATGGTGTCTCATCCAGTTGGCGGCCAGTCACCAGTGGTGTCCCCCAGGGATCGGTATTGGGTCCCGTCCTGAAGTCCAGGTATACCACATCCATAGCCTTCCTCTCATCCACCAGGCGAGTCACATGGTCGTAAAAGGAGATCAGGTTGGTCAGGCAGGACCTACCCCTCCTAAATCCATGCTGGCTGCGCCTGATTTCTTGACCGTTCTGCAGGTGGCTGCATCTGTTCGAATTTACCTGTTTAGAACCACAAGAGGGCACTTTGTAAGCTATGCTACCTAACTTTTTCAGGTTTATAATACATATGAAGTGAAATATACATAAATACATGTCAGTGCAATCAGATCATACACTTCCTGAATGGTGTCTTGGCACAACAGTTAATGAGAAATGTAAATAAGGCTACAGAATTTATAAAATTCAAACTCATGTGATGCAAAACGTGAAAAATGCGACCATGATGGGGGCAGGCTAGCATTTTTAAATATACTCTAAATAAATTATTAATTGTTACAGTCCTTCAAATGTTAAAGTGTCTCTCTGAAAAATATTTTGACGTATTTTACTTGACAAACGCTTCAAGTGCAAATGGCTTGTAGTACTCAGCTGTACCTATAATTTCCTTTAGTTCACATTTCTGATGCCTTCTCTCTAAATTTATTTTTACATTTCATTAATTTACCTCCTCCAGAAAGAATTATTTATTAGGAAATACAGATTTCTAAAGAACTTTGAAGAAGAATGTAGCCAATGTAACTTTAATGTAGGAATAACATGCCTTTGTATTTCAAAATCTCAGCAATTAAGTGAATAAACCTATTTCTCCAGGTGTATGACAGAAAGCCAGGTAGAGAACCAGGGCTCTATTCTGAAAGATGAAGTTGCATTATGATTTTTCCTTGCTGCTTTGTAAACTAACTTCTTTGCTACAGCAGCACAATTTTTTAGTGATCTGTCTTAACCTTATCCAAAACTGAATTGGATAATGGTTGTTCTATACAATATAGGAAATAATGGTATAATTATATGTACTATTTCTTGTGAGAAGGCAATGTATTGTCTTACAAAGATATCTTCTTTATTTATGTCACTGTTTGAATTATTCTGCTTTGTTTTTAAATGTAAACTTGTTATTTTAAGACTAGGGTTATACTTACTGAAATCATTAGAATGAAAAAATTTCCTTTAAAGTACTGTGCAGAAATACAAAAATAAATCCCCCAAGAGATAAAAGAGAGTTATATTTTTTATTATCTTTAGTTTGATAAAACTCATGGGGTTATGATCATAGTGTTACAAACCATGGGAATTGTAGGGCTTTCTGTGAAAATTTCAAAACCTTATGATTAACAACATTAAACTTTCCATCATTTGGTTGATTTAAAAATTAAAAATAATTCAGCTTTTAGGATTCAAATGAGATTTGAATTTAATTGAGTATAGAAGCATTTTCTTATTGTATATCCTGTCTTTCCACCTTTCTCTGTTAAATGACTCATAGTCACAGCTGAATATTTTTACAGAGTTGATCGTCTTAGATGGTTCCATGGATTTTTTTTTTTGTGTGTCTCCAAAAGCCCAGATGTCTGCAGGCTGGCTCCAGTAGATCAGTCTTGATGGACTGCAAGTAATACAGTAGTAGAGAGCCATTTTATTTAATTACACAAAAGTTTATTAGTTGATAGTAACAGAAAGCTCCTGTTGATTACTGTAGAACTATCAGTTCTGCTGTCTTCATTTGTGATTTCTCATGCTTTTTTCTCCTCTCTCAAGTTGTCTTGCCTTTTTTTCTAACAAATATATCTATCTACCAGGTTTTAACAACAGTATTTTTCTTTGCTTCAGTACAGAAATTTGTTCTTGTGTGCTTATGAATGCTACAAGAGTCACAGTGTATAGAATGGTATAGTCTGTTTAAAGATGCTTTCTGCAGGCACTGCAAAAGACCAATCTTATGAGGTTCATCATGTATTGTAATTTTTAGCCGATGCTGTGTCATTTTGTATTTCTTTGTAAGTTATTTTCTCATGTTCTATAAAAAAGTCTTCCAGAGAAAGATATACGTACAGCGTTAGAAACTGGAGTAGTAGTTTGTGTTTGGAATAGGTAAGTTATTTTATTTAATAATACGTGCTAGTGCTGACCTATTCACTGCATTAAATCTCTCTTCTGCATAAACTTTGTCCTATTTAATTTCATTTTATACAAACTAAGTTCAGCTTGCTTGGTATTTAGAGTAACAACAGGCCAACAGGTGGTGTGGGATTTTTTATTAAAACATGATTTCTTAATAATTTTCTCCTTGAATGAGACTTACATCACTGCCTCACAGTCAAGTTCCATACGCAACTGGAAGTAAGACGCAATCTTTCAAATTAAAGGGGAGTTGTTTCTCATTTAATTGGGTCCTCTTTATGAAATTAAGGAGACTTTAACAAGTAGTGTCCTGTTGAATTATGACTTCTTTGTCAGCTATTTAAATTTGTTTTGCATTTCCAAATAAAATTAAATTATTCTTTTTATTCTCAAACTTATTATTTTGTTGAAACCTATCAGAATAATCTGATAATCACATTAAGCCTGTAGAAATTTCCCTTTCTTCTGTTCTTACCCATTTATGCACATAGTAGTTACTTTATGGAAACACAGATTAGAACATTCTCTATATGTTGTGCTTCTCTTACTTACAGCAGATAGATAGACATTTACCACTTCCAGCCAAAAATATCTGAATCTTGTCCTACACAGATGGAATGGATGATCTGTCTTCCAGTACCACTTGGCAAGTTATGCTCAGAAAGGAAACTTCTGAATATATATTTATATATACATATATATTTATACTTAAATATACTTACAATATAATATATAATTTATAAAGTAAATATAGTATTGAATATATTTGTACTTTTAGAAATAGTGTCAAAATAGAAGAATACATTAAGGATTCTGTGGGCATCTGTGCGGGGTCTGATTATCTTGGTATTTTCACTTATGAATGATACATTTATAGTTGATACTTTCTTGAAGTGCAGAAATGCTTTGGATGACATTCTGAGTGCCTTTCAACTTCATGATTCTGTTATTCAGTTAAAAGGTGTAAAGTCCACTTTTTCTGTCCATTGTCCTATGGATGGAAGCATCTGGCTATCATTGTTTCCAAAGTGGAAGCAATTCCATGATTCCCAAATTTGTTGCTTTTGTGACTGCCTTCAAATGGCTTATTAATTAAGTTACACTAGTTTCTGCAGGCTGTCATCCTGACACGAGGATGAGATTACTAGAATCTGAAATATAATTGTCAAAAAAAAGGTATTCTAACAAGTATAGAGGGAAAAAAAGGAAAGCAAATTAGAAATCTTCTAGAATGGTAATATAACTTCTTCAAGGACTGTGTAAAGGGTGATTTTATATATTAACTTGTTTGGGATAAATATAGTGCCTTCACTTTGTAGTGATACAGTGTAAAAATTACATAGTTTAAACAAAGGTCGGATGTGCCTTTCTGGTATACTTGTATATTCTTGAAATTTATTATGGCAATGCCTATCTGAGCTTAGAAGCACTGCAAAGTGCTCATGCTTTCTCATCGTGAGAGAGAAACGATGGAAAATTTAGCAGCTTTGGAAAAACCTCTAATTTCTTTTCCAACTCTACATCCTCTGAAATATTTCAGGAAACCTTTATTCTTGTGCATTTATCTGCTTTGCATATATGCAATCTTGTAAATAGAAGTTATACAGTATTATGTAGATAAGGTTCAAAATAAATATTCTACTTTATTAGTTATTATCTTAAGAGTAGAATTTGTCTTTTCTGGATGGGGAGAATTTACTTTCTAGGTGAATATATTAGTTACATCCCAATATTACAAAAAAAAATATTCAATATATTTAAGAATTAATAAATGTGATTCTCTCATAACAATGCTTTTGCCGTGTGAGACAAAGCATTATAATCTTATATGAGGTAATACAATGCTGTGATTTTTGGATGCAATAACTATGAAAAGTGACTATTGCTTGCATCCTGAATTTTCCAAAGACTCTTGATAATTAGCATATAGAAGGTAGGCTAGATCTGAATTGGTTGAATTTTCAGCAGGGAATGTTGAAGTTACTGGTCAAAAATATGGTTCATTAGTATCTGGATATAAATCTGATAAATTTCTTTCTGGTTTTGACTAATTCAGTTATCTTGATCTGAATATGCAGGTTACTGGCGTGATGCAGTTTGGCAATACACCTTGAATCTAATAGTATTAAATATTTATGTCGTGTAAGGTGTTGTGATCTTTAGTTAAAAGCTTTTCTCAAAGCACAGATTTGGTCCCACTTTCAAAATTAATTAGAAGTTACAGCTTCTTGAAAATCAAGGAGAAGAGCTACATACACCATGTTATTTTAATACATAACTTCAATTTAGGTATTGATTCCATTGGATTTTTAGTCTTTAAATGCCTTTTGAATATAACTCCTGTTTTTAACTCCTATTTTTAAAGTACCACTGACATACTTGTGAAAGTGCATGTTAATCCAAACTGTTTTCATCATCATTTCTATATTTTCTTATGCTTGAACTTCAGTTGTAGCATTCTGGACGTGATTTCTTCACCTTCACTAACACTTGCATTAAAGCATTTGTCTAGGAATGTGTGGTTGATTTAAATAAAACATATTGTAAGTTATATTTGTGAAATTGTAAATGGTCTTCAAATGTAAAGTTTTATGTACCAAAAATGTACAACTGTAAGTAGATTTAGTATAGTACCATTAAGCTTCGTAGCTTTTTATGTAAGTAATGAGAATTGGAAACAACATATTAAAACTCTACCCTGTTTTTCTTGAGGGGGGGAAACCCCAGTCATTAATTGTTTTTGAAAGAACTCGGCGTTCCATAGATTTGAATATAATTTGAAGGATCTAACATCTTTCCCAGACTCTGAAAGTCTTCTAGAGATGTTTTCATGTCAGATGAAGGACTGAAGATTTACATGCAAACACTTTTGTTTGCTTTCATTCTATACCATTAACATTTCTTGTCTGTACATACCCATGAAAATTTTTAGGCTGATAGTTTTTTTTCAAGTAATAGGTTCTCCTTTTCCTGTTAAATACACAGAACCAAAATCTGTTCTTTTAGTACCAAATAGAAGGCAGGCAGAAGTAGGACATACATTTTGGAAAGGAAAAAAAAAATTCATTATGTTTTAAGCTATGCTACCTTGTAAGCCTGAAAAAGAGTTAATTTAGAAAAGAACATGCCTTTGGTGTGATTTATTCCATGTGCATTCTGTAGCTCTGTTACTGAACTTACACATTTTGGAGTTACATTAGTTTTTCTGATATGTTTGGGCACTTGTTAGTAGTTTATGCTCAAAAACTCAAGTAGTTTCTATACTTCTTCAAGAAACAGGATAGTTGGATGTTTGTGATGCCACTTTGTCTTCATCTTACAAAAAAAAAGAAGAGAGTAAATGTCAAGTAATTTGTGTCAGGTGTATGCTCCAAATGAAAGTCCATCAATCATTTTTGGCCCTTTAGTGCAATGATTATCATTTCAAAGACGCGGGAGGACATTAAAGATAATGGCTTTTCTGTTGTCTATTATCTCTAACAGACTTCACATAATTATTAACATGTGTTTTCACTTAAGAAGAGTGTCAATATTTTGAGTGAATTGCATTTTTTTAACTGAAAGGGATATGTCTGTCAGCAAGTTTTTTGTCCATCTGACTAAATGAGGGATTACAATTAATGAACTTTGTGTTTCCACAAGAAGGGCAGATATTGCAGAAAATGTTGAAAGCTTTGCAGGCTTGAAACACGACAGTCTTCAGCACTCTGCATAAGATAATAAACAGTGTTCAAACTTGAGTAGAATTAGTAAAACACTAGTGTGTGCTCTTCTGAGGCACTCACTTTCTTTTCATTTTTTATGCGGCACTGAGAAGGATGAATACAGCATTTCCTTGTTTACCACAAACCTCTGCAGTCATGTAAGATGTGGAAAGTTATCCATAAAGGGTAAATAAAGGATTTATGGCTTTGTCTTGTTTGTACGGTTTTCATAGGAATAAAGGTATTGAAATAAGTTTCTTACTATTTTCTTACCTCATGTTTTGTTCTGAGAAATTGCCGTTTGCCTGTCCTTCAGCAAAAGGCTAAAAACAGTGGGCTGTTTTCGTCCAATAGAATTGCAAATAGAATTGTCTCCTGAAATATTTTTTTAATATTATAAAAATATAAAGCTATGGTTCATTTAAGTTAAATGCAGTTAAAATTGGTTCTCTTTGTTCTCTCCAAGACTAGGAATAGAAGAGATCATGTCTTTCCTTAAGCTTCTGAAATGCATTTGGTAACTCTTGAGGTGTTTATGTAGGATGGCTTGAGAGGCGTACTTGCTTCTTCCTCTGTTTGAACTGGATTTCAGCAGAGTACTTATGAGTCCAGGCCATTGACTTCTCCGTGAAAGTTAATGAGTGGGAGTGGAGGGAAACGCTATGATATACAGGTTTTTAGTTTATGGTTTCTCTCAATAGATTTACATATTATGGAAAGAACCTATGCGCCAGCAGGAGGAAGGATTTACCTTTTAATCACTAAAGCAAACTAAATCTGTTCAGATATCAGCACCAGTAAGTGTCCTGGGCAGAATGTAGATATTACAGTTATACAAAACAGTGAAGTCTGTCCTGTAATATTTAATAAAATATATTTCTGGCTACATTAGAGAAACACCTTTTAATGGGAATGGCAGATTAATTTATGAATGTATTCACGCTTCAATATATCCCCACTTTTAAATTAGATGATAAGTATTTGAAAGATGTAGAAGGGGCACTTGTGTACAGCAAATCAACTAACATAATAACTTTAAAAAATAGCTGGGGAATGCCACATAGGGAAAATACTGTTATGCATCAGTGAGTTAAATGAATTGGCACCAGCAGTCACAACTTTGTGCCTGAGCCAGAAGATGCTGCATCCATTACAGTACTACATCCATAGTCTGGAGGAGCAGCAGGCATATGCCAGCTGGCATAGCAGCATCAACTGGCGTCAGCTGGGTTTTAGCTGCTTACCTGTCTCTGCCAGCTACAAGCAAGTCTCAATATGCTGAGAGGGGATTAGTGATTTGTCTTTTAAAAGCATAGACTAAATAGTTCAATGCAGGCTTTACAAACTTTTGTTTTATTTTGCTTTATGTTTTTTATGACCTGAAAATTATGACCTGATCTTTTTGCGTCTCATTTCCATTTGGAATTCTCACACTTATTTAACTCCCTGTCAGTAGCTTCCCAAGAATAATGATAACCTGGGGCAAAATGAGTATGTCTGAAAATAAGTTCTGTGTTTTACTACTGGTTATGTATTTTTGTTGCAAAATCTTTCAAGTTATATGTTGGTTCTAAAAATCTATGAGTAATACTTAGCTTTGCACCCAATTTAAGGTATTCTGTTTTCTTATTCCTCCATTTTTGTTCTCTGATCAATAAAATATTAGCCTTCAGTTTCAGATTTCAGTTGGTTAAAACTATTTCAGGTAGTCTGAGTCTAGTTTGATGTCTGATAATTGTGACCATGTGTACATTTGTCTAAAATGCATGTGAACATACAGTTGGTTGGCCATTTTAAAACATGAATCACTGTTCTAGCTTTTAAAATTGCCCAGGGTCTTCTTTAAATATTTTTTCTCTAATCTTTTCAGGAGGAAGTCTTGCTTAGCAATGTGAACTAGTTTGATCATATGATCTGTTGATCATAGAGTATATTAGCACTTAAACACACTTTAATATAGTGATTTAAAATGTCATATTGTCTGCAGTGGCTGTAGTCTGGAGAGGTTTTGCCTCAAACTAGGCATGTCTAATAGAGTTTATGACAACGTATGAATTTGCTGCTGAACAAGGTCAACTTGGAGGTCAGTGAATGCTATACAAATTGCATACTATTCAAGCCTGTAATTATCCCCGTAAGAAGTTAATGTGCTGTGGAGTTCAGCAAATTCAAGTAAAGCTTCAGAAATGACCACGATAAACTGAGCAGTTACTTATGTTTGCTCTGAGAAATCACATTCAACAGGATGTGATGCTAATGGGGTATTATTTATGGTGACTTGTAGCTAAATCATCTTGTCTGCTTGGTACTCAGGAGATAAAGAGCCTGAATTCTTTCTCATTTGAAGAAAACACTTTAAGGAATATTACTTTCTTAATATCCAGCATATGTGCTGTACATTTAGACTGAAAAAAACCCTCTTGAAATAGATGCAGAAAACATGCAACATCTATTTTAACATAAGTTGATTAAATGTTGAGTCCCTACAAAAGGGATTTAAAATATCTCTCAGATTTTTGTTGAAGTCAGCATGTATTCCAACTTGTTTGTACATTGTCCAATTTCAGCACTTTATCAATAAGAACTAACTTTGCATCTTCAGATAGAAATGTCATTATCTTTTCTTTTTCCTGTATTTCTCAGCTACAAATCTATTTTATATAGGTGAATGGCTAAGTAGTTGCACAATTAAATATTCCTAAATCCTATAGAACATAAGTAAGAAACATTTGTATTTGTTAGTATAAATCTTTTTTGTTGACTGTCTTTAATGTCAGCATCTATAAGAATATTAAAGGGAAAAGGGATAACAATTGCTTGGAGTTTTTAATATTACCAAATATCCTAATATTAATTTCACGCAACTATTAAAACTAAATATGTGTAAATAGAGATTAAACATTGCTCAGATACTAAGAATTTAAAGTTAGGGAAAACTTAGCAATTAGTTTTAATTTTAGATATGATTAGTATTTTTTAATAGTATTTGTACATCGACACTATAGAGTAAGCCAACTGCTTGAATCTGAACATTTCTTATTTTGAAGAACTTATGTCTGTATTGCATTGTGTGATGTGCTGCTGTCTTATCTTCCTTATGACATAAATGAAAATCACAAATACCACCAGTCTAAAAATTGTGCAGAGTTTGATTTTGACATTTGTAACACTTCTAAAATTTTGTTTACTTATCATTAAGTTATTTATGGACTGATCTACGTCCATGTCACTAATTCCAACCAGCCAAAATAACTTCCTCAATGTTTCCGTCCCTCGTTTTTCTTCTCTTTCCACCCAACATCTGAAAAAATTACAACGTGAATGTCAGCATATTATACTAACAATTGTCTGATACCCAAAATGTGAGTAGAATCTTCAGATCCTTGTAAAGTGTCAAGGGTGTGGAAGAGGCACATTCAGACAAGAGTGAAAAAAATCCTTTCAGTAGCCTTTAGTGTTCCAGAAATAAAGTTGAGAATGGCATAATAAGAAAATTCTTCAATCCTCCTTGGTCAGGAATTGATCCTTTGTCAAGAAGACAGACTCTAATGTGTTTGCACTGAAATACAAACTAGCTGACAAACCAAGGAACTTGTGAATTACTTAGTGTGTCTTAAATTGTTCTGCCCTGATCACCTTAAGAAAAATGGGGGGAAAGTATATTCCAGAATAAATATTTGATGTGCGCTTTTTTTTTTCCTTCTTAATAGCACACTACTTATAAGAGGTGATGTTCTTTAATAGACCTGATGAGAATTCACACTTAAGTTTATTAGCAATTTGTTAAGGTGCAGAGCATAGAGATACGATGAAAATTTTACTACCATATTTAGTTAAAAAGGTTTCATGTTTGTAGAGACATTGACTTTGATTCAAAAATTAGCTTCCATCATTAATGTGAATGAATCTTTTGTAGACTGTTCATTTGATCTCAGATCATTTTGCATCACTTTTCTAGATTATTAAATTGTTGGATGGAAAACGGTCTCAAACTGTAGGAATTTTAATATCCAGTTTGCACCTGGAAATGAAGGATATTCAACAAGGTAAGTGTTTCTTACGCTTAATATGTTATATTTGCATGTGTATTTTCTCATATGCCCCTTCATAGATTATCTTGCAATATGGAATGTGCTTTGAGTATAGTCCACTATAAGATATAAGGAATAATTCTTCCAGTATATTCTAGTATATGTAAAAGTTTCACCTAAATAATCAGAACTGAATTTAGGTACAACTCCATCTGTACCATTTACACGTCACTTCTTTCTCAAAACTGTTTTGTTTTTTTTTTTTTCGTCAGGGAAAGTTTAGGCTTGATATGAGGAAAAAGTTCTTCACGGAAAGGGTGATTGGCCGTTGGAATGGGCTGCCCAAGGAGGGGGTGGAGTCACCGACCCTGGAGGTGTTTAAGGGGAGACTGGATGAGGCACTGAGTGCCATGGTTTAGATGATGGTTGGTGTTAGTGTTGGTGTTAGTGTTAGGTTATAGGTTGGACTTGATGATCTCGGAGGTCCTTTCCAACCTTGTGATACTGTGATACTGTGATACTGTTTTGTATTCCTCCCTTACAGTTCCCTCCTTTTTCTTAAGCAAGTCCTCCACTGAAAAAAATCAAATGGAAAGCTTATATATAAATCTTTTGGGCTTCAAACATGCAGTCAGTGTTTGCTGGATGTTTAAATTTTGCTTCATTAGCAATATTAAAAGCACATCCCAAACTGCTGTACCTACTATGGAGCAATCATAAAGCTGATTACTGGATGGCATTTTTCAAAGCATAGGACTACTCAGTGTATAAATTGCATTACTGGTAGAAATTATCTGAGTTTGCAAATACAACTGTAGGGAAATACAGATTTTTCAGAACACTGGGGTAATTCAGATTCTGCTTATGTTCTGGATTTAAAAAGATATTGTTTAAGTATATTGTTTATTTCTTTTTCACATTAAAAAAAGGAAAATATTCACCATTTAAAACAGCTGCTGGAAGAATTCAACTTGATGTCGCCTTTTTTGCTATTGTTTTTCCTCCATCACATGCAAATACTGGGTAGGGTGTTGAGATGCTGCTGGCATTGATTATTACTAATTCCAGAAGAGACTTTGAGCATCTAGTACTTGAAAAGCACAAGGGCTTACAGACGTCTCTTGGGGTGGAGGGAAACAACAAAAAGAAGGAATAACTTTGTGCCTGCCAGTATTGTGTGAAAGGTATCAGAATGAGATGGAAAACAACTGCTATTACTAAAGGTCTGAATAATTTACTGGCAGGAATTACAGCAGCGTAGGATAGGATAGCAACTATATTATAAAAAACTGGGTAGTATTTTTAAGTATCTTCGGAAATGTTTTCATGGCTTTTTATGTTCCATGACATGATGTTCTACTAAAATAGAACATATCTCCCTCTCTCTCAGTTGTTTGTTGTACTTATATAGCTTTTGAAATACTCTGGCCAATTTATACCAAATTTAAGTGAAAAGAATAAGTCAAATGATTGAGTATGTATATATTAGCAGTTTGGCTTGAATCAGCAGTGCACTTTTGAATCAAATTTATCAGTTGTCCTGTCGGCTGTTTTTGCGTTGCAGAGCAGCGTCAGAGTGCACAGGCATTCTTCAGAATTAGATAAAATGAGAAGATGTGCTCTAGGAACATGCCAGCAGTCTCCACCTGTAACAGGCTTTGCAGAGAGATAGTATGAAAACTGGATCCTCAGTACCAGCTGTTGCTGAGTACAAATCCATTTCTACAGACTGCGCTACTTGCAGTTGTAGGCATAGCTAACGTAGTCCTACAAGTTTAATGAAAACTAGAGTGTTGTTAGAAGAGAAACACCAAAACAAGTACTGTCACTGAAGAAGGGATTATAACTCATCACCCTCTCTCTTCTGAGGTAGCAGATGACTGGCCTGTCACCACGTGTGTTGCTCAAAGCAGCACAGGATATGCTGCCTCTTGCTTATGGAAACAGCCAGGAGATACAAATGGGATTTGGGAATACTGTTAGAGGAAGTTTTCTTAGAAATAATATTACAAAATAGGATGAGTGACTGTAATAAAGATCTCTGTGCAGAGACTATCTAGAGAAAAAAACCTGTTCACCAGATTTGGGGAAAACATTTGTTCTGTAAAAAGGACCTTTAGAAATGCATACTACAATGAAGACAAGAGTATAATTATGCTTGTTTCTCTTTTAGTGTGTATCCCCTAGTATTTTGTTTAATCTGTGTGTGCAGTCCTGCCTATCAACAGACATATTCTTATAGTCAACGTAATGGTTGAAAAAAGATCACAGTAAGCTAAATAGCACAAAAACCCTAACCAAAAAAGCATATGACTGTTGGGTTGTGAATGTCAAAGTTCTTATTTTTTATTTTTTTTACAAAGTGAAGTTACAAAAAGCCACCTCTAAGAAACATGAAAATTAATCAATCATCCCCTTTTTCCAAGCTAATTTCCATTCCATAGTTCAATATGTGAAAGACAGGGAAAAAATGGTCTTCGGCAGCTTGCAACAGAGAAAGAAGAAACTTGAAGGAAAAGAAAGTAGAGATGAAAAAAGTACATCTAATTTTATTTCATGTTTTTCTGACCGTGTTTTTGAAAAGCCATGTATAAATGAATTAACTCACTATATATAGTGTACTGTTTACCATAAATAGCTGTTACAGAAATACAGATATAGAAAGGCTGTCCTCAGTTGAACAACCTTATGCATACAGATGCATGCAAAATTGTAGAGAAGATGGAACAAAACCAATCGCAAGTAAATTCACATCCTTTTTAAAAATAGTCTGGGATTTCTGCATGTATAGGATTAGCCTCTCAAATCAAGGTAAATAGCTTCACAGCATATTCTGTAGATAGCTCAGCAGTGCAAAACAAGCAAGTGGCCATATCTGGCACCCAGATGTTTCAGTTTGATAAAATACAGTTTGTATTTGATAATGAGCCAGCCACACTTCAGGAAGGGAGTCTCCCACACATGTTTGTTTGAGAAAATGAATTTCATCCTTTGCAGATAATTTAAAATTCTTGCTGTGTCTGAGTACAATCTAGGGAGAAGACAATGTAAAAATGAATAATTGTTTTGGCTAATGTTGGTGTTACATGATGTAGAGGGAAATTTAACATTGTCATGCTGCACCTGTCCTAATACTCAGGTTTTTGGTAGATGGGAGAGGATAAGAAATACTAGATGCTGTATGTTCTGAGAACACTAACAAATTTTACTGGTGAATCTGGTACTGAAGATGGTAATATAGTTTTTGATTAGACCACTATTAGTAGTATTCATTTCCTGAACAAAAGAAGCAGATGGAAAATCTGTCTGTCTCAATATGCTATATAGGATCTGTATTTATATTTAAATATCAAATAGCAATAATCAAATTGTGCATAGGCTTAATATTATTTCAAAGCTTCTGAGATTTTTTTAAAACTTCTATAAAGAAAAGATGAGGAGTAGTGGAGAACAGCTGCTAGTTAGGTAAGGAACATACTTTAAGACTAAAAACTTAGAGAAGTAATCTCCATTTCATATGAATACAATTCTCTCTTAATTTTTCTATCATTGCTCAGCTGAAATATTACAGCTTCAGACGAATGTGCCTCAAAATTATTTGTGTGGCTTTGCTGTTGAAAAATTACATCTCACAGTATCACGGTATCATAAGGCTGGAAAGGACCTCTGAGATCATCGAGTCCAACCTATAACCCAACACTAACACCAATACTAACACCATGGCACTCAGTGCCTCATCCAGTCTCCCCTTAAACACTTCCAGGGTCTGCGACTCCACCAGCTCCCTGAGTAGCGCATTCCAATGGCAATCTCACTCTACAGTGAAGTGTTTCAGTTCTGTTTCTAATGTGAAATGCTAATTATAAATGTGTGCGAAGACCCTCTGTAGGCACTCATCCCAACTTTTTACAGGGTGACATTCTAGTCTGTTAGGAAGTTCCCAATATAATAGCTAGCAATAACAGTATACTGTAAAACGCATAATAATACTCTTTCCTGCAGCGTACGTTTATCTGTGCTGCCTTCCCATGAGCTACTGAGATCATTGTTCAAGAGTAAACTGGCGAAGTTTTGGGGCAGCTCAGATGGAAAAAGTTTTAATTACAGAAAACAGAATGTAGGTAAAATATAGATGCTTATGTCCCAAAGAGTGAATATCCTATATCATTCTGTGCCTCCGTGGAACCTGCATTTTGCCACTAAGTTATGGGACACCAGAAGTTCTGTTTCTGTACATTGTTGGAAATAGTTCAGTCTCTAATACCCAGATTCTCATCAGGACATGTCAACTAGATATTCTTGTGTGCTGGTCTGTTTCCCTTGAGACCAAATCTATGAGATGCAGTAGATGACACCAGATGCACACTTCACAGCTTATCGCACTGTTTGTGGCAATGAAGTGTTGTAGTGTCATAATGCACAGGACATCTGCAGGTTTTGGTGGTACATTTACAAAGACAGGAGTTTAACACTGTGGTGCTACAATGTTGGCAGAACTTAGCCTCTATGGCAAAGAGGAGAATTCAACGCTGGTCCTTGGCATTGAGACTATTTCTATTGCTAATATAGTATTATTTTGTCTTTTCTAGACCTTAAGCAATTAAATATAATGTCTGAAGCTCTGTTTTTTCAATCAAAGTAGCACTGACAAACCTGTAATAACATGAATGGGGACCTGGTATGTTTACTGTGCATTGTAACATTCTTGTGTTCACCAGCAAAGTAAATTACCTATACAGAGGAACACTAAGGTTTTAGAGAAATGTATTTGATCACATCTAGATGGGATGGATTAGAAATGATTTTGTTAAAAACCCTAGGTCATGCCATCTGTTTTTATTGATTCACCTTCATTATTGATTTTTTTTGAATGTATTTTTGTTATAGTGTCAGAGTAATGCTATTCTTTTGGTGAGCAATGCAAATAACTATCATGCCACTCTGCATGAGAATTGTTTCTGTGGCATTGGAGGAGAGGGCTGACTTTCTAGAAAGAGCACAGTTACGATACTATTGCATAATGTCAATCAACCAGTGTTGAAGTCTTTGATTTGCCTTCTTCAACTTTGCGATTTACTCTCCATTGTCAACACATCGGAGTAAATAATTGCAAGAATGTGAAGAGCAGATTAACTCACCCAAACTGATGATCAGTCCAATAACAATTCAAATTCTGTATTGTTTCTAATGTATGGGAGATGTGGTGGTTGGAGGCAGTCTTGAAATGGTAGAGTTCTTGATTCTTGGTGACTTGAGGAGGAGGGTCAACAAAACCACTGCCATGGACTTCCGAGGGCAGACTTTCACCTGTTCAGGACACTGGTTGAGAGAGGGAATGCTGAAGTAGGAAGGGGTCCAGGAAGGTTGGACATTCTTCAAGAAAGAAGTCTTCAAAGCACAACAGCAGACAAATCAAGAAGAGTACAGGGATCTCGTTAGGTCATGCAGAGAGAAAATTAGGCAAAAGGTAGAACTTGATCTGACCACTATTGAAAGAGGTAACAAAAACTGTTTTTACAAATATAGTAACGACAAAAAGGGAGACAAGGAGAATCTGCATCCTTTATAGGATGCTGGGGGCAACATTGCAACCAAGGATGAGGAAAAGGCTGAGGGATTTAAATGCCTTCTTTGCCTCAGTGTTTAATAGTTAGACCAGTTATCCCCTAGATATCCAGCCTCCTGTGCTGGAGGATGGGGATGGAGAGCAGAATAAACCACTCATAATACAGGAGGAAGCAGTTAACAACCTGCTACGCCACCTGGACACTCGCAAGTCTGTGGGGCTGGATGGGATCCACCCGAGAGTACTGAGGGAGCTGGCAGAGGAACTTGCCAAGCCACTCTCCATCATTTATCGGCAGTCCTGGTTAACAGGGGAGGTCACAGACAACTGGAGATGTGCCAGTGTGATGCCTGTCCATAGAAGGGGCCAAAAGGAGGATCCAGGGAACTACAAGCCTGTCAGCCTGACCCCGGTACCGGGGCAGGTTATGGAGCAGATGACCTTGAGTGCACTCATCAGGTATGTGCAGGACAACCAGAGGATCAGGCCCAGCCAGCGTGGGTTCATGAGAGGCAGGTCCTGCTGGACCAACATGACCTCCTTCTATGACCAGGTGACCTGCTTAGTGGATAAGGGAAAGACCGTGGATGTTTTTTTACCTGAACTTTAGTAAAGCCTTTGACACTGTCTCCTTGGTAAGCTGGTGGCTGATGGCTTGGACTGACATACTTTTAACTAGGTAGAAAACTGGCTAGATGGCCAAGCCCAGAGAGTTGTATTGAATGGAGCTAAATCCAGTTGGTGGCCAGTCTACAAGTGGTGTTCCTCAGGGCTCAGTTTTGGAGCCAGTTCTAGTTCATATCTTTGTCAATGATCTGGATGAGGGGATTCAGTGCTCCCTCACTAAGTTTGCAGACAATAGTAAATTGGACATGAGCGTCTATTTGCTTGAGGGCAGGAAGGCTCTAAAGAGGGGTCTGGACAGACTGGATCAATAGGCCCAGGGAAACTGTATGAGATTTAACAACACCAAGTGCCGAGTCCTGCACTTCAGTCACAACAACGACATGCAATGCTACAGGCCTGGGGAAGAGTGGCTGGAATGGTGCCTTGTGGAAAAGGACCTGGGTGTGCTGGTCGACAACTGGCTGAATATGCACCAACAGTGTGCCCAGGTAGCCAAGACCAATAGTAATGTGGCCTGTATCAGAAATGATGTGGCCAGCAGGACTAGGGAAGTGATCATCTCCCTGTAGTTGGTACTGCTGGTGAGGCTGCACTTCAAATACTGTGTTCAGTTTTGGGCCCCTCAGTACAAGAACTATGTTGAGTTGCTGGAGCATGCCCAGGGAAGGGCAACAAAGCTGGTGAAAGGCCTGGAGAACAAGTCTCATGAGGAGCAGCTGAGGGATCTGGGATTGTTTAGTCCAGAGAAAAGGAAGCTCCGAGGAGACCTTATCATTCTCAGCAACTACCTGAAAGGAGGTGGTAGCAAGGTGGGTTTTTGTCTCTGCTCCTGGGTACCAAGTGATAGGATGAGAGGAAATGGTCTCAAGTTGTGTCAGGGGAGGTTTAGACTGGATATTGGGAACAATTTCTCGGCCGAAAGAGATGTGAAGAATTGGAACTGCCTGCCCAGGGAAGTGGTGGAGTCATCATTCCTGCAGGTGTTAAAGAAGAGTGTAGATGTGGCACTTTGGGATATGGTTTAGTAGGTGTGGTGGTGTTGGGTTGACAGTTGGACTCAATGATCTTAGAGGTCTTTTCTAACCAAACAACTCAATGATTATGTGATTCATGTTAATAATCCTGGGATTTCTGTGTGGCCTTTCTCTAATGAGAAACCACAGAAATTATATAAATGGATTGCATTGTCTTAGTGCAATTTATAGCGTCTCTAAACTTTAGGGAAGAGTATTGTTGTTAACAAGGTACTTTTCTTAGCATCTGAAAGGATAAGTTTTTTATATAAGGGAAACTATTCCAAAGCAGCTCTTCAGACCTTAGCGTGCACAAATAGTTTCAAGGTTCCTTTCTCTGTTATATTTTGGAAATGCTTCTGAGTAAAGATAAATGCATTGGAATATTTCTTACTTGCACTGTGTGAAAGGAGTTTTATTGGGGTTTCAACTAAAATATTTTGCAGGATGGAAGGATAGAATATAAAGGTTTGAAAAGTGTTGTTCCAAAGTGGACTGACTTTTCCACCTACACAGAATATTGGTGTGCATTCTATATACATGTGTGCATATACTGTATACTATGAATGAAGTATAGTTGCATACCCATCTCAGAAGCTGGGAAACAATTTTCTTTAAAGTTATTTTCTTTTTTTTGGAAAATTCACAACATATGTTTTTATGAATCTGCCTGGAGCATCCAGCCTGATGTAGGTAGGTTAACATTAGTGCCAGGGTCTTTTGGTCATGAGTTCTTGTGGGAGTTGAGCTTTCTTAGTCTTTTTAACCTACATTGTGGCCATGATGCTTCTTTGTAATGTATATTTTAATGTATCTTAGTATGTATTTTTCATGTTATATGACATTTAAATCCTGGAGAAAACCTTGAAATAAATTTAGAGCATACCAATTTGTCAGATGGAAATCAGAACAACTTGGATGTTCTAGGGAGTTTTGCCAAGTAGAGATTTGTGTTTAACAGTCTTTGTCATTTTCTAATTGACTATATCAGTCACAATTTAATGTCAATTTCCCAGTGACAGGCTTAATGTTCCCATTAAATGAACCCTTACTTAGTACAATGTACTACATAAAACAGTGAAGGACTTCCAGGTCAAATGAATATACCTTTGGCAAGCTCTTTTTTAAATGACATCTTTCAGTTTTTTCATTAGGGAGCAGTTAAGGTGATTTCTTCATATTTTGTAGTTTAATTGTCACATTAAGTAGTTTGATGCTACTGAGTATACATAAGCTCTGTCAGTAGGACTTAAATCCTGATTTAACCAAATGTTCAGTAGGAGTGAAGCTGTGTATCAGTTAGCCTTAGGACTGTTGGTATTTAAGCTGGTTAAGAGAAGTATCTTTTTCATATTTAACCTCTAAGTTACACAATTGTGTGTGGACTGCACACAGTATGCTTTAAATTCTCAGCTTTTCTTTCGTTTGCATTTTTGAAATTATAAAACTATGAAAAATCTGTTCAGTAGGGAATCTAGTTTTTACAGTTAGACTAATTTTTAAAAATCGAGTCTGTTAAAAACCTTTGGTACAAGTTTATATTCAAAGGAATACTCTTAGTTTGTGAAGTGTGGTTGGCAAGTATTTTTATGTGTGCCTGTTAATTTGAATGCATGATGCAGATCTGTTTTTTGTCCTAGCCAACGGTTATTATATCCTAATGGGTGCGACCCTGCACTAATGATCCTTGTGTATATAAATTCTTCTTGTTGTGAGCAGACACCATAGGCCACATAAAAATGTTTGCCTCAATTTCCCTGAAAAAAAGGATCTTAGAAACCAGACTTGGCCAAGTAACAGATTTTTTAAAGGTAGAGGAACCCAATAAAATTACCAGCTTTTCACAGCATGAGTCTACTTCCTTTTGACATATTGTGAGGTGTAGGTGAAATATTCTAACTAAACTGACAGTATAAGAAAGACAGCTAACTAGAAAGCAAGATAAAAGTAAAAACCACCGATGATGATTGATATTATAATAGCTAGTAATTGTGTTGAAGCCTCTTTTGTAGATTTATGATACTTCACCTATATTACTTACACTTACGTGAGTCTTGATATAATGAATGAGATTTAATACAGTAAATTATCATGGTTAAATTCAATTTATGAAGGAAGAGCATTTTGAAAAAATTATCAAGGTTTTATTAATTTTATTAATGTTATTATCCATATGATTAAAACTAGGTTTTGTTTTTCACGGGAAAATTAAGAAGCTTTTGTTCCTTGTAACTCTTAAGTAGAAAGTAAAATAATTTGTTTCTTTGATGATGTAGTGTAATAGTGGTTTTTCAATTGCCCAAATTCAAGTTAATTTACACAACATACTGTGAAAGTATTGCACGTCTTTTTTTAAGAAGATGAAGAACACTAAGACACCTGTGAATTTGAAGATTTATTCTAGCTTTTCAAAATCCATGCTTCTTTTTTTTAAAAAAACTGCCAATATTCACAATTTACATGTTTTGGATTTTGTCTTCTGCTCCAAATTTATATGGGTATATGGCATTAAGTGTGATCAGTTTGAATGAAAAAAAAAAAAAAGATATAAGGACAAAGAGAAAGATTAAAATACATAAAGAGGAAATAAAGGAGTCTGTGGATTTTGACAGTACTTCTGTCTTTTTGGGAGTATATCTCTAAATACCTGAACATTCTGATGTCCAGCTATCATTGAATTGATTAATATGGCCATATTTTTTAACTACAGCCTGGCTACATGGACGTTGCAAATGGTAGCAGGACAGTTTGTACAGCAAGAAAATAGAAAATACTCTCCTAGTACTTTTATGCAATTGTGTTCTTGTCCAAAAGAGAAAATAATCAATTCTGTTATAAATAATTCAGAATTATTTTGTAATAATTATTAATAAATATGAACTATAATTATTATAAATATTAACAAATAAATTCATTGTTAGATATATTATATTAGTTTATTAACATATTAATTTATTAGAATAATTAATTATCTTAATTTAGAGAGTATTTTTTGTTTAATCTCAAACATTTTTTTGCTTTAGCATATCACATTAAAACAATGCTGATTTGTTAGAACTGATGTTGAGTACAGGAACACAGATAAGAAGATACAGACTAAAAACCACTTAGTGATTTGGGGGCATTTTTCTGTGACAAATTTCTCACTGAAAATTCCAACTAGATGTACAAATCTAGATATTCTTATTAAAGGATCTTTTTCCTCACTACTTCCTCTTATTATAGTAGTTCTAGACCTAAAAAAATCTACTATTAATTGTGTTTTGCATTTCTAGTACAATTTCAAATTACTGCCCATAAGTTACTTTTCTAGAAAACTCTGGACAAATACATTTGTCCTTGTAAGTAGATTTTGGAATATTACAAAATAAGGTGAAAGTGAAACCAGAGGGAGAAGTTTTTGAACTCAATGTGTGTATCTTAAAATCATAATAAATAAATATTTTGGACCATGCAACAAATTTTTCAAAATGTTTTCCAATCTCTTAGATTCTTTTGAAATTTCATTGGATAATACAGATGATAATGCAGCTCATGGAACTGTCATGCAAAAGCCAGCAGATGATCTCAGAGATTTAATCACTAATGATTATTCTTTAAGCAAAGATTTTTGTCAAGCTTGATTGTTTGTGTTTTATATTTGGTTACACTCGAGCTTTTGTTTTTATCTTTCCAACAGGACAAAAAGTAGTGTGAGGTATTGATTTTTTTTTTCCACAGATATGCTGTCTTTTTCCATATAATTCTTTACTTCTAATCAAGGTGTTATATCAACAGAAGGAATCATAATTGAGAGGCAAGATTTTAAGGCATTTTAAATGTCATTGAACCTTCTAACAAAATAAATTAGCCTGCCACAGAGAAAATTTACTAGCCTGCTGGTTAATTTTGCAATGTAAAATCATGAAGTAGGTGGAAAAGCAGTCAAGAGCTATTACTTTTAAATAATTATTTAAAGATGTGTGCTTTGCCCCTTTCAATCATGGTTACCAAATGCAGCAAAAGCTTTTAAAATCTTCTAAATTCGCAAGCAGTTAAGTTTCCTTTGAAGAAATATTATAGAGTTGAAATTAAAAGTTATCAGATACTAGCTAATGATGAGTCACTGGGTATGTGGAGAATTGGTAGAGGCCTTAAACTTGATTCTTTTGGGATTAATGTTCCCAATAACGATTAAACGTGAGTCAGGAGTTCAGAAATTGTAGCCAGTCCCAGCATGAATCTTGATGAAGTGCTGGTTTTAGAAAAATTAAATATTCAAAGTTATTTCTATTCCATTGCACATCTCTAAGATTACTTGAATTTAACATTAGAGAACATTAGAAAGCACCGTGGACCAATCCTGTGTAGTTTTTAGAAGAGTCCCAATACTTTGTCTACATTGTAATGGGATTTTCAGATGTTGGAAACACGTAGTGTCTTGTATTCCAAACAGTAACAATTGGAACTAAGAGAAGAAACATTTTGAGATTTTCGTATAATTAATCATTGAAGAATGTACTTTAGGTATGATGTTTAAGAGCATTTGTCTGGAAATTGTCATGTAGTTTTCTAGTAGATAAAGCTAACTCAAATGTGAGCTGCTCTATTAAAATACCTGAAAAATCTGTAACACAATTGTCTGCGCTAGCAAATTTGCAACTTGCAGTTCTTGCAAGTTTGTCTACTTGTCTGCTTCCCGAGATTTTTAGTCCCAAGACAAGCAGATGTCCCTGTTTTCATATCTCCCTGATCTCCCATGCACCTAGGGATATCTAGGGATACCCTCTCAGTTCCTTCCTATCCAGCCCTCTAAGCTACCATGAAATATGTGCTGTTCATTGTCTGGTGTCAGTTGTTCTCATGTTCTCCTGCCTGACCAGCTATGCAATGAGCCGAGTACCTGGCAGGTCATACTTCTGACTGCTGAGTATACTACAGAGGAAAAGTAAAACTCCATTCTCCTGACACAGAGTTTATAGTAAGTTCTTGCATGAGCGCTAAGACTTAAAATCAGAACAAAAATAAAATGCTGAAAATAATAAAATATTAACTGGATATAAATACGTCCTTTAGCTAAGTCAGATCTCTTTAATACGTTTCTCAGGAAGGAGAATCAAACTTTTAGGTATGTTTTTGAGCATCTAATTTGTGATTGTATTCTATACAGCTATACTGTGTGTTGATGACTCCGTCGTAGATCTGGAAACACTGGAAGCACTATATGAAAATGTAAGTAAGTAGGCATAAAGCTGTGGTTAATCATCATAGTATTTCAGACACAGAAGAAGTAAAGTTTTATTTTATGTTGTCTAAAGACATCATGTAGAAAAAGTCTTCAGGGAGTAATAATATGGGTAACAAACTTTGTTGTGCTTATTTCTATTACTGGCTTAGTTCCCAAATGTCAGAAATTTAGAACAGTGGAATGCCTTTGGAATCAGTTTAAAATATAACAAAAGATGTAACATCTAGCAGTGTTTTCTCCTGAACTGCCTGAAAAATACTGTGCTTCCTTGAGGCCTATTTTTGCTAACATACTGAATTTTTCTAAATCCAAGGTGTCACTGGCTAAAACTCAGTCTACAGAGCAACCTGGGTAAGGACAGCAATGCACTAGCCTAAGTACATAGCATTCATGAACAGTGTGACTCTGAAGTTGCATGAAGGAATGCATCTATACTTGGCTGCAGACTTACCAGAGCTACCTTCTGACCTAGACTATGAGAGCATCCTATAGCAATATTTGCAGTGCTGTGCTCCACAAAGATGTTATGCTTTTTGGCCGTTGGTAGTAAATGACACTGTAAGGCACTGACACAATTTATCATAGAACTTTATGCCTCACTCTGTTGCATAGTCTAAATATTTTCCAATACAAATTAAAATTGTGACTTGCAGACCAGCAGGTACATTAGTAATTTATTAATTTGTTAATAATTACATATTACTTTATGTTTTTTCACTCAGAGAGCACAAAAGGATGAACTTGAGAAAATCAAGCAATATTATCAGACTTCAAAAGAGGAGGAACTGAAGCTTCTGGATAAACCAGAACAGTAAGACTTTTATTTTTTTGGGGGGTAGTATTTTATCATTTTATCATATCATTGTCCTTTGCTGATATGTTAAAGAGGATCTTGATAGATAATTTTAAAATTTTAGCTAATTTTAAAGTTTTGCTATACTTTAAGACATGATATGAACTTTGCCTCTATCACATAACTTTTTTTCAGGCATGAGAGATTTTACTATGTTAACTGGCACCACAAGAATTCGTAAAATAAGTAGCCTCGAATCAATAAAGATTTGTCTTCCTATTCCCACACTTGCAAAAGGTTTATCCTTCCCTTAGAGCTTTTAGTGCTAAATTAATGTGTCATAAAGCAGGGTCAGATTAATTTTGGTTGTTGGTTTCTTGAAAGACTACAGAAGGTTTTGTTGAGTCCTGTGACAAAGACACAGTGTACACTCTGATCATGCTGATTGAAGTTCTACAAAGGTAATTCCACAGAGCATCTCTTGCAACTGTTGTGGGCAGTGACAACTGTTAGGGTGAAAAATTGCTTAAGTGTTGCTCCTTCTTTTGTAATAAACCTTACATCAGTATGAAAATTACAGAAGTCCATGAGCATCTTCTGATCACAGTATGACATCCTGCTCTGAGGCCTCTGCTCTCTTTCTGCCTTTTCCCTCTTGTCTGTTTTTGTCTTTTGTGCTCTCTGAGGTATAAGAAAGGGTAGGGGGAGAAAGAACTGAAACAGCAGAGATAGTGTGTGACTGGTTGATGTCAAAAGCATTACATTTTCGTTCTTTTTTTCTCACTAAAATGTTAGTGGTGGAAAGATTTTTTTTCTTTCTCCTGACACAAGGTAGCTAAATCCTCATTTGTGACTGCCACTAAGGAGTAAGTTAATGCTGGAAGATGAGGCTAGCAAGCTTACTCTTCATTAAGAGTGGCTAACATTCCAGAGTAAGACTTAAGAAGACAAGTATCTGTAAAGTGTATATACTAGCTTGTTGCATCCCATATCCAGGGCTTTCACTGGCTTGTGGTAAGAGAATACGTTGTGTGACTAGTTGATTTTTTCCAGAGCTTGAATCTTTAGCAATCTCTCTGCTGTATGAGTGAAATAAATATTAATGCATTTTGTGTTCTAGAGAATATGAATCTTGTATGATTTTGTAAATTATGGTAGAGAGGAGATGATCTTAATTAAACACAAGGTTGGATTTATGCTATGATTGTTCCATAATTAAAATAAAGAATTGTAAATAAAGCAGTTACACCTCGTCATTCAGAGTGAAATAGTAGTGTCAAAAACAACAGCTACTTTTATCAATTATTACTCTTTGTGTTCTTTCTGCAACTCTTTAATTATCGCATTTTACCCTACTAATTTTACCCTATTAAATTACATAGGTTAAGAAAACTAGAAAACTTTTTAAAATATTGCCTCAAGGGGGAAACAATTTGCTGATGATACAGGTTTTACTGGGTGTTCAAAATAATGTCCTTTCTGCAAACTCACTAGATTAAGTGCAGCTGGTTTTGTTGCCCAGGTCAGCCTGTAAGTTAGCCTAAATGCACAACTGGAGATTTGTTGGAATTGTACTATGATAAATTGTTAAATTTCTATGTGTGATTAAAAAATATTTGCTACAGGGTATAAATATCGTGGATTTTCTTTAATGAGGAGCAGAACGAAAGTGCAAACAGAACTGTCAAATACTAGCAATAAGGATTCGTATAATGAAACCATTGGTGTGAATTCATCAAGGTCTAATGGAAACCTTTGCCATGTTAAAATGCTTGGATTACCAGAGAAACAGAAAGCTTTAGTGGTATCACTGATGTTCTCCTGCACTTGTGATTGTCGTTTGTTTTACCTGGATGTTAAATTTGCTGTTGTTAGAATAAACTGTAAGTATCACAGCAACCTGAAAATACCCCCACTAAATTATACTCCATGATAATAGTTGTTAAAATGCTAATATTTATTAACATGATGTTTATGTGCAAAGTTGACCACAATTTGGGGCTTTGCTAACACGATACAGATGCTTTAGCTAGTTACCAAGAAGACCCTTTTAGTTGTAATTTAAGCTCTGTCATGTCATCTCTACTGTGAAAGAAGCTTGAAGGATTAGCTACACCATTTTCCAAAAAAAATTATTTCCATTTTTTTTCAAATACAGATAAATCCGTACTGATAAATAGTTTACCTCCATAGAGTCAGCCTTCTTTGTCTATCTTCTTTTACGCTAACATGGTAATATACCTGGCTTGATAGTACTTCCAAGTCCTACAAGATTCTGGTAGGATAAAAGTGTTCTCAAGTAAATGCAATTTTATTTACAATTTCTACAAGGAAGTAAAATAGACCTCACAGAGATGAACAGCAAATTCTTTATTTACTTTAGGCCATAAAAATTGTAGTAATGAGTAATGTCAAAAAGTGATGGCACAGTTGTGACTTTGTTACTTTAAGTCAAAATCATACTTTTCTCAAACTAAAGTTGCAAAAATGACTGAACACTAAGAACATTCTTTTCTCTGAAACTTTTGTCCACCTTTGATAAGAATGCATTCAAGTCATGACTGTGCCTTTAATAACTACATTTGTGTTACAGTTACTAGGATTCCTTCTTGTGACGGTTTTCAGTTATAAGCATTCTGTCTGGGTATTTACATTGAATACTTTGAATTCCAAAATATGGAGAGATTTTCTTTTTATGCCGATGCTATTTTAACTCTCAGTGTAATTATGTTGTATTCTGATGACCAGCAGCATAGGAAGTAATTATCTTTTCAAGGAAAAGCAGGAATACGTGTCAATTGACTTTTTAAATTTACTCTTTTGGAATGTATCTGTGTTAGAACTTCCGTGAAGTGAGTTTTTCTTTCTTTCGTTTCTCTCACACAAAGTGCTAAGTATCCTCTTTTTTTCCTGGCAAAACCATTCATTCCCAATAGGAAGCATTTTTATTAATACCAGCTTGGCATTTCTTTTTTTTCCCACTGCTTAAGTGAAAGAGCCAAGGCAGACCTCCCCAAACCTTCTCTCACAATAGATTTTTTTCATCGGGCAAGAAAGAAAAAGAAGGAAAAAAAATATATTCCAATTAAAACATGGTATATCACACCAGCCACAGGTGGATTTTGCTGGTTTTTAGACAGTCACTATGTATTCAGCAAAGTATTGCATGCATGAGAAATTTATAAAGCAGATTTAAAGATCCTGATATTATTAAATATGAAAAAGAAGTAAGTTGGAGAAATCAGATGTATTGGCTTAAATAATTAAAATAAATTTAATAAGAATTCAAGCTAATAATGATTCACAGACTTTCCTGTAATTCAGTGAGGTAGAAAAATTTTCATGGCTTTGCCTAAGAGGGATCTAAGGATATCTCTACACAGGAGATTAGAATAATGTTTCTAAAGTGATATTGGAGCAAAAGACAGCTTGTTTCTGGATTTCAGGAAAATATATGTATCATATATTTTGAAATCCTAGAATCAAAACTTAAAAAGCAAATTAAGCAATCCCTATTATAAGAAATGCTAAAGTTTCTTGAATTATTTAGTCAAGCTGTTACATTTTAAATTGAAGAAGAGAAAATAGAGGAATTGCTCGTGCCTTTGGGATGCTTTCATTTTGTGATATCTGAACTGGAGTTCTTGAATATGTTTCTATTTATTTTTATTTACCAAACAGTTAAAGGAAGAAAGCTCAAATAGACCCATGAGTAAAGCATATATGTGAGGACAGATAAAGAACAGATAAAGACTTAGTAACTTTGCTGAACAGTGACTGAAGAGAGGTATAATCTGCAAGTATTTTAGGGCTAAATATATCTCTAGGTGCATTACCATAAAACATGCTGCTGTATAATTGGAAGTGTGGTGCAAAAATAGTAAAAGAAGATTGAGGCTGAGCATCAGAAGAAATATTTTGGCAGACGTTTTGTATTATGAAATAACCTTGTAGGAATATATTGAGTCCTGTATTGCTGGGCACAGTTTTAAAGGAAGCAAAACCACATGAGTGAAAACAGTAAATAATGTTTCTCTAGCTCTTTACTCTTTTTTTTTTTCCTAAAGAACTCCTATGATCTATGTTTATGATTCTTCTGTTTATTAGCCGGAAGCTGTGATAGTGGATTAGTGGATTAATGTGATAGCAATTAATGTCTTAATTTTTTCTTGATATTAATAGGATTTCTTAACATATTGAATGAATATAACATTAAAGAATATAACAATTATGAATTCTCAGATTTAATTTAAATTAGGAAAAATTGCTTGTATATTTCATGATATTATAGCTTTGATCCATTATGTACCCAACAGTCAAGGAATATAAAGATTCATTAATATTCTTTTTTTTTCTACAGATTTCTGTATGAGTTATCTCAGATCCCCAACTTCACAGAACGAGCTCAGTGTATTATATTCCAGTCAGTTTTCTCTGAAGGGATAACATCAGTACACCGGAAAGTTGATATCATAACTCGTGCTTCCAAGGTAAGTCCTAATGAAAGCTAAATAAAACCATAAATATATAACAGAGTATTCATGCAGGTTTTTTACCATAAGTGGTGAACCTTAAGCCTGATTATTAGCTTTTTGGAAAATATTAAATTTTTGAGCTGCTTATAAGAGCAAAACCAGGAGGAAAGAGGGAAGGTGAGTTGTGCATGATGCCCTGTGTTCTTCATAGGAAAATTGATTTTTATTTTTTAAGTAATATGCATAAACCAGAAATTAAATATCAGACTGGCTTAGTACAGGACCTTCCTAACTTACTCTTTTTGTATATCACTCTCAACTGATGACTATCACATTCATTAGCTTATTAGTTTTCCCTGATAAACTAATACTCCAGATTTTTTAGTACCTGACAAAGCTTTAAATATGATTTCTATACTATACTAAGAATTCAAAATTATAATAAATAGAGCATGAAAATTAGAATGATGTAAGAATTGAAAGAGAAATTAAATAGTGACATAAAGGTATGACACCGTGGCTAGGATAGTATTTTTTTTTTTTCCAGTTTGAAGATCAGCTTTTGGTTAGCTTTGCTGCCGCAAAGTACCCATGTTCTACCTCTTTGAGTTTCTTTACATGTTGCAACAATATAAATAGTTACTTAGTGTTTCCTTTCCAATGGAGACATAAATACCGAATCAGTTTTGTATGAGATAGGTAGGGAAAGTGATACTGCCCTCAGTTTACTTATGAGGACCTCACACTGCAATTGGTTTATCCGATGTGTAATATAAGGCTACATAGCTAAGAATTAGGCCCATAGACTGGAATTCTCAATTGACAAGGTAGATGTCTTTATATGTAAATTAAAATAATTTACTACTTCTTGACTGTGTTTCTAGATTTCTGGTTTTAGGCATAGCAAATTCTTAGCCCTAGTATATCTACATTAAGTATGGATTCAGAAAGTGAATTTCCAGAGCACCAAGACCAATGAGAAGGAGACTGAATATGACAGTCCAAGTCTTACCTAGTCACAGCAAAACCAGCGTATCTCCATTTGACTGCGCTGTAAGCACACTCATGATAAACCACCTCATCTGTAAGATTTTTAAAGGCTGCTAAAATGTTCAGTAATCCTCTTCCACTAATCTTTTTGCCATCTACATAGCATATTATACCATATAACTTACTTCATATGGATTAAGTTAAATATAGGCAGATACAGTCTAGTAAATACTTCTCTTAAATATTTGAATCTTGTACCAATTTGAGCTTCATTTCCCTGCAAGGGCAAAAACATAAAAAAAAAAACTCTAGCAAAAATAAAATTAAAATAGCTTTTTATATTAATAATTTGTGCCAGCAGGAGTTACAGGCTCGTATCCATTTTGCAGGCTTTGCTGAACATGAAGAGTGTCAAGGAAATTTTAGGTTTGATTTTGGCTTTTGGAAATTACATGAATGGTGGGAATAGGACCCGAGGTCAAGCTGATGGATTTGGTTTGGAAATACTCCCCAAACTAAAGGATGTCAAAAGCAGAGTAAGTACTCATTTTGAATTAAAGGTAACTTTTCTCAATTGATTTTTTTTTTTGTTCTATCATCTTTCAAAAGTTAATCTTCTCTTATTTCTTACTGTTCCTGCTTGAAAGAGCAAGGCACTATGTACCATTTTCTTTTCTCCCAACTTTTCACCTCCTTCTTCTGCACACATCCATATTCCCATAGTCTCCACTTTCTCCTATTCAGTACTACTAGGATAATTTTCTTGTGTGGAAATGGCTATGCGTCTCTCTTACTAGGAGGGACTTAATTACAGTAGTTTAGAGAGAAGTGAGAGAGCGCAGATTGCTGAACTCTTCTCCAGTGAATGTCCCCATTCTTTTTCTTGCTCTTAAGGTAGCTCTATATGTTTGAAAAATCAAGTTGAAACACAAAATATCAGTAAAGCTATGGTATAGATTATATGCTAATGAATTATAAATAAAGGATATAAATATATAATATTCAGGATTTTAATCCTTTTCAGAGGTGCATCAGACCCAAGAAGTCTTTTTTTTTTTTTTTTGAGTTGGCAGTTAAGTGGATGTAGGGCATGAATTCTGAAAGGCATGTGTGAGAAAATGTTCATAGATGGTAGTAAATTCTTTTGTCAAAAATTAAGAACAACTAGCAAGTTTTTGATTAGTCATACTAGGATCAAAGTCAGGCTCAAACAATCTCTGGACTCCTTTTAAGATGAGGTTATTTTTCCGTATTTCAATAGGGTGGAGGAGGAGGTGCTAGATAAAGTAGGCAATGGAAACACAGCGTAAAGTTGTTCTTTACTAAAGCATACCTAGAGACCACATGGATATATAATGTAGCAAAGGATAGCAGGTATTTTCTGCTGATGCAAATCTGCTGGTGCAGATTTGGAGGATATGATTAAAAACCTATTCTTTCATGTTTTTCCTCTTTTCCTACATTAAGTGCTGTCTTGAATTTTAAGGTCTTGTTATGCTTCATGTACGTAGGAATGCATTTGTGCAACAGGCAGTATTAGGGCTTTTTGTTTTGCCATCATGGTGAATGGTGAATACCATCATTAACAAAGTGTGAAAACACGTTTAATGAATTATTCAGTGAGCAAGTTTCATTAATGAAAGTCTTTCCCAGAGGCTTTGAGTCCTTTGTTTCCTGAAGGCATCGAGGTGTGTCCAAAAAGAGAAAGTAACAGATGATAGGATGGGAGGAGATGGCCTCAAGTTGCACCAGGGGAGGTTTAGATGGGATATTAGGAAAAATTTCTTCACTGAAAGGGATGTCAAGCATTGGAAGAGGCTACCCAGGGATGTGGTTGAGTCACGGTCTTTGGAGATATTTAACAGATGTGCAAATGTGGTGCTTAGTAGTGGATTTTGCAGTGTTAGGTTTACAGTTGGACTCGATGATCTTAAAGGTCTTTTCCAACTGAAATGATTCTATGATTCTGTAATTCTAATTCTTTCTTTTCTCTTCACTGCAATAGTTCAGTTGTTACCTATGACCACTTTTCTTCCAGTCCTACTCCATGGACAAGACACAAAACAAGCTACAGCTAAACAAGAATCAGGCCAAGTTTCCCAGTACTCGGGTGTTAATTGATTGGCCAGCTGCCATGACTAAAAATGTAAAACAACTGAGCTTTGCTGACTTTTCTCAGTAGAAGTACTAATTTTAGTCTTGCTTTTCTATCTAATAATAAACATGTAAGATTTTAATTATCATGGAACTTTGCAATTTTCCTGAGATTAGCCAGCACGTTCTAAAATTATGATTTACAAAAAGGAGTGACAGATGGACAGTATAAGTGCATAAGAGTTATTTCTTAGCAGAACAAGCTAAAAAATTATGGTATTTGTAATTTTCTGGTACCCAAAATAAATATATTATTAGTTTAGACTAGCTTCCAAAATGTACAAGACCTCAAAGGCACCAGCTGCTACAGGAAGACATTAGATTTGAGAGATAATTGATCAACTCTGTTGGCAAGGCAGAAGAATGAAGAGTCTTGTATATATAAACACTAAGGTATCCTTCATGTGTTCTATTATTCCCTATTTGGGAATTGCCAACAATATTATGTCTAGGTAAGCTGAATACTAGGGCTAAGGTAAAGAGTCAGTGTTAAGTATCTCTTATTTCACATAAAGGTCATTTGTTTTCACATGAGCCTAGAAAGTTACTTGATACAGAATTTTTTTAATAAATGTAGCTCACCACTTCAAAACTGCTGTGTTTTGTTTTCTACAAATGTTCTTTAAACCAAAGTAATACATGTATTTTACTCCAAAAGGGCAATCAAATGTTCATGAGTCACCTCAGTTCATTTTTGTCACGACATGCCAGCAATATCTTCTAAAACCACTATGCAAGCAGAGTGGCTTTGTCAGCATGACAGCAATGCCTTTCATATTTAAGTATTTTTCTGGTGTATGATATTAATAAAATATAATGTGCTACAGGCTCTAATATAGGCGAGACAGCTCTGTACAGAAAGTCAGACATTGTTCACATACGAATGTTTGTCCTGCTACCTGTCAATATAAAATACAAAAATTCATCCAAAAAGGCTTCAAAGGAACTCCAGGTATAATTCCCTATGTTAAGATTCTTTCATGTTGTTGAATGGTACCGTATAATGTCAAAGTCACAGTTTTACACTTACCCTTTAGTTGGTCAGACCTATGCTGATCCAATAACATGTAACAAAATAAAAAGATGTTGTGTACATTTGTTATGTGCAGAGCCATGGAAACTGTGATTCCACGAAGTGAGTATTAAAATTCATATTTATGAGGTAACAGGGCATGTAATATACTTGTTAGGTAAGTGCTTTCTGGTTTTATATTTGGAGTAAAATACAAAAAAATATCCTTATCTCTTTCAGATCTTTATTATAGATTAATTGAGACCAGAGGAGGCAAGAAATTCCATTAAACTCAATATACCTGAAGTGACTGTAGTATTTAGTTAAAGTGATATTCTTGAATAATATTATTAATAAATATTATTCAAGAATAATATTATTACCTGGAATGCAGAACCCAAAGAAGCTCTTAAATACTGTACTGGTACTATCAAGCCTATCGAACCAATAAAAAAACAGGCGTTTTTGGTCAGTAATACTAGGGCTGAAGGTATTGAGAGTCCTGTTTCTCACAGCGGTATAAAATAGTAATTATTTTGAACTATAGTCAATTTTCACTAATATGAAACAGTGTTTATGATAACCATTTTTAAAAATATATTTATTTTTTCCTAGGATAATGGTATTAATCTGGTGGATTATGTTGTCATATATTACCTACGTCATTGTGATAAGGTAAAAGATCCATTTGCTCAATCAACCTCTCCAAAAGTACTTTTCTTTAAGAGATTGTAAAAGGGTTTGTATTAGCTTTTTTTTTTTTAAATCTGGACATAGTAGTTCTGATGGAAAAATAAAATTGATTTCTTTTCCTTTCTTATAATATAATGGTTGTGGACCTGAGTAGGTCTGAAATTTGCAGTAGGTTTTATGAGAAGGCTTTGGAAAATTTTACATTAACTGTTGAACTAACCACTGGCAATGGCCTGTGATTGTTGCAGACTAGACGGGTGGTCATTTCAATCCCATCTTCTTACATCCTGGTTACTGTAATGTAGTTATTGTTCCGATGTGGTAATAATGAAAGACAGAAGCATGATTTCTCTCATGAGAGAATGCAAGGACAGGTTGGGATTCAAAGACAGATGGGTATGAAGTCAGAGGTTGAAAATGTGGGAAGAGATGTAGCTGCTGCTTTAAGCGAGTTACATCTATGAGGCATTTTATGGTAGATACTAGCAGTGCCCAAATTTTTTTGAGTGGAAACCTTTTAACTGAAAATATCACTATTAATTGATTTTAAGTATGTAATTGTTTATTACTGAGATTAAGAACTGCCTTTACCAAATCTTTGAATCTAGAACAGGTGTAATTTTTCACAGGCATCTGTCTGGGTGAATACAAATAGGATTATTTTGCTATTCATAGGGTTTTTTTTCTATTTTTTTTTCTTAAATTATTATGTAAGGAAGTTGAATTGATGAGGTGTTTTTTGGGTTTTTTGAGCAGGGGAAAGAAGTGTCATTACTTTAACCTAATTATCCATCATATAAAAAGCCTCATAATAGAAGCAACTTTGCCTAGCCTATAATGTTTCTCAGTTCTCAGGATATTGGCATATGTATTCTTGGGGATAAAGGGAAATGGACACAGAATAGATATTACCCATTTTACTTTTTCTCCCTGAATATTCATATCTTTGTAATAAAATTATTGTTTCCTGTTCACAAATCAATTATTTTTTAAACCTGTGAGTTTTCCACTTGTTACAGACTGAAATCTGTGTATGGGTAGTATTTTAAAGATTTTAATACATACAATATATGCTTATACACAGCAGTGTCATATTACTGCCATTAATAAACTTTTTAAATTTCCACTGTAGATATTGCTTTGAACTTTGTAAGGACTTTTTGTTTTGTTTTACTTTTGATTTTTCTTTCCTTACTGTGCTAAAAATAAGGAATGTACTTAGGAGTTCCATACAGACATTAACCCATATGATTTATTTAACCACATAAAGCTTCAACTGTATATGTTTGTCTGCATAGAATACTTCAGGCAATTTATAAATATTGTTTTCAATTCACGCTTATAAAGTTTGTGTCCGTTTAATGAATTGGGAGAGAGTGAAACCACAAACTTGGCATAAGATCATTTATTGTATTCAAATAGACATTCATTTATCTGTTTTTAAGAAACTTCTAATCCTTTATCTAAACCTTTGTTGATATGAAATGAATGGAAGTGTTGTGAGCTCAACGTTGTTTCACAATTCGAATTGAGCAGTTTGCTTTGTAACATCTGAAAGGAAGTTTTGACACTCAGAATGGTCAGGATTTAATCTTGGGTGGTATACACGTTGTTTTAGCAAGAATGATTATTTTTGCAGTTTTATAATAGTGTTTCACAGATGACATTTAAAAAAAAGTAATTTACTTCACTGCAAATGTGTTCAGTTTTCATAGTGGTCTGTTTGTTTGTTTGTTTGTTTGTTTAGGAAGCAGGAACAGACAAGAGTACATTTCCTTTACCAGAACCACAGGATTTTTTCCAGGCCTCCCAAGTTAAGTTTGAAGACCTAATAAAAGACTTAAGGAAACTGAAGAGAGATCTAGAAGGTAACTGGGAACTTTCACATTTGTTCTGCTAACAACAAAGTGCCATTTAAAATGTGACCTTTATGAGCTTTTCTTATTGCTAATTAGGTTTATAGTGTTGACTCATTTAGAGTTTTTACACTGTGACACAAATTACTCACATAAATTAGAAAGAAAAAAATCAAACTCATGGCTTAGTAAAAATGAAAGTAAAGATATTGAGAAGTAATTTTCCCTTTTACAGTCAAAAGGCCCCTTAAAAAAAAATCTTTCAGAAATTTTCTTTAGTTATGTTTCCTCTGGCTTCTCCAGAACTGTATGTTTAACTGTAGATATCTGTTAGTTCCATAACATAAATACTTTCTTCAGTACTTGTATAACAACAATTTAACAACTACAAGAAAGCGCTGAATGCTATTAATGTAGAAATAAAACACAGCTTGCCAAGGCACAGCAAAAGGAAATGGAAAGCTCCAGTTCAAAATATTTTCGCCCTGGGACATAAAATAAACATTTTATAATGTTTATTATAAAGAGGGGCTCAGAAACCCAACTCATCTATCAATCAAGGTAGTGAGTGGAAATAAAGTAGGAAGGGTTGCTCTCTTAAGTGTTCCAAGCAGTTTCATTTTATTTTGTGTTTCATATCACTTTCTAAAATAAATCCAGCAAATGATGACTGAATATTTTAAGCCTGTCTTTTTTGTTAAGGAAAAGTTGCTGCTATTACTGAGGCAGATTTGTGTAGAAAATAGAGTTTAGGGAGAGAATCTGCATAGAAGCCTATAAAAGCTTCTCTTACATTTACATTTTATCAGGGTTGAACTAGATGGTTGTTTAATTTTTTTCAATGTAAGGCAATAAAAAGCGTTAGAAAATAATGTATCCTTACAGTTAAAAATTGCGGGATTAGGTCACTGCCATCTGTAGGATAGTTTCAAAGATTAACAATGGTAAGAAAGTATCAGTTATTGTTTGTTCGACCGGGGCATAATTGAGTGCTCTATCTCCTCTCATCGCTTGGCCCTGTAAAACCCTTGGCCTACCCTCTTTTGGGCTAGTTTGTGCAGAAACATGATCTGTGTTTGATCTTGTACTTTTTCAGCATGTAGTCCTGCTGTCATGCGTCTTAGTCTTGCAGGGTCTGTATTGAGGCTGGTTCTATACAGCTAAGACAGACAGCAAGTAGAAAAACCTAAGCACTTCTACTAAGTCTTAAAATAAAAACTGCAACTTGCATATAATTAATGATTTCGATTTTCTGAAACAAATTTTCTTAAGTATTTTTATAAAATGTAGAAAAATTGTTATGTTGAAGTTGTTCTCATAACTCTTCTTATATAGACATATTTGAAACCCAGCCAAACTAATTAACATATAAAGTTAATGATAGCAAAGATTTGAAACAAAAAATGCTTAGGAAATATTTTCAGATGTTGGTGTTTTATCGCTCAGAAATATGCAGCAGAATTCAAACAAGCATTCCTGTGATTAGTTTCCCTTATGATTAAATACATAAAAAATCACTCATATAAAAAATGTTGTCTCTCTTTCAAGCATTCGCTTTCAGATTTTTTCTTCAGATAATGTAGTTTATTTTTAAATCAAATTTTAATTGAAGCAGTTATAATTTTAACACGTACAACAAAGATTTGATGAGTCTCTGTAGTTTATTGTAGCCATTAAAAAGTTGTGGCTGCTGGCAGAATACCAGTGAAAGTCTAAAGCTGAAACAGATGTGAGTGTCAGAAACCAAGTCCAGAGAAGCGTTGGGCCCAGCTATCCAGACAGGCGCGGCCCTTCAGATGTAAATAATTTGAACAATATTAACTGGGGCTGCCTGTGTTGTAGGGTACCTTGGATTTATTTCACAGTTTGGTTGATGTAAGGTAGTCTTAAACAGATTACCTTGGAAGTGGGATGAGACAAAGGTAATAAATGAAAGAGGGGGTTTCTAGTGTGCCAGTAGGGAATGAACTAATATTCCTATTAGTTACTTACCTTTTTTTTTCTGAGATTCGTACAGAATTATTTTTAAAAAAGATAAATATCACATTTTGTGCCTGAAATGGCAATTTTTTAGACACTTTTTATAATAGTTACCAATTAGTGCTTTGAAATATTTTTTACTAGTTTAACAAGGCATTCATTTATTTCCTATCATGGATATTAACACAGGAAAGATTGAGTTATCATGAGTGGCATTTCTTAATGGTGTAAACTTTTGGTTTGAAATACCTAGACACTGTGGAACCAAAAGTTCAAATCTAGATGGAACACAAACACTTTCATCCTTTTCAGATAAACAGATTGGATTCCATACAGTTTGCTGTTTTGAAGTGTTTCAGATTAGACCTTAAAGAGACAGACTAACTTTAATCTGAAGAGACTATTCTAAAGTTTGGCTCAAAAAAAGTTTTGGAGCATATTCATCCAACAGGCTTTAATTTTTACTTCAGAAAAAAAACTCGTGATCAAGAGCATTTTTAGGTTAAAAATAATGATAAACAAAAATGTGCATTTAATATAGGGTTTTAGGGTGAAAGATGTGCAAAAGAATGCCATATTAAGTACTGAGATGAAAATTTTAGAGTGAAATCTGGTTCCACTTTAAAGCCACAGGGAGAAGAAATGTTTTCTGTAAACTCAGATTTTCACTCCAGGTCTGCAAAGTCAGTGTATTTCCAAGGTTTTCATGTATTACATAGTAGCATATACATATACATTTATTCATTTAACAGCTATTAGCTGTCCAGTTAATCTTTATATTTAGGGGAAAAAATATTTTTGCTTTGCGTCAATATTGTAAGTTTGTAAGTTATCCTATTCCTTGTCTAGGGAAATGATTTCCACTATTTCCTTTCCCTATGACCAAACATGATTTCCCTTCCAGACTGGACCATGCCACTTGATTGGTATTCTTCTGGAATAAGCACAGAATGTGTGAATTGTGTAATCATAACAAGATTTTTAAAAAGAAAGCCACTTTACTGAAATATGGTAGATGTTTATAAGTTTTATTATGAAGTTTTTGTTTATCTCTGTCCAAAGCTGAACAATCTTAATTATTCAAAATTAGTTACACTGTAGGTTGTTTCCATCTGTCGTACTCATTGATCTTCTTTGCTATCCAGTTCATAAAATTTTAAAATGCGGCTCCATTAGTCAAAAAAAAGCAATATTAGATTCCTTTTATCATTTACTGTAATGTTCATTCTACATTCTTAGTTTTCTTGACCTTAACTGAAAGAGCAAAGGTATTTATTGAATGGTTCAAAACGGAAACAAAGGTAAGTCCACTCTAAATACTTTTGAGAGTCACGCCTTTGTTTGTCATAATTAATTAGATTTCCTATGTGATTATAACATTCTGTTCTCACTAAAAATTTACGTACCTTTTGCTTTCACCTTCTTTCGTGACCACCAGTAGAGAAGATATTCGCTATTTTCATAGTAATATTTTTTCAAAACTGTATATATGTTTTAGATTTTTACTAAACTGAATATATATGAATGTAGGTGTAGGTGTTTACACACACGTATGTGACTGAAAGGAAATAATTTAATCAAAAACAGAAACAAGACTTCATGGATCAACTGCCTGTAGTAATCTCTTGGATTTCAGTACTCCAGGAGACATGGTTTCAAACTGGGGGCCTTTTAACCTAATTGCTGACAGATCTATATCTTGAATGAGTATGTTACTCCCAACTTTTCCACATATAAATAGAGGAACTTCATCAAAACTTCAGCTTATGGCAACTCCATCTCGTAAAATAACTCTTATAAAAAGATTAAAAGGGAAGCAAGTAAAACTATGCTTGAAAAGCTGAGAGGTGACAATGTTAGCTGTTTTCAATTTTTTTTTTAATATATAGAAATATTACAAATATCTTAAAATCATAGAGAAATACAGGTTGTGTACTTGGAAGGTAACTGCGGGCATTGTGTGATCCAAGGCTTTTGAGCAAGCCTAACATCATATTTAGATCAGGTTGTGCAGGGCCTTAGCCAGCTCAATTTTGAATCTACAAATAGAAATTCCAGCTCGTCTCTGGGCACTTCCAGTGCTGAATATTTTTCTTTATCCCTTGTGAGAATTTCCTGTTCTGCAACTTGCAGCTATTGCTCTTTTTCTTTAGATGTGCATTTCTGAGTAAAGACTGGCTCCATCTTCTCTATAGCTATTCATTAGATAGATAGTGAAAAATCTACATCCTCAGTTAGTTTTCTATAGAATGTACCTGGCTTTCTCTGCCTCTTCAAGTGCTTAATTTTACTTTCATTCTCAAATGGCATCATGACTATATATATATATATATATATTCTTTTTCAGATATGAATACGTATATATGGGAGGTTTTGCATATATATAGAGAGAGATTTTTCATAGAAATGGATCCAGTGCACTGGACATGACTGGCATGGTGTTGCTGTACCAATACAGTACCATAGCTAATTAACCCTGTCTCTTAACATGACTGACTAGACCAGATTAAACTCTTCCATCTATATTGCTGTCATTCAGTGCTTCTTCAGGGAGCTCTGTATCACATTGTATGGCTAAGTAGATATCTGTTAAAAAATTAAGTAAAAAATGGAAGAGAACTTAGAAATGAGAAATGTGTGCAAACTGAAAAGGATCATTCATTCTCAGTTCTTGCTGCCACTCTCACTGTAAAAAGAGACAAGGAGAAAGTTGAAAAAAACCCAATAATCAGCTCATGATCAGTTAAGACTAAAAATCCCTGATTTTCCTATTTTAAATTCTAAACATCTGTTTATCTGAAGTATAAGAGAATATGTTTATGAAAAGGAAAATATACAAAACCAGAAAAATTTAAATAAATATTATTCTCAAGAAGTTTAAAATTCTTAAATGTGTGTGTTTGCATCAGGATTTTCAAACTGAGTTAAAGGTTTTGCAACAAAATATCCCCTAATTAACTGAAATAATTTTTGTTCTAGAGATTGATTTATGTTCTCGATTAATTAATTGGGACATTTTCGGCTTTTGTTGGATTTCTGTGTAAGCACAGAGGAGAAGTTAATTTAATGTGTTATTATATATTCAGATAGAATTACACACATAAAGTCTATATTATGGACTAGAGTTTTAGTATAATCATTATAAAATAATTATTACCAGGGCTATGATTACAATGTTAAGAAGGCTGTCTATTTTTAAGAAGTTCTGTCTGTTTTTTGCTTCGCTTTATAGACAATAAGACTACTGGATAATACCTTTCAAAATAATTTGTTGGATCAATCCTATTTCCCAGTAAAACTTGATTGTTTATTCATTACAGGAATACAGTATTCAAAAAAGTATCAATG
Organism: Tapera naevia; assembly: GCA_033556795.1. NCBI lineage: Eukaryota > Metazoa > Chordata > Aves > Cuculiformes > Neomorphidae > Tapera > Tapera naevia. The sequence continues at coordinate 6,355,974 of JAUMJJ010000023.1, forward strand.
GTCTATTTTCAACCAATTGAAACCTTAGTCTAATTTAAAAGAAATCTTTTAAGGAAATTTAAAAGTGAAATTTAGACATCTGAGTCACATACATATTCTAGAAAATTTTTGCCAGCAGTAGCAGAGGACTTGAGTACTTTCTAGAAACTTTTGTTCCTCATGTTAATTATACTTTTACATTTTAAAATTCACCTTAAAATTTTGGAAATGCAAGCAAATAGAAATTTGAACTGAATGGTGGAACATGAAGATCCAAATAGCTGCTTCTGTTATTTTTTAGGTATTACCATAAATGGAGCACATTGTTTTGTACTTCATGAGAATCACTATTTTGCACTGTCCAACATTTACGTGATGTATTTTGAGGCAATGCAGAATAGTGTAAGGAAAAGAACAAAGGAAGGCTTTGTATAGGAATAATTATTTTGTTTTAAAGAGATGACAAAATGACACTCTCTTCCTTCTCAGAGTTTTCTGTCCTCTTTTTGAATCTTCTCTTGCATCAGCAGAATGAGGTGTATTTCGGTTTGTTTTGATTTGGCAAGGATACAACACAGGCATTAAAAAACATATTTTGTATATGTGCGCTGGATTCTACTAAATAAAAACATTTTGGCAGTATTTCAGTGGTAATGTTCTTATGTGAATACGTTAAGTGGAAATTTTCCTGAGTAGATAATTTCTTAAAATTCCATTAGATTTTCTAGTTTGTGATAGTAGAGAATAATATGGAATGGTTTAAATAATATTCAGAAATGTAATAGAGGAGCAAAGTAATGATGTTTTAGAAGAGCTTATTCCCTGGAAGCAAATGTCCGCATGTATACACAAAGGCGAGGGAGAAAGCTTTCTGTTGGTTAAACAATGGCATGCTGTTATTTTTTTTCTTTATATTTTTTTATTTGGCTAAAGTGTCCATGGAAATTTCTTGTTAAAAATCATTCTGCAAATATTGGGATTTAAAATGAGTCTTGGAAATACCACAATTATGACTTTCTGTGCATTTCTCTGTCTGCCTTTTTATACAAGTAAATAAATGTGTTTATGTGTGTGTGCGTTAAGCATTAAGTTACACTACACTGCAGTATACATCTAGGAGGAGGTAAGTGTACATCTGGAAGCAAGAGAAGTATTGTCGCTATGAATATGTATGATGGATAATGAATGATGTAGTTTGGAGAGTGTGTAATACTCGCACTAGAACTTCACATTTGCAGATCTCCTGAGCTTTTCTTCTCTGAGGGAGTGAGCAGTATGCAGTAAAAGAAATTATTTCTGCCAGAATTGAGATGATCACTTATGGATTTACTGCCAATGATCAGAGATTGAAAGTACACTAATTCAGACAAGTCGGTAGTAGCGAAGTTAATTAGTGGTTTGAGAAGTGTTGCTGCTAATATTATAGGTAGTTTATGAATGTACATGATTTTAAGTCTAAGCAGGGTGCTCTAGCTGAACCAAAGATGTAACCTTGGTCGAAAAATTAATTAGGTAAACTTTACGATCAGAGATCAAGCAGGGGGAAGCTGGAGATTGGTTCTCCAGCCTCTACAATTTCAGCTCATAAACACAGCATTTCAGCCATTGCCCAGCAAATGTCTTCTGTCTGATCTCTTGTTCAGCATGCTAAGTAGTAATGTATTTATGTGTTTGAAAGGTCTTTGTTTTTTCCTAGCACTGCAAAAATCTTAGCTCATCTGTTTTAAAATATTATTGTTTCTTAAAAATCTGTCTTCCTCTAAGTTAGGCAAGACTCTTCAATTTCAAAATATTCAGTTTTGGTACTGTTCAGCCAGAAAGGAAATGTTCCAATTTCTCAGCACGTTCTTCTAGGGCACAATTCTCCACTTCTGACAGATCTGAATCATGTGCATACGTCTGTATGTTTGGATCTTGACACCAAACCAAAACATTCTGCTAATATTGTATGCTAGAATTGCTTAAGAAATCTTACGAAGACTTGACTGGAAAATTATGAGGGTTTAGTCTTTTTACTCATTTATGCTGTACGGTCCCTTACAGTATTCTGCTCTGCTCAAGGAAGTGCTGAATGTAAACTACCATTTCAGAGAGAACACATTAGCCAGAGTCTCAGATATGTTGCTATGTTGTGAAAAATCTTTAGTTTTACTATCATTCTTTGTTCATTTTGTTAAACGTATTCTTGGGGAAACAATCTTAACAGAAAGATTTTTACATGATTTATATTAAATGTTAATAGTCTTTGACAAAACAAGGAACAGAAAAAAATTACTTTTAGGTTAGTTGAAATTAATATAGGCCTGACAGTTCCTCTACATCCCATCACATACTGTAAAAGTTCAAAATGTTGTCAAACTTAAAAGAAACAAACAAAACCAATCGCAAATTTTAGATCTGAAAGACAAAGCCAGAATATCTGGTCAAATTTCTGAGAATTTCAAGTTGTCTGACTCTTGGCTTCCATTAAAACTCTGTTAGAACAAGTGAATTTTACAGTGTGTTTTATATTCTACTAATTCAGTTACTTCACTCTCCATAGTTTAGGACATATCGCTGAAATGTTTTTCTGTCCCTCTTATATGTGAGAGCTTGCACATCTAAATGGGTTTGTTTCTGTGCGTCATGAGGAAAATTTGTTTCAAGCAGACAAAGAATATATATATGTTTATAAAGTTGTACTTACTAGCTTCTATTGTCTGAAATGGCTTTTTAGGAGAACTGAATTATTAATGAGTGAAGAAAATAAATGTGCACAGAAGCACATTTCTTCTAAACTAGCTGAAAATAACTTCACAGAACAGTAATTATGTAAGCAATTGATAGACCAGAATGGTTTGTTTAGTTTTATGTGTGCTAACACTTTTTTGCATTAAATTGTTGGCCTTTGTTTAACACAATAAAAACAAACCTCAAGAATAATGTACCACCACAATTTGATCCTCTTCTATATTTTTCTCATATACTTTTGTCTCAGAAAACCTCACACCACACTTAATTGCATTTCCCTCTCCATTTGGTTCAAAGGCTTCTGTATTGGTTAACCCAGCTCTAGGTAGCGTGTTAGTGCTTGAATCTTTGTTGCCATCATTGAGATGTGTACTGATTACCAATGTGTGCACTAAAATGCAAATACAATACTGTCTGAAACTTTTCTTGGACTGTAGCAGCATAACCACTTGCAGTTAGAAGTTGTCGAAATTCTTATACTGCATTCCAAAAGAATCAAGATAAGTCTCTTCCTTTCTTCTCCACATTTATTTGAAATTCTATCTGAAAAGAAAAATTTACTTGTGAGTCTATAAATAAGCAAAAAACCTGCAGATAGCACATATACAAGCTAACATTCTTATGTGCATAACTGCAGTGAATATGTATCTAAATAGCGTATAATAACAAGAGAATATAAACAAATCCTGCAACAGTGTAAAATTGGTGCATACGCATCTCCTGTAACTTTTAATTTAAATTTGTTTCCAAGTAAGAAAACATAATAAAGCAAAAACAACCAACCAAATCATGAGAAAGTTATATAGCACTTGTTGAATAATTTAAATTTATGCATTTAGTCTGAAGTTTATTATATTCTTATTTAGGTTTATAGACCCAAGTAAACAGACTTCTGTACTATAAAAAATCATGGATCCTATCATACAGAAATTTCGGTTATTTAGTGCTAGACTGAATTCTTTTGGGGTGTCATTTCAAATCCGCTTTGAAACAGAAAAGGTAAGGATTCTAAAACAGAATTATCGAATAGTAACCTTCCTATCAAATACAAACCTGAATTATGACAAGAAAATTAAACATCAAGCTTGGCAGTATAACCTTCCAGGCTCTGAACAGATGGGGCTGGGGGTGGGAGGGTTGCAGCTTTCACAGTGGCATGACTCATGGGGGGGATAGTGTCAGTGACAGGTTTATAGGAATTCGTGGTGTTGATAGTTGCTTTCACTGTCAGGATGATTCCTGTAAATGCTACTGGTGGTTTCTGGTGAGTAAATAGTTAGTAATTTACTGTTATCAACATTAAACTATTTCTGGTTTTGCGTTTACTTTAAAGATGGTGCTTAAGAATTCCAAATCCTGTCTGATTGACACTAAAATGCTCTTTACGTGAAAGTTTGTTTATGGGCAGTGATTCTTTTGACAGATTTACAAGTGTCTGTGGAGTTTTAAAAGACTATTGCCCAATAGGCATTAAGTGAGAGACATTCTATTTTGTAAATATTTTCACTTATATTGGGGATTTTTAAAAAACTTTTTGAGCCAAGTACTGCATTAAATCTGAAGACAGTGGCAAACTGATAATCAGCAGTTTCCATCTTTGTTTTAATGTTTTGCTAATTGTTTCCATGTCTGTGGCCAAGATTTCTAATGGGTGAAGCACGATGTACATTCAACGATTTGTAAGGGCTTTCAAATGCTATTGCAAACTCATATATTTTTTTTTTGCAATAGCTCATTAGAAATAAACAATTTTCAAAATAGCATAATACGTTTAATTTCACTAACATACAATGCATACCAAGAAAATGAACCGAAAAGTTTATTACAGTAATGGAGAATTTCCATCTGTTGGCACTCAGTAATACTGAAACAGGTTGTTTCTTTTCTCCAATGATTATTTTGGAATGAAATGATCCGAGAAGTAAACGACTGAAGTGCTAGCTCTCAGATTCCTTGGAATTCCTTCAGATTCCTCCAAATTTCAGAAATAAATATTTTCAGAAAGAAGCTTTTCAGATTTTATTTCAAAGAAGGTATATATAATAGGATCCTTTACCTCAGAATCATTCTAATAAAAACCTTGCTAAAATAATTGTCTTTTTTAAAGAGGAGAGGATTTCTGTTGTAGTGAATAGAGAACAAAATATAAAAAAGTCATGTCATGTCCCCTCACATATTTTTAAGATTTTCAGCTTTACTTACTTCAGATATTGTTTGGCGTGACTTGTTAATTATGTTTTAAACAAATTTATGTAACAGGAAATTCAATTGATGTTATTTACCAGAAGCCTTTATATCAGGGGTATCAAACTCGCCACCCATGGGCCAAATCCAGCCCTCCACCTGGTTTTATCCAGCCTGATACCTTGTTTTTACGTGACGGCAGCACTGAGCTCCTTGCCCCTGTGCTCCTGCCAGCATTGATCACATGTGCAGCAGGTGACACGCGTTACGCTTACGCTTTGAAATCAGGAGAACGGCGGGAACTGTGATTTTGACACCCCTGATTTATATTAAGTTGTGTAGAACTCAGGCAGACCGTAGAGTCGTATGGTAGCCTTTCACCAATATTACAAATCTAGGTTGACAAAGATCAACTGACCTTAATATGTAGAATTACAACTGCCGTTTTAATAAAAACTTTTTATTTAGCCCTGTCATGAAAATCTTTTTCCTCTTCCAAGTGTGTCTTTATTTGTATGTGCTTCATGATGCCTTCGAACACACTTCCACCATTCTTCACCATATATATCCCCAGGCAAATCTGATAATGTTCCAGAGTTCTTTGGCCTAAACTATACATCTGGTTGGTGGTTCTAGCCATTATTTTCTTATAGATATCGGACATGGAATCATTCTGCATAGGACATTTCATTATTGAAGGCAAGACTGAGACTGGAGAGATTTCAGAAGGAACAAAAAATTTTTGAGTCTTCTGTTCCAGCTGTAGTTCATCACTGCCTTCAACCAGTGGCTCCTTATCTATGTGATGTGTCTTATTTTTAATATTAACAAGTTCAAGTTTTATTCAAATATTTCAGTGCAGTTGACAGAACTACTTAACCTTCAGTAGCCCAGATACTTTTTTTTTGTTTGTAGACCAAAAGTATAGGTTATTGAATGAGGTACAACCTAAATTCAGAGTTGGTTAAAAGAAGATTAAGCAGGGCAAACACATTTTTGTTGTGATTAACAGATTTTTCACTTCATCACCCTTGTCCTCGTTTCCTTTCACTCAAAGCTAAAACTTTCTCAGCCGTTCAGTCTATTTTGGCAGTTATCTTAAACAACTTCAGGAAGTAAACTGGTAGATTTTAATTTTCGATAGATATCATCTAAATAAATATCAGCAGAGAGAATCGTCCAAAGGTCTCTTTATAAGGCTTTCCAATAATGTAAATTCTTACAGTCTGCCAGCATTTACTTGATTTCTTTTCTCTTTTTTTAGTTTTATTGTTTCAAGATGACTTAAGCAATGCAAACTGGTATCTTGTCTCATTTCATCTCCTCGCAAACTTTCAGAGTTTTAATCAACACCCCTGGTTTGCTTATTCTATGTCATCTGTCTCATTTGCTTTTCTCTTCTGTGCCTTTCATCTTACTTTTCCCTTATGCCAAATGCTGATTTTGTTAAGGGTGCTAGGATCCTTGTTAAGAATTCACTACCCAAACCAGCTCTTTGTCTATATGCTGGTACTTCTTGTCCACGTTTTCCTGTAGCTTTTGTCATCTTATTACAGTTAATATTAGTCATCTTTATTAAAAAAAAAAAAAAAAAACAAACTTGAAGAAGTATTACATGTGGTTTATTTTTAAGTTAGAAAGAATTCATCCTAGTCTTGGACATTTAAATATTTACATGGTATATATCTGAGTAACTTGTCTGTATCTTGTGTTGCTAAAGCTTCTAGGAATATTTCGATGCTCCAGACAATGCATTAGTAACACCATATGTTTGGGAAGCCTTTCTAGAGTATGTTAGAGTATTTTTTTACACCACAGTACCTACACACTTATTACTATAATACATATTCACAGAAATCTACTTCTGTATATAATTATACAAATTTACTTATGTAAGATCATTATAAAATAAATATTAGCTTGAAATCATTGCAACCTTGTGTGGTGATAATCATGTGTTCTATGGTCACTGTGTACTAAATGCCTGAATATAATGTGAGTACTAATACTTAACACTTTTTTTCATTTTATATTTGTCTTAACTAATTTCTAAATATTGCCTTGTATAATACTGTGCAGATTTTTTTAAACACAAAGAAAAGCACAAACCTGTAACTGCTGTTTTGTTCCAACATCCATTCAGAAACTTAACAATACTCAGTTATTTTGCTACATTTTTCACCTTCTTTTTTTCCGAAGTAACATGTTACGATTTGCTTAAAGAGCTGTTGAAATCTACTAATTCTACATTTTCTTAATGAAAATATGTAAATTTCATTCAGTGTATGACAACAGTCATGGAAAGCTCAAATTTTTAAAGAGGCATGTATAATAAGAAAATAATCTTTAACTCATATAAACTCCTCTAATTCTTCATTTGTTTTGCTTAATTTGATTATTAAAGACACATACCTGAGCAGCTAATAACATACTTTTTTCTCAATATATGTTATGTTTAAATTAATGCCTTACACTGCCTACTATCTGGCATAAAAACAATCCATTAACTTTACTCAGCAGTTTCAAAGGTCTCTCTTATGGTACAGATTGGAAGACCAGAAGTTTAAAGATAAACTTGAGACTTTTGCCCAGACCATTTTACTTAAGCTATGGAACCCTTCAATAATGTCATCGTCCACCTACAAGTGTTGGGGGGAGCATGCTAAGCTAACATTAACACTTAGGTGGGAATAGGCATCTTTTCAGAATTTTTCTGTAACGACTGTCCTTTATTTCTAATCTCAATTAATTGAAATGCGGCCTTTTCTTAGTAAATCTCAGTGGCCCAAGAGTATTTCAGGCACACTGCTAGTTGTACAATAAAATGTATGCATCTGATTTCTACCTTCCATTGACTTTTTTCACTGCACTGCAAACTTAAATTAACATGATATTTTAATTACAAATTGTAAACTTCTCTTCCCACAGTTTTGTATTAATTTTTGCTGCAATAATTTGAATTATATAATGGTGGAAGTAATATGAATATGTTTCATGTAGCCAAACTGTAACTCTTGAGTTTAACTTCTAAATAAATGTCCATGTGGATTTAGCTTCTTGGGAAATGAAGAATTGTGGGGGAAAAAATCTTATAGTAGTTCATCAATTCAGTTGCGAAATGAAAGGTATTTTGATTTCTAACAGTCCCATTTCGTCTTTAATGTGGAATTCTGAAATCTGAAAAGTTTACTAGAAGTCCAAAGAATGTTAAAATTTTTTTGCAGATAACCTGGAGTTTTTAGAAATTAGCATGACGTCAAGTTTCAAAATAACAGATAGATTAAATGGTAAACAAATTGCAGTTAGATCCAAGTTGACTCTCTTGCAGAGTTCTAGTATTTCATATCATGGCATTAAATTTGAATTCTTAAGTAAAACTGAATCCCTGCATCTGTGTTAGGAAAACTCATTGAATCTGGGATGCCTGGCATTGATTGATTAAAATTAGTCCAGATACAAGGCTTCCTCCACTCACCACAGAGACAAATTTAGAGTTTTAAATACCACTTAGAATTCATACAGGAAGCAGGCTGTTTTAGTGGCAGGTCTCAGCACACAGCTGGAGTTTTAGGACAAAGCCAATATTAAAGAAAAATTCCATTCTTTAAACACATGAAGAATTTTCTATTTGGTGTGCTAGACTTGTATTGTTATTTTTTATTTTAATGTAATTGCTGTATGCTGTATTCCTTAGTGCTTATTTATTTCCATTTCCACTAAAGTATGTCTAGGTGGCAAATTTACAGTGTTGAGATCTGTTTCTTGTAGACAAACCCTGCCACAAATGTCTGTCAACTTTTTTTTTTTGTAGCCTCTGAAAAACAGATGAAGTTAGTTTGCAGAGAGTCTTCTGAAGAGCATCTCCACCCTTTCAAGGAGAAATTAGAGGAATTCTTCCAAAAAGGTAACCATATTTGAAAAAGAAAAAAAAATTATATTGGGAAATACTGTAGTGGTTTACAAAGTTATACATAATGTAAACTGCATTAAATAGCTGTTTTGTCTGAAAAATTCTTCTCCCTCTTATGGATTATATTCCTAATGTGCCTAATATATATTAAGTATAATGGTTACACAGATCTGGGACATCACTTGTCACAGATAATTGTCCCCTTGATGTCACCCATTTCCTTTTGATTATTTTCTGCTTTGTTCTTTATCATTCTTTGTAGGCAAAATGAAAAAGATATTCAACATAGACCAAATTTATCAGAGGGAATAGAAAGCTTCAAGTTGATAAAAAACTAGAATGAAAAATACCCTTCTAGGGAAAGTCCACGTATATACATGAAGTAGTGGCATCTTTTATCGATAGTGTGGGCTTATGAACTGACTAATTCATATTTTATCTTTTGAGAAATAGACATAAAGAAAATATTTGCCATGGTAGAATCTGGAGACAACAAGAGTGAGAATCAAGGTATAATTTGACACAATGTAGACACAGGTTGCTGTTGTTGTAAGAACAGTCCTACTCTCTCCTGTTTCCCAGACTGTGTTTTCTCAGTTACCTGCTTCTACCAGCGCCATTGTCTCTGAAGCTATGCAAAAGAGATAAAGGAATAGATTCCCTACACCCCACCCACAGGTTGTAGGAGTACAGATAAGTTGGGTAAAAAGAGAAATTGCTGCATTTCTGATGACTGTATTAAGAATTGTTAAGAATTAAAAATTACCAAAGGGCTAGTATTTCTCACAGAAGTCATGAATAGTTCAACAATTTACTGTTTGAGAAGTCAAGTGAACTATCTGAATCTACTAAACAAGGGAGCATATTTACATACTGTTAGTGATTATTCAGATTGTTGTAATACTTTATGAATTAGCTTAATCCTTTTTGTAAAGTTTGTCCTAATGTCTTTTTAAAAACTTTATTTCATGAGACTATCTTATTAAATGTTTTAATAGGTGAAATCGGGATGTTTTAAAAGTAGCAGTCCCTGTTAAATAGACAAACTAATATTCTTCTTCACCCTTCTCCCAGGCTGTGGAGGTCAATGGATGTATTTATTGGATTTTTTTTTCTTTTAGTTGCAAGTATATTTAGACAGTGTTAAAACTGCAAATGTCTTGGCAAAATAATAGAGATACTTTTTATTGATGCAGATTTTTTTGTATTTTATAAAAGAGCAAAGCCACTTGATCCACTTTGTTATATTCTCTTGTTCTCCTTTTGCTTTATAATATTATGTTTTACATGCATTTAATTTTAATTTAGTCGAATTTAAGTTCTAATCTCTTGACACTTTTGTTTCATCTACTGTTTCCTGAGATGAGCTGTCAATAGGTTGTCAGATCCTGTAATTACTGACCCTATTTCTTCTTCAGTCACCTGATTGAGTTGAATCTAATTGGTGGGTGGTACTTTCTGTGGCATTAGAATGGAAATCTTGTAAAATTCTACGCTGGAGACAGGTAAAAATAAAACAGAAAACCATCTTGATTTATAGTAGTAGAATAAGCTTTGAACATATGTCAAACTCAGAGGTTCAGTTTAGAGAAGTGTCTGGAAACTCAGCTGCTTCTCTGAAATTAGGAGTTAACTGATAATACTGAGCATCCGTTAAGCATCTGCTTTCATTTTTGTTTGTTTAAAAAAGTTCTGTCTGGTTTAAGCAAATGTAAGAAAAAATTGTCTGTTATCTTTCTGCCAGCTCACAGCAAGTATCAGATGTGTTCTCAAATTTTTGGCTTGAAAATAGGGCTGGAACTCGTAGATATTGAGGTTTTTCATCACACACACGATTTCCCATCATTCCTAGTCAGTGCTAAGTAGGAGATACTGTAAGGAAAAAAAAGTATTGGTTTGCTTAAACTGAACAGTTTACATTTACCTAATTATAATTAATACCAATTAAATCTAATGCTTGCTGTGTTGTAATAAAAAACACTGAGAGTGTTATGGAGACTGACATTCTAAAATGCTAGAAGGGATAAACTGTACTTCTGGTGATGTCAGTGCTGTTTTGTATAACTGGATGTAATGTAGCCTAGTGCCTTCAACAGGGAATTAGGTGCCAGAACCTTTAGGTTCTGTTCCCAGTTTAGCTACTTGACATGTGATGTTAGAATAGTTAGTTAATCTCTTTTTCAGAGAGGACTTCACTTTTATGGTGCACAGAATGTTAAATAATGATTCTTACTATTTTGTAGTGAAAGATAATTTCAGTCAAGCGCTTTGTGATTCCCACATGAAAGTCATCATATCTAAATTGTGATAATACCTTTTTAGCTGTATTTGACATGCCTGTGCTTTCTGAAAAGGGCTTAAATTATTCTTAAAATGGAAATAATCTTTAGTAGATTTAATTGTATTATATGTAACAAATTATATTAGTTTTATGATAATATGGAGACCTAAGAATTGCTATAAACTAATATACCTTTACTGTACTTTCATTGGAATTACTGTATGGCTTTTTTGAGAAGTATGTTTATGTTTTTCATATAAATTGCCACAATATGAAAAAAAAGAACTTTTAAACCAAGAAATTAATGGTTGGTTCGGAGTGCTCCTCAATGTATGAAATTCTTGCTCAGAATTGCCTAGAAGAAAATCCTCTTATGATACAAAGCTATCTCACACACAAAAAAAATCAGAATAGTTCGATGAATATGAGAAAGATGCAAAATACTCTGTTTTGAAAAGGAGAAAAGAACAAGTTTTGTTACAGTAGCTTTGGAGCTGGAAGGGATGCTACCCAGTTGCCACTAGTGTTAGTTTTTCATTACTTTTTTTATTCTCATTGTGCATTCTCTCACAAATAATACAAACCAGAAAGTAATAATATGCAGGAGTAGAGGACTAACCTTAGTAAAATTTATTTCTTATTTTGTCGCTTGAACTGTTTTATATTGTTTGTCTATTTGTAGAAATGCATAACACAGATTCATGCAGAATCTTGAAAAATGTGGTTCCAAATTCCTCTTCATTGGTTCCAGGTCAGAAAGTATGTAAAAAACTTTAATCTGGCCTTGATTTCCTTCCTCATATATTGGAATGTGCAAATTAAAAAGTCTTTAGGCTTCACAGCAGTTAGCATAGGAAGAGCATAGCTGCCTCTGTTCATTTTTCTAAGAGTAAAGCATCTTGATGAGGAAGACTTTGCTGTTGAAGGAATTCATTTAGTTTACAGTGGAGCCTGGGAAGCAATTAGTCTGATGTCAAGACAGAACTGGTTTTGAAAATCATTAATAGTGGAAAGCATAGCTATTTGAGAAAGATACATTATACATTGCAGTGTCCAAGGTAACAAGACTGATGGAGAGGGAGGGACTTGTCAAATAGAATAGATTGATTGATCACATAGTGAAAGAAGTTGTCCTGTGTTTAGAATTCTAGCCTAGCACTGAGGAAACTTTGACTAAGTTTGTTGCTTTGCTACAATGCTATATGTCTTAAATTACATAAAAGATAAACACTGTGCAGTCACACGACTGTAAAACAGAAAAACAGAGTCATAGACCAAGATACTCACCCCAGATTTATGTAAGGACGTACAGGATTTTTCAGACAAGGTTAGTAACCACATGGAAAATGTCAGTAAATCTGATTTTTACTGCTAAGTGATTTCTTCTTAATAATTTTAGTCAGGCTGCAGTAGCTACCTGGGCATGCATCCAGTCTATTGCACTTTTTAATGTATTTTTGGTGCAGAACATGAGTTTTGATCCACATTTCCTCACTTGCCTGTTGCAATGCACCATAAAGGACTGTTGAGATAGTCAAATGGAAAAGAAAATAAGAAATAAATTCTTCACTTTTATGTTAACTACTTCCTGTTGTGCATTATTCTGGAGGGAATTATGCAAAGAAATTAAGATATGTCATGAAAAAACAATATCCAAATGTACTCACCAGTAACTAATCAAAACTGCTACATTCTGTGACATGAGAATGGGGAGAGTAAACAGGAGGACTCGTCTGATTCCATAACATATCTGGCTGCCTAAAAAGGCAAAGAGCTACCTCCTGGCCTTATGTATGAAACTATTTATTATGAAATTAACTCTATTGTAGTATATTTCAGCTGTCAGACTTTTAGTTTCTTGTTGATTATCTCATATTTGTTCCTGGGTATATAAATATTCCATCTTAAATATTGTTCTTGTGCTATAGATGCTCATAGGTGCTCTTTTTCTAGTGGTACCTTTTGTGAAGTGAAAGCAACCTTCACAGAATCACAGAATGGAAGGAAGGAAGGAATTGAGTTGGAAGGAATCCACAAGAATTATTGAGTCTTGTCTCTGCATAGGACAACCTGAACATTCACACCAGGTGTCTGAGGGCATTGTCTAAATGCTTCTTGAATATTGTCAGACTTGGTGCCATTACTGCTTCCCTGGAGAGCTGTTCCAGTGCTCCACCACCCTCTGAGTGAAGAACATTTTCCTAATATCCAACTTAAACCTCTCCTGGCACATCTTCCTGCTATTCCCTTGGGTCACTGGTCGCCAGAGAGAAATCAGCGCCTGCTCCTTCCTTCCCTTGTGAGGAAGCAGTAAACTGCTATGAGATCCCCTCTGAGTCTTATCTTCTCCAGGCTGAACAGATCAAGTGATTTTATCCACTCCTCATACAGCTTTGCCTCTTAAATCTTCACCATTTTCATTGCCCTCCTCTGGACCCTCTGAAATACCTTGATATCCTTGGCACCCAAATCTGCACGCAGTACTAAAGGTGGAGATACACCAGGGCAGTCAGAGCAGAGCAGGACAATCATCTCTCTTGATCGGCTAACAATGCCATACTCAATGCACCCCAGGACACGGTTGGCTCTCTTAGTTGCCAGGGTACACTGTTGGCTCATGTTCAACTTGCTGTCAACCAGAATCCCCAGGTCCCTTTTCCCCAGGGCTGCTCTCCAGCCTCTCACTCCTCAGTCCGTATGGACATCCAGGGCCGCTGTGTCCCAGGTGCAGAACCCAGCACTCACCCTTGTTAAACTTCATGCGGGTGATGATTACCCAGCCCTCCAATTTGTCAAGATCCCTCTGCATAGCCTCTTTGCTGTCGAGAGTGTCAAAATCACCCTCCAATTTTGTGTCATTCACAAACTTAGTTATTAAACCTTCATGTCTTGCACCCAAGTCATTTATGAAGACTTTAAAGAGTACTGGCCCGAAGGTGGATCCCTGGGGAACCTCACTAGTAACTGGTCACCAGCCCAGTGTAATCCTATTAACTATGACCTTTTCAGCCTGGCATGTCAGCCAATTGCCCACCCACTGCATTATGTGTTTATTCAGCTGTATGCTGAGTACTGTGAGAGACTATATTGAAGGCTTTACTGAAATCAAGAAAGGTTACATCAGCTAGCTTCTCTCGTGGGTAGTGGGCTTCAATTAGGTGGGTAACCTTGTCGTAGAAAGAAATTAAGTTTGTCTAACAGGACCTTCATTGCTTAGTTTATAGCCCTGTAAGTATTTTGAGTAGAGGAGGAAGAGTATAGGAGTATAGTATGTACTATATGTATATTTATGTACTAGAAGGCTGTTACAAGGTCTCCCATGAACCTTTTCTTCTCCAGTCTTAACAACCACAAATCTCTCAGCCTTTCCTCATAGGTGAAGTTCTCCAGCCCTCCAGGCCCTTTGTGGCCTCCTCTGGACCTACTCTAACAGATCTGTGTCTTTCTTGTGCTGAGGGTTCTAGAACTGGATGCAGTACTCTAGGTGGGGTCGCATCAGAACAGAATAGACACTCCTTGATGTGCTTCCACATCAAGGCCATTTTGATGCAGCCCAGGATGTAATTGGTTTCCTAGGCTGCAAGTGCACATTGCTGGCTCATGTCCAGCTTTTCATTCACCAGTACCTCAAGTCCCTTTTACTCAGGGTTGCTCTCAATCCCTTCATCCCCCACCTGTACTTCTACAGGGGATTGCCCTGACCCAGGTGCAGGACCTTGCACTTGGTCTTGTTGAACTTCATGAGGTTCACATGGGCCCACTGCTCAATTTGTGCAGGTCCCTTTGGATGGCATCCTATCCCTAAGACGTGTCAACCGCACTAGTTATGTTGGTGTCATCTGCAAACTTGCTGAGAATGCACTCGATCCTGCTGTCTATGGCATTGATGAAAGGTATTAAATAGTAGTGGTTCCTATATGGACCCCTGAGAGGGAGTCACCCACCTCCATCGGGATGTTGACCACTACTGTCTGGATGCAACCATCCAGCCAATTCCTTAACCAATTATCCAGCCAATTTTTTATATTACAGCAAAAAAATAAAAAGTCCTTCCACTCAAAACTCTTGCCATTTTTCAATAAAAGTAGTCTATGAAGTAAAAAGCATGTTGCTAACATTGTTTAGTAGTAGTGAATCAGAAGTCAAGAATGCTCCAAACACTCTTATCAGTACCATTTTCACAATACAATGATATTTCTTATTTCTCTCTTCCTGTCAATAGGATATATTTTTATAAATTTTAATACAGTCAAAGATTAGGAAGAACTTTACACTGGCACTTATTTCGTTCAATAGTCGGACAGAATTATATTGTTTTAAAACAGATATGGAGATTATGTTTTAAGTCCTTGTTCGTACCAGTTTGTAGAGCTTGCCTTTAATGACTTCCCAAAATATCAGAAAACTCAGAGAAATATTTAAAATTCTTGCTTCTGTTCAAAAAAAATTACAGCTTTTCTGCCCCAAGAGGAATATTAACAGAAAACACATACTTATCTTCTCGCTAGTGTTGTACTCCTGTACCCTAATCCACATATCTGAATATGGTACTTGTGTTCAATTTTTTTTAAAGCTCTTGAACATTTTAATAAGTTTTAAGGGCACCTATTTTCAGTAACAGCTACCTTTTAAAATATGCGTCAACAATAGAAAAGCAGAAGCACTCACAAGGATCTCAGTTGTCCTGATTTTCTGTTACTTGCCATTATGAAGTTGATTCTGTCCACCAAAATAATTATGTCTATAAAGATAACCAGTTCTGCAAGACATCAGACTCTCTTGCAGATTTTATTAGCCAGTATGTGTAACAAATACTGATTTTTCCTTGTGTGAATAAATTGTACAAATATGAACACTTTTAACCTCTAAGCTTTATTTTCTGTTCTACTTATCATAACTTTTTTTTCCCCTTAATTTGTTTTCACTGAGATGTTTTATTATCTCTGCCACACATACGCAGTTCTCACATTAAACAGTGTGGGAGGATATTTACGTCCAGTGTCAAACATGAAAAATATGTCATACTTGCAGTGATAATGTTTGCTTAAAAATTTTTATCCTTCCCAGCAATGACATTACTGACCAGGCAAAGTTTGTGTTTAGATGTGGAATGCTGTTTTATATGCCAGCAGCAGAATTACTTTAATCTTTCAAACTGTTTGTGGCAGTCATAACTGTTTTCATCACTCAAAGATCATTGTATTTAAACAGATGAAAAAGTGATTTACATAAATTGGCATGAGACTGCAAAGCACAGAACCTTGTTGCTGTGGTACTCTAAGACTGTATAGTTAGACAATAGCCTCAGTCCATAGACACCAAATAAGGTGTCCTGGAATGTGATTGCATCCATATGCCTCTAACTAATGCAATATTGACAGTGAGCTGGTTCAAAGAACAAGAATTTGCTCTGAAATTAATGTTTCCTCCTACACTACCAGAAGAATTACCAGCATCAAAGTCCTGAAAATTGTTGTTAGTTAAAATTATGACTTTTTAGGAAACTTTCAATTGGTTATTTTTGAGACAGATATACATAAAATTTCTAATCACTTCCACTATATCATGACTTACTATAACTTATTGGAGGGTTACACTCCATTAGAATGTGTAATATGAGTGTAATTTAGAAGATGTTATAATTAAAAATGCAACGTCATCCTCTATTAGAAGACAAGGAAAGAATCTATTAGAGACAACACTTCCTTCCAGCTTTTTTTATGTTATACTGAATTATCGTGGCTGCTGTGAAGTCACTGGCATTTCATGATAGAGAAGGTTTTCCTGTTAATAGCAACTGAGTGACATAATGAATGTTACAGTTGATACCCTTGATTTAATACAAAAAATTATGATTTATATGATAGTTACAAAAGTTATACCTAGAATTACCGATATGTTTAGTATAACCACTATCAGCTGTCTGAAATCAAACATTATCTTTAAATTCTCATCAAAACTCTTATTTTCTGTTCAATTCCACTGGATTCCTTCAAGTGCCTGTATCATAGGCTTGCAGGTTTATCACATGGATCCTATTAGGCTATTCTTTTAGTTCAGTTGCTTTCTTCTTCTTTTCTATATTCTTCCTGCATGATTTTCTATTCATCTACTTGTTTTCTTGTGTCATTATTCTGTGTATAATGACAACTCCACTAGCATGCAGTTTATCTGGATTTCCTCTGTTTACATTCCTGTCTTACCCTATTTACATTGATATTCAAAGTCAGTGAACTAATAGATTTTAAATCCTTGTCAAACCTTTCTTTGGAAGGAAATAAAGATGGTTAGTGATTAATTACTTTATATTATATATCCTATGAACAAGTGCTTACATAGATGGAAGAAATTACTGCAAGGGAAGAGCAGAGTCAAGCTTTGGAAAGGATTGGATTGAATAGCTTAATCCACTTGATCGCAGAAGACTATAATACCTACCATCACACTGGGCATTCTCGCCTGATGTTTGTCCCCTGTACTCTGTAATTTCTCACCATAGTCTTTGCATTAAGCTTGGAAATAGCCTTCACTGCTACCATAGTGCAAATTGATTACAATAATAATATGCTAGGTTTGATATGAATCTACGTAGAATTTCTCTGCAGACTTTCTTAATTTTGGTATGTTGAACATTTTTCTCAATTATGTTTTGTACATGTGCAAACACATGAATATCCTGTTTTAATGCTTTTGAACATGATTGATAAAAATACTAGATGCTGAAGATTTTGATAGGGAATCAGAGCTCTCTGAATTAGTTTCTGTTGTGGTGTAAACTGTTTTCTTTTTTTCAAGCAATGATGACAAGTAAAATCTGTAGGCCAGACAGGAAATAGCCATCAGAAGGAAGCTTCATTTTAACATAAAAAAGTAAATAAATTTTAAACTCAAAGTTGTTGAACAGGATGTGTCAGGACTATTTGTTTTGAGAACAAAAATAACAATCACAATGTTCAAAGAGAAATTCTCATAGATTTGAAGCTATTTAAAAGTCAAAGCACCAGGTTTCTACTAAACTATCAAAATTAGAGAGTGACAGAAACATATGGATTATACAGTGCTGTAAGAATTACAGCTGAAGTAACAGACAGACCTCCTAAATGCAAGAAAACTCTGATTTCATGTCACTTCAACCTCTCCTGCAACTTCTTTGTGATATCTTTGTGCCTAAATACTTCAGATCCCAGGGCAAGATGTTTAAAAATGTATGTTTGTCATGCAAAATGCATTTACAGCGCTGCTTTGTGAACGTCTTGACAGTGGTGGAGAAATCAGTAGTTTTGTTTCTCTTAAGAAATATGGGTATGGAATTGATTGGATCTGTACTTCTTTTGTGGCGTGTAAATCAATCCAAAATTTTTAGCATTGGGATTTTTTAGCTATCTGTCTAAACTTTGTCCCAAGTCAGCTATTTTGAAGGTGTCTAAAAATATTTGTTGAAGTACTTCTTTTCAGCTACTGTATTTTAGGATATAACTATTTCTACAAATTGCGTGTGTAAAGCCTTTCATCTTGAGAATGCCTTGCAACTAAAAATTCCCTCCACAAAGCTTTGCTGACTCTGGAACTGAACATGGTATTAGAGAGGGTCCTAGTGCTCCAGGGCAGGCAAGGATACCTGACTAGATACAACACTGTAGCTTCTGAGGCCAAGCAGGAAACTATAAACGTTTAAGAATATAATGTTAAAAGGAAAAACTGCTGTATAAAATTTATCTGGTTTCCTTATCTAAAGTCTTACAGGTACAATTATAAAGTAAATATTTATAATGTATTTCATTAGCTTGAGTTTTGCACAAAGGTTCTGACCCAGCATTGACTTGAATTGAATTGAGTTGAATGAGAGTTGGATAAGGCATATTTACGTTTAAGATTATTTAAGCTTTTCACATCAGGGATTCTTTCCTCACATATAATTGGCAATTCCTAAGACAGAGAATGCCCAAGCTTAATTAGAAGAGCTCACTCTATGTTTCTGTTTCAAGTAACGGTAGGGAAATTTTTACCAAGATTTAAAATTTCTTTTCAAATTTAAAATATATCTCCAAACACTTTATAATATTTCCAAAAAAGTTTTTAAATAAGTGGTCCTATTAAATATATGACTACAATTATATTTAACTCTTCTACTAATAAGTTAGTTCAAATTGCCTTCATGTTTTAGGATTTAAGTTAAATGTATTTCTGTTTTTCTGACTGCCTTTTTCATGGACCTACTATTACTACAGAGTAAAAGCCATTTCCATGAGATAGGAGGTACCTTGTAAACAGTAAGGTAATAATAAAAGCCCAGAGGTATAGTGAGCAGAAAGCCTGTAGTCATGGGCTTAACTGCTGCACTCATGTTCCCTGGTCCTGTTATGTAATGCTCATATTCTCCTCTTTTACATGAGGACGAACATGAACATGTAAAAATATTTGCTGGGTGGGGACATCAAATGTAGACACTCCCACTGTAGACTTCAACAGAAAATAAGCAACCTGTAAAAAACAGAGATGATCAGGTAGAGGCAATAATAATTCTTGTTATTTTCTTAGTCTTAAATTAAGCTGACATGAGGGTTTTTTCTTTTGTATATGCTCTTATTTCTCTCATCATGGTAGTATCTGTGCGGTTTCTAGGAATTAATTAAATGGCCTGACTAATGTGTCACATTTACTTTACTTTTCCCATCATCCTTTCCCATAAGGAGAATAATAGGGTTTTTACTTAGAAATTGAGAGATCCTTTTTAAAAATATATTATTCTATTTATCACAAAGAAGGCATGCTCAGAGAAAATGTATGCCTTGTACTTGAATGCAGTTAGGTGTTTCTTCTAAAAACATTGATTAAAAGAATCCTAACAAAATACATTTTAATGTTAGTAGTCTATATTTTATTTGTGGCAAGAAGGAGAAACATTGCAGATCCAAGTTTGCCTCTTTTTTGCATTTAGTTTCATATCACTGTCTTTTCAGTCTAGTGGCTGGATAAATTTTCCTGGAAAAATTTAAGCTACAGAAGAACTTCAAGTTAAAAACTAGAATTAAATACATTGCTATTATGAAATCATTTGGGAAATATTTGTGATTTTGTAGAAGAAATTACTACATTTTTTTGCTTGGGAAATTATTGAGCCTATGTTATGCAATATCTATTTTTAATAATCAATCATAGCCATTTGTGTACAAGAAATGTAGTGGAACAGAGATGATTTTTCTTTCAATGTGTTCTTTAAGTAGAAGTTAAATAGGACACACATACTTTTTCATAGATGTAAAAGATTTTTGAACAATATAATATATTTTTACTTGTTCTTTTTTCTTTATTCTGCCTGTTTAAATCTAATATTTGTTAAGCTAAATCTTAGGTTTCATTCCAAATATCAAGCTTTATAAACAGGAAGGTTGTTGGTTAAAAATTCAGAGTATTATTGAAAGAATTTTTCTCTCTTGTACAAGGTATACAGTCTTTTTTTTCTTGTACAAGATTCTGCTGGGTGTTCTCCAAGTTCAGTTTTGGTTCAGGCATGATGAGGAATAAAACACTGAACTTTAGAGGCCAAATTGTGTCATGTTCAGTGATGTTAATAGATAAATGTGGAAAAGTTTGCTCTATACCCTGTTGTATCTGTTTACTGGTTTTGTAAGAATTTTTCAAAACAAGGAGCGTTCATCTGGCACATTTCATATCACTAAAATGCAGTTACAGATGCTGAAAAAATAGGCAAAATCTACCTTAATATTTCACCTTACTTTTAAAGGTGAATAGCTGATATTGATACTTAGTTTTAATTTGATTTTCATTTTTATTTTATTTACCCTTAAATAAGGGTAGCTGTGTATTTAAGAATCAGTTTGGGCTTGGAATTCTCCTCCCCCATCCTGTCTATATGGCTGAACAAAAAGGGGAGGGTGAGTGTCATACTTCCAAGCAGCACATTTTTAGAAGGTTAGAATGATGAAATTCATTCTCAATAATGTAGTTTTTCTGTTCATGCTTTTTATTGACAGTCTTTGTTTCTTATAGAACCTTCATTACTTTTTTTTCTTTAAACAAAAATGTAGCAAAGAAACACATGTGCCCCGTATAAAATATGCAATAAATCTTGTCTCACAAATTCTTTGCTCTGAACTTTCTGACAGAAACTGTCAAATATCCACTTTAATTCTAGTATAAAATGTTCACTTTGTGTCATGGCGCCAACCACCATATGCTGGAATAAAGTCAGTAACCAGCAATAAAAGAAGGCAACATACGCACCTTTGAAACAGTACAAGCACTCAGCAGTGAGAAAGGTCTATATAAATCTATGGAGAATTAATCTCAGCTTTGCCACTATCCTGCTGTGCATTTACAATGAGACTTTGCTCCCGACCACCAGAAGTGGCTTACTTTGCAGGAGGAGTGTATCCTAATGAGGGAAAAATGTATGGAAAACAAAGCAGCAGCTTTTAACCCCTCACCCCCATCCTTTGGGTCACCTAGAAGAGCATGTCCTAGTGTGTTCAAACACGTGGGGCCACTACACATCGCGTATTGCTGTACTTTAGCTGATCATGTGAAACCAATCTTGACTGAGCTCAATCAGCAGAAATTACTTTAGCTTCATAAATCATTGTTATCATTCCACAGGAGGAGGTAATGCTATGGCTTTTCCCTCCTAAGAGTTTTCAGACCATAAATTTCACAAGCTTTTCAGAAATTAGTTTAATTATATTTGTATTATTATTATTATTATGCATTCTTTATGTACCAGATTGGCTGTTGGAACACCATTGAATTAATTTTTTATGTATGTGCTTAGGTTTTTGAGAAGACCTCCTTCTTATTGGTGTTAATAATCATTCAACTATTTTAAAATATTGTCCTTAGTATAAAAATTCACTAATCCTTGAAGTTTTTACTTCTGCTTACAAGAGGAGATTGTAGTAACAGATAATCTGGATAGTTAGTTTTCCCACACACAGAAAGGATTGGATTTAACCTTGTTCTGTCTGACAGGATTCGATCTAATTTTTCAGTTCCATAAGCTGTTTAGATATATGCAGTCATCTCAAAGATGATTCTGGTGTGCAGGAAGGACTAATGTTAGTTCTAATTTCAATGAAATAATTTTTTTTGTGTGTAAAGCTAACTGAAAAAATAGCTTTACTTTGAAAATCTGCTCTCATAGAATATGATAGAAGCATCATAGTAAGAAACTTCCATTTTAAGAAATATTAGACTTGATGAAATTAAATATTCTTCATAGTTAATTCTAATGTTCTGGCGAAGTGACCTTCAACACATTTTCTGGCACATTTATAGACAACATTTTCACTTTTAAAGAAAATGTATTTTCTAGGTTTTTTATTACCTGATAATAAACACTTTCTTGAATGTGTTGCTTGAGTGTGTTCTGCTGGGTGTTGTGTGCCTCTGTGTGTGTACAATTTTTTATGGTTTGGCAACATCAAAAATACTGAATCTTATAATGTTTAACAATTTCTGTATGGTAAAGCTTAATTAATTAGTCCCTGCCCAGTACCTAACATACAGGTTGGTGACTAATATTCCTGATTAGTTGCGGGCAAACTTGTTTGTTCAACAGCTTTCCAAGACTGCACAGAGACTCTTTTTATGATAAAAGCATTTGTGTATATCATCATTGGATATGGTTTTCTTAATTAAGAATGATTTTTATACCACTGTAAAGGAAAATAAACTTACAAGGACTGTTTCAGGGAAGCTGCCTCATGGCAGCAAGTGTTCTGAAGATTGTTTTGAAAGGATTTAAGATGTCTATACCAGTATTTAAACTGTCTAAAAAATTACATATCCAAATCCCATGTTAAAAATGGGATATTTTCTAATTTAGAGAAGAGGTAAATGAATCAAGGCTTTAGTGATCACACTGCACATTGATTTTTCCCCTGCCAATAATTATTAATGCGTTGGCCAATTTTAACCAAATGTGAAAGAGTTGGAGATCCTAAGGTATTAAACTCCTAAAATGTCAATAAAAATATGTGGCTAAATAGACAAGAGTAACCTTATTAGCCTTCTAGGGAGAGAAACTCATGAACTCAGCCCTTAATTAAACATTAATGAATCCATCTGGGAACTAACTGTAAAATGCAGATCCACGGTAGGCCAAGATTCATTGATTCCATTGCTCCCAGACCTTCTTGCTTAACTGATACCATAGAAGAAAGATCTCTTGATGGTTGTGGGATTGTTTGTTTTGGGGATATTTTTCATTCTAACACACTGGAACAGAAAACTATATGAGACATACAATGAAATATTTACATGTAATTTCCAGGCTGTTGAATTCCATGATTTTGTAAAGCCTTCCAATTAGAAGTTAGTAAATAACTAAAGAAAGTTAATCAAGTAATAGATATTGGAAAAATCGGTTGCTAGGGACCTCAATATAGAACACTTTTATATAGAATTTTTATTAGTTCTGAAATATAATTTTTGTAAGGAAAAAGGCTCTTGCATGAGAATAGTGGACTGTAGACAAATGAAATAATTTGCAGTCATTAAATAAGCATTTTTCAAATTTGAAATTGAGTAAAGAACAAAATAAAATGGAAAAGAAAATAAGTAATAAGAATTCTTTTGTATAGAAATAACTAAAAAGTAATACTATTTATTAAAAATAGAGCTATATTAACTCAATGTAATAATGTAGAAATAGCAAAAAAATCAGATTTTAGATATAGATTTAGATAGATAAGGGATTTTTTTGTATGTCTTTTCTTAGAACAGGATATGTCTCCTCTAGAATTTCTGAAATTTCAAAATTTGCTGAAAACTTTGAATTTTATTGAGAAAATCTATTCAATAAATAGAATGAAATTTATAAATGTCTGAAATTACAAAATTCATTTTTACTGTGGCTAGCTAGTTTCTGAGAACATTTAGAATCATAGAATGGGTTGGGTTGGAAGGGACCTTAAGGCCCATCCAGTTCCAACCCTCCCTGCCATGGGCAGGGACACCTCGCACTGGATCAGGGTGCTCAAGGCCCTGTCCAACCTGGCCCTGAACACTTCCAGGGATGGGGCATCCACAGCTTCCCTGGGAAACCTGTTCCAGTGTCTCACTGCTCTAATTGTGAAGAATTTCTTCCTAATGTCTAATCTAAATTTTCCCCTTCCAGTCTGAAGCTGTTCCCCCTTGTCCTATCACTACTTGCACTTCTAAAAAGTCCCCCCGCAGCTCCAGCTTTTTGATACCCTCTGTTTCTGTGTGCTTTGTTATAGGATATGTTTTCAAAAAATAGTTCTAAAACTGAATACAGTCTGTATGAACTTCATCCCAATAACATATGTTACCAAGTTAGGAATTGAATTTCCATGTCTTTAAGAATTCCAAAAACCCGATTTCCATACTCAGTATCATACTTATTCTTGTTAATCCAGCCACGTTTTAAAAAATACAGTATATTCCAGTTTGATAATGAAAAATAGAAAGGAAAATAGAGATGATCCATTTTCTGATTTTACATCTCCTTGCATTCATACGTGCATTTTCATTGACACTTGTTTATTTTCACTTGACATTAGCTAATTTGTTTAAAAGATTCTTTTTATTTGATTTCCATTCTTTTAAAATTCATATTTCAAGAAAGTGTCAGGTGATGTAATATGTTTTAGTGTGTTATAGGACACAAATTGTTCATTTATAACATTTGCAATCTGTTCTATTTGTGGCATTTTTACACGCGGTACTATGTTTTTCTAGACCGTAAGGTAACACTAATAATAAAAAGATTAAACACATGATGATATTTATGAACATTTTGTATAAATTGTCAGCCACATGCAGCTGGCTTTGCTATCATTAGCTAAACCATAAAACCTCATACTGCGTTGAAAACTATAGATTGTTTAACATGACAAGTCAGGTGGCTGGACACCTTGCCTGTAGTAAAATATAAGTATAGACTTGATTTTTATGCATTAAAGCTGTCCAGAGGATCCAGTTGATCTAAGTATTAGTATTCATCTACACTGATTTTTCTATATGACTATGCACTGTTGCACTGGGTCTGTCTGGGAGTTAATATTGTTCATAGCAGCCGGTATGTGAATGTGTTTTGGATATGTGGCTAAAAGAATGCTGATAACATGGAAATATTTTGGCTATTATGGAACAGTGCTTGCACATTGTCTAGGTTTTCTCTTTCTCTCGCTCTGTTTCCCCAGCAAGTAGGCTAGGAGTGGGCAAGAGTTGGAATAGCTGACTGAAAGGGCCATTCCATGCATGTAAGGTCATGCTCAGCAATAAAAAGGAGAGGAAAGGATTCTGGCAGAGATAGTCATTGCTTCAAAAATGGCTGGGCATCAGTCTACTTGTAGGAGGTAGTGGGTAGTTGCTCTTGTGTCACTTGTTTTCTTTCTTGCCCTTCACTTATTGAACTGTCTCTGTCTCAAACTGTGAGCTTTTCTTGATGTTGCTTTTCCTTTTCTCTCCCCTGTCCCGCTGTCAGGGAACGGACACAAGTGAGTGAGTGGCTGCGTGGTACCTGGTTATTGGCCAAGGTCAACTCACCATGGCTCTAAAGTGGCAACTAAGGAAAGCACAGATTCATGAGATTGCTTGTGATAGTTCTTTGCAGCTCAAAGCAAGCACACCCCTGTGAAAACTTTGCTTTCTATATTATTGCTTGTAGTCCAGTAAGTCTTGAGTAAAGGATTCTTAAAAATTAAGTCTATTCAGAAAGTTTCACTTGTAACAGATCTATTGACACCAAAATCAAAGAAGGCTAAATGCATCCTGCTGTGGATCTGCTGTTCTTCGTAATACTATAGTGTCTAGGAGTTTAAGTATGTCCAAAATTTTCTGCAAAATCAGAGACCATCTATATTGCTTTTTATGATCCTCTCTAGTCTTTTTACCCACCTAGAAGACCACCTTTGAGCTTTTTATTCCACTCTGCATAAGGAAGTTATTTAAAAACAGAGTTTATTAAAAACTTTCCCTTGTATAACAATTGTATTTGAGGGTGGAAATACGTATGGTATACTTTTAGCCATAGAGTCTTCTGAGTTCAACTTCTGATACCCAAGTATATTGGCAATGGATAACTTCTAGGAAATCTGGATCTCTGTTATCAAATGTTGCGATATCTTCAAGGTTTAAAATGACCAAGAAAATAAGGTCTCCTGTTGCTTGCTCATTACTCAGTGATGTCACTTTTGGCACTTGGGAAAAACATAACCCAACTGAACCTCTCTTTGGACATACTTTTCTTCCTCAATCCTTGATTAAGGCTCCAGTATGTTTCTAGGATGGCTTTCAGCATGACTACTTAAGAGGTTTTAGTCTTAATTAATAAGGAAGATGAGTTATTGTCAGCTTAGAAAATGTCATAATAACATTTTCTCACTGTTTTAACAGCCTCTCTCCAGACTTTATAAAGTTCAATGAGGAATGTCATCAGGGATTTTGTTTTGGGATGCCTGTTTTGTTTTGTAGGGGGGAAGGGTTGTTGGTTGGTTTTGGGGATTTGGGGAGTGAGGGTTTCCATGTTTTATCCCAGACTCTGTCTTAGTCTCAACTGTGGTTGGTTGGAAGATTTGAGTCAGAAAAGACCTATTTCCTTCCTTGGGGCAAAAAAACAAATACCTATTTTAGGGTGAGTTTTTCCACCCACTGAAAAACCTATAATTTATCAGTCTCTAAAACTTCAGGAAGCAAACATTTTTGAACCACATGCACTCTGCTTTGGAATATAAAACTAGGAGTTCTGATGTCTCCATCCTAACTGCTAGGTGTCTGAGTGTTCCCATAATTTTGAAGATTGTCATTGCTCCAAAATGCTTAGCGAAGTTATAAAAAAATTATACATTAGATCTCTCAATTCTGAAAATAGTTAGATATTGAAAAATAAAACAAGCTGTTATGGTTAAAACTGGATCAGTAGACTTGTGTGAATTATCCTTCTTACATGCATTCATATATTTAAGGTCAGAGTCTAGAAAATGTACCCAGTTAGATTCAGCAAGTGTTAAAAATGCATTCTTGTTCATTAGCAGGAACCTGAGTTTCTGTTGTAGCTATGAATGTAGTTGTATTGGGAAATTTGCCTTACTTAACAATTTTTCATCTCCTTAACAACCAGAAAGAAATTACTAATGTAATCATAAAGCATAAAATTTCATACACAGTTCAGCTTTTAACCATCTTTTGTTTTCAGTAAGTTTAATTTTGTATCATAATGAACCATCAATTCCAACCAATGCTTTCTGCTTTCAATGATATAAAATTAAAGGGCTGTGTAAATAATGAATTAAATATAGTAGCGTAACTTTAGCTGAATTTCTCAGGAGCCTGAGATGAATGCAGTAAGTCAGAGCTGCTGTATTTCAGTTGCAGCTGTCTTGCTACCAACATTTGAGGTGTAGAATTTAACTAACTATTTTGCTGGCAAAGGGCACACAGCATTATTTCTGGCTTTTGCTACACCGAAATAATCTGAATAAATATCTCCAACACACTTGCCTGATACAGATAAGCATATAAGTTGAAATTAATTCTTTTTGTCAACAGAAAATGTTCTGAACTAATAGTTTTTAAATTATTTTAACTGTCTTAGTACAAACCTCTGTGTCAGTAGCCTTATAATGAAATGGAGTCATTCAGGATCAGTTTCTCAGTGGCCTTGTCTGTGAACTCAAGATTTTAACTGTATTTCAACCGGCCAATGCTCTTCTACAGACTGAGCAGAAAAAAGATAAAACTATTTATCTTTGTATAAAGAAGTGTCTGAATTCTCTCTGTATTAACATTTGCACCTACATGATTATTCTACAGTAGAATAGACTTTTTATTGTTTTACATTATGTCGTATTCTGCCACAGCTGAAGTTGCTATGTTGTACTAAGAAGAGCTGATCAGCATTTTGTGAAAAAAAATGTTGCTTTTTCTTGAGTATCCATCTCAGGAAACATTTTCAAAAGTAGAGAATGCCTATCCTTTGAAAATCAAACCCTTTTAAGTAGTTCGTGTGAGCATTCTGTAACAGAGGGTCCCAGATTGACTAACCATATTTCAAACTCTTGGCTGCTTTTTCAAAAAAATCATGTACATACCATACATTTAAAACTTACTACATGTGTTTTCACTTTCCTACTTCCTGAACAAAATGTGATAGCTCTATAGAACAGTTGGTGTTAACTATGTTTGGTACCTGTTCAATTCCAATTGAACTTCCAATAATTTGTGCTGCAAAAACAGGTTTAAATTTGTAAGGTCTAGTCTGCAACAATAAAAAACATGCACAACTTAAAGTTATCTTTTTAAAATCTGAAAGTCAAGTTTAATTATTTGCTTTTTATTCAGATTAATGTCTAACACTGTATGTTATACTATGGGTTTTAAATGACTTTTCAAATGCAATACACTTTGTTGGTATATTAAAAGCATCCATTTAGGTATAAGAAATAAATAAAAATTGAAAACTAGCAAATGTTTATCACTGTTATTTTATTTAATATATAACCTATCCAATGTTGAATGTACGAGATGTTTAATCTGTGGGATCTCTATAACAGTAAGGTGGTGATTTATATCTTTGAAATGTTTTTCATTGGCAGCTAAAGAAGAGCATAATAAAGAAGAGAGCAGTTTGGAAAATGCACAAAAATGGTAAGGGTTTTGCAAGTGTTTGTTTTCTAATAGTTTATTTTGGTTAAAGATGTTATTGATCTTAGGAATTACATTAAATAGAAAAAAAGGATCTGTACATCAAAGACGTAATATGCATTCTGAAAAATTCTTATACAGTCTTCCAGGAAAAAAATTCAGTTGAGTTTTTAGCCAAATAGTGTACTGTTTTTGCGGTTTTAATTACTATCAACTTTGAATTGAATCAAGAGTTTTACAGAATATTATAACAACTGATTAACTATTTAATGTAGTCAAAACATACTTCATTGTCACTGAGCATTTTCAGCACTTAGGCTATTGTTTTTTATTGCATGAATATTTGTGCCTTACTCAGGCCAGATTAGGCAAAATAGGGTAAGAAATGCGATAAATTGATTTATAGATGGACAGTAAAATATTTATTAGTATTTCTAATGAATATTTTTTTGCAAATTATAATTTCGTGAGAGTGAAGGACCTGCTTTTAACTTTGATTTTGTTAGCTATAGAACGGCTATAAATTGACGTGCATAAATTAATTAACTTTTTGACAATATTTTTTCTTCATATTCACTAAAGGCAGATCTGTGGCAATTTGTCTTTTTATGTTACTTTTCTAAACAGAGTCACTCCACCTGAGACACCTAATTTTGTCTTCATAGGCGGAAAAAGAGAAAGAGATGCCTTCCAAATGCAGTTCAAATCTTAGGTGAACTGCTTGCATTTGCTTGCAAAAGTTGCCTAAATTGGCTGAACAATTGCCTAACATCAGCTGGAGCTTCATCTCTTAATTTCATTTGTCAAGTGTGGATGACTGGCTTGTTTCCTTTTTACCTAGCCACAAACCTAGGTTTTGTGTCCCAGGCTCTTGTATATTCTACCTGCTTTGTAGCCTTTCTGAAGCAAAGCAAGACCCTCTAGCGTATGGAGGTACACTTAGTTTGCAGTTGACTCAAGGATATGGAGTTTGAGGGTTTCCATTACTGACAAAACATTCAGTATTTAAAATTACTGCTAAAAAGATGTTAGTTTTTAAAAGTCAGAAAATAGCCCAGGAACCTAGATAAAGACTGGATGAAAGAAAAACAGTGCTACTGGGGGAAGGGCTGAATATGAAACACAGAGAATGAGAACTAGTTGTCAGGATGAAGGCAAAGTGGGAGACAGCGTTGGAGAATTCAGAATGGCAGAGCATACAGAGACAACTCTTATCACCTACAGCTGGGACAGAGAACTGTTAGGAGGAAGAGAGCACGATGTTACTGTGGCTCCTCTTACATTAATGTAATGGAAATGGCATTACCCAGTAGATATGAACTGTTTTGACTGCAATTATGAATAAGACATCTTAGTATTTTTAGGGTTGAAAATCCCAGTATGGTTTACACAGATTTTTAAACTTGTATTATTTTCTTCTTTGTTTATTTTTGCCTTTTAGTGTCACTACAGGACCGTCCAGCTCTTAATGCTATGGACTTGTTCATACTTATTTCATTGTGCTTTCTTTACCATGTATTACTAATTAACTTGAAATATATGTGTTTCAAACAAAACCTGATTAAGAAATTTAAAAGGCTAAGGGTAGCGTGTCTGAAGATTTTAAAACTGTTATATTAGTATAGCTCACCTTGAGCAATATGTTATATTCTTCAACATGTCCTAGAAGCTGTATTCATCTTTAAAGTATAAAAAAAACCCAGAGTATAATGGCTCATGTGGCTAAAATCCAAGCTTCTTTACTTTACAAAGCAGCTGGAGCATATATCCCTTTATTTGGGGGCTCTACTTCTCTATTTTTGATAGTTACTTTATATTCTAAAAGCTTGACTGTCAACCTGAGTCAAAAAAAGTTGACCCTAACCTTGGCAATTCTACATGAAAACATGCAATAGGGACTATGCAAATGCAAGTGTAAGATAAAAAAGAAATATTTGCTGGAGCTGCATCTGTTGATCAAGTAACATCTGTTGAATAGTTGTGGACTCCTTACAAGGCTTAAAATAGCCATTTATTTGCTTTATTTTTCAAGAATTTCACTTCCCGTGTTCTAGGTTTAGGAACTATTGGTAGCTATAAAGAAGAATATAACTTAAATAAAATCAGTATTTCAAGAAAAATTAGTTATTTTGAAATATGTTGTTACCTTTCTTTTTAAATTAGAGCAATATTTTTTCGTAAGTATCACAAAATCCTTCAGGATTGTTACATCTACTTTGCAGAGAAAAGTGATTTAACCTTTACAAAAGTTAACATACTTTTCTTTAGATATGTCTCCATGCACCTAGTCATAGGAATCATTCAATTTTATCTATGCAAAGCAATTTTATAAAGGTTAAAAATGCACAATCAGTTAAAATGCTATTGGAAGTATTGTCTATAATAAAATAATACTTTGAAAACATCCAGCTAAACAGCAATTCAGTAACCAATTTAACAAATTTAAAATATTGGCAATGTGTTTTCATAAAATTACTTATGTGCTATTGACACACGTGGAAGGAGATAATTTATTTTCAGTTAAAAAAAAAAAAATTCTGTTGTCACTTTCTGTGGCTTTTTTGTTGCTACTTCCAATTCTCCCTAAGTACTTGAAGGTTATTTTCAACTAAGCCTGGAGATTTTTTCCTTACTTGGTATAGGACTCTTCTATAGTCCTTTAATAAAGATATACGGTAGAATAAGATCTTCATGGACAATTGCAGAACGAAATTAAAGAATATATATACTATAGCATTTCCTGAAATGCAAGTTTTTCTCATTAAAACTGAATGCCAGTGATTTGTCTGTGTGACATATCTCTGTGATGGCGCATGCATCTGTAAGTTCTCCTCCTGGGAATAAGGGAGGTGTTGGAAGGTTAGTCGTACTCAGCATGAATTGCTGCTATGATTTTCAAGGCTAAGGGGAAGTTATGGTAATTACCAGCCTTGACTACTGAATCAGGAACCAGCCCTCAGAGAAACTGTTTCCCCAATGGGCTTTTGTGTTGACAGGTTTTTTTTTTTCCCCCTCCCTCATAGCTTTGAAGAAACAGTGGGATACTTTGGGATAAAGCCAAAGCCTGGCGAGAAGGAGATCACACCAAACTACGTTTTCACAGTGTGGTATGAATTCTGCAGTGACTTCAAGACTATTTGGAAACGAGAGAGCAAAAGCATTTCCAAGGAACGGTAAGGTTCTAATAAAGTCATTAATACCATTTTAGATGTCTGGGAAACTGTTCCTTCTCAAACCCAACAAATTATACTCCTATATTTCACAGGCGTCATTGTTTTCTTTCAGATCTAATGCACATCAAGGAAAGATTATTCCCTCAGGGTGCGTAGGAAAATTCACCAAAGGCATGCTGTCCCCACAAAAAGATAAACACATATAATCTGATAAATTACACTTTTGTAACCCCTTCCAATTACTAGCTAGTAAAATGAAAGGGGAGCTGTGCTAATTTGTAACAGATTGCTTCTCTGTGCATTTTCATGTTGAACTAGCCTAAATGAGGCGATATTGCTGTCGCAGACAGTACAGACAAATAAAAGTGAATGCTTTTCCAGTTAATATACTGCACTTGCATCAAAGGGAAGCCCCAGAGATTCAGGCCACACTTAGCACAGTGTCGAAGCCCCACACTGAATTTACAGCACTACTTCTGACTTTTGGTGTCCTGCTGAGGACATCAAACTACTTGCCGCTAGATCTCACCACAGTCTCCTGATTTTATTAGTTAGAGTAAAAAATAAAAAAGCCAAAACTCTTCAATGACTTGCTTGATTTTCTTAAAGAAGCTTAAAATCTTTTACAAAGGAAAAACAATTCTACTACATGGACACCATGCTTACCATACCTCAATTAATTTGGAAAAAAACTGAAGAGTGGCAAAGTGGTCATCCTTTGGAAAAGAATAGATCAATTGTTTTCAGTGTGAAATATATATAAATCCAGGTGCTTATTCCAAATTGAGACAGATTTAGAGAAAAATATCTTTAAAAATATCAGCAAAAGTATTAACCTCAGTTACACTTACATTTCCCATTTTGCTCCAATCAGTGCGGCTTTTATGTTCGTGTAAAATAGATTTTTGAAGGACAAGATATTGAAGTTCTAACTTTCCAATTATCAACTTTATCAACATTGTTTTACATGTATTACAGGTTTTAAACACTTCAGATTTATGGCTTTTTGTATAATCTATATTATGGTTAAATTTTAGAAGCTGACAACCACAAACATTTACAGAGAAATAGATCAATATGTAAATTTGTTTTACACATTAAAAAGTGTATAAAATAAACAGTCGCTAACAGATTGTTGTAAACGTGGTAAGGATAATCCTAGGGATATATTTACTGCCAAATCATTATATATTTTTGTTCCAAAAGCAGTTAGGAGAAATGCAAATTGATTATGCAAGGAAAAAAATATCAAGACCATACTTGCATTCCTTTTTATGTAATTAGCACCTTGCTTATGGCATACAATGATGCTTTCAAAGACATTGATTTAAAATACCTGGTAATTTTTTTAATACTACATAACTTCTTAAACTTACTTAATACAATAATCAAGAATTTTTTGTTTACAAGTAAACTGTTATATTATGTGCTTTCCTACTGGGGTGAAATGAGAATTTCTCCTTAATAATTATAGAAATAAAATGTACAAATAAAAATATAGCAGCAATATTTCATCAGTTCCTTTGATGGTTACCTTTATTACTACTCAGAACTCTAAAGCAATACCAGTAGAATCAGTTATTCTAATACTTCAAAGTGCTTATACTTTCTGGATTATATAGACTCTTTTTCAGAGTTGACTTCAAACTATTTTTTCACAAAGGTTCATTAGTCTCAAAAGGACAACCCATTGTCCTTTACATTCAAAATTTGAATGTAAATTGTCCTCAAGACAATGAGCTGTTGAAAAGAGGACCCTTGTATAGTAAGTAAATTAGAACAATAGAACTGTTTTCATCATCCTAAATTGTGCTGTCAGGTGGTACATCAAAGAAAAAATTCATAAAATCAGAAGGTTAGAATGATGGGGAAACTGTTTTCATCAGCTGAAAATGTCTTGTAAGTCATGACCATTCAAGGGTTCTTTTGTACAAAGTCTGAGGCTGAAAAGTTGATGAGCTGCTGTCCAAAAAATTCTGAAAGCAAGTTAGGAGTGGAGTTGCTGTGCACATTGGTAACTCAAAACCTTAGTATGACAGGAATGGACAGCTGTCTTCCTTAACTGGCTAATTAATTGGATACACTATTTGTTTATCATGATCCAAATTTTTATTTTGAAGGAAATTGGTAGTGTTAGTCAATATTTTCCAACTTGAGTTTGACCTGTGTCATTGATTTCCTTGTGTAAATATGTTTACAATTGAATTACCCTTCAGATTTCAGGAAGGGCTGCAGAAAATCAACATAAGGTGTCTCTGAATTAGCCAGTCATATAGGTACCTAAAAATGGATTTCATTATTGAAATTTATATAGAAATGTAAATATGGGATTATGATTAGTCTCTCAAGAAATATGGCTCAGAAAATCCAAAATGTAATTATAATATGCAGAATTATCATTATGCAAAGCTATAAGTAAAAATGTATTAGCTTAAAAAAATAGTAGTAAAAATAGGTCAAAACTAGTCTAATTTTATACTCAAAACCAACTACTTTGTGTTGTATAACAACTCTTAGATCTCTGAATTGCAGGGAAAAAAAGTATCGCTTTGGATTAAGTGACAGCCTCAGCTGCAAGAGCCTGTTTTGTCTAAAAAGTACTTAGCTCCCAAATGTAACACAACTGTAGAAATCTAATTAGATTTCTATGAGACTTTTTCTTAAAGTAAAGGAAACACTTTAACTGAGCTGCTACTGTGGAAATAAATTAGCTGCGTGCAAAATATACTCAAATCATTGTCTCTTTCCTCGACAAAATTTGCACCCCATTTAGGAATGCACGACAGAGTTACAGACAGATAGAAAACCTGGATTGACATGATATGATATGATAAATTACTATAGCGATAAAATGAAGAAAATTTTGAAACCGCGTTTCTGCAATATGATGACATTTTTCTTTCAGACATAATATTCTCTTCAATATCAGAATGCAACTACAATACTATAAAATTTGCTTTGGTGAGCATCTCTTCATGCCTGACAAATAGCTTAATGTAAATGCACCATAATACTTACCAAATGTTAGTAACTTTTGGTTTGGTTTGGTTTGGTTTGGTTTGGTTTGGTTTGGTTTGGTTTGGTTTGGTTTGCATCAAAAGCTTGTTTTATTGTTGACATTATAATTCAGTATGTCTGTGAATCCAGGTGTATTAACTGCTTTTTTTGCCTTCGTCTGTTTATAAAATTTTGAGATGATAACTCAAATTAAAGACTAAAACAAAGGTATGTTTTTTTAACAACTAGGCACATACACATATAATTCCACTCTCACTTCCTTTTTTTAGACTACTAATTTTATTTGCAGTGAGCATGTCTATTCATTCAGAATCAGAACAAATGTGTATTTATGATAATTTAAATAGATTTTCTGTAAAAATGAATGCCTCTCTGTAAGTCTATTAAAGCATTAAAGATCTGTTGAAATATTTTTTAAGAGGGTATACTAGCTAAGTCTGAATATAGGGAAAAAGCATAAATACAGGAAACATACTAATAGTTTGCAGTTAGTAGTTTCATCACAAACTGTGATTGTATGTTTTGCAAAAGAAGCATGGTAAGGATTATCATTATATATTTATGAGTGTTATTCTTTAAATATGAAATAATCAGATATAAAAGGAATTATTGCTGTTAATTTGCTCCATTGCTTACGCTGTAATGATAACATTACTACAGTAGTTACCCTACTGGATTAAGCCATCTCTTTCATCAGTCAGAATTCAGAGAAGAAAAAGAGAACCAAAGCTTGGCTTGATAGCTGGAGAAGACAATCATTGTTTGATGAACAGAATGCTATATTTTAATGGTACCTTTTGTAAAAGGTCCTTTTTTAAAATGCTTTCTTTGCCTTGAATTTCATCTCTAACACAAAACATACTGTCTCAGCTTAATCTTGTGAAAAAAAGGCACTGATTGCAAGGTTTTTTTGTTTGTTGGGTTGGGTTTTTTGCCACAAAAGCAACAAAAGGTTTGAAAAACAGAAGCTTTGACTGTAGCAATGTAGGTAGCTAACGATAAAGATGAAAATGTCAGCAAAAGAAAAAGCACTGAGCAGTGCCTGATTAATCTTTGTTTATTATACTAAATTAGAGCTGGCAGTAGCTTTCTACGCAACTCTTCCATTCATTGCCTTTCATTTCTGCATAGAAATAAAGTCTGGGGAGTCCTTGTTTATTACATCACACGGCCATAACAGATGACAAGTAAATGGCAAATTCTCTTAGCAGTGCTGTCCAGTAAAATATTTAATATTTTAAGCCATCGATTAAGCTAATTATGAGGCTATCTTGTTCACAGGCTGATACATGAATTAATGAAGAGTTGTACCAGATTGTTTAGCAAGGCAGACAGAGAAAAAAAGGAGGATTTTTATGTGTTTCAGTGGTTAAAGTGCTACAAGTGATGGTAGAAATTCATATTAGAAAAATCTTTGAAAGACTATTACATGTGAAGAGAGTTTCCAGCTGGGAAAATATTCTAGGAATTATCACTGTATTCTTTGCCTGTCCATATATGCCCTAGGTATCTGCTAGTGGCCAGCTCAGATGGACTGAGGCGTGTTTTTGATTTGAACTTTTAGCCTTTTTCTTCCTATTGATTTTTCATGTGCACCACCTTTCCTGAAGGCATAAAAATAGATATTTTTTTTTGTCTTGTGACTACAAAGTTTAAATTTTTCACCCACTTCATACGGATAATCAAAACAGTCTCCTTAGATCCAGAACAAACAGAAATATATCAGGCAAGTTAGGAATTTTAGGTTGGGAGATACATTCCACTGACAACATACGTATTTATACTATATATATATTTATACTCATTCACTTAGTGGTTATTTAATCTAAATGAAATTTAAGGTTTTGATCAATAATGACAAAGTTATTTTCAGAAGATTTACACCTGAAGGCTTGATCAGGCAATTTTGTTGTACAACATAGTAATAAACATGGACAATATTCAAAATGCAATAGTCTCTTATAAGACTCCTAATTATAAAGCTAGCCAAAGACTCAAAAAAATCATCTCCCAGGCCAAGTAATACATGGACATCTGTCTTCTAAAATTTTGAGACTGAAGTGTAGTGTGCTACATTGCATGGGCAAACAATGTTTTCAGGAGAAGGTGCTGTTAATTAAGGATTAGTTTATAAATTTCACATGGAGATTATCATATAACTGAGAGCAGTAAGGCGTGTAACGTGAAAGGAATTTGAGCTATGCAGATATTTCTTAGTCTCTCAAGGGGAGTCACTGTTCAGCTGTGTTAAGGGTCTAGGCTGGGTGTGCAGCTTGGCTTTAGGATGAACAGCTGATGTTCATCTTTCTCTCATTTATCAACAGTCCTGGCTGACTGGGGAAGTGCCACTCGATTGGAGACTGGCAAACATTAACTCCCATTTATAAGAAGGGTCAGAAGGAGGGTCCGGGGAATTATAGGCCTGTCAGCTTGACCTCAGTACCGGGGAAGGTCACAGAGCAGATCGTGTTGAGTGCTGTCAAACAGCACATGCAGGACAGCCAGGTTATCAGACCCAGTCAACATAGGTTTATGAAAGGCAGGTCCTGCCAGACCAACCTGATCTCCTTCTATGACAAGGTTACCTGGTTAATGGATGAGGGAGATGCTGTGGATGCGGTGTACCTGGACTTTTGTAAAGCCTCTGACACTGTTTCTCAAAGTATTATGCTTGAGAAACTGGCTGCCGTTGGCCCGGACAGGCACACCCTCTGCTGGGTAAGAAACAGGCTGGTAGGCCGGACCCAGGGGGTGGTGGTAAATAGAGTTAAGTCCAGTTGGAGGCCAGTCACAAGCGGTGTTCCCCAGGGCTCAGTGGTGGGTCCAGTCCAGTTCAATATCTTTATTAATGATCTGGACAAAGGGATTGAGTGCACCCTTAGCAAGTTTGCAGATGACACCAAGCTGGGTGGAAGTGTTGATCTGCTTGAAGGAAGGGAGGCTCTGCAGAGGGATCTGGACAGGCTGGATAGATGGGCTGAGATCAACGAGATGAGGTTTAACAAGACCAAATGCTGAATCTTGCACCTGGGACACAACACCCCCATGCAGCATTACAGACTTGGGGAAGAATGGCTGGAGAGCTGCCTGGAGGAGAAGGACCTGGAGGTGTTGGTTGACAACCGGGTGAATATGAGCCAGCAGTGTGCCCAGGTGGCCAAGAGGGCCAATGGCATCTTCGCCTGTATCAGAAACAGTGTGGCCAGCAGGACTAGGGCAGTGATTGTGCCCCTGTACTCAACAGTGGTGAGGCCACACCTTGAGTACTGTGTTCAGTTCTGGGTCCCTCAGTACAAGAGGGACATTGAGGTGCTGGAGCGCATCCAGAGAAGGGCAATGAGGCTGGTGAGTGGGCTGGAGAACAAGTCCTATGAGGAATGGCTGAGTGAACTGAGGTTGTTTAGCTTGGAGAAGAGGAGGCTGAGGGGAGACCTCATCGCTGACTGTGGCTGCCTGAAAGGAGGCTGTGGGAGAGCGAGTGTTGATCTCTTCTCTCAAGTGACAGGTGGTAGGACAAAGAGGAAATGGCCATAAATTGCGCCAGGGGAGGTTCAGACTGGGTATTAGGAAAAATTTCTTTACCCGAAAGGGTGGTCAGGCACTGGAACAGCTGTCCAGGGAGGTGGTTGAGTCACCATCCCTGGAGGTGTTTAAAAAACAAATAGATGAAGGTTTGACTCGATGACCTCAAAGGTCTTTTCCAACTGGAAGATTCTAGGATTCTATGATTCTGTGTTGGCTGTAGCTACCCCTGCTTGTTCATCTCCACCCATATATGAAGATTTGGTTTGCACAATTCTTGTGCCCATAGTCTTATGGGAGAAGTTTGAACTTCAAGTCATGGAAAGCTCAGAATTATCATTCCAAGCTATTTCATAACCTACAGCTACCCACATAACCCACCAGTTGCATGGAAGGAGCTGTAGAAGGAAAGAGAATGGATTATTCCAGAATATGAAGAGGCTGAGCAAGAACCAGATAATTTGGTCTCTGTGTTCACACACCAGCAGAGCCTGAATATACATGAATACCAACTGGCTTGTTTAAAAGGAACTCCAGTTTTCCTAACTGGGGTCTTTAGAGCATGGAACATGCCAGCTCACACCTTCTTCTGTTTGACTTGAATGGGAAGCAGGTTTGAAAATGACATTGAGTTTATGTGATTAGTCCTGGCTTGATAAAGAGTCAGGATATATTTTCATGAACTTATGAAGGACACTTCTAATAAATACAAGCTTATGTTTAGGTTTAGTTTCTGTTTGCCTAGTTACAAAATAAAAATAATATTTTTGAATAAGAATTATGTCATTATTTTTCACTAATATCTTCTAATTTAAGACGCCTGACTTGCATCCGATTTACAGGGGAAGACAACACCTGCTACATAGAGGCAAGAAGAAGTCAATTTTTTCCCCATAGCTTATAGTAAAAATTTATATGCATTGTTGGAATAATGGCTGACCTATTTAAAAATACATTGTTTTGGTAAATTCATTCAGTTTTGTTTTCCATATTGTATGGTAATGTGCATTACTGCATTAGCATGTTGCAGCTGGCCAGATTTCTGCTTAACTGACTTGCATTCCTTAGTATTTTGGCTTCATGTTATTGCTTGGTAAATTAGCACCTGAGCACCTTTTCTCTCTGTGCTGGGATTCAGCTATTCTACTACCCTTTCTCGTCTCTTTGTCCTCTGCAGTGCTCTGTTCAAAAGTGTCCTTTTCACTGTTTTTCTAGCATACTTTTCTGATCTAGATATTCTTCTGCTGACTTTTCTGTTCCCATTTGTTCCTACTTCATTTCACATCGGTTAGATTCAATCCAAATTTCTCTTCCATGAAATCTCTAAACCGTGGCTAGGCTAGTGTGTCCATCCATGATATTTTATACTGATACAGGAAGAAAAAATATTTCTTCATTCAGTCCATTCCTTTGCATATCTCCAAACTATCGTGGTCATGATTCTGTAAATGTCCAGCTCATGTGAGCTGTTCCCCAGTGCATTAATTCACGCAACAAAAACTCATAAGAAAGGGGTATAGAGTGGTTGGTGGGTCTCAGTTCATGTTGCTCAGCTGGTGCCTGTGAGTTTGTGGAGCTCTCTCTCAGGGCTTGATTCTGCTACTGTTTCTCCAGGATAAGGCTCTTGAGGAGATTCCTGCCTGAATACCTATTAGTTGGACTTCCCTAAGTTGAAGAACTTATTAGTCCCTATTATGTTTCCAGCTGGTTATTGTGCTATATTAATGATTTCCCTGCCTCTCTAGGGAGCCTGCTA
Source organism: Tapera naevia (assembly GCA_033556795.1). NCBI lineage: Eukaryota > Metazoa > Chordata > Aves > Cuculiformes > Neomorphidae > Tapera > Tapera naevia. The sequence continues at coordinate 6,396,152 of JAUMJJ010000023.1, forward strand.
GAGTATAAGAGTCTGCATCCTCTCCCAATTTCTATTTGGTGTCTTATGTAACACTTAAGTAATGAACAAGCATAAGTAAAAAGATGAAGTGAGTAAATATTTGAAGTCTGTACTTTGTAAATCTTACCCTAAGCTGTGTCACTAAGACACTTCTTAGTCTAATAAATATGCAGTAAAGTTCTAATAATATTTTCAAACTCCTCCTTAAATGTTTTGTTGGCCCTTACACTAGACAGAAAACTTAAATGAATTTCCCATAGTCCCTCAGATTCTTTTCTAGTCCACCTGATTTCTCTGAAGTATAAATATTTCAATTGGCCACCTTCATTATCATCTAATATAATTTCAGTTCCTCACAAGAAAGAAGAGATTTAACAGAACATTTATTTACCTTACATCTTGACATTCTGTCACTTAATTAGCTTTTGCTTTACTTCAAACAGATTTTCAACAAGCAATTGCTGAACAGTTAAACGTAGTTGAGAAAGTTTATGCTTTGAAATTAAAGAATTTTTATCTATATAAATTATCATAAACTACAATTAATGCATTACACAACTTTAATAGTTTATTTTATCTTAATTAAAAATAATAGTATGTTGTATGATATATCTGCAGATTAGTTAATAACATAATATATGTTCCTAAGGCTTGTAGCCTTTCAAATATACTTCATTTGTAGTTTGTTCTTTCTGCATCTTATTCATCTCTAATTTTATGTCTAATTTTAATATACTGCTAGTTTTTAGTATTTTAATGAAAAACTTTTCAAACAAAGTTATGCTATTGTATGACATAAATGGGAAATGATTTCTATCTGTGCTAAGGAAAAGTGGTAGAAAAAAAATAGAGCGAAAAGAGCAAAGGCCTAATTGAATGTAAACTGAATGAATGGTTTGTCTAGTCATTGTTTCAGTGTGTGGTTGGTTTGCTTTTACTTATATGTTTCAGTAACAGACTCAGTTGAATGTTTTGCATACGTTCAGCTTTAATTATGGTTAAAAATATTGTGTGTCTTTGTACGTTTTGATGTAAAGTTGTTATAAGTTTTAGTGAACAATTAAAATTAGATATTCATATCTAGGTTTTTTTAATGAAGGTCAAATAATGGGAAAAATTATGACGATTAGACTTCTGCTGTGAGACAATTTTATGATTTTGAATTTGATAGTTTTCATACCGTTTCTTTTTTGTTATTTCAAGGATAGTGCTTCCAAACACAATAGACAGCTCTAGTATTCCGTCCATATTTAACAAAGGATTATTTTTATTTATAAGGCACCTTTACAGCATGGGTGCTTCACTGATGTAGTTACAGAGCTAACTATTTCCTTAAAATTGAACAATCTGATTTTTTAAAATCCTGAAGTATTACATTCCTTTTAAATTATGCATTTATGTTTCTGATAGTGCCTGCTAATCTTATCAGTCATAAGTTAGCAAAGATTTTTTTTCTCTAGGAGACCAAAGTGTAATATATAATTAGTCTGTCATTTTATGAGCCAAATATCAGATGATTCAAATCATGTCAGTGAGCTGGTTTATTTTTATCTTCTATTCTAAAGTATGCATTCTATTTAAAAAAAAAAAAAATCTAGGTTTCCTGGAAATTGTGAAAATATGGAATAAAATACACAGAGCTAGGCCTGAATCAGCGACAGGCATACTTTTCTGTTTAAGTCTGCAAGTTTATAATCCCTCGAATACTCCCTTGAGATGAAAATATGTACACTAAATATTTAAAAACTATTCAGGAAACACTCCTAGGACCAGAGGGAATGTAATCATAAAGAAAGTGTGCTCAAAGTAGGAAAGAGTTTAGAAGTTGATCCCTCAGTGTGATTCTGAAACTGAATGCTGTCACTTGAAATGCATCACCATCTTTGCATAAATTTTGTAGCTGTGAGGGCCAGCATGCTTCCCAGTGGCCGCTGTCATCCATGATTAAGACTTAAACTGTGCTGATTTACAAAAAAATTGTAAAAAGATGGAATGGTGTGTTGCCACTTAGTTGGTTACCTGTAGAAACAGGGAACACTAATTAAGTTTTAGAAAGACTTCAGATATATTTAAAAATGTATAGAATAATAATTACATAGTTGTGTATTTGAGGCTGTACTTACAGCTTGAATCAATGTTGTAGCTAAATCATGTTGAAAATAATCTTGTTGAAAGTAGTGTAACTGTTTCCTTCTGTTTTTAAGCACCACCTTAACACTGAGCACTGATAAACACTAAAAATGAACTCATGAATGTGTTCTGTATTTTTAAAAGTATCTAGTTTGCTGCTAGTGTCACAGCAAGGAAGTAGCCATCAGTAATTGCAGCTATAATCCATTTTCCTTTTTGCTTTTCTTCCAAAATTCCTCAAAAATTGAGTGTATCAAAAGAGGTTTGCACCAGACATGGTATTTTAAATACTTTTTGAATGGCCATAGCAATTATTTCTGCCAATGGAAAAAATTAAATAGGAGAAGAAAGTAGAATTTTTCAGTTCAAGAGTGCCAAAAAATATCTTGTTTATAGTAAAAGATTGATTTGGCGTTCATTAGTAAAAATTGGTTTGTTGAGTTCTTGCTTGTAAAAATTCACTCACAACTTTTCACCATCTGCATTTTGCATATAGAATTGTAAAGTAAGTGTTTATAGCATCAGCATTTAAAAGGCACTAATGGCTGGGCAGAGCCTGTTTTAGGAGTGCCTAAAACATGACTATTTAGCTCATAATTTCTCCTGCCGGATTCCGTTGTCTGTAAAAGGAGAGTCAAGTGCATTTTAGATTATTCTGTTTCTCCTTTTCCTCCTGCTTAAACAACTTATTGAGTTCTTCTTGTTAAATCTCCAAAGAAATAAGGGTTCTGTACGCAAGACCCTAAAGAGCAAAAGGCAAGAAGGTGAAGAATCACATCTGTGTTCTTCTTCCCCTTTATCTCAATAGTGCTCTCAGTAGCTGGTCTGTAGGTGCACACAAAACAGCTTTAACTACTCCCAGACAAGAACCTCATCTGTTTGCCTCTCCTGCTGTCACCACATAGTGAGGCTGGTCAGTCAACTCCATGTAAAGCAATGGGAAAAACATGAAAACTGGCACATGCTTGCATTTCAGTCCTTTCAGAGGAAATAAAATGTGTAGCCTGGCAAATGGCCTACTAAAGTAGTATTTACTATGTATACAACAGATTGACCCAGCTAGCTTTGGGTTGGTTGTTTATTTTTTCACAGGAGTATCTTCCTGCCTTGACACTACAGCTTTTTTTTTTTGGTGGGAAAGATACTCCATAAAACCTAGATCCTGCAAGAATAGAGAAATTGTTTGCCTGGTGACATTTTCAGTGCGCAATACAGGCAGATTGTCCTTTTGCTTCTGACTTTTTCTATTTTAATACATACTCCACTCTACTTTTGATACTACATTATATGCCTTTGAAAAGTAACAGCAGGTTTTTGGGCTAATGTGCCAAAAAATGTTAGTGGTGATGGTTCTTACAGCAAAAATATATACCCAGCAGAGCCAGAATAGCTTTAATTTCTTTGAATCTAACTGTGTCTTTTCTGTGTATTTTGTTCTAGAATTAAAGTGGCTCAGCAATCAGTAAGCAAGTTAACTGCAGAGAAGAAAGTTGAAACAAAGAAAATCAATCCTACAGCTAGCCTGGTATGATGTGTTTCTCATTATGGCATTCAGAAGGGGTTTTGTGACACTCTTCTTGTCATTCAGAATGATGGCAGGTTTCTCTGGTTGTTGAAGAGTGATGTAGCGTGCTCAGTTTGAATGTAGCAGCATGGTTTTCTTCCCAAGGAGAAATCTGTAAGCTTATGCCTTACAGTAGTCCAACGTTGAAGTGTACAACTTACTTACCTTGTACCTGGGCATGACTCTGCGATTTTAGATGACAAAATATGACCTGCTTTTCTGGTTTCTTCCCTCCTTCCACCAAAATCTCTTGTGTTTTCTTCCATATTCTGTAGCTCATTGAGACTCACTGTGTATATTTGTCCAATGGCTGAATGTGTGTTTTTATCCAAAAGCATCCAGAATCTTGTTTGCTCTGTTGAATAATGGTAGAAAGGATTAAATCCCTATTTGTTCCATTGTTGTTTCCCAAGTTTTTTGATATGACATAAAAAAAGAATTGATAATTTACACTGCAGATAAAACCTTTTTTGTCTGTGTGCAAGGCACGCAGGTTAGATCTGCGTTTCTCAAACTGTAAGAAGCAAGAAACTAAGGGAAGGAAATGTACATGAAGGAATCAGTATATTATTTCCATTTCCAGCAGAGCGTATCAGTTAGAGATAGGAATGACTATGCTTGCTTGGGAAGAGGTCATTAAACAACGTAATCTAGCTTATGCTAAATTGGAGCCTTTATGTCAGCAGAAACTATTCCAGACAGGAGAAGTTATTGGATTCGCATGAATTTGAAATGTATCTGGTTTTCTCTAGCTGCACTGTTCTTCACAGACCACTGTGTTTTTAAAAGTGCAGCGTATTTAACAGTTATGTAGCTAAAGCAAGCTCAGTTTCTCTACAGTAAGTAATGAATTGGTTCTGAGCCTTCTTTGAGTGCTCTAGGCATTTATTTTTTTTTTTAATCAAAGAAAACCCTAATATACTGTGACTCCTTTAGTACATCTCAGACCAAATGTTTCTGGCAACTTGAGAGGGGATGGAAAATTATAGATGAGAATGATAATAAAACGTTGTCTTTTCCTTTAACAGAAAGAAAGACTACGTCAAAAGGAAGCCAATGTGACTGCAAATTGAAAGAAGATAGATAAAAATTATAGTGGAACTTCATAACTTGCATGATGATTTACTACATCCATGGCCAAGGAACACCTTATATTACATACTGAATTCTGCTTTGCTGATCTGTTCTAAGACAATTCACTAAAGACTTTTCAATTCCTTCAGAGGGGTTTGTACATTCAGCAGAGGGAATTCTAAGAAGGTTTTTACACAGGAAGTAAAAATTATTTCCTAAAACTGTTCCTTACATTGCTTAAAATACATCTGGTTGCTAATGGTTATTTAAAGTACTCTGGGCCTAATGTATTAATATGGAAGAGCTAAAATGAGCATTTTGAATGCTGAGTTAAGTAATGACTTACAACCTGTAGGTTATTTACAGGTTATGTAGATGAAAGCAAATATGCCATTCAGCTCACAAAAGGCCACTGTGTTTCTTGTTACTTCAGCAGTAACTTAAAATTGACTAATTCTAAATAATTTTATAGTGTCTAAGTATCTGATGCATCTTTTTACATCTGATTAAGTGTAATTATAGATTTATGCTGTATTTTACTATAAATATTTTTATAGAAGCTTCAGCTTATGCCGTATGTTGAAATGGAAACAAATTTGCACATGAAAAGGAATAGCTTCAGATTGTTTAGTTTTATGATTGATGGCATAACTGATTAATTATTTTTATGGTGTTAACCTAACATTTCCTAAATTTTGAAGATCAAAAGAAAAATTATAAAAATGTATATTTTTATTTCAGTATGTATTGAAAATATCAATTCATAAAATGGTGGTTTTATTAATCATTATTCATTGAACTAAAATTCAACAGTATGTCTCCATGAAGTTACACATTTGCCATTAAATCTCTAATCTTTCAATTCTATTGAAAGCTTTCTTTTAAATAGTAAATATCTCCCTCTGAAATTCATTATTCACCTGCTCTTGTCCCCCTATATTTGTATGAAGAATGTGTACAGCATGCATAGATATACATAGAAAAATTTAATGAGAAAAAAATGAGTGTCACTGTCCTGTAGCATTATAACCACTGCCTGTAAAGCAGCAGAGCCTGAAAAAAAACCCTACAGAATATCTACTGTTACTTGAATATTCTTACTGCATTTTAGGAATGTGGACTCTTAGAAGGCAAGATCTTGAAGCAGAAGTTAATTTAAGGTAAAACAGAAAAGTTATTTTGAAATTCGAGTAAGTAACAGCCTATAAATAGGAAAAACAAATCGAAGAAAATGTGCTTTTACTTGCTGAGAGAGAAATTTCCTTCTTTATGATAAAGGTGTCTGGAAGCTCTTTATGAAGCAAAATTAGGTGAAGCAAAAAAGTACGAAAAAAGGTAGTGAGGGGAAGGTATTAGTCCTTTGCTTAGAAGCTAGAAAGAATGTACATGAGACAGGGGTTAACCATACAGCAAATTAAACTCTGATGAAACCTAAGGCAAAGCCATCCCTAGGAGTGTACGGTTATTAAGGAAAACAGCAGTTGCAGAGACCCCCATTCATGAATGAACTTCAAGACTTCAGGTATCGTAGATTTCTTAAATTAGTATCTCTCTCATTCCATAAATAACAATAAAAGAATCAAGATTCCAGTGTGTGTTTTGGAGTTTCTATCTGCTGGAGATATAATCAAGATGTGTAAGCATAATTCTGATGAAAAAAGTCAATAATATACCAGCAAAAGTAATCTAATTTGTAGTTTGACTATTCCCTTTGCAGAGAAATACATTCCAAACATGTAAGTTTTCTGTCTTCCACCAAATAGGTAAAGTACATATGTTTCCAATATTATTAGTGATAAATAAGAGGAGCAATAATGCTTATAAAAGCCAAAGAACAACAAGCAAGGCAATTGTGGTGAGTGTTTAAGCAAACAATTGTTGAGTTTTGGTAAGATTTTCTCTCTATCATAAAGATAGTGTATATGGCCATTTGAATTGATCGGGAAATTTTACTTTAATTATTAATCAACAGGAGTAGAACTGTTTGTGAAAAATGATTGGTCTTGAAAATTCTCACTAGGCATATATTATGGAGAAAAGTTTTAAAATTATTAAAATATCCTGTTTCAGAATTGCTAAATATGAAGTTTCATTTTTCAGTTCAAATTGACTTTTCATTTTGAAATGTTTAAAAATGTATATAGAAAGGGATTAAAATTAAAATTATTGATACAAAACATTCCTTGATCAGATTTATAAATCTTTTTTCAGATTAATAACTTGCCGACATTTTGAGAATTTAGGCTATCTTTTCAGAAGATTCAAAAACTTATATAGAACAGAGACATAGTTTCTTCCTCAGTTCTGCTTATTTTCCTCTCAAGACAGAGATTCTGATTCCAGCTTCATCCTTGACTGAGGTACTCTATTACTAGTTAAATTATTTTTGAGGGAAGAAAAGAATTCACCCAGACTGCTTGATTCATTCTTTTAATCAAGGCTTTAAGATTCTTGAATGAATTCATAAGCTAAATATCACACTTACACCCTTAGTGATATCCAGAAGTGTCATCAGACAGTGATTGAAGTGATAAAGGTACCTCTGCTGATCTTAAGTGTTGTATTAGGGAGAGATATTAACAAATATTATGTATCTATGTAAGCTATTTAATTATGAAATGTTTAGACACTACAGTCACAACAAGGGGGCATCAGCCAGCATTCATCTTAGTGTCACCAAAAGGTATGTTTTAAGCTTACATTGAATTTAGTGCCTGACTTTACCCTGAGCTTTCTAGTTTGCAGGGAATAAAAGGAGAGACAGGGAAAAGAAAGAAAATATAAGGATGGAACAGAACAGCATAGAAGTCTCTGGTACATGTCTACATGTCTACATTGCTCAAGGAACTAAAAGTAAAGTGTAAACTAAATTGAGTTAAGCAGCAGTAGCTAGAGAGTTACAATTTCTGGGCTATTTACTTTAAAATACCTCTACACTACATAGAAGTCATTTCTGTGAGCGCAAAGTAGATGTAGCTTAAGAGGGTTTTTTTTTCTGTTTTGTTTTCAAGTCTTCTATTATTGCCAAGCTTCTCAAAGTCTGTAAAGCAAAGCACTGTTAGAACCCATATTACTCCATATGTGCTTATTACCCAGGAAAGTTATATATGATTATGTGTAATTATAAATCAGCTTATTAGAAAGAATTCAGTTTAGAGGAGTAAATATAAAAAAACTTGTGAAGTGCTCTTTACCTTATTTACAGCATTACCAGTTAGTGATTTTAAAATGAAAGACCTTTTAGCATCTTTGAGATATTTTGACAATATAAATCACATTTGCATTGTGTTATTAATCTATGAAAACAACCCAGTTGTTTTGCTGTGACTAACCCACGTAGATGTTTTATCTTGTGCTTTATTGAAGGGTTGTAAATGTATATTGTGAATACTATTTTGCTTTTGTATTTAATAATATTTTTTTGCAGCAAAACAGAAACTGTGTGGTCTTCAGTTTCTGTACATGTAGAAAATTAAAGTAAAATGGATGTAATATTCCAAAAATAGAGAGAAAAATAATTAAACACCTTAAATGATTCTAGGAAGGATAAAGTTTACATAAGATTTCAGCTCTTCTTAATTGTTGAGGATATCTCCTCCAACCAGACATCAACAGCCCAGCTTCTCTGACCAGTCTATTTTTTTTCTGCATAAAACACAAATAAAATATTTTGTTCTCCATATGACGTACAGATTCTTACTGCCTTGATTTTTCCAGTGAACTTTAGCACTTTCTTTCTTAGTTCTAAATATCTTTTCTAACATGAATATGGAGCAGTGGAAGACTGTGTATTTGCTTATTTAGTAATATTATTTATTCATTGCTTCAAATCAATATCATAAAAATGTATGCCTTAATCTTGCGTGGGTGTGGAATTTCAGAAACACTCAAACAGGTTAGAAATATTCATCTCAATACAGCATTGATGTCTTTTTTGAAAATCCACCTCCTTAGTCTGTGTTTAGGCATCAGTCTAAGTTTATAATTCCAGAAAATCATATCCACCTAGTCTTTGCTTATTCTTGGCCTTGTCTCAATTTTGTTATGGATCTCACTCTTTTTTTCTTTCTATTTTTTCTTTTTTTAAAATATTAATGCCAGTTAGTGAATTTCAGGATTTTCAGTCTGGAGAGTTCTCTTTGGTGTTCTTCCTTTGAAGATAAGTGTATGAATTTGCATGTAAATGTAAAGAAAGTAAAAAGATTAAGAGGTAACTTGATTATAGTCAACAAGTTGCTTCAAGGAGAGAAAATATTAGGAACTAAATGGTTCCTAGAGCCAGCAGGGAAAATATAACAAAAACAGTATAAAAATTAAAACCAGATAAATTAAAATTAGAAATAAATTCCAAACTATTAGTAATGAGGCTAGAAGAAGTTAACAAAGATAGTTGTGGTTTCTCCACTTTTTTGATGCTTTCAAATCAGGATGGAACATATTTCTGAAAGGTTTGTGTAGTCTAATACAGCTTATTGGAGTCAGTTCAGATGTACCTATGTGGTATCCTGTATCTGTTGACTCACCAGTTCACTACACAGAAAAATGTAAGAATAAGTATGTCAAAAGGCATATATCTTTTCTTCTCAGCTGTAATTAAATATTCTTGTCCAAGCTAGAAGAGCTCTTTGTTGTGATTTAAGTTTAAGATATCACAAATAGTGTGGTGTAGAAAAACATAAGGTAGGAAACCACTATCAAATTATAAAAGTTTGTATTTCAGATAATCAGTTAATTAATGTCTGTCTTGTGGTATTTACAAGGTAGCAAATTTATGTACTTAGGAATTCAGCATTGGTTTAAGGATTTCCAATCTAGGTCTGAGAAAACTGGTCTTTTGGATTACACAATGTGCAGAAATCACAGAAACCGTAGTTCCTTAGAATTTTTCAAAGGTCTGAGCATATGCAAGGGAGTTTAACTCCATAATGTAAAACAGCATTGCATTCCCTGTGGTTTGTTTTTATCAGATGTCATCTTAGAGTAAAGGCAGTAATTTTTTTCATTAGATATTTCTGGTTAATTTCATTTCATTTCATACTTTTATCACCCGAATTTCGTCTTCAACAATATAATACTGAGGTAATATGAAGTTTTTTTATAGAGGCCAATATTGTAAGTACTTGCATATGACTATTCCTGTTGCCCACACAGTAAAAAGTATCCACAGAGGACATTATGGTGTCATGAGAGTGAATAAAATCTCTTTTAGAATCCTATTACAGAAATCATCCTGAACTATCCCAGTATGGGACTTGGATTACTTCTCTGTGGTAGGATCTGCCTCAAAAACTTTTGAAGCTCTGGAGCCTTTTGAAGGATGGAGAATGAGGCTGCAGGTATGACATCCTTGCTTTAGCTATCAATTACTAAAAGCATGGCTTCTCTAGACTTATACTGCAGTTCAGTTTCTGAGCCAAGGTTGCCCTGAGGACTCCTAGAAGGGAGACTGGAAAATGCTGTCAATGACAGTACATTTTCAAAAGGGAAATAGATCGTAGTTATATTTCCAGGTTAAAGTATCTCCCAAAATAGCAGAAATTTTGTATAGTTGTTACATGTCCTTTAATTAAGTTCTATAGATTTCACAAATTCTGCATTCGTATGTGAACTTCATTCTATGTCTGTGTTCTTGTATTTGTTGCTGATATGATTATTTAATACAAACAGAATCACTAACGTATTCTTACTCTTTGGTATTGCTGTGAGTGCTAAAATATTGACTACGGAAACTGTTGAAAAGGAGATCTGTTAACAGATTCCCAACAGGCAGTTGTATTTCAGGTTTCTAAGTGTTTTCCTGTGAGGAAGTTCATATTTTCCTAGAGGTAAGAGTTTAGCTGCCATCTGAGTTCCCAACCTTTCCTAATCATAAACTAGTACTTGTAGCTTAGGGCAAGATTCTATTTTCACTGATAAGTCTTGTCTTTGCTGCAATTAGAAGTTAATTAGGGCACAAAACAATCCTAACAATGGTAGGTGGGCTGTTTTAGTGTAATGTATTTAATAAACTCAAAGTCCTAAACCGTACTGACACAGTTTGAGAATCATGTACTATATTGACTCTGACACACAGCATCCTTGTAGGTTAAGCTCAATTGACTCTAGAAAGGGGAGCTGTAATGTCTGTTCATAGGTAAAAAGTGTTTCTTTAGTCTTTTTTTTAATCTGCAACAAGATTTTTGTCAATCTGTGAGTTACATGTTAGAAAAATTTAAATGGTACATTTTCTCTCTGACTTCTTCCAGGGGGACCAAGCTTGTAGTGCTGCATTTTTACTTTCTCGTTAGGTATGCTGTAAATACGTTCCATTGTAGTTGGACAAATGGTCATCCTGAGCAATTGTTCACAGAAAATATATTATAGAAGCTGCAGAAACTATGTAGAGATCAAAGACTATAGTACTATTTCCTACTACTTGGAGCATCAATAGTCAGCAAATGAATATATATACTGTATAGTGCCTGATGCTTATTTCTTAGTTGCAAAGTACTTTAGGAATGTATTGCCATTAGCAGCTAACCACTATAAACTGGAGAAAAGCCATGTTCTTATTCTTTTTTGTTTTTTTCATTTTGTTAGAATCCACTTTTGTGGTATGAGTATCTTCCAGATTTTAAGGGGAAAGATACCATTTCATAATGAATCAAATGGAACAAGATCATGGTTCTGTTCTATTTGTCTTTCATTTCTGACAGGAAGGTGAGCAAATACAACTGATTTCATTTCAGTCCATATAAAACCAGTACATTTTTCTGATTGCTTTTCACTCTGTAAATCATATTGTGTTGCAGTCCAAAGCACTTTAAAGAAATCAGTCCAGCTATGAATCTCATTCCTTAAAGATTCCCTATAATGTTCAAATTCAGAAAGCTGACATGAGGAACTCTTCCCCATCACCATTTTTTCCTCAGCAACTCATTTCCCTGCTCTTCTTCTTTTATTAGAAGTGCAGTCACATAGTTACCAAATCAGTTGCTAAAGTTGTAAGAAAAACTCGACTGTTGGGTGATGAGAGGTCAATTAACTTCCAAACCACAATGAAAACTTATGTTGCTTTACTGAGAATGAGTTTAACCTTAGTAATTCACCTAAGTTGAACACAACTCAGTTTCAAAGAGTTAGACAATCAACTCAGTGTTTTTATGCATTTCTATTATTTATCATTTTACATCAAGAAAACCTGCCTCTCTGAGTAGGAGTAAGAACTTGTACATTTTCGTCCATGATCAACTTCTGCTTGATTCCAGGCCAGAAGTATGTGTTATATGGGAGATGTATCTGAGTGTTTTGGCATTATGTTTTATATATATTTTCCATCAGCTATCCACGGGCCAAGTAAAGAGACTCAGTAACATACTTAAAATGAAAATGTTGGTAAAAAATACGACTGAAACAATATAAAACTCACTGTTTCTTTTTAGTGGATTTTCCTTTGAATAAGTCTGTCTTTGCACAACTTCCTATTGAAGTGTTTGATTTAGTTTGTTTCTCTTAATTAAAAGATGTTATTATATCCGATAATCAAACCAGATTGTTCTATGGGAGCCTGGGTGTTTATCAGGTAAAATAATCTGTGTGCATGCTCAACAGGTCGCCTTGTAACTGCTGTAGCCTGAAGAACACCGTTTCATCTGTAAATAGCTCAAAAAAGGGAGAGACTTGAGAGGGAAATTTGATAGATTTTCTGGTGTCAAGTTCAGAAAAGCTGTGTCCAATGAAATTCAGTCTTGTCACATTGCATTGATTTTGAAAGATCAATAATACCTGTTGCAAAGGAAGAGAAGGCTCATGGTCCATGTCAGGTGGGATTGGACAAGGACAAGGACTTTCTACAGAGAGCTGGTAAAAGTACTGTTTCTTGTAGGAGCTCTCAGCAAAGATGTGAAATGCCCAGCTGATGACTGGCAATATGCTGCTGAGGAGAAACAAGTTTGTTAATAGATTTTTGAATATATATTTATTTATTATAATGACACTTGATTTTTTGGATATATCAGCCTCAAGAAGAAAAGCTGCCCTTGTCATTGTACTTACCTGTTGCTCTCTGAAGTACAAAACTAAAAGCTTCATCATATTCAGAATTTATAGGGAGCGAAAATGGAGAAATAGTCTGGGAGGAATCAAAGTTGGCCTCTGGAAAGTGTTTTTAGTAAGATTATAGTATGATTTTCAACTTCCATTTAGTAATTTTGATTTTTTTTTCCTTTACAATCTTTTTGAGTTGAATAGTTGCATTGTTGAACTTTATTGCTGTTGGTACTCTTCCCTCTCTTCTCTCCATATAACTCAAAAACCTCAAAATACAGGCCTCTCTGGCTGCTTAATGTCTCTTTGAAGATGTAGCAAACCAGCAAATTCTATCGCAATGCTGTTAATATTCTCTGTGTATCTAGCAAGTCACAAAGACATAACAGGGTTTAAGTCTCATGTGTATGTATGAGATTTGCTTTAACAACATCATAGTTTTGCTCAAAGGTTAACACATACCCTCAGCAGTTGCATATTTGCTGTCAGTTGAATTGAGCTGAAGTCTGCCTTTTTCATCCCACTAAATGTACAGCAAAAGTAATGGATTATTAGTTTTGTTTGGGCTTTTTTGTTTTTCAGGAATCAGAATCCTTTGGGTAGTTCTTGACTAAATATGTTATAGATTTCTTAAAAGAATAAGCTAGATGCATTCGGGTGCTTTTTTCCCCTCTTCACATTGTGACACATTGTGTGTATATGTGTGGGTGTGTACGTATGTGTGTTTCTACTACGTATCTGAAAGTTTAATTTTCTCAAAAACCAAGAAATGCACATTATTAACTTTGTAAAATTTATTGTAGTGGAATGGAGTATTTATTTTTAAAGTAAATTCTTAAGGAACCATTGACTGTAAATAAAATACTATTTTACTTTTCAGCATTTATGTTCATTCTATGAATTGTATTTTTGTATGCAAAATATATTGTTGAGATACTGTATGTTTCTCAGTTTTAATATTTCTGTCTAAATAATGTTTTTATTTACACTGCTTTACTGATACTGTTAATATTCCAAGGTCAGTGTGCTTGTTAAAAACATACAAAATATTTTGGGGATCTGCAAAGAATCCAAACATGTAGTTTACTGATGTAAGTTCCTTTAAGGCATTAATTAAATAAATGTTAGAGGGGGTGCATCTGAAACAATTTGCACACGCATCTGGGGATGTGGATTTCCTTTAGTTCTCATGCCACTTTTGGCAAATTTTTGGCAGCATGTCCAAATACAGCTCTTCAATGCTTTTCAATAACTCAGAGCATACTGCCCAAAAAATTATATTAAGTTAGTATCTCAGTTATGTATCATTCATATCTCCAGACACTAATATTTGGGCTCCATTATCTAAGGGGAAGAAAAAAAACCTATAAATTCCATTATAAGTATAAAATTATGCAGTAATTTCATCCAGCAACCAGTTGTTGAGGGAGTACAGAAACTGCATCTTCACTAGGATGCTCAGTAACTACTTCATTGAGACTGGAGAATACAAGAACTTGAGCAAGGATTTCAGCCACATAAATGAACTGGAGATGGCAAGTAGAAATAATCACCAAAGTATAGACATTAAACAGCTACGAAGAACTGCTTGCAATCAATTTTCTCTAGAAAAGAGGGGGATGCATTGTTATTGAGAAAAAATAGTAGATGCTTAAGTACCAGAAGGGTATGTTATAAATATCTATGAAGGCACTGAACAGGTAAGCAAGTACGTAATGAATTAGATGATCCTAATTAATATTAACTAAGTCAAAGCAATCCAACTTAGAGACAGTTGCTGTCTTTTCCCTCTCTTATTATTTATTGTCTAGTTTCTGGAACAGCTGCCCAGGGAAGTGGTTGAGTCGCCATCCCTGGAGGTGTTTAAAAAACAGGCAGATGAATTTTTGAAGGATATGGTTTAGCAGATAATGGGTATGGTCGGACTCGATGATCTCAAAGGTCTTTTCCAACCGGAAGATTCTATGATTCTTGATCCTTTAAGACAATAAAATGGTGTGTTGCTGAGGAGACAGATGGTACAAGCTTTTTCACTTGGAACCCTACTGGTATGCCAAGATGTAAGATGACTTGGGTTTTCTTTATCCACATGAACAACTGATACAGTGTTCATTAAGTACCTAAAATTTACCCTCAGGTCCAGAAGAAGTGTTGGAGTCCTGAAGTTCTTGAACTGTCTTTATGCTTCTGGGAATCCAGGACTTTTTTCAGCAACTCACAAGATCTACCCGAAGAGTAGTTTATGCCAAAGAGCTCTGCCAGTTATTCTGAGGGAGAAGTACCTCAGGCAGGAAAGTAAATATATCAGATGAAGTACATTTATTTCCAAGAATAAACCTACATAATAACAAAAAAGTTGAATAGAAATCCAAAATAGTGAGACCAATCCTAAAGTTCAAAAATAAATGCTACTCTTCGAAACATAGGAAGCTCTTATCAGACATAAACTTCGTTTCGATGATGTAGAATCCATCATTATTTAATTGTTAGTGTATTTCAGCTCTAGGATTATTGAAAAGTGTTGTTTCATAAATACAGAATTAGTTTAAGATAGACTGCTGTTAAGCATTATATTACAAATGATCTGTTTCTAATTACTATGCAGATTAGGTTCATAGAATTTAATTATTTCAGAGGCATACTGTTTCATATTTGTAAATATTACAGCTATTTATCCATGCGTTAAAGTTGGAGAGTTTCTTATAAATATGCAGATACCTATATATGCATATGTCTATTATTTTTAAAACTATATATATACACATATCTCTAATACAAGGTATTCTACTTATATGACAAAATAAATTTATAATGTCCTAGATCTAATATTTATATTTCAGTAATATGTAATGCAATTTTCATAGATCCATTAGTTCAGGAAAGGTTAGTTAGCACAAAATCAATATTAAAAGCTGGAATAGTGTAGTTATTGAAATAAAGCAAATGAGCTGATGATATCAGCATTTGAGATGTGCTTGTCAGAATGCTTTAATCAAAGCCGACTGGGGGGTTCTATGGGTAATCTCTTTCAAGAAACAGGTCCCAAGGTGCTTTGCAAAATAATGAAATTAACAATGCAAATATTGATCAATACACTAGGTCAAACAAAGCAGTTCTTGGTCTTGAGAGTGCCACTACCATGAGTCAACAAACCAAGGAATTCCAGATGCAAAAAATAATTCAAGCCACTAAGCCAGCCAAACAATAGAATATCTGCCTTTCACTCTGTGCTGGTTTTTTTTGGGAAAGATGAAAAAAGTGTTCAAAGCAATTTGCAAGTCTCAGTTTTGCTTTCCACATAATTTTTGCATTTCTTTGTGTCTGTTTGCTCCAGTTGTTTTTTTTTTGTATCATAAATATTCATAAGTGTGACAAAGCTTTTCAGTGAATGAACAGGTGTACAGCCTTCAAAAGTTTTTGGTTTCCACATAGACTGTCATCTACTGTATGGGCTTCTGCTTGGAGAATTACTGTTCTTATCTAGGTTAATTCCCACACACGTTAAGAAAAGTTAGGATTTTCCAAGTTTAGTCTTACAGTACTGTTTTATCTGTCCCTGACAAGAGAAACTAAAACTGTACAGATCACAGCTGAAGACAGGCCCAAAAGAAATGAGTGGTGATTTAACTTTTACAGCTTATTCTTTCTGAGTGAAACTTGTTTAGGCATGCTGGGCCTTCATGAAAAGCCTCTGCAGCTTCCTAAAAAGAATGTGAGGGGTGAGTGAGGAATAATTTTGTTCAATCACAGTGTGTCATAAGACTTCTTTATTTTTTTTCTTTTGCATTGTTTTCTCTTTGTTAATTCTTCTTTCTCTTTTTCCCTCCCTGTTTAAGAAACCATTGCTAGTTTCATGTGCATTTATCCAGCTCCAACATTTGTTCATTGCTAATAATGAAATTTATCCAAACTGTAAATTCCAGGACTGCAATGATTAAGCCACTTGATTAACTGATTTCCAAATTTCTTAGCCAGATTATTGGTCATACCTACAAATTTTTTTTCAGACTCTTAGTCACAGTCAGGCACAAAAACCTACCACACAATTCATAACTAAACAAAATAGTGCAAATCAACCACTGAGAATTCTACAATTACATAATTAGCTGAGCAGTAAAATTTGAAATTAACTTGTTATGAAAAGCTTACCCACAAATAGCCATATAAAATGAGCTTTAAATGACCACGTATGTGAGTAAAGGGAAATATTTTTAGATTTTGATATCTATATTTTTTGTCTTCAGCTTCTTTTATAATCCTCAAAAAATGACATGATGTTTAAAAGTGCTCTTTACTGATCCCACTTGCAGCATTTACAGCAGCATTTTGCACTGTTGAAAGGTTATGAATCAGGCAGAGGTTCGATGTGCTATGCCCATTTTTTTTACTTTAAGCATCTTTGGTTTCCATTGAAGTATTGTTGAAGATTAGCAATGCTAGTTTTGTATGTGATTCAGAGCAGTCATAATGTCTTTATCTTTAAGAGGTGCATTGATACAAATGTTCCAAGGAGGCTGTGCATTCATGGTGAGGGATAATAGAGTTTTAATTATAGATCGTGAAGTGCTTTTGGATGTTTGAGATGTTGAGAATTGCAGAGAGAAAAAGAGAGAGAGGGAGAAGATGTTTCACCATGTGAATTTTTCCCTCTCTTTTTTTTCCTGATGTAAAGTCATCATCAGAAATTCTCATATAATGATATTCCACTCAGCACTCCAATGGTGCATTCCAAAACTCCAAAATGACAATGCACATCCAAAGATGGATTTCTGAGACTGATTCATGCACCTCTGAAGTTGTCATCTTTATTCCTTACATTGTATATTTTTGGAAGCTTTCACAATATAACAGGAATATGTCTTCTTTCTACACATTGCTGTCTTCTCAGTGGTACTGTCACAGAAAGCAAGTTATGGGACCAGATACCATGTCCTGACAACAAAAAGAACACCTTGAGATTTTAAACCTTGTTTCCCATCTCTTCTGGTCTTAAGTGCCTTCTAAAATATCAAACCAAATCTATCTGCAAGTCTATTGTGAAACTAGTACATTAATTAAAAAAACGAAGAGAATAAGAGTTCCAGAAACTGAGAAAACAGTTAAGATTCTTTAAAAAAGGACAAATTGTATATGAACTGAAGATCCTATTCCAAGCCAGGCAGAAAATCTGAATATTTTCCAAAAGCTTGCATCACACTGAGATGCTAGTGTGCAGCATTGAGCAGCTGAGAATTATTCACCTTGCTTTAGCAGATTTTTTTTGAGAGAGAAAAGGGGCAAAGGCAATATTAATTTTTAAGTAATGTGAGCACAAGAAATGTGTGCCCTTTTTGCTCCTGGGATTGTGTTGAGCTAATTCCCAAGGCATCCTTCTGAAAATGTATCCTTTGGACTTATAAAAAATAAGGCAAAAACACCCTCTTGGACCCTACTGTTTTAGTTCCCTGTGTGAATCTTCTGGTTTGATTTAGGAATGTGCTGCTTGGTTCCCATGTGCATTGTTGTTGTAGTATTTACTTTGGAAGGAAAAGTGAGTGTATGGTTCACGCCTTAACCTTGTCAAGCTTCCCCCTTACCATCTTGAACTGACACCATACAAATTCTGAAAGCAAAGGCCACAGCCAAAATTAATCATAAACATTAACCATAAAATATTACTCTTGACCTTACCAAGGGGCAGACCTCTAGGAATAACATCCTGCTCCTTAGGAAAATAACATCCCTCTCCAACTGAGAGGAGCAGACAGTCTCATCTATGCATGACGGACATGCTGACCTGTGCCTCAGGGAGTAACATCCGATTTCAACTTAGAGGGTAATAAGCACTCCAGGCCTTACGTTATGGAAGTCTTCCCCAGACACAACCACACATACAAGCTTTGGCAGCTTGTGAAACAAGTCCAGTCCAAGTTTCTGCTGTAAGGTTAGGGTTCTATGTGAAGCCAAACAGGCTAAGGCTGAAGCTAGAAAAATTAGAGCTGCCACCCCAGCTTCCGGGTTGCTTTGAGCTAAATTAAAACCGTATATATATTTCACATCATTGTAACTACAATGAGCCCTGAGGAAAGGCTACAGTCTGTAGCTCCTTTTTAACATTTCACTTGAATCGACTCCATGCTTAGTTTATTCTTAAAGGCACAATTCACAGATTGGAGAACCTATTTCCATAGCTATCAGGCCATACCTTTTTCAGCAAAATATTGAATTAATACAAATCTCAGAAATCTGAAAAACTCAGAACCAATACATATTGCTCAATACTAATTTTATTTAGAAAAGAAAAAATAGATAAAAAACCACTTTATTGCAAGTCACTGGAGATATGACTTATATGCCTACATCAAGCAAGATCTGTAACACTGAATGAAGAATTTCCTAAATATAAGAAAAAATCTGGGCATGGAACAATAAATCTGGTGGCTTCCCGGGAGATGTTAGTTCTACCAGCACAGACAGCAAGAGATTTCAACAGATTACCTGTTGAACTTGTATAGAGGATGCCCTGCAGATAGATTTCTGGTGTTGCACTCCTCCCTGAGTTCTTTCCCTTGCAGGCAAGGACAAGGTAGAAGTAGCACCAAACCCCACTTTGCAGGGGTTCTCCTCAGGATAAACATAAACCCCCCTCCTCAGTGTCAGCAAACCCAGTGATTTTCATCTTCTTTTTCCCAAAATGTTAGCCCCAGAGAGAAACTGAGCTGCTGTTGGGACAAGCAGATCAAATGGGAAGAGAAACAGGGAGAGAGTAGAACATCATTCCTAAACATTGGTGTACTCAGACATGATGTAACCATTACAAAAGGTTAAAGTAAAATTTCCCTGATAACGCTTGTTTTTCCTACACTGAGACAGAAAGCAGGGTTTGTCTCTCCCATTGAGTGATGCTAATTAAAGAATAAACTTCAGATTTTTGCAATTAAATCATTGCCGGTAACCTTGTTTGTTAGGTGAAAACTTATCTGTGTTCTCCGTGCTACACTGAAGTGCAGCTATGCCCCTAGTAAGTGAAGGTGATGGCAGAGGTTACTGCAGTGTCATCTGCTGGATAAATGCCTTGATGTGAGTGAATATTTTCATGGGCATTGATCTGTACTTGATTGGTACTTGCATAGTCTATTTATATCTAACAAATGTAAAGTGTACTCTACCCATATGGCTTATTTCTGACAACACAATACAAACTGAGTGTGCTCCTCCTTTGACACTAATGCCAATACAGCTCTCCTGTTATTAATAACCTATTCATATGCATTCTGACAGTGGACTAGACCTCATTTTTAAGATCAGTACCTGACGCTCATATTTCTTCCCTCTTGCCCTCTGTTCCTTTCCACCATCCATCATGCTGACTCTTACTTCCTATCCTCTCCTGTGAAATAGACACTAACTTCTTTTTTCACCAACAGTAAAGTAGATCAGTGTGGTTCTATGTGTTGGTAAAGACAAATGCTGAAGCTAAAATCTTTCCTTGTGTGGCTTCCATTAAATTTCATTGGGTACATTTGCACACCTTTCAACTTTGTGATGCACAAAGGCTAGTGTTGCAAAAGATTTTTGGAGTCTCGTAACATATCTTTTTTAGGAAACTGGTGTTTCTGCACTCCTCTTAATTGAAACCAAATTACATTTAAAACTCCCTATGTTTTGTGACTTAGTTGTCTAATCTTTTCAGATAGTCCCTTCTCTAATGGTAGAGGTGGTATATTAAGTCACAAAGAGGATTGACAAAGTGTGCCTTGGAATTATGCAAAAAAATTTCAATATAATTGTAATAAAGATAGTAGACTACATTAAAGATGGTTTTTGCTCTGGAGATGTAGCAAATATGCAGAAAAAAAGACATGAAGATGCATTTGAACATAAGGCAATTCTCATTGGAAGACTTTTTGCTTTGCCCAGTTTCTATCTTGGGGTGAGGTAACAGAATTCTTCACACTTGTCGTGGTTATGTGATAGGAAGAGAAGAATATTTATTACCGTGAATGTTTTCACAATGTTTTATTCTTTATAGTGAACTAAAATATTTGGTCCTGAAGGAAGGAGTTTTGCTTTTGGTTCACAAAAGGGCTTGTTGGAAGAACTAAACTTGGTGATACAGGATTAGGGAGACTGCCAGCTTCTGATAGTGCTTCGACACTGCCAGTTTCAAAGCCCCGCCACGGTAGCTGTTCCCTCAGCTGGCTGAATGATGGAAGTTCCATCAGCAGGCAAAGTACAGAATTTCCTTCAGAGGAAAGCTGACTCTGACTTTTTGAACTTTCAGTCTACTAGGCTAAGCAGAGTGAAAACAATTGTTTAGAGGCATCATGCATGGATCTAAAGGACAGAGAATTACGGTAAGACATTCAGGCTGCACACCAGATTTTTTTCCTGTTTGTTTCTTTTTAATCATTGTTCTTGCTCTGCCATTTGTTCTCAGTCTCACTTATTTTTCATTGGTTCTCAGTAGTGGTGAATATATGAGATATTCCACTAGAAACCTGAGGCCACTTAATAAGCAGCTGTAAGCTGAGTTCAACTCACATTCACAGAGCAAAGACCTCCTTGAACATGAAGATCCAAACTGAAGGCAAATGAGATGCCTCTTGGATTTTACGGTTTCTCACAACCTTTGACTGGTGTCCATTCAGTGGCAGATATCCTTTTACGGCATATTCTGTACAAAAAAATCCTAAATGCAATTTAACAGTGAAATTAAAAATCTGCATAGATTACACTAGCAATGTGAGGGAAAGGATTAACTTTTCTTTCAGCTCCTGCTGCTTAATGTTGATTTAATATATTTGCTTGACTTTTAATAAGGTTATTGAAAGATAAAAGCATACAAGGAGCTGTGCCACAGATGCGACAGGCAGAACTTCATATGCAAAATAAAAAGAGACATTATAATAAAAAGAAAATTGCCTGTTGCTTGTATAAAATCTGGCTTTGTTTTGATGCTTAAAACAGCAAACACTGTTCCACACTGAGGTTTTCAAGAATGTCTTAAGTATACAACACTTCTGATGCCACCCCAGTTGCCTATATATAGATCTGTCTTGTGTAAAGAATTTAAAAAGCATTAGAATGGAGAAATCAAAGAGACAATAAATTTTAAACCAATCTTATTGTCTGCAGCCTAAAGTGTTATTAAGATCAAAGTGGAGCAAACATCTGGCATTTGCCTTTCTGCAAAAATTAGATCAAATTACCTACCATAGTATATAGATCAATTCAGCAAGTTCTTTCCATTATACATACATAGTATTATTTCTCCTATTTATTTGCTAGATACAACTTAACACCAAAATTCTAGACTCTTCATTCATTTGGAGTTGAAACAAATTAACAAAAAATTGGAAATACATGTTCTTCATGAACATCTGTTTCCTAAGGAACATTCAAAGCCCTTCAGATTCTAAGGAGAAAGGTTCAGCTAACCTTCATCTTTGCTATTAAGTGTAATTTTCTAGAAATAAACTTTACTGAGTACACACTACCCTGTCTCCCTCCTTGAAAAAGAATTTTTTCATGTCTACTCCTGTAATTGTTATAATTTTTGTCTTTATTCTATGTTCTATGCTCATAAAGTATGCTGTTAAAAAGTTTGGCACAAAGGCCTGTACTTTTAAGTATGAACTTACAAAATGTGTATTTTTCAGACTTTTCAATTTATATCTATATCTAATGCTTTCCTAGGATTTTGATACTTTTGTTTAGAGAGATAAATACGTTATACTTATATAGCATATTTTTTTAATTTATATCTGTATCTAATGCTTTCCTAGGATTTTGATACTTTTGTTTAGAGAGATAAATATGTTATACTTATATAGCATATTTTTTTAATTCTCTGAATAGAAAAATACACTAATACAAAGCTAAGATTGAGAATATGTCTCTCTTCTTAAAAGACAAAAATTCTGTGCCTTTATAACTCAACAAACTAATTACAAAACATAGAAATTCAGTGAAGTTTAACTTAAAGGAAAACCAGTATTCGGGTCTTCAAATTCATCATTAAATAAAACAAGCAATCTTAACAGTGCTCTATAGTGATGCCATGCAATAACTATAAAATTATGATTAAAAAATTTGAGTGTTGGTGTTCCAGATGTGTTGTAACTGACATGTTAATTCTTTCCCATTGCTTTCTTGCTAGAATCCATACTGATGTTTCTAGACAGAAGGATAAGATATAGCTCACAATTAGTCTACAGAGAGATAGATATATTATAACCTTTGTTCTTTCTGTCTCTTGTAATAAGAATTGGAACATGGCTGATTCCATAAGGCATTCTTAAAAAAAATAATAAATGCAAACAAGGAGATTTCAAATTTTATTTGGAGAAGATGTATTGGGAATCGGTGTAACAAGCTCTCCATTTGATTCATCCCCAATTTATGTGACTTATGTCTGTATCAGAGCAAGGAGGAGTTACTGTTCATTGCAACTTAGAAGTCTGGTATTTAACACAATCCCAAACATTCTTCTTTTATGTAAGTATATAATTTGATCTTTGATCATTTAAAAGAGGTAGATTATGAATTTTATTTTCCAAATTTTTAGAAAATAATGGGAAAGGGAACAAGTGGCAGTTAAAATTTCTGTACTTCTCCCCGTAGACCCATACAGCTAGGGGTGGAATTCAGGCAGCCAGAAGCCACACATTGTCAAAGAGCACCTTAAAGTCATCAGCTACATTCCGAGACAGGCAGCGCAGACAGGCTTCAGATGTTCTTATGAAGCTGCATAACAAGGTAGCATCAAAAATCTGCACTGCTGGGATTTGTCACAATACCTGTGCATCGCTGCATATTCCTGGTTTCAGTCTCAGCTGATTAAAAAAAAAATAAAACAAGGTATCTGAATCTTACTATGGTTAATCTTTTTGATACCTTAAGGCCAAGACCTGATGGTTATTAAAAACTATGTAGCAGTGGTATCTTCAGTGTTTTAACTAGATCCAAAGATCCATTTTTTTTTTTCACTCCCTTAAATTTTAAATGATGCAGCTTTCCCCTTCAGAAGTCTTTGGTTAGTACAACCGTCCAGGTAAGGAGAATGACTTCAGAAAAAAATTTGGTCCTTCTACCGATATTGACTGTTGTGTTTCAGTAATTAAAGCAGTGGTTTCTAAGGAAGGTTTGAGTTATTTGAAGGGAGTAAAATGTATGTTTTTTAAAAAGTGAAGGAAGAGTGTAAGGAGAACACTGAATTAAGCAAACCAGCATTCTTATGTCAGTTTTCTACCAATTATGACTTGGTACATCTCCTTTAGGAAACCTTCTGGAGCTAACAACTCTCAGTTCACTCCTCTGCACTGAACAGCACAAACATCAATCAAATCAATTCTTTACTCAGGAGAAGGTAAATTACAAGGTTAAATTACTGCATCATTCTTGTAAATGCAAAATCCCTCCTCCCAGCCAGGTACTGCTACTGTCAGGCAGCTGGAGCGGAGCCACAATGATGATCATCCTGATGACCCATCCAGGACACACCACACCTACTGTGTGCATGTGTTGCTCAGATGTCTTGCACATGCTCAGCAAATCCAACATGCTCTTGATGCTTCAGCCCTGTAACGTGTGTGTGAATCAACTGCGCAGCACATGGATGACAGGGCACACGCAGAAATCCCAAGCAGAGATCTAGCCTACCTGGCTGGGGAGAGAGAAAAGTCTTAATTCTATCTGTGTCCCTGAAAGATGATTAAGGTGTGTGACTTCTCTCTCTCTTATCTTCTTTTGATCAGTGTAACTATCTATAAAGCACATGGGATTTCACAGTGGATATATCTTCAATTCAAAGCTAGTATGTAAGCAAGCTAAGCATAAATTATAAGGAATGTCTGAGCTTGTTAGCACAGAAATAGTAAGACCATGGGACTACAGAGTACAAGAAAGGTAAGTCCAGGACATTTTTCTCTCTGTTTTAAATTTTTCAATAAAGATATATATATGCACAGCATTTTAAGGAAACTTATTGTGTCCAACTGTGCCTATATACCTATATCCCAAGAAAAAGTCAATTGCCTTTTAAAAAAAAAATATTTTAATATTAGCCTTTCAGTAAGTTTTAGAACCACAAAAAAAAAAAAAAAAAAAAAAAAAAAGCTAGAAGAGAAGGAAGACTGAGCCAAAAAGACTGAGACAACCAGGGAAAGCCGCACTGGACCTTTATCAACAGCCAGCTTTTCAGAACTGGAAATGAGACATCTGATCTTTTTCTCTGTTTATCCTTGTGTGCTACAGGAAAACCCTATATATTGTTCGCTCTTAAGACTGTGTATCTGACTATGTAATTGTCAGTCTTTCAAACTAAAAGGTGTACATCTGAAATAGGCCTATATTACTGCTCAGAGGCTTACACGAAACCAGAGACTGTTCTCAGGCTGGTTCAGTGAGGTGGTGATCTCAGTTGGAGCTGCTTTCTCCACAGGGGCAGACAACGCCACCACTACTACAGACAGTAGAATTGCATGGGGAAGCTGTGATGATGGACTGAGTCCCTACCACACCTGATAGGGTGGTAGGTTGGAAGGTAAAATTTATACCACTACTGCCCATCTCTCAGGGGTAGGGCAGAAACTTTGAATAAACCTGTTCTCTGTGGTTGCAGTCCCTCCTCAAGGCTCAGCTGTTGTCAGCAGGGATAGAAAAGGTAAAAGGAAATGACAAATTTTCCTGTTCTCTTTTATAATTATTTTTCATCTTCTCTGTCTGTATTTGCAGCTTTTATAACATGCTGTATTTTAAAGGTGTTCCTTACGTCTTTTTTCTAAAAGTGAGAGCGAACTGCCAGTTAGATGTAAAACTGAGAAAAGGTGTACAGCAGGCACACCAGCTCCAACTGGAACTCTACAACAATTCAAGGCTGATTTATATTTTGAACTGTCACTATATGGTTTACAAGGGGAAAAGTGTGAGTAAAGATGGAGATTTTCCTTCTATAAATTGTGGAAGGGTGAAGGGGAAGTGACAGACCTCGTTTAAAACATTATTGAAGTAGCCGTGTTGAATGACGATACCATTGCCTGCCTCTGTGTCTTATTGTTATAATGTAAGCTCTGTTATAATTAGAAGAAACCACAGAAATCAGAATAAAGTACAACAGATCCAGAAAGAGCTGGAAACTTAAAGAAGAAATAACGCCCCCCCTCCAAAACAACAACAAAAAAACCAACCCAGCAACAATAGACATGGGCTGGAGAAGATATTTTATTTATTTGTTACTAGTAGTTAAAATGACGTACAAAATGCTGGGGGAAAAAAAAAAAACCTCCAATTCTATTCAGTTACAGAATAATTAAAACTTCATTTTAAACCAAGTTTTTCTTTGTGAGACCAAGCATGAAAATACTGCAGCCTTAGGTTATATAGTCCATTGTTTTTAGAATAAAGCAAACATTTAAATACATATTGTGGTTGATATTAAATATCTCATATAATTGTAAGTTAGCAGAACTTTCTTACTCTCAGGCAATAACTTGCAATTTATAACAGTTCTTTGTACAAAATTTCCTTATTTTGGGGTGATCTGCCCTAAGGGGAGTTCCATCGTGATCTATGTACAGACTGTTTTGGTACATAGAGATTAGTAACACTTCTATCAGTTTTCCTCCAGAATGTTAGCCTGGTCTTATATAAAAGAGTCAGTAACGTCTTAAGCTTTGCTTAAAGGTTTAGGAACAAAGAGGTCATTGTAAAATCCAATGGCAGTTTTACTGTCAACTTCACATAAAGAAAAAAAATGCATTCTTAAGGCGTGCCCCTTTCTCGAACAGTAGCCCTCACTAGTACAAAACTTTCAGCAACAACTGAGATTGGCCCCTTCCCCTGCAAAACAACTCAAAAAAGTAATTTAATGGATAGCAACCTGCCTAATATCAGTGAAAGTGG
Source organism: Tapera naevia (assembly GCA_033556795.1). NCBI lineage: Eukaryota > Metazoa > Chordata > Aves > Cuculiformes > Neomorphidae > Tapera > Tapera naevia. Next base: position 6,422,829 of record JAUMJJ010000023.1, read on the forward strand.
GATTGTATTAATAATAAAATTAAATATCCATATCTTTTTGTTTAACTATTCACATTCCACACAGTGGAAATCTACCTCCTATTATTCCAGGTTTTAAAAAATGGATTTTAAAATCCATGAAGAAATTTGTCAAACCTGCTGAGTGAGAGTGCACCAGATGAAATGTATTTTAATAATATCAATCAAGAAGTTGCAGACTCTTAATCTAAAAAATACAGACCTCACTGGACTTTACAGAAAAAAATATATTAATTGCAGAAATGCAGGATATTGTTAATAACTGTGTGATGCACTGTTTAACAGCTGGGGCCTCTAATATAATGATGGCACACTGGATGCATCTGTGACATACCATTGTAAATTTTTCCCTTTGGACATATCAGTAAGAGCAGAATCATCTTCCTTAGTGTTCAATGTACAGAAAAGGCATCAAGATAATAAGCTTGTGGCTGAGAGAGGTATCTGGTGTGAGAAAGAGCAGCTACACAGATAGTAGATACAAGAGAGTACTGCTGCTGAGTGAGGAAACTGGACTATCCAAACCTCATCATACAATTCCCACAGACCTAACTCCCATTTCACTCACAGCAATGATGTCTGGGTTGCTTTCAGGCCCAGTACTGACTCTGGCATAGGAACACACCTTTCCTTTGGTACCCCAATGGACAGGACCAGCTGTCAAGGCCCTGCAGGCACAGGCATGGGCAGGAAGGAGTGCAGCTCTCTGTCATCTCTTCACCAGCTGGTCAAAAAGTGCAAAGCCGACATCCAGTACAGAACGAATTGCTTGCACAACACATAATGTTATGAAGCGCAGCCACCAAGACAAGCTTCCCATCAGGTTTCCAGGAAAGCAAGGGCAACACGCAAGGAAGGGCTGCCTCTTGGGTCTGATGGCTCACAGGCCACTTAGCTAAACCAACTTGCCAAAACTCAGCCCTGATCAGATTTAAGCTCCTAATCCTGAAGGAAAGAAAAGGCAGGATAACCTTACAGGTGAGATTCACTGAGCTATTGGAAGTAGCATGTCCCCTTTCATGTTTTTTCCTGCCCAAAACAGAGGGGAAATTTGCCCTTATTTTCAGGAAATTCTCTTTACTTAGTCCAAATCCAGTTTAAATGCAAGTCTGTGGTAAAAGATATAAAAAGAAGATTATTGCTGGCAAAGTTCTGCATCTCTTTTTCAACAAACTGCATGCCTGTGGCAAAGCTAAAATAACAATAACAATGCAATGTTTACTAGTCATGAATGTCTTGTCTTTTGTCTCTTGTGTGGTTATTGCATTTGCCGTCACATGATGCTTGTTTTAATTTTTGCTTTGCTCTTTATGTACTAAATTTCTGCCATTCAGTCCTTGATCTTGGTTAGCAAGATTTTTGTGCTGTGGTTATGTATGGTTTTTATGTATGTGTGTGAAAAAGAGGAGAGAGTTCAGATACACACAATGGAGTATGCATACTCATTGTATGTCCGTATAGATACCGATGACTAAAAGATACTGCATGTACATATATATGTAGATATGAATAACTGATACCAAAAATACAAGACATCAAACAGATCTAGTGGCACAAGAATGGTTTTTTCTTGATTTAGAAAGCCATTAGAATTCAGAAGTATATTTATAGCTTTGTATATAGTTTCTCACTAATTTATGTAATATAAGAACCTGTATATAAATTAAAGCAAAACATAAACAGAAGACAATACCTCTTCCTCTGTGTCTTCCTGTTTATGTGTTTCCTTTTTCTACTCCCTTGCATACTCTCCCTGTCTACTTACTTTGGCCTTTTGCTTTCTTACTTACTGTAATTCTGTTTTCCACCCACCTATACTGCCTTTTCAACACTCGCGTGTGCCCCTGTTGTTGTTCAGACATGGCTATTGGTTTACAGTTATTTTTTTGAAGAAGCTGCTGAACAGCAGCACGATATAGCTGCTATTTTCAGTGATCGTTTTGCTATGCTTTAAACTGCTTTTTGCCTACTTTGCATTTAAGAACAGAATCATGCTTTCAAATATATCATCCTCTCACTTTGATGTTTCTCTTAATAGAGTAAAAGCAAATAGTATGGCAGGTGAACATTAGCAAAAGCTACAGCTCCACTTTCCAAGCAGGAAAAATGTGAATATACTCTACAAAACCTAATTCATGACTGCAGGTAAATAGATTTTTTAAAATTATTTCATACTCCTGTTAAATTACTCATTGTAGTAAATATTAATAGAATTGCTCGTACACATCCATTTTCTGTCTTACACAAAACCATACACGTTTGCCCTTCCCTTACGTAATTTTTTTCTTTGTTTTTTTTTTCTTGTTTTAGTTAATTAACAATTTTGTCCAGCCCCACAGGTAAGTTAGTTCATGCCACTCACTCTCATGCTGGCAATGATTGCGTACAGTCAGAGTGCAACTGGTATCATATTTTTCTCAGTTTAGTCTAAGTCAATAGATATACACCGACATTCCTTAACTCGGGTGATTCTTTTCTTCTTTCTTGGGGGCTGAAGCTCAGGGCAATTGAGTGTAACAGTCATGGTGGTGAATTTCTTGGGCTTGCAGAAGGAACAAGATTGGAAGGAGCCTTCCTCTTTACGGACATGTCTGGGGATGTAGAAGGAATTGCACTGTCCATAGCAGAACCTGTTGATAATGGTACGACTGTTGCAGCCTTCTTCATGGATAGTTTGCTTGAGGGGTTGAGTTTTACACCAATCCCGCTTTAGGTATTTGCGCTCGGTGATGTGCAAGGCTTCCTGACTAGACTCCAGAACCTCTTCAGCAGGCATCGAGGTGCCTTTTCCACGTTCTCGATGCCTAGAGCCTGACTGCTGCTGTGTCTGCATTTGCTCTGAATCATTGGGCTGATCTTTGTCAGGAGGAGGGATAGCACCTTGAGATCCACGATTCCTCTTCCTCCCTTCTGCTGCTGACAGCAGAAATCCCATCAGAAGAAACATAGCGCCGATGGCATACAGTGTGCGGACCATCCTATATGGAGGAAGCTGAGGGAATAAAGCACAATTATGGATTTGAGATATCAACAGAAGTCAAGTATGCAGTAAATTTTCAGTGCCATAAAAGAAATTGTAAGCGTGTGCATGCATGCACTTATAAAAGATAAGCACTTAGCCTTTAACACCTGGAAAGCTGTTTCCAAATTACCAAGTGATAAAAGTTTTAATGTACGTGACTGAAAGTCAGAGGTTAAACTAAGTCCAAACAGAATTTAATTTTGTGTACCATACAGTTTTGCAGCTCTTTTCTCCATATATATTACCCTACCTAAGAATTCTCATTCTCTTCTTACAGCTATATTACAGACATCAAGAACGTTACTTTTTACTTTACCCTGGTGGAAGAACAGATTACATGCTACACAAAGATTTACAGGGCATAGCAATCTGCAATACCAGAAGACTAAACTATTTGATTCAGCAGATTCAGTGTAGCTATGTGTTCCCTAGTCAAACTCAGCAGCTTTGTTCAGCTTCTTGCGTAATATACATTCAGAATATAATGTGCATGCTATTATATATCGACCTATTGTATGAATTACAGCACCCCAAGCTCTGTCACATTGCCCCTCTGAATTGGTCAAATATGTCTGAGCATAACAAAGCTTACGGTAGATGTACAACAAGATAAGCAACTAACAAAATAGAATATTTAAGTTAAAAAAGAGCCATTTGTAATTTCAAAATACACCTTTTCACGCATTAGTCTGAAACCTTGATGGAAGTTACACAGATGTAGCCAAAGTGTTAAGAATTTTTCAGATCTCTTGAATTTTGCTCTTTATATACAGCATGACATTAAAAGGACATATGAGAACAGCAGAGTTTCGTATATGATATTAAGTATCATGAGGTATCAATATCAGAAAAGAATGTACTTTGTGCACATATGCAAAAAAAAACCCACTTCAAGAGGTACAGTAAAAGAAGACTGTCGTGTTCTTCAAAATGGCCCCCTGCTCCAAACCTAATCACTAGCGTAGAACAGCCATTGCTGCTCCTTCCCAAAACTCTTGACTTCATTTGGCTGCTCAGTCAGCTCAAGACACCAACCAGCTGGGAAGAAACTCATCAGTTGTCACACTTTCCCCTCTTCCAGAAGTACCATGGTCTCCACGTTGTTCTGCAAAGCAAGGAATGTGGCAGCAAGAGCCAGATTAGGGAATGAGGCTCTCAGGGGACCCTCCCCGTGGGAAGCTTGGAAGAAACCACCAGAAATGATCAACTACTTGCAAAAAAAACATAAACAGGAGAACTGTGAAGAGGCATATGCATTAAAAAGTGGAAGAACTGTGAAAAAACATGAGGATGTTGGTGTCTTCTAGCTGCCTGGAGAGCTGCTGTTGTATCCCATATTTGACTATTTTTATGAGTAAGGGAAAAAATAACATTTGAGAGCCCTGCTTGTGTTGCTATCCAAGAAACATATGTGACAACAAAGGCACTGTCGTGGATAGCTTTAACCCCTCTGCCTGAGACCACGCAACTAGGCAGAAAAGCAGCCAAATGCCAACATTGTAAGGGCCAACTAGAGACTCAGTAGAGACTCAGGGTAAGTACCATTTTCTATAAAAGATAACCGTTAATTTCTCAGTTACTAGGCCTTTCCAGTCACATGGAGAAAATAAATGTTTTATGATGCTGTTCAAGAAGTCGTTTTCACCGAATGTAATGAGAAAAGACCTACTGGAGTGGAAATGTATCATGGGCGGTTCCATTGTATCCAGGGACTTGCTTGTGGATCTAATATTTTAGGTGCTTGTCTACAGACTGTGAGAGCACCTAGAGTTTATAATACACAAGACAAACGTAAGCATTTTTCTTCTGTATTTACATCTATGTACCAGTATGTCCTATGTTTGGCAGAAGCTTCAGGCTTCAAGTGAGGGTGTAAGAATGACTCTATTGCCAACTCCAATAGACAACCTAGAAGGGCTGCTCTTAATGTCTAAACAAAACGTTGTACAGAACATGCAATTTTAATAACCATAAAGCTCTGACATAGGACAAAAAAAAAGTTGGGAATTCTAATGCAGGATAATTTAAAATATGAGCTTTTACTTCACATTTGCTGGTTTTCCCCATTTCTATTATAAACTGAACGTTATTTAAACATGTTTCTTTTTCAATTAATTTTGTCTTATTAAAATATGTTTTCAAAAAAGTTATGAACCACTTTTTATTTCTTCATGAGACCAGAATGACTTCTTCCAAAACTATTCCTATTTCTCTGGCTACTGTATTTAGACTGTATTTTAATATGCATTTTAATTGCTCAACATAGTGCCAGAGCCTTAAAGGAGGAAAAAGAAAAAAAAAAAAAGTCATCGCATGCAATCAAAAATAAATTGCTAGTTTATAAGCAGTGCCAGGAAACTTCAGGTGTTTATTTAGTGTCCTGTAACTGAGTTGAAGTTCCACGAACGTTCATATTCTTGGGCTACTTTTACTTCTCAAACAGACAACCTCCACATTGCTTTACCTTTTTTTCAAATAAATGTTCAGTTGATGACATGGTAAGGTCTACTCATGTGAAAATGAGGTGTACTTTGGGATGGGAATTTGGGGAAAATTTGATAGTAATGATTACTATTGTAAGATCTGTATCCCAGATTCACACATCTTCATGTGCTTAACCCTAAGGAAATGCAAGCATGCGCTTCAATATAATCCTAAACTAGAAGTGGAAAAGTAATTTTTCACTGACATGGTCTCTAACCTTAAAAGCAGAAGCTATATTCATGCTTATAAAAGAAATTTTGATTGAAATGAAAATTACCAACTCAGCAAAAACATTTGCTTTTATCACTTCCAAAACACACATCTAAGAGTAAAAATAATCCAATAATTCAGGGCTAAATACAGTTTAAACCCACAGAAGAGGCTGTGTGAACTTCATGATCCCCACAGCAGCTGAAGCAGGACCTTCTTTTAATAGTAACTTATTAAACATTTATACAAAAATTAAGATTATATTTAATATTGCAAAACACAAAGGCAAACTGAGGTGATATGCCTCAATAAGGAAAGCAGCCAAATGCAGCACAGGCATTCTGCACCACCTCTGGTACCAAGGTAATGCGTTTGCTTATGAAAGAAGACATCTCCTTTTGCTTACATCAGGAACTAGAGTGGTTCATCCATCTATGAATAAGTGTTTGTGAATGTTTCCTTAATAGTTGGGTTTTTATTACTGTAAAAAAATAGAACACAGAAGAGTACAAGTAGCTAAATCTCTGTTACCATACCCAAACTTTTACCAAGAAGAAATAGCACCTGACAATTTTTTTTCCTTGTCATAGCCATAACTCTGCAGATGTAATAACTCTGGAACCTGTGTAAGAACCGTGAGGAATCAGGCTGCAAAAGCTTATATTCCAAATTTCTGCAAAATTTTCAGTACTTGATATTGGGTGTTACAGCAGCATTGTCATAACCAGAAATCCTTTTGAGAATCCACTTGAGAATCCTTTGAACAGATTACTACAACCAAAATGCCTAGGTCAATGCCCATTTATTTTACTCAGGTCCAGAGAGATCTGATGTAATTAATATTTTTTTCAAGTAACAAAATCCTTCAAAAATATTTTTCCATATATGCCTGCTAAATTGAATTCTAATCTTTATCATCTGCAAACTCTCTCAAGCCAAAAGAAACTTTATTGCTGACTTCAAACAGGAGCAGAATCAGGCCCTCACATTCATATCACCTCATATGTGGTTTATTTAGAGCCTGGGAACTCATCATCTAAAACAGATTAGGCATTTTGTGGATTAACAGTCACAACCACTCATAGAGAAGTGTAAACGTTTTCAGGTTTATTATTTCATACAGTTTTTTTCATTTATACATTTTCTGCTATAAATTAAGCATCACCACATGTCAGTTCATGAACAGCACTTTCCTATGAGTTCCTCAACAGAGTCAGAAAGCTCAGAAGAAGAAAGTTTCAGTCAGAAATTGAAATTTTTTAGTACAAAGCAACTTGGATGGGATATTGGTTCGTTGAAATGCACAGCAAAATTCTCACCGACCTCAGCAGGCCCATAACTTCATCTGTGAACCATATTTACTAGGAAAATACTATGACAAGACACGGACCCATGTGCTTCGCAGAAAACATGAAAAATAATCTGACCAAGACCTAAAAAAATATTTGGTGGCCTACAAACACCAGCCAAAGAAAAAGGCAAAACAGAACCCTTTGACTACTGAGAAAATTGAAGTGGTTTATGTCCCAACGGACCAGAATAATTTTATGCCGTGCTAATCATAGATGAATTACAGAAATGGTCTTATGTAATGTTTTCATAGTTCAGATCTGTATTTTTAAATACACAAAATGGCAATGACAGTTACCAGAAAACCATAATTTTTCTCTGAAATCAAGAAAACAAAACTAACATCTCTGGTAGAACTTGGATACATGTACATTGCAGGCAATTCCTTCTTACAAGTCATGGATATGGGTTTTTTTTAAGACGCATGATGAGTGTAGGCAGCAATTCAAGAAAAAAAAAAAAAAGGAAGAAGCTTGAAATTTTGAGAGTTCCCCTTTCAAGAAAACATCGCTCAGTAGGACATCCTATGGGACTACAGGGAAGCTGAACATCATGGTGGACATGGCTGGTACCAAACCCGAATTAGACTTGCCCTGCAGACGCCCATGCAGCCCGACTGCTCTGCTCCACGGAGCAAAACTCTATTCAGAGAGATTTGCTCACGGAGCCCTAAAACCACCAGAACAGTTTTGTTCCTGCGCACAGCCATGCATCCTGAAAAGAAGAGTCTTTGGGAGAAGCTCCGCATTTCTAGGTGACATCGCTGAGAGCAAAAGAAATCCTTTAGCATATCTTAGGGCCGAATCCTGAACAGAGAGCCAGGGGCCCTGGCGCCCTTTATCACTTCTATACAACCTCCACCGCAAGCTAGGTGGTTACTCCCTTTTCCTTTACGGGCTTTTTCGGCGCAATGAGTAGGGACAGGAGAACGGCGGCTCTCCAGATCACGCATCACTAAGTATAGCTCAGAGGCAGCTGGGTCTCGGGGTTACCCACAGATCTCCGCGCACCTCACAAAACGGGTAACTAAACAGCGACCGTTTAGGCAGATAGAGCGAGCTAAACTGACGCCGGGGTTTCAGAGCCCTTGTCTCTGCAAAAAAAGAGGTCTCCCTAGCACTGCATCTCAGCCCTGATGAGCGAAACGGGGTTCACTCGCAGTCCTTTCACTGAGAGAAAGCACGAGCGGAGCGCCAGGAGCGAGGACAGCGTGGCGGGAAATGGGGAAGCCGCGCATCTTCGCAGCCCGCCGGGATGCGGGAGGCTGAAGCATCTCCCCCCTCCGCCGTAACCCCGCACCGGACAGGTCGGCGTCCCTCCCGAAAACGGACGGGACAAGACGGCCCCATCGAGGTGAGACGAGGAGGTCGCTGAGCGCAGCCCGGGTGCGCTGCAGGGATGACCGGCAGCCGCCGGAGCGGAGAGGCTGCCGGCTGGGCTGGGCTGGGCTCGGCCGGCCGCGGCTTCCCTGGCTCCCGCAGGTGCGGGAGCTCCTCGCGGCCGCTGGCGACACGGCCCGGGTCTCCACCCCCGTGGCGGCCACCATGGGGACTTACCCAAAGGAGGATGAGCTCCCTGGAAGTCACTCCCGAGACCTCGGGGGGGCTGCATTAAAACCGCGGCGAGGTCGCAGCGGGCGGGTGCGCTGTGGGCAGGGTCAACGAGGGCAAGGGGAACGGTGGCTGACGGATTAGCGGAGCCGTCGGGGCAGCAAAACCGCCCTGGCGCCGAGCCAGGTGGGAGGGCAGGACGACGGTGTGCGGGGGAAAGGCGGAGGGGCAGCGGTCGAAGCGACGCTCCGTCCCTCCCGAGGACGCGCATCGCCGCCCGCGGGCATGCAGCCACAGAATCACAGAATCAAGGACCTGAGTTGGAAGGGACCCCCACAAGGATCATCAAGTCCAACTCCTGTCCCTGCATAGGGCAACCCCAACATTCACACCGTGCGTCTGAGGGCATTGTCTAAAAGTTTCTTGAATATTGTCAGGCTTGGCGCTGTGACTGAATCCCTGGGGAGCTGTTCCAGTGCTTCACCACCCTCTGGGGGAAGAACCTTTTCGTCACATCCAACCTACACCTCCCCTGGCACATCTTCCTGCCATTCCCTCGAATGCACCAGCCGATGCAGACCCTGCGCTCCGCGACCCCTCCCGCCCTCACCGAGCCGCCCCAGGGAGCTCCTGGAGGCGCAGGTACACACTCCGCGGAGGAGCAGAAGTTTGCAAAGGCAGAGCCGGGGCTAAGCGATCTCGTAGAGGGTGGCCTGGCGGGACGGGACGGGACGGGAGGGGAGGGGACGGGGCCGGCAGCGAGGGCTCTGCCCCCGCCCCGCTCCGCGCAGAGCCGGGATGTTGCCGTGTGTGTCGGGTGGGCGCCGAATCCAATTTGTCGGGAGTGTGTAGGCGGAGATGGGAGGCAGAGCTAACGGGGCTTTTGCAGTTCCCGTGCTTGTCAGGGAGAAGGGCTGTAACGGCGCCCTGATCCTCAGCACCTCAGCAGAAATGTCGATGCCCGCCTCGCTCCTGCTGACGGGAAGGACTGGTGTCACCCTCTGCAAAGCCGAGGCGCCCTGGAGTTTCGCTACACGCCGAGGAACGACTCCTCCCCTTCCCTCTCCCCGAAGGTAGGATATAGCGATTAAAATTCAGCCTCCCGCAGAGGCTGCCCGGGCGCTGCGGCTGCCGGGCCCGTTTGCGCCCCCGCTGTGCGCGCGACGCGTCCCGGCTCACCTGCGCGGCGGCGGCTGCGCCTCGGCGGGGTCCGGCTCGGCGGCGGCGGCTCCTCGGCGGGGCCCGAGGCTCGGCAGGGCTTTGCGCAGTGGGTCACTCGGCGGAGCGGGTGGCGTGAGAGCCCGGAGCTGCCTGTGAGTCCATAGAGGGAGAGTCTCGGATCCTGCCTACAAATTGCAGCAGCGCCGAGCTGTCTCCCATTTAAATGTCTGCCAGCTGAGATCTGCTCTCCAAGCCCCTCCAGATCATTGGACAAGCGCCTCCAAAGCCAGTGTTATCCGCCCCCTTTAACACTTCCATAAACTTCCACCAGGGAAAGCTTTCAGTCATCCAGATAAACACTCGACTACTTACCTCTCTTAAGAGAATCGGTGCTAAAGGTCATCACCCCAAGGATTTTTCCTGGAATGCACAGAAAATTCACATTTTCCATCCCCATTAAAGTATGACATTTAAGAAGAGTTAAATCCACTCCTCTCCGCTGCCCTTCCGTGCACGCTGCCTGGAGCCGCTGGCCGGGCTGCTGGGTCGCTTCCCCGCCGGAGAGCCTCCCAGGCATCCCCTCACCGGCCTGCCCTGGCCAGGAGGGAGGCAGCCAACCTCGTGGCTCTCCCTGTTACCAATTGGCATTGCTGAGGTTTGCCTTTTGCAAACATGCCGGGAGTTAATGCAGCTGTAGCAAAAAAAAAAATCCCTGTATGTGTCTGTTAAACCGTGTCTCCCGGTCACCAGCCGCGCTCGCAGCTCTTCGTCAGTGAGAGGTTTGGGGTTTTAATTTTTCTTTTTTTTTTTTTCCTGTCCAGCAAGAAGCGGGACACCTCGGTTGGCGTTCTGCTCTCCCATCACTGCATCTCCGGGCGCTCGTCAGGCGTCCCGCGAAGGGCAGGCTCGGCGAAGGAGCGGCGCGGCGCGCTTGGGCTGAGCGCGGAGGCGGCCGGGGCCGCCCGCCCGTCGGAGCGGTCACCGCGGGATCCTTTAGTTTCTCGGAGTTGGGCAAAAACCGGCGGGGTCTGAGCGCCTTTGCGGGTCCAGCCCTTCGCTCGCGGGGTGCCTCTCCGCGCTGCGACTGCCCGAAGTTTACCCGGAGCCTGCAGCCAGCGTGGCGTCGGGGATAGCCGAGGGGCAGAGCCCTGAGGGGCTCAGGCAGCTCGCAGCCCCGCGGTGGCAGCCCGCACCTCCCTCGGTGCCACCCGGCCTCCTGGCGCTCCGACACCGGCTTTTCAGCACGGAGGGCTGCAATGCTACCGAGGGACGGAGTTCGAGCAGGAGCAGGCTCTGAAACACGGGTTGACCTTAGGGCTTGCTGATTAAACTGAGACGTTTGTGAGCTGCCACTTGGCAGCGGTGGGCATCGCCCAGCACAGAGCAAAGAGAAGTGCTCTGTGACAGACCCGGGCCGCGCAGGTGGTGCTGCAAGCACCAGTTTGTTTTCCCCTTACTGTCCAGCACGAATTATACTGCCTGTGAACCAAAGCAGCCCTGCACCTCAGTGACCCAGCCCTGGTAGTCAGCACCCACCTTGGGCCTCGGAAAGGCTTGGAGCTCACCTGGCAAATAGAGATTTTTGTTCTCCCTGGTTTTGCAGACGGGGAAGATGAATTAAAATGAAAGGTTCTGCTATGTTAGGGATGCCAGGGCTAGGCAAGATGCTAGGTTCTGACTTTTCACAGCAACTTGCTCTTTGCTAAGGCCGAAGCATGACTGCGCTTAGTGTCAGTTACTTAGGTAAGTGCTCAGCAAGGCTGTGAATTAGGCCTGTTGCTGGAACTCACACATGCTTTTAACAGTAACTTGGTAAAATATAATTGTTTCAATTACTTGTCCAGCTGAAGAGAAATGCTTCAGAAGCAACAGGACAAACAACCGTAGGTAGTGTGGTGGTAGGTGGCAGCATGGGAGAGAAAATGTATTAGTGTGCAAGGACCATTGAAATTCAAATACAATGAAGCAGGGAAGGATTACTGGCAAGGAATCACAGCAAATGACATCTAGATGGATGGAAGGAGAGGCCTAGGGAATTTTTTAGGATTTTTTGTCATTTTACTCAAAAAAAAGTGCTATGAAAATTAATAGATGTTTCTAATTAACTGGGTTCCTTCCTTTGTGAATCCAAAGAAAAAGTCACAATTCCCACCTCTGAGTATGTTGACAGACTTTATGTTCCTTTGCTTTTTCTTCTGTTAAGTAGTTACAGTGATGTAGGGGAGGGATGTGCTCGCTTCTCTTCTGCCTTCTCTCTCTTGCTCTGATTACCTGCCCTAGAGTTGGACTGGGGGGCTGAGCAGTTACTCTGCGCTGCCCCTTCACCAGGGCCATGGTCCAGCCATTTGATGGGTGCTGTAGGAAGTGTTTTCTGTGGTTGCTCTGAGCTCTTGTTGGTGACTAATAATGGCACTGGCACTGCATGCGCTTCCAGACATTGCTGCAGACAAGCTGCCTCTCTACTGTAGTTTTCTGGGACGTAGTTTACATGCCACTCTGATATTGACTTTCCTAGATGATGATACTTCCGGGCATCTATTGCAGAACAAATATCTCCACTAAAACCTTACTGTGCTCAAGCATTTAGCCAGAGTGGTTGGTCTGGAGTAGATCATGCTCTGACTCAAAAGCAAACTAAGACATTCTATAGGATAGATCTCCTGGTGTGGAAGGTATGTTCCCTCCTGAAGACCTATCCTGATTTCTTCCGTCCTGCAGCATATTTGCTCATGTGTTTTCTTTCACTCAGTTTACTCCACAAAGTGTTTCAAATAGGCACTAACATCTTGGGTCCAGCAAGACAGTTTTTGAGATTTCTCTGATGGGTGGAAAATAGAATTATTCCTGCAAGCATTTGCCTACTTATTCAGAAAAATAAACCAGTTGGGTACCAACAAGGTAAATAATTGTAGTTGCATCTCCTTCCTTGGAGTGAATGGAGGTAGAAATGCAAAAGAAAAAAAAGAAAAAGAAAGACTTGGCAAAAAAAAGAGACATTTATAATCTATTTTTATGTCTTTGTGGTTTTGAGGGAGGTTGGGAAAAGACATCTTTTTCCTCATTGTTCTTTTAACATCAGGTATCCAGATCATCTGCAGCTTGGAGACTATATTCTTTTCACTGTCAGATTCTTTTGAATACATTCCTGACCAAAGGCAAGGTTCTGGTATCTTCTTAAAAAAGCCCCAACTGCTTAGAGGAAAATAGTTCTTTCTTGCACCTTACCCAAACTTGAAATTCTCTTGATGCTCACCAGTGCTGCTAATTTGAGCTGGAATACTGTTGGGGAAATTCTGTGTAATTATTTATTTTATACAAAAGAGGCCTGTGGGAATCTGCATATTTTTGTGGCATAGGTTTGAGATGAAGAGCTTCAATGTCATGGGGCAGTAGAATCGTGTATTATGAACCTGGCTGGTTTCAACTACCCGCTCGCTATTGTTTTGTTGGGCTTTTTCTTTTTTTCTTAATTTCCTCTCCCATTTCTTGCTGGTATTCGCTGTGTGAGTCGTTCTTTGTTTTAGTGGAACAGTAAGAACTATTTGAAACTTAAAAGAAGTGGTGTACTTAATTCTTGGGAGAAAAATGTTATTGGGCTGAGCTCCTGTGTGCTACTGCTAACTTTGAGTGCTACTCAATATGTCCTCTATGCTGGGACAGTTGGCGCCTCATTAAAAGCCTTTGCACAGAAGCCAAAGACTGACAGGGGCCAGATCCTTTGCTTGAGTAAATTGGAATAGCTTATTACAACTTCAGGGAGATGTAACTGATTTATGCCAGCTGAGAATCTGGCCCTAGTGTACCTAGAAAACAAACATCTCTTACTCCTAGATGTGTTCCTCCAGGTCAGAAATAAGGCAAGCTGCCTGGGGGAGACAGGGCACATCTGATCTGCTTTACTGAGTATTTTGAACTCTTCTGCTAAGGAGAGAAAGAAGTTTGGTTTACAGGGCTGTGAATCTGGCACTGATTTACAGAGAAAAAACTAAAAGGGTACATAAAACTCAGCCATTGATGACAAAATCACTAATGTTTTCAGTGACTTTTGTGTGGCAGTGACTTTAGATGTTTCCTTTCTGTTGTTAACACTCAAGAAGAGTAATGCCAAATCACTCTATTCCTGTGTTTTAAAGCAGAAAATATGACTATGCACCTACACACCTATCAGTGTGCCTCAGCTTTTTGTTAATACAGAGATAGTGATGGTTTTCTGTGCTTTTTGCCCTTTAAAATTCCTGTGGTACTTGTAAAAATGAGTGAAGTCTTAAAGAAGAATTTGTCTCACCAATACAACTGTAAATTTTCTTATTGAGCTTGCAACATGGCTAGAAACAAGCACTGACTTCCACTGCAGTCTGCTGCTCGCCATGTGCCATCCTAGGGGGGATTTGAAGCTGTTCAGCGGAGGCGTGAGGTGATGAAGTTTGGCCTGTTGTTATATGATGTGACAAAAGATGAGTGTGTCTGGTTTCAGAGATGAATTTTACAGGACATGCTCTCAGAAATGAGTAATATCTTCATGTTATAGGGACTGTCAGGTATACAGTGCAGATTTTCCTGACTTGATGGACAAGACAAGGAGTGTCTCAGAAGTAATTCACAACTTGGAGCATAAGCAAGATCACATGTAGTGTGTGTTGGATGGGCTGTGCATATAAATGCTCCATCGTTACATTACTGCCCAGGTGTGACAATTTGTTTGCTTTACATGGGAAAAAAAAAATCGTATTTTGTTAGAAAAAAGAAGTGATACTCAAAGAACCCAGTTCCCCATGGGATTTGGATATTTCCAAAAATGTTGAACAAAAAGCTGTATGATAAACCAGCAAGGGAAAATATTTTTCACTTTTTATTTCAAACCTAAGTAGATAGACAGTAATAAATGGCATAAGATGAGGAAGGAGATGTTGGGGGCTTTCATTTCAAGATACTCTATTGAGTGTAGGACTATACCACTCCTGTGGTTCTTGTTCAGCTGTTCCACTGTTTATTCTTTTACATGATGGTATTTTAAAAAAATCATCATTTAAATAGGGCAGCTGAACCTTATCTGACCGTCATATCGAGCTCTGTAAAATAATATCAGAAAAGGCTGAGGTTAGTCAGAATTGAGGTAAATTTCTCATAACGTTTACTAGAAAAATCAAGCTTGAGACTGCATAACAATTACTTGAGACTAGCAAATTTCTGTTTAATTAAAAAATTTAAATCTCAATCTTATTTGAGTTTTAGAATTAACATCAATGCGGATGAGGCTCCTCCCCACAACCTGGGAAGAAAGACTTGAATAATATTGTACTTACTGAAAAAAACAGTATTTTAAATTTAGGTTGACAGAACATCAACATTTTAATGTACAGATTTCCATCAGCTGAATGAGAGAAAACTAAGTAAGTGAAATGTTTAAATTTATTTTGTGAGGTTTTTTAATTAAATGGTTTGACTTTTTTAATTTCAAAATACTTCTTCATCTAGGAGTATACCCCCATTTCATTTTTGAATGTTCAGAAGCATGGCATTGCAAATTAGAAGAATGTATGAGTTCAAGATAAAACCCGTAGCTTTTAGCACCTAAATACCTTAAAAGTCTGAAGTCATGCTCTTAAAAGTGTGGCAGCCTGGTGTGTCAGAAAAGTTTTTTTGATTAGCTTATACTACATGTAGAGTCAGGTTCTGGGCTTGTAATGATCTCTGCACCTAAAGCCATGGTCACCCACGAGCATTCCACTCTGCTATGTGCTGCAGACATAGAACAAAAAATATGTTTTCTGGTCTCAAAACACCTACATATATAATACAATCCATATGTGACTATTTTTCAAAAGTGATTTATAAAAGCTTATTTTATTAGGATGACATTTGACTGCTGGACAAATATAAACCTTCATGCCAAATGAGGAAATATCATTTGTCAAGCTAACCTTTTTATAACTCTTTTCACAGTTTTTTTTTTGATGCATCTTATATATTTGATGGCTATAGAAGAGTTTGCCAAGAAAATGAAAGCCATAAAATACCCATAAAAAATTCCTCTGCCCTCATGCATTTTCTTTTTCTTCTGTCTCATGAATCTGTATCCCAACATCTTAGATTACATACATTTTAAGACATGTTTAGATATCTCATACAGAGATTTGGAGAAACAGTCCCTTTTACTCCTTTCCTGCTAGGAAAAACAGTTTGTTGTGGTGTAACCACCCATAACTCCAGATGTTACCTAGAAGAGGAATGCTTTCTCTTCCCTGCAGTGTGGAGGCTTCTGTGCCACACCTGTGGGGCGTACGATGTCAGCCTATCAGGTAAGGTAGATAGCTGAAAGTTAAGAAATCTAGGCTCTTTTTCCTGACTTACTGCCTGTAGCAAAATAAAAAAAAAAAAAAAAAAAAGGAGTGAAAGAGGCAGGAGAACTATTCTATTATGTAAGAAGATTTGCAAGGCTTTTGTTTTGGTCTGTTGTTTTTTTTTCATCCCATTGCCTTCTTTTCAAAATTAAAATCTTACCTGGTTTGGGGGGGCGGGGAGAGTATTATTGTTTGCTTGTTTCCTGGCGATATGGAGCCCCTTTTTTTGGATGAGAAGACAACTCAGACTGTGTAGAACTTCTGCATTTAATATTTGAAATCCTGTCTCCCACAAAGGGCTCCTGTGTTACAGGAAGGATGGAGTTGTATTGAATGATCACAGTACTCCATCATCAGTTCATCCACTTCTTGGAGTGAACACTAGTGCAGGTGGGAAGAAACAGAACTCTTCCTCACAGCTATTTTTTATTTAGATGGTCTCTGTGTCCAAAAGAAGAAGTGTAAGAGGCACAAGTGCACTCCACCCCTCGTCTTCTTCCTCTTACCTTTTACACTCACACTGGTTTTCTCTTGACCACATTTCCCCACCTATAAAACAGCAATAGGGAACAGAGCTTTCAAAGGAGCCAGAATAATTTTGTCCTAAATCCTTAAAGCTGATTCAGTACCAGATTTCCTATGAAATAAGCAGTTAAAGAGAGGAGCTGAGAGTTTGACAATCTGGGAAGTGAAATCATATTTGTTTAACTTTCACCTACTTTGTGTCTGCATGCTTGAATGCACCCATTTTGGAATTTCTGAAAGCTTTTAATGGGAAAGAAGGGTTTTTTTAATTCTTCACAATTAAAAAAAAATATATTTCAAGTGAATAAGCCAAGTTTTCACTGATGTAGACAAAAAAATCTAAAGGCAGACAAAGAAGTATCTAACCAGTTGTGGTTGTCTAAAAGAACTGCCACAGATAACACTCCAGTTTAGCAATCTTTGTTGATTTGGATAGCTTTTTAAGTGTATACATAAATGCAAACAGAGAGTTAAGTGCTTTGGTAAGAAAGGTGCATGTGTGCACATACTGCAGTTTTTTGCTAAACTTAGATTCAGTCCCAAATCCTGCAGGCACTTGCCAGAACCTTGACTTTCTTTTCACTACAGCTATTAGGAGTGTATCAAATGCCACACAACAATCCAAGTGGCTTGAGTCAATTGAATCTTTCTAAAAGATCCCAAAATATCTCATAGATACCTTTCCCCTGTTAAAGGGCATTTACTTGATGTGTATATTGGAATGCTAGATGTTACAAACTTAAGAATTAAAAGTACAATCTACCAATAGTAAAATACAAAAATAGTCTATTTTTTATCTGTATGGATACCAGAAATTTACTCTTTCAATAATTCCCAGAAAAAAAATAACTTCTGGGAAACTACACAGGCACGTTTAGGGCCAAATTTCTTGTCTTGATATTTCCAACTGCTCTGTTTTGCCTCTTCTGTTTCCTTTTCAAAAGTACTCTGTTTAGCCTGTTTGGCTAAGGGCAGTTGGATATTTATTCATTGATCTTTTCCTTTGTTACAGTACCTTGCATTCTGTTAAGCATTTTTGAAATCTTTTTACTTTGTTCTCTAAGTATAACTACAACAGACATCACTCTTCCCTTTATGTGGAGCTGTTCAGAGACATGGAAGAAATGTCATCTACGTTCTAGGACTAACCACACTTCCCAGCAATTTTCCGATAGCTCCTTTCATTGGCATTAACTCATCAATTACTTTTTTTTTTCCTTCACAAATAACATGCAATTCAAAGTGTAAAGTGTCTGGAAAAGTGTAAAATCACTTGGTGTTAGGAGAAATCTGTAAATAGTCTCAGGAGCAATCCTCTAGGTGTTTGTAATTAATCAGGCACCAAACAGTTGGAGCTTTTGGATGCACTTTTAAAAAAGTCTGAAAATGTAAACAGTTTTCTTTCCCCTCCCCAGGAAGTCTTAATGCACTAAGGACGCAAGCGAAGAAGTTAAATCAAGTGACCAAATCAATTACACTTCAGATCAGACTGTGGCAGGGCTTTTTGGTTCTCAACCAGTTGTAACTATACTCCTTGTGAAGGAGGTATTATTATTTCTTGTCAGAGTTTCAAAGTGAACATAGGAATTCACAGTAAAAATTACATATTGTTTCTTTTGAAAAATATATTAGGACATTTAGAGGAAAGAATCCTTGGGAGCTAGCGTCACCAAAACCTGTCAAAAAAAGAAAAATCTTTGTAGCTATTTCTTACTCTTCTGATCTGACCAAAGAGAAAACAGAAATAAATAGGATATTTTCCTGTGTTGTGAGAAGAAATCTTCCTTTCAAATGAAGTAAATTCTTGGATTCAGAGTTTATGATTTCTTTTGGCTGAAGTTTTTACATTGAGACAACTATGGTTGTGTAAAAAAGTACCTGAGATATGGTACTGTGAACCATCTTGAAGTAATTGAGATACATCCAGGCGAGGGCACAGTCTATCTGGAGACAGAAAACACTTTTTATCCAATGGAGATAGGACAATATGTTTAGAAAGCTTCTATGCATTAGGGGGAAAGTGAATATTACAGTCAAGTGTAACAAACCCACCTTCCTAGATAGAGAAAAAACACCATAACGGAATGTGACTTCCTTGTCTCTAATTTAGAGAAGTGCTTGGCAGGACCTCATACTTTTTTGCTTTGGTGTCTACAATCAAATCATTTTATCTGGGGTCCACATCCTTCTCACTCTGAGAATACTACCACCAGCTTTGGAAAAGCTCTGGAAACCCATTCAGTATTTGACCTTGCATATTGCAGTAGGGAAAATTCCTCTTGAAATCACCTTGAAAAGAATTATTCCTGTTGTAGAAATTAAGACCATGTCTTAGCTTCAACACTGGAAATACTTAGAATAAGACATATCTTGTTCTAAAGAGATGTCCTGTTAGCAAAACTAACAGGGTCCCATCTCATCACTGGAGCTCTTGTTCTACAAGCTCTATGCAGGAAAATGATGGCAAGATCAGATTTGTCACTGGAATGCAAATATCCATGAGGTGCCTGTTTGTACAGGAGAACTCTGCCTCTCCCTTCTTGAGGTTGTTCAACAATTCAGGAAACAATTAAATAAAGACAGAGGGTCAAAATGAGCCATCTACTGGGGACAGTGGTTAGCTTGTCTTTGTCGTGCTTGAAGACTACTTTTGTATTTTTATCCAGTCTCTGGCTGGCTGCCCAAACACTCCTTGAGGATTAGTTAGAGCCCAGGTGTATACTGTCCTTCCTCATGTTCACCTTGCCCTACTAACTTCTCAATTTCAAATCTGTGTTCATTCTTAATTTCCTTCTCTGGCACTGTCAGAGCTTTGATTCTTTTGCCATACCTTTCTACCTTTCCCAGACTTTTTTTTTAATTAAATTGTCTACTTCTGGTGTGGTACTTTGTGCAATGCCTGATCCTGTAGACACGTTTGAAGTGAGTTACCCTGGGCTTGTTACCTCAGGGAATATAGGGAAGAATTTCCAAGTTTATGGATTCAGGCTGGGTTTAGAACTGAGATAGGTGTAGAACTATGCAGGCTCACCAAGTTTCAGGCAGTCCTAGGCATGTACAGAAGTAGATGTTTAGATGCCTAAGGTACTTCACTGACAACAAAATATAGTTGTGTATAGATTTTAGTTGCCTAAGGAATCAGGCAAGGAAGGAGCCTGGGTTTTGGTATTTGTATTCTACACAAGTCCCACTGTGGGCACTCAAGCTTTTAGTGGAGCTGGCACTCAGTCTCTTCGCACCTGTTAATCTATCTTTTAATTGGAAATAGTTGCCAGTTTTGTAAACCTCCAGGTGCACAATGAAATAGACACAAAGGATTTTCAACAAGCAACCAATATTTTAGGGAAAGTCTATGATGGTCTTCAAGCTTGTACATAATTCTTATCCTTTTAATGGCTCATAAGTTACTGCTGAGAGCACAAAACCATAGCAGGATATAGTCAATACTGTTGTTGAGCTCCGCAAATGAGAACACAGCCCCAACTAGTAAAGCAGAAAATAAATAATCTATTTTAAATTGAAAGAAATGTACATTATTCTGACACATATTGCTTGCATGCTGGATAACTTGCACTTTTGAGAGTCCCTGGAAACAAGTCTTCTGAGACCCCATAATTTCAGACCCATAACGATCAGAAAGGCTGCAGCAAAGCTGGAGACACTATGGGAATAGCAGGAGGAACCTATAAGGAATCAGAAGCAGAGCAAACTTTCTGCCTTTTTTTGACTGTGTGAACATGTCACCTGCACAAGCACAAACCCCTGTGGCAGCTGAGCTGTAGCATTGTTCCAGAATTTTTACCAGCAGCCAGGGTCTATCCATAAACTATGATAGCAATTCTTACCTGTTATAACAATGACTTTTAAAGAACTCAAATGAATTATAACTTTTTAAAAAATTGATAAGTCATTTATGCATTAGAAATAGGTTTATTACTTAAGTTGTAGTAAGTTTTAAAGCCCATAAACCTCATAGCCATTGCGCTCCCCTTTGGAGTCACAGTTTTGCAATAGAGTTAGTCACTTGTTGCAGCATAATTAAAAAAAAAAAAAAAGAGTAAAATTAACCAATAGCAAATTATGAGTGGTTCTCTGGATGAATTGACTCGTTCTTTCATGAGTCTGTTTTGCCCATTTGGAAATATAAAATGGTATTTTATTTTCCACTGTAGAAAGATGTTTTGTGTAGGATGAAGAATTAGGACATTTTCCCATAGGGGCTGTCCTACTTGAATTTCCGCTACTTTTACAGGACTTTGGGGCATTAGAATGTAGACAGAGTACTGAAGAACTGCTAGGGCTTTTTTGTTGTTGTTTCTCAGAATTAATTAAAGGAGACTTATGACTGAATTCAATATCAAAGCTGTATGCTCCTTCTATGATATAACAAATATTCAGATGCCCAGACCTATAAAACCCTATCATTTGTAGCAGAGAACTGTGGTTGTCCCAAGAAAGTTATGTTGTCAGATGGTGGTTAGATTCAGAACAGAGATCTGGAATAAAAATAGTCAGTGGTTACACATTTAAAATCAGGGCTTAGTGGTTTGTAAATGAATGACACTGGTTAGGGAATAAGGAAGAGTGTGAGGCTGGTAGCAAATAGCACATTATTTTTCTTTGTGCTTTCTCCTTTGCCTCTCTTAGTTTACGATGAAATTTAGCCACTGACTCCCACCACAGCTTTTCTTGGAAAGCAGAGTAGGATGAAGAAATACAGCAATTAAATGTAAAAGACACCCCTGCATTGCAGGGGTTGGCTTCTTTGTGTTTTGGTAACAGGAACTATGGGGAAAAATAAAAAGAGTTGACTCAAGTCTACCTAATTTTTAAAGTCTGAAGCCATTCTCAATGCTTACTATTTCTGAACCCTTTCTAACTTCAGCCCCACATATTAAAATAGACCATTTTAGTCAAAAAGGATTTTTTTTTTAAGCTTTTTATTTTCAGTTGGTAATGCTGCTGCCATGACACTCACATAGTTCAAAATTTGTTATTCTCCCATGTGTTGAATGCATGGCTAGCAGCTCTTCGAGCCATCAGAATCCATGCAATCACAGTAACACAGTTAGCATCATAAATAAAGAAAATATGAACTGATGCTACATGCTTCCTTCTCATGGTGAATTAGGATGATGAACTGGTATTCAATGACATTCTTCACCTAACAACAAAAGGCTTGAATGTAAATCTGGACCATGTATGTACCTGGGAAATAATTAATTTAACCTTTTCATTGCTTCATATTTGAAATTGTCTTAGGACCCAGTCCTCTGTCAATCAGCCATATTTGTGATTCACGGGGTCCATCATAATGGCAATTGCACGCTCTTCTACATTTCCTTTTAATTTTTATTTAGTTTGCATCTAAGTAGGTAATTGGCAATAGCTGAGCACTTTAAGGGAGTAATTGCATAGCTTAAAACAAAACTGAATTTTTAAGTGTATGGATATGTATACGTTTGGCAATGGATTCACTATGTTCTGTTTGTTTTCTGTTGCTGCTGCCTTGATAGGTTCTGACTTGGGTAACAAAACAGTGAACATATTCATCACCCCTATGGGCCACATGAAACTCTACTTTCTTTGTACATTTTAAATTTTTGTGCAGTCATGGTAGCATCTTCTGAATCCGCCTACCTGCCCTTTCTCCCTCCATAAATCTGAATCTGTGACTTTGCCTGAAAAGTTATCTTTGAAATCTTTGTCCTAATGATCCAGACATTCCAGACTTGCATGTAAAAAATAAGTAATTGCATAGAAGTGAATTCACAGGACAAATGTCACAGTATTACAAATGAGGTAACATTTGGTTTAGTGAGCTTACCAGCAAAAGGGCCAGAAGATTAAAAGCTTATTTGGCATTGGTGTTGTTATGGGCTTTTCCCAACAGATGTAAATGTTCAAAAAGTAGTTTTTGTATAGCATTGTCCTGATTTTGGGTGCATGAAGTTAATTCTCTTCCAGGTAGCTGCTGTGTTTTGGATTTAGTATGAGAATAATGTTGGTAACACATATTGGTTTAGTTGTTGCCAGGTAATGATTGTGCTCAGCTGGGATAAGAGTTAATTTTCTCCTAGCAGGCGCTGTGTTTTAGATTTGGTATGACAAGAATGTTGATAGCACACTGATGGTTATAATTGTTGCTAAGAAATTGATACTTTTTCAGTTTCCCATGCTTTGCTAGCTAGCAGGTGTACAAGAGGTTGGGCAGGAGCATAGTGAGGCATAGTGAGGCAGCTGACCTTAGCTGACCAAAGGGATATTTGATACCATATGATGTGGTGTTCAGTATGTAAATGGAGAGTTGACCAGAAGCTAGGGTTTACTATTCAGGGATTGTTGCTCAGAGACAGGCTGGGTATTGGTCATCAGGTCATGTGTGATTTATTGTACATCACTTGTTTTGTGTATAGTATTATTACCATCATCAACAACAAATCTCCTTTCTTTGCTGCTCTATTAAACTCCCTTTATCTCAAACGTATTTTAAGGTTTTTTTTCTTATCCCCATCCCACTGGGTGTGGGAAAGAAGGTGAACAAGCATCTGAATGGTGCTTAGTTGCCGGCTGGGGTTAAACCACAAGAGGCATGAAAAGGGAAACAAAGCCTTTTCGACACTTTTGTGCAGCTACTGGCTAAAGGCCTGATTTGAGGATGCTGACTCAAGTCTAATGTTCATCATCAAAATATTACTTGTCTTCATCACCAGCTTCTGACATTTGGAAACAAAGGGGCTTGAGTGTTATTTTGTCCACAACAAAGCCAAAATCTTAACTGACTCAGTAGTCATCTTTCTGCCCATGTCCTTCCTCAGTTTAGCAGATGCTTCACTGTATTTTGATAAAATAAGCTTCAGACCAGCTTTACTTAAAGTCCTTTAAGTGACTCTTAGGACTAGATACAAGTTTCTTTGTTTTGCTCATGAGTTGCTGAATAGATTAGCAGCATGGTTTTGTTAGGTGAATGCAAATGTGCCAATAAAAAGCAGCATATCCCTATTTCCCCTCCTAAATAATTGACTAAGCGTTTTCATATTACTTTCTTCTGTGGGTAGACATCTTTATATTCTTTGCTCCTGATTTTATTATAGGACTATATTATCTTTTAAAAAGTGTATGTTAATATATGTGTATGTATGTGTATATATATATATACATCCATGTGCACCCCCACAGTAAGTTTTGTGTCACAAATCAAATACCATAATCTGCACAGTTACACAGTTCCTTTTTTTTAAACTAGGGTCATAAATACTTCTTTACCAGACAAAAGCAATGTTGCAAGGCAATACACTTTATTTTGTATAGCTTCTTTCAAGCACATTGTGTCTGAAATAATTTAGAAGTAATTAACACACTTGCAGATTTTAAAATAATCAAAAAACATTTTAATTTAATGAAAATTCTAAACAGCAGTAGCAATATACATGCTCTTTAGTTCACATGCATTGTAAATATAAAAGGGTGATTACACTTGTAACAATTGAGCAGCTATTTCCATTCTTATAAATATTCGTTTAGTGGAGTGAGCTCTCAGTGTGGGGGACAGTTGATATCTTTGTTCATTGATTCCTAAAGACCAGCACTGCAACAATTCTTTGTATAAAACTACATATACATTTGGACTCTTGTTGAAGCAGTTGGTTCGTTTTTCTTATAAATTAATATGGGACTACAAATCCCACTACAGAAAGGCAGCTTTTCTATTAAATTAAAATTATTAATCTCATTATCATGCATAACAGCTGTATTTGATTAAAATTTCACAATAGTGCTGTTGAGTCTTCCTGGTGAAACACTCAAGCTGCCTGATCGAGTCAGCAGATGGTTGCTCACCACTCTGCATTTGGTTTCTTCCAGCAGTCAATTCCTGTAAGACGCATCATTGCATTACTCAGTGTAGAGGGCTTTTTTCTTGAATTTAAAGACAAAAACATCTGTAAGTTGTGCAATTCTTCCTTCACCTGCCCTGTGCAGATCTATCATAAACAGAAGGACATCTCCTTGGGCCCCACCAGTGACACCAGCAGCCATCACATCCCCACACAAAGAGCGTAGTGACCTTAAGTGCTTCAAGAAAGCACTTGGAATTTCTCATACTATTAAACAAACAATACTTTTTTGTCTCTCCCTTTTTAACTCCCCTATTTACTCTACACATCACCTGGTTCTTGCTAAGAGCTTAAAAATGAAATAAATTGCCTTCATGGTTACTTTGTTTCTGTGATTAAAATGGGTTGTACCAGAGCTAAGAAGGACAGAATATAGCTCAAATTTAATACTTTAAAAGTGTTGGTTAGACAGTTGAGTACCTGAAAAAACATCAGTTTCTTAGGACTGGAAATTCTAGCCTCTGATCAGCCAGCAGCCTTGTGGCAGCACCAGTGACTGGCTGTGGGTTAGGCGAGAGGAATGACGGTTCCACATACTCTGAGCCACTGGGCGTCTGTGGGTTCTGGTTTCAGGTTCATGCCACGATACATATATTTTTTTCCGGTTTTGGAGACAATCTTTGCAGCTCTGCAACTCTCAATAGCTGCGTGAAAATTAAGCAGGAGGGCAGATAAAAACAGTGACCTTAAGAAGCAGGGAATACAAGATCTCTCATGTAAACAGCTGGATTACTCCTGTTCCCTTCAAAGCCCCAGAAGTTGAAGGAGCTTTGTGATTCACAGAAACTCCTCAACTTCATGGTACATGTGAATATGAACCCCACTGCATAATACACTAGTTAGCTTTCTCTTCCAGAATTTTTTAAAAGAGGAAATATGATGAAAGACATTCTAGTTCAGCCCTGAACACTACAGAGTTTTGCAATCTACCCATAAATGATGTGAGAGGACTGACTCTGCATACATAATCTATTACAAATTACTAAGTGCTAGGACAGAAAAAGAAAATGCCATACACCATCGTAGTTGTGCCATCCTGTTAGCTTGAATTTTATGTAGCTAGGAGCTTTAGTTTCTTATTTGTTTTTTCTAAATGGTCATTATTATTTTACTGTATCTTTTTGTAGGACTAGGAAGTAAACTGCAATTTTTTCCATAGATTTCAAGTTCAAAGCTGTAAGCTAATACTGTTTTATATACATGCCCCATGCACATGGCTTGACATATTTAAGATGGATACAGAAAATAAAAAAAAAAAAAAAAGGGTAAAGGAGAGCTCAGTTTGCTGCAATACAAGGTTTTTCAGTCTCCTAGGGGCAAGAAGGCAATTTAAGCTTCCTGGAGCAACTTCAAGAGCAGTGATATCTACCAGTGTTATTACAGTGTCATCGTTTTTCAGAACAACATCAACTATAATGACCTGCATATCCTGGATTTGGATTCAGAGGATGTTGACACAATTAGCACAGACAAATACACAAATGTCTCTATCTTCACTTATAGTATCCCAGGGACTCATAATTTAAGCATATTATAATGCACAAATACTGGTGTTACTAAGACAAGGAACAGTGGGGTAGATTAATTTCCACACAACAGTACCGTTGATAAGAAAGATGTTGAAGTGTTCAGGAAAGCAGTGAACATGGAATGATAAAAAACAACAAAAAATATTCCAGTGAACAGAGTCAAAAAGCAGTTCTTGAATTTTTAAATTTGCACAGCAATAACCTAGACAAATGAGCCTTTGAAATATTTTGGAACATGTCATTTTGCAAACCGTGTAGATTGCTTAAATGTTTATTAAAATAGACCAAAAGCCAAAATTGTCTGGGTAAAATAAATACTTTGTCTTTGCTAAGTAACAATATTTGTGAACAAAACATAAAACTATAATTTTCATGTGTCAAACAGTAAAATTTAAGATTAAATGTTGGAATCAGACTGGGCATTTTTTTATATCTTCCTATTTACAAGCTGCTCATTGAGACCATTTACCTCACGTAAGCTATTAAAATGACTAACATTTTTAAAGTTTGCTCCATGACTAAAATAAAAACAACAGAAATGTTCTTTTAACATAACTTAGCAAAAAGCAGAACCATATTTTTGTTATCTAGGAGAACATATTGTTATAAATACAGCTGGATTTCATCTACAATTATATAAATAATAAACATGCTGCCAATTCACAAAGATTTTAATAGATGATTATATATAAGCAATATTACGATCTAGCAGAGGATGGCATGAGTTTTCATCATTCATTTTTATTGTACTTATTCAAGACCCTTGTCTTCATCTGAAAAATGTGGAACAGACTTCTTTGCTACAACATTGTCCAGTCGCTGTCCTTGCAGAAAGGGGTTCACATTCTGAAAAATTTTAAAATTATTTATACTTATTAGAAACAGAGAAACATGGAAAAGGTAACTATTATTAGTGGATGTGGATCTTATCTGACAAATACTTACAAACTAGAAAAAAAAATTGTTCCCAAGAAGTAAATCTAGGATTCAGTGTTTGGTTTCTAATTTTTTTTAATATTTTCTAATATTTTTATGTGCAAGAATTCAATCCGATCTACTAAAAAGAATACAAAATGAATGAGGGCTATTAATATAGGACAGTCTGAATTAAATACTGTCTTTTCGCTCCTCTCCTCCTTTCCTCAGCTTAACAGAGAAAAAGGAGCAGATCCAACTCCTTAATTCTTGAGGCAGGACAGAAGTACAGGTAAGCTTTAGCTTAAATCACTAACCTCTGATGGACCTTATGCTGGGAGACGTTAGATACTATACCATTTTTGACCAAAGTCTCTTCTTCAGCCCATCTCCTCTCCAAGAAACCCCTCCTTGCTTCCTCTCTTGATGCCAAGATAAAAAAACTGCTGGCACAGAAGCAGAGCCAAGCAAAGTTTTGGCATAAGAAATGGCTCTCCTACCACTGCCAGAACAAGGGAATGCAGGAAAGATCATCCCTGGAGAGGGTTTAACTTCAGTTTGCACCATGCAAGCAGCACAACGTGAGACTGAAGATGAACAGATCCTGTATCAAAACTGTTTGGAGATCATAGTACTGAAGAAAGTATATGCTTGAATTTTATCTACATTAATGGAATAAAATGTCCTTACTGTATTTGTAAGTATCAAGCAGTTTAGGGATCTTCAGAATTAATTTAAATATTATTTCCATCCACTTTCTAGCCTGTTACAGTGTCACTGTGAACAGAATTCCACTATATACTTGCTCCTTCACAGACAGAGTAAAATATTGTAGCGTGCTGTTTTTTTTTGATGCCAATAAAAATTGATTGCCTAAGGATAAACTTTGGATGAATGCAAATTTTCCAGTATCTCCTGATTCTTGTCAGACTGGCTGTATCACAAATACTACTTTTCTTATTTCTAAGCTTTTTTCACCAAAACA
Organism: Tapera naevia; assembly: GCA_033556795.1. Taxonomy (NCBI): domain Eukaryota; kingdom Metazoa; phylum Chordata; class Aves; order Cuculiformes; family Neomorphidae; genus Tapera; species Tapera naevia. Next base: position 6,450,814 of record JAUMJJ010000023.1, read on the forward strand.
TAGGAATGCAAATCTATGCACACTCCTCCTTGCTGTCCCCTACCCCCCCAAAAAAAACCCCAAACAACCCAGCTTTTAAAATAGCCATGAAATATTTATTTTTTAATATCCAAAATATTTGTCAAATCTCTGAAAAAGATTTGGGGTTTGTCTGCCTTCGAATTTAAGACCTCGAGTTTCTCCAGATTTGTAGATGCTATCGTCAATACTTAATCATAGCATAGAGCAGCCCTTTTGCTTAATTCTGTTGTTTTTTTGAGTGCTTTGTCTGCTGCAATGAAAATATAAAAATATTAAGAACCAGAAATGGATGTGGAAAAAACTTTGAAAATAAAACTAACACTAATTTAATGCTTTAAATTGTTAAAAATAAGACATATGTAAATGATTTATTTGTGTTTGTTTAAAGAAGTTCTGTTTAATGTTAATTTAGTGAAATTCGGCTGTTACATAAACTTCTAGGAATTATTTGAAGATTCTTAGGAAGATTAATTGGTCTTTTTATTTTTGGAATGGTACTTGCTATTTTTTGAAAGAAAATAGAAAATTAAAATACATAAAACCCTTCTGAACTGACAAAAGAAAACACAAAAATATAATGCAAAATTTTTGGCTGATTTGACTGAAAAATGTTTAATTCTATACAGCTGTGCTGAATTCGAAGTAATACAGTTCTGGAGTACCTCTGCGCACAGCTCTGCACCCACAACAACATGACTCAGTGATTATAGAAACACTCCTGTCATGTTTGGGATATTGAGATTGTAGACAGGTCTATGCGCATGCATAGCAATTAAAGGGAGAATTCCTAGGTCACTGGAGGCTTCCTTGTCTTGCACTGCAAAGGCTGCAAAGAATAACCCAGGAGCAAATGCCAAATACAAACCTTTGCTATATATACTGATTATGTATATGTGTGATAGTAGCTGTGTTCATACACATACATATAAATATATGAATACACACACATACTTAAAATGTATAGTTTTGTGTACTCCAGTAGTGCCTCTGTGACTGTTCCTCTATAGCATTCAACAGACACAATACCGTCACTAAATGCGCAGTTACATAGGATATGCTTTAAGCTACAATCTGGACATTCTGACCCAAAAGACCAATCTGTTGTCATAAGCTGTCCTGCCTAAATTGTCTGTGCAGAAGGGCATGGAGGAGTGGCAGGGACCAAAGAAGTCTACTGTTTCTCGTTTCTGAAAAAATACACTCTACTGATGACAAGAGGTTACCTTTCCGCTGAAAAAGTGAAAATTCTGAATTGTTCTTTTAAAGCATTGGTAATCATTAGAGTAATACTCTCAAAACAATAACATACTTCAAATTATAATGAATTTACTATTAAGTGACATGCCTAACAAGCAGATAATAAGCTAAAGATAGCTCAATAATTTATGGTTGAAGTGTATTATTACCAGTAGTGTGTGAATTTGTAACTCATGGTCTCCCATTCTAGCAAAAGCTTTAAGCCTGAGAGCCACATAAATAGATAAATATGATCTGCACTTAAACTTCAGTTAGTTTAAACCAAATTTACTTCATTCACAATATAAACTGTGTTTGTCGTATTTTTTATGGTAGTGATTTTTTTTGACAAAATACACTACCAAAATTAGAAGGTGGACTGCTCAGAAGTTCTCTGTATGTGTATTACCTTCCTTGTTTCAGGGGCAGAACGATGAGAATCCATTCATCTTTGTCTTTCAAGTAAGTGGGACAGTAAGATAGGAATTTAATCTGAAGTGAATCTAACTACGTTAGTGAATGAAATTACATCAGCTAAAGGACCAGTTCTACTGTCATTTACACTCAAAAGCATATTCACATGCATGGATAGCACTACTTAATTTGAACAATATTTTTAGTTTAGAAACTTTAAAATTCTGTTTAAAATACATTTAAATAATGTTACATGGTTTTATGCAAATGGAATCAGTTTAAAAACAGAAAATATGAAGTTTTTAAATTAATGCTCTGCACTGAAGTGCATCTTCTGAAAGCAACAAGGTCTTTAGAGAAATACATCTTGTACTCGGTGGACAGTCCTGAAGCTTGCTGCAGTTTATCACAGAGATTGCCTGACTTTATGCACTTCCTTAGGTATAATACAGTTGCATTAGACTAACTCTTCATTTCAACAGTACGATTTTAATTCTTATTAGCTCTCAAGATTATACAGGAGCTATAAAATATTCTGATAGTTACCCTCTTTCTTCTTTTTGAACCACCATTAATCTTCTCAAAAAGTAAATTCTTGCTCTGGAAGGGAAAAATACAGCCATTAAATTCATTACATTCTTCTTTTAAAATACTATTTTTGCTATTCAGTATCAGCAAATTTAGAGGGGTGTGTGGTTTTATGGGAAAGATAAACAACAAGTAAGTATTTGGATATTCCTGCTAACAGTTCTTCATGAGCAGTCACAGTCTTATCAACAACTAAAAAGCCGCTTATTTGCCCTTACCTTGCATTATATTATTGCCCTTTTTCAGGCAATAGGTGCTTTAAGTACATGCTGGTATAATCGTATAGACTGAATGTTCCCCATTTTGTGATACATGGTATAAATATATACATACAAAGGAGAAAAAAAGAAATGAAAAAGAAAAATAAGATTGGGAGGGAGAGGTAAAAACGAATCCTGCATCTGGTACACGCTTCTATACATTTGAGGTGACACAAGAACAGAAGCAAGAAACACTTGCTTTACAAGGGATTTTCTAATGTCTTTTAAAAACTGCAGTCGGCGTTATTCCTACTGTTTTGTTGTTTTTACTTATTCCCTTCCAGATATCAACACTTCCAAGTGCAACATTCTGCTGAAAGGAGTTCAGTGTCAACTCTTCCTTTGTTTAAGTAGTGCCCTCAATAAAGTTTCTAAAAACCATTTGGTCTACAATATTTTTAATGGTGAACCTTTTAAAAACTGCCAAAAACATCTTGGCAGAAGAGAAGGTTATGATGATGAAAAAAGAAAAACCCAACACAAAACCCCCCTCTGACCATAGTTTACATAAATGCATCCACATATTGTTGTATTTCATACAAGTAGTGAATTCTAATAAAGTCTGGAATAACACACATATGCTCAACACATTTTGTTTCAATTGTGTATTATGAAGAAAAACAAAACTAAATCCTAACCTGAAAATGGAAGAAGAATTATATGTATAAAAGCAGAACACTGTATAAACAAGGCCATTAATTCTGCTATAAACAACTGACCTAACATTGATTATATAAATAGAAAGTGTAATTCTAGTGCAAGACAAATTCACCAAACACTTCTACCCTCTCTGCAGCCTTCATATGAGAAAAAACAAACATTTTCAAGTGTTACAATGAAATCTGCCAAAATTGTCTGGTTTGTACTTCTCATGTTCATTAAACTCCAAATTCACAAGGCCTATCTCTTGCCCAACCTCAGTTATTTTGTCTGAGCCGTGCCAAAAGGGAATAGAGATGAAGCTGGCTAAGGGAGACATTCTTGGCTAGTCATTTATGCAAACTCACTTCGGGAAAACTTAAATTTAACATTTTAAGAAATCCATGGATACATAAATTATTCTCTTTATGAAACAAAGCACTGCCAAAGCCTCCCTTTGTAAACTATTTGACCTTATACTTTTCACAAGAGGGAAAGTAGTGTTTCTGAAATAAAAAGAATTTCATGACTACTGAAGCTAACATTTCTGTCACTCAGGAAAATTCTCTACAATCGAACTGTTCCTGTTCAGGAAGATCATGTTTTGTTTAGTCTGTTTGGGAATTTTTTCAGACTGTAACTACGACTTAAGCATTACGTGGAGTGCAAAGCAAATGAGGTTATGCAGCATGAGCTGAGTGTGCTTGTATGGTAACGGGAATCCTGAAAATATGTTCCACTGTGTAAGGGCCCAAGCTCATCAGACACCAAAATTTGCCTGTGAAGTGCTACCATTCTCGTCCCTCAAGTAAGAGCTGTTAGGAATAAAAACATAAGTTCCTCCAGTTAAAGGTACGCCTTACATGGAGACGTGCTGCATGTAAATTGCTACTTTCCCCTCACTCCTGAAGCTTTCTCTGCACTCCCAGCTACTTGTATTAGGGTATTATAGGTTGGGATCTGGGTGGAAAATGTCAGCAGTTAAAATGCTTACAATCAACTAACTAATGCCAGAGGTATTTACCCATAGATCTTCCAGACTTCACTGCAATTTGTTTTAATCAATATTAATTAGGAGCTCTGTAGTCTGGACCTGTACAATTATTAAACAAAACTGAAAGGGAAACTGCATTAGCAAGGTTACACCTTTTTGGGTGGGCTTTTTTTCAGTCAATTTACAATCTTATCAGTAATCTCAAGCATGACAGCTTCTGTTACATCAAGAATACTACGTTGAATTAACCAATCTTTATTTACTGTCTGAAACTGAAGAGGGAGATCAGGCCTACAATAACCTATCCTAATAATCATCATCCCATCCAGATATTTTAAAATGTCAGTTGGCAAAGATAGATGCACTTAATGTTGCTCACTATAACTAAAGATGGAATAAAATGAAATTTATGAGGGACTACCTTCAGGATTTCATTAAAATTATGAGGCAGAAATGGCAACTTCTTTGACAAAGGGTTCAATATTTTTACCCTTGCTTCCCATTTGCATTTCTTTATACTGCCTTGGACCCCTCCACTGTGGTCGATAAGCAAAACTGGTGTTATTTCTGCCCTGAGAGTGAAATGTTATCCATTGCTTCAGTTAAAAGAAATATTAATGAAAAATGTAGTTGCTTTTCATTTTCTATTTGTACTGATACTGGTGTCAGAAAACACCACTGAACTTCCCTCCTCTTTTTAACCCCTACATGTGGTAGTGGTTAACATTTTGGGCTTCAATAAATATACAATTTACATGCAAGTGTTTTTTTGACTTGTGCTGTAAATTGTATATTGTAATTGTCTTCATGCAAACCTTTCTGCATGCCAAGAACAGTTTTTCATATCATCTGAAGAGCCAAGTTGCAAGACACAGAAAAGACAGACTCAAATGGGAAGTACCTGTCTCCTGGAGGAAAAGTCTGAACTGAATGGAAAAAAAACCAAACCTAGAAATCCTAGAAACTATAGTTGCACAGTAGAGCAGAAACTTTCAAAAGTCCCTCATTTCACTATTCCCACTGTCCCCTCTGTGTTTTCCACATAATAAGAAAAAAAGAGTCTTCAGGACTGGAGAGGAGAGTGTAAGCTGTGTATCTCACAGCTATGTGCTTATGGACACAACAATCCCATGCAGAGCTACAGACTGGGGACAGAGTGGCTGGAGAGTAGTCAGGCAGAAAAGGACCTGGGAGTGCTGGTTGACAGGAAGCTCAACATGAGCCAGCAGTGTGCCCAGGTGGCCAAGAAGGCCAATGGCATCCTGGCCTGCATCAGGAATAGTGTAGTAAGCAGGACCAGAGAAGTTATCGTCCCCCTGTACTCGGCACTGGTCAGGCCTCACCTTGAATATTGTGTCCAGTTCTGGGCCCCCCAATTTGGGAAGGATGTTAGGATACTGGAATGTGTTCAGAGGAGGGCAACGAAGATGGTGAAGGGGCTGGAGCACAAGCCCTATGAGGAGCGACTGAGGGAATTGGGGCTGTTTAGTCTGGAGAAGAGGAGGCTCAGGGGAGACCTCATTGCTCTCTACAACTACCTAAAAGGAGGTTGTAGTCGGGCCGGGGTTGGTCTCTTCTCTCAGGTGACCAGTGGCAGAACCAGAGGGCATGGACTTAAGCTTCGTCAGGGAAAGTTTAGACTTGATATGAGGAAAAAATTCTTCACTGAAAGGGTGATTGGCCATTGGAATGGGCTGCCCAGGGAGGTGGTGGAGTCACCGACCCTGGAGGTGTTTAAGGGGAGACTGGATGAGGCACTGAGTGCCATGGTTTAGATGATGGTTGGTGTTAGTGTTGGTGTTAGTGTTAGGTTATAGGTTGGACTTGATGATCTCAGAGGTCCTTTCCAACCTGTGATCTCTGTGATACTGTGATACTGTGATCTCACCCTATAAACAAATGTCTGTTGCTGAGACTTCTTACAGGCCAGTATATTAATATATATATGGAGAGTTATCCCAAAGACAAGAATTTTTTTTCCACTTTCTTCCCTCTCCTAACCTAGCATATATTTATCATGATTTGTGTATTTGTATCTTCATATCTATTGGCAGAATTTAGACATAATATTCAGCACCTACATAGAATCCTACACTTTGCTGCATGGAACAGCTTCTAGACTTGTTTTACCCTAATAAAACGTGTCTGCTATTCTCAGGGTACTGCAGAGATCCCACAGCTTTGCAACTATGAGATTACGCTACCAAAACAAACCAACCAATCTGTTTCTTTCCCATTATTCATGAACAAGCAGCTCCTGTTTTTATATACCTGCTAAGGTAACTGGAATTTTACTGTGGTTACACTAAGGAATGCAGGCTGGCTTCTCAAAAGAACAAGTCAGTGGGAACTGTAACACTGCTTCAAGTGCTCTGTGGCAGGAAAAGGCAGAGGAGAAGCTCTCTCACGAGTTGTGAGCACACGCCAGCTTGCACAGGTCAGGTCCAGGAGACAAACTGGCTCTAAGGGCTTCAGACAGTAGTGACAGCCTAGTGCCTTCATAGTATACTCATGGAAATGCTGTTTGTAAATACACAGACATTACAGCCCTGGGGCATTTCATCAGAGGCTTTTCCATAGGAGAGAGAGGAAGTGGTTGCTGGCAAGCAGTGGGGAATTTGGTGGTTGGGGGCAGTGTGAGGATGAGGATGCTCATATTTAGCGGCTGGGCATGCCACAGTCAGCTGTGTCGGTCACTTACAACCTAATTCAGATGACAGTAAGGGACCTAAAAGATCTAACCTACTTTATCACTCCCCTTTATAAAGTCCCAAACGGCTAATTTTAGAGCATCTTTCTGCTCTCATTTTTCCAGAGAGAGAAAAAGAACAAAACCAGCCATAAAAACAGATACCGTTGCATTTTTCTTTTTAATATGGTATAATATACAACGAGGAGGCAACTGGGACAATTCTCCTTAATCTCAGCAGAACATTTGCTCATGCACGTGACCAATTGTTTGATTTTTAATTAAAAAGATCTGGAGTTGGTTACACTGCAGCTAGATATGATTACTGTTCAGTACCTAACAGTCTAGTAAACAACTGTTTGGTACCTAAACAGTGAGTAGTTTTTTCCCCTGAATGAGTAATGATAGATAGAGAAATGAAAAAAGGCCAGTACTCACTAATGATTGCCTACCATTTGTTAAGCACGTATGTCGTTGATGAAACGCAGGAAGTATGCTTGATTCTGAAATATTGCTACAGGCCAAAGATTTACAGAAGTGCTTTTATAGTTTTCAAAATGGTATTATGAAAGTAAATTACTTATGAACACTAAGAAAACTAACAACATTATCTAGCGTAAATAAGAAAGGCCACCATCTGGTGTTTTTAAAATTAAAACCTTTGATGACTACTACTTAGAATGCAACAAAAGCTTCCAAAATTTAGATTTTTTGGCATGATTCTATCTAGAAATTTAGCACTTACATAAGTAATTAAGACTGTAAATCCTTCAGTGGTTTGATTATGAATGATGAATCATTGTCTCACAATTACAGCAGGAGAAGAGGCTGCCAAACGTCCATTTATTGATATATGCTTACAGAACACTGTTTTAGGGCAATCTTAAATAAAGTGTTATAACAATGTAAAACGAGATTTCATTATTTGCTCTAGAAGCATAAATTACAATCATTGTTATTATTTTGCTGGCGCCTGAAGATGGATTTGGGATTGGACATTTAACTGATGTAATCTAAGATTAAGTGGCAGAGCTCTCTTTGGAGCCTCTAGCCTGCAAAAATAGTCTAGCTCGCATTATTAAAGTCCTTATACACTCAGAGCAAGACTTTTCCCCTTAGTGTAGCTGGTTGTATTTATTATATGTAACATATTACATAGATATTCCGTATAGTGTACAACCTCAATAGAGGAAGAAGCAGCATCAAGTCCTCCAAAACCCTTAAGCCATATTCCTTAGAGCAAGTTGTTCAGACCTAGATTTTTTAAATTGTTTAGGCACTGCTGCACTCCATTTATTTTATTTTTTTTTAGCATCTAAGTAGCTTAAAAGTGAATAGTCACTGAACCAGGATAATCTTTCAGATTAGGGCTTGGTAATATTTTGATATCTTGTGCTAAAATCTCCATTAATTTTGGCTACATGTTCACTATAGTTTGAAATGTGGTTTGTTGCATTTATCAAGCACATACATAGTTCTCCTGCTTTGGGACAGGTAATAAGACAAGGTTCCTTATTTCCTATTTTTATGGGCTTTTCATCAATCACAGGCATTATTTCTATATTTTTAATGGCAAGTTCACCTTTTTGAGACATTTCCCTTAGGGTGGTAACGTTCCCAGCAGTAAGCACAACATTCTCCTTGTGGTTTCATAGTACCTCACGCAGCAAGCAATACCCATTTTAACATGCAACGAAAATAAGCAAGAAGCATGTACTCACCCACTTGCCCATGTTGGGATAGTCATGCTCTGGATCAAAAAGGTGTTGGTGCAGCTGGTATTCCCTGCTAAACTCGGCTGTGTCTGGGGTGTTTTCTAGACACCCATCATCAACTGCAAAAGTATGTTAGAAAACACAAGGTGCTTAGGTAGGTCAAGGATGACACCCTTTTAAAAATCAGCTTGTGGACTTTTTACCAAAATAAGTCACCTTTAGATTAAAAAAAGATTCAGCAGCTTGAGGCCAGAGTAGCTCTATAGATAGAGTCTGCTCCTGGAGCTCCCTCTGCTCTGTCAATACTGGGAGCATGTAGTCCAAGTTCCTCTCAGACGTACCCAAAGGGATCCTACCACCCGGGGCTGGGCATCTACACAGCTATATCTGCCTGAACACAGACCCTCTACAGGACACACTTGTGGACTTCCCCTTCTGTCCTTGTGTGATCATCAGGTAAAAAGATTTACAGAGCTATTATCGTTCTCCCTTAGATGTGGGAAACAGTGAAGACTTGACTTAAAAATGAGTTGATTCAATGAGCTGAGGAGGTTATTCTAAGTCCAACAGATTCTGCTTTCTCTCTTTCCTCCTTAGAATGGGGAAAAAAAAAATTTCCAGTAGGAAACAGGGGAAAACTAGCCATACCAACTAAGTAATTCAGAAGCACTGACGTTAACTACAAGCAATTGAAAATTATTTCAGTCTCAGCAGGGACAGGGTAATCTCAAGAGAGAAGCAGGTGACAATGGAAACATGGTAGACCTCCTCAGAGCATCTGTTTTTTTGGAATAAAAGAGAAAAGGCATCTGGACATGTGTATGCCCTCTGCAACTGCTAAACCAAAAGTCTTCAAGCTCAAGTGCTCCAGGCTTATGTATTCCTGCTGCGGAATGTGCATATGTAGACAGTGACTGGAAAAATTGTTTTCCATTAAGCAAATCCACAGACCTGATTGAAGAAGGCCTCTAGTAATTTGTATGCATAATACAGTCACCACTTGAATTTCCATTTAAGGCTCTAAAAAGCATTTTACTCTAATCCTAGTAGATACTATCTTCACTCACAGAGTACCTATGACAGAGCCATTTATCTGAGCAGGCAGCACTTCCCCAAGAATTCCCCTCTGTTCAGATCTGACAGTATTAGCTAACAACTTTTATTTCACCTAAGAAAGAAAAATTGAAGGGATTCTCAAAGGAATTTCTCTGGATGCCAAGTTTTTAATTTATATATCTAATCACTAACAGAAGTCTAATGGGCAAGCAGTGAAGAGAAAAGTCTGTGTGTGTTCTTCCATGTGTGAGAAAGACTAAACCCATCATTTGGAACCTGTCAGACAGCTATACTGAACAAAATGGAAGATCAGATATTATTTCAGAGAAGACAGAGGCATCATCATCATAATGTAAAATAGAAATAATAGAAAGTAGTATAGAAATAGAAAGTAATAGAAAACAAGGGAGGACTATTCAAAGTTTTGTCATATTTTTGAATGAAATGTAAATGCAGTTTGCAAAACTTCTCATGACAAACACTTTTTTTTGATCAATTCCAAGCTAGTTAGAACACTTTTAATAAAAATACAGACAAGTGTTTTGCATTACCCAAGTAACATAAAAGAAGACTAAACAGAAAAGATTTTGAAAGGATCTCCTAGCTCACAAATAAAAAAATGAGAGAAAAAGAGGGCTCATTCCCAGCTTTAGCTCCCAAGGCAGCCAATGGATGTTTTACTACTACTTTCAGTCTTGGAAGACATTCCTTGGCTCAAATAACAGGAAAAGGATTAATTCCCTTAGGATACGTCTATATCATGCACGTGTAATGCTGCTCTAGAGATCCTTCAGGACCAGCTACCCGAATGTCTTGGTATGTGCACAGCTGCAAGCTAAGGGATGTACCAAGTGTCTCAGGTACTGTACTCCTCTGTCACTCCAAGGCTGCACTGCTCCTCTGCCAGAGTGAGCCGGCGTGCAATGCGCTGGGGTACGTCCACACAGTTCTCCATTTCTTGGCACAGATGCACCCTCAGTGAGCTATAAAGCCATATGGACTGGAGCCAATGTATCTTAAATATTGACTCATGGTCTGGGTTGGAGATCAGGGCAGACAGTTTCATTCCTCTTGGCACAATGAAAGCCTCTAAAATAAGGGTAAATCTCATTTATTTAGAATGATAACTTTTTTCAGTGACCAGCCTAAAAACGAACTCCCACATGAAAAAGACGCTATCATAAATCTCACTAACTTCTACATCAAGGTCAAGACGATTTCTTCCACCTGACCTTATCTAGCAGTTGTATAGCAATAGAGACAGCCCACATATTAAAAAAATATCTCATCAAAACCACCTGATTTCTCAACAGTTTCCCCTGGGATAGAGAATGAAAGAAAATACCTGTTGCTGATCAAGTGTCTTACTGTCTAGCACAGTGTTGAAAGACTGACAGATGTACAGTGAAGACCGAGATGCAAAGGCTACAGCAGAATTACCTGTTTTTCCAACAGGGCATGGATTAGGAGGGTCAGGATATCCTTGATCTTCACCAAAATCCTTTGGTACATTATCTCCTGTCAGCTCAGCCACAATGTTTGGGATGTTGCCATAAGGACCCAAGTGCTGGAGACCCTCATGTGCACCACCTAGCAAAGACAATTTACACACACTACTTTTTTACAAAATTAAAAGTGTAAGTGCTTTAGTTTCTTCAAGTAATCCATACTTAGATTCAAAATACATATGTAATTGCTATAGAGATAGATCCAAGTTTAGATTTCAGACATCTCTTTTAGAAACATAAACCCGTGACCTTAATCAAATAACTCAGGTAATGAAAAATGAAACTAGGAAACAAAATCATTCATTTATTATTAATCTTGGAGTGTTTTTTTTTCTCCTTAACTATCTAAGTTATAGGTAAGAAAAAAAGAAAAAGAAACATAAGACAGTAATGGAACTTAATATATTTACAGCACAATCATCTTCAGTCACTGAGAGTGTTCATTGTAGCAACCAATAACTGAAGAACTGACAAGGCAGAAGAAGACAAAGTTAATGGCACTGTAGAAAGAAATAATACTATTTGCACAGCCAAGAAACACATTAATAAATTAAGTCATGTGAAGAGACTTATTGTAGCAAATTTTTTTATACACAGCTAGGAAAATTATTTTTAAATCAAACCATTTCTTAAATGGAAATTTGAGTTTCCTGCAGTAAAGGCGAAAAGTTATTACAGGTCCATACTGTCGATGGGAATTCTTGTGCTTGCACACCTACACACTAGTCATTATGGTATGAAACATCACATTCAGTGACTTTTACACCTTTGTTTAACAGATCAGTTCCAGATGCAGGTTTTTATATGAGTCCTGTTAGACTTGGAACACCATCACTGCAGGGGTACAACAGCAGTGTGCAGCAGGTTTTATAACTCCATGGTGGAGGACACAACGATGGGCTTTTTTGCTCTTGAGGAAACACACACAGAAGTAACATACTACAACCTTTTTCCAGGCACGTCAGCCTGAGTGCTTTTCCTTTGACAAATAGAGTCTTCCACTAAAGGTTTGGGAACCAAGCTCAGGCCATTGTCTCTGTATGTCTCTGTACAAATATTTAACTGCTGCAGATTTTTTTCTGCAAGATTTACCAGCCAGCTGGCATCTACAGGCTGAAACCTAGCTGCTTGCAGAGTTTTCTAAATCGTATTGTACAGTATTATTTTGAATTTCAGACAAATAAAAACTTAGCTTCAAGCATGCCCTTTTCCCCTGCCGTAAGACAGCCATCACACACACTGCAGCAACAGCTAATGTAGTTATTCAGTACAGAGATGGTTGTGTGACAGCAGAGCAGTTTTTTTTATAAACCTTATATAATGAGAGATAACAACATACAGTCAACATATAAATTCCACTAACAATTAATGAGAAGAAAACAAATTTGAATGATTGGAAAATGTAAGTTAAAGAGTGAACACAGAAACAACCTTTTGGGTAAATAACACAATCACCATATTATCCTCAAACAGTCTTATTCTCAGTTTCTGTAATTTTCATAGATCCAAAAGACTAGAAGAAAGCTTCTAAATGTAAAAGCTGCTCCAGAAGAATAATTCAAGTACTCCTTTCCAAACTTAAAAAAAAATACTACTAGCCTAAATCATCTTTTATATAGCTAGGCATTATAAGCTGACCTAATAACTTTCAAAAAACTACTAACATAAGGCAGTCTTGACAATTTTTTTTTTTCACTTCTACATTTAGAAGCGATAGTTGAGTCAAATAGTCTATATTCTGTAAATAATCATTTAGAAGCTGGCACTGTAGTACCAGTTAGCAAGTTAGTCTATAAGCATATATATCTCAATTTTATTTGCATGACTGACTAAAATCTAATCAACATGCTCACTTCCCACCTCAAATACAGGTTTCTTTTGCTGTAATGCAATGTTGAAGAAAAGTTTTGCAGATACATAACAAACATAAAAGTAGCCCTATAAAAAATTTGCATCTTTGTTACAATGAGGATTTCCCTTTTATCTGACTGTGAGATCTGGTACTAAAACCAGAGTAGTATTATACACACTACGAATTTTATTATACATCTACAGTCCATCGTCAACACAAAGATGATGCTTATAAGAACTGTACAGATTCACAATTCTGCTATGGTGATGAGGTTAAAAAATGTATAACATTTAATCTAATGTCATTTATCTAACATCTAATGTATAGCAAAAAATACTTCTTTTGTACTGGGCTCCTTCACATGGAGACTGATTACATATATGTACTTAAAAGCATCAGGTTATGATTCTGCTGTAAACTACAAAACCACATAATCAATACATGTTTCAACATCCTGTATACAATGTGGTTGACCATGGGACAATCCATCAGATAGAAGCACTTCTATGCTTGTATGTGGTGCAGACCTCTTGGCACCAAAGCTCCATCCATAAAGAAAACAGAGGTACTTAGTAGGCTCCAGTGAGCTATATATACATATAAGTCTAAACCGGCTGCCAAGAATGCCCTTGTCTGAGTACAAAACAATTCTTTTACATCTTTTCATATTAATAAAAAGGATTGTTTCCTTTAGGTATAAATGTCCAGAATTGTTTAAAGGTTTTTCCTTTTTTTTTTTTTTTTTTTTTCCAAAATAGCTGGAGACAATAGCACCTGCTCTGGTACTGTAATTTAGGACACTTAGGTGATATATAGTACTAGCAAAGCTCATTCCTTATAAACTCTGATAAATAGTGTGCTCAGTAAAGACTGCAATAATAAAAATGAAATGCTATGAATATACCAAATATGGATATTATATACAGTAATTCACAAGCTGCATTAGTTTTGGTATTGTAACGTTACTGATTTGAAGAAACATATTAAATACACTGCAACTACCAAGTCAAAATATTGTGATACAAACATATAGTCAGCTACAAAAAAAAACACAAGATGGGTTTCTTGAACCTTGAGGCACAGACTGAAAGAAAAAGTCAAGACTACTAAATATCGAGGAACTTTTAGTAATTTCCTATCTAAGGGAACCATGAGAAACACCATTATCAAATTGTTTGAAACTGAACTAGCAAAACTCCAAAAGATTACTACAGAGATCATCTTTGTACTGAGAAAGGACGGGCTAGATAAATCTACATTTTTCCCATCTCTCCTTACTTCATGAACTGGCCTACAATACAACACCTCCCTTTCATGTGCACAATTTCTGTGTATTTAGTTATTCTACATCCCCACAGTCTTTTGGACTGAGACTGGTATTGTCATAAATAAGCTTTGGATTTCATTTAAAAATATATGCATATATGTAACTGTCTTCTGGCACTGGTCTTGAACTGTTGAAGGGTGGAAAACAAAAACAGAACAATGCCTCTCCTCTTCCCTGTAATTCTGGAAAAGTCTTTAAACATCTCACCAACTGCTGGTATCATCTCAACTAGAGACTAAAAAATTGAAGTGCACACATTTTAGCTCATTTCTTTGTAGGGGCAATACTGTCTCTATGGGTGGGATAACAGCACAACCACTCCATTCTTGGAAATAAAAAAAAAAAAAGAAAAGTAGAAAAAAAGGAAAAGAAACCACAGAGGAACTAGTTTCTTGCCAGTATTGAATACTCCCCTGATCAAACACATCCAATAGAAATGCTGTAAGTTCACTGAAGTTCTAGTTGCTGCTACCCATCTATTTGTAGCATAAAGCACAACTGAAACAAATCTGCTCTCAGAAGCAATCCTCCACATCAAATACAAACAGGCAATGTTTCCCCCCAGAACAGTCATTTTCAGAAAATCAGTGAGAATGGATTTTCAAAAGTGTAAAACGATTGCAGAACATTTAAAGACAAGTAATGGAACAAACTTCAGTTTCAGTTTCTTGCATCATGGTGTAGGTAAGATTACCTCTCTTCCAAATTCAGGAAAGAGGTGGTTTGGACAATCTTAGCAAGGAGATAAACAATAGAATGGATCACAAGTATCTGTTGTGAGTAAATAAATCCTATATCTGAAATTAAAAGCCCTTTACTTAAGGAGTCATGCCAGATGCCCTAGTTTTCATGGTTTCACTCTTAAACATTATGAAGCAGATTCTTAAAGTGTCCAAGCACTTCCAAGATGCACAGAGGAATACTCCCCCTGAGTAAGAATTCCATCTCTTATGATCTTCAGCTGTACAAACTCAAAGCAAATATGAACTGCAAAGGAAGCCTTTGCGTAAGACTCCTGAGTGAGTAAACAGATGCTAATCAGAGATGCAGTACTCTCTTTCCTACTTTGCAAAATCTTTTAATCTCTTATCATTGAAAAAAAAAAATCTTCAAAATTTTCTCCAGTGTATCCTGTGTGACACAGAGGCAACTCTTTTTCCTTTTACTGTGACAGCTATCCATATTACCCTGTACTTCTCAGTCATCTTGCTGTATCTACCTTTGCTGTGTCATTGTCATTTTCAAAAGTGATGTCTCATCCCTAATCAAAGGCAAGTTTGGCAGAATGATATCCGGTGCTTTTGAATCTTAAAATGGGACACCATCCACTAACTTCCTTTTTCCTTTCATTTATTATCTGCAAGACTCCCCACCATGCAATCCGATTAATTCAAACTACATTTTAATTAATTGAAATGCATTTTAATTTTCCTTACCCTTTCTAACATCACCAAAAGTTTTACAGTCCCAATGCCATTTACCCCATGGATCTTCTGCTAACTTCATCCTAGACTGCCTTATCCCAGTTGCTGAGACTAATTAAGATCAGAAAATGAGAGACAATGAAGAAATTATGAATTATCACATTTTCTCTATTCCATAGAAGCTGTTAAATAAGAGAACAGAGAAGGATAAATAACACAGGAGAACCAAGAAAGGAAAAATGCCAACTCGGCCAACTTCCTTAACTATTCAAGAGCATGCCTCAGGAAACCAGTATACATACCCAAGCATCCCAAATTCCAGAGTCAGCTTGTCTTCTCCTTAATGACACAAAGTTTGTTAGAACTATAAAGATTAATTTTCTTTTTCTCTGCAGAGGGAAAATTCCTTTCAATGTGTTTTCTAAAGCCTTAAGCACACACACATTACAATTACTGACTTTCCTTTCAGTGAATAATTCCACTTTATCCCATATTTTAATTACAAACAGTACAAATATTTAAGATACTAAATGCTTTTATTGAGAAACGGTTAGGACCAAAGTAACGCCCATGGCGCTCTCACAATAAATTCCTAACAGTAGCCTATATGCCATTATTATTCATTATTCAAATTGAACACAGTAAAAAAAACCCCAGCAGCTCACTTGGTGACAGAGTGCAAAAACAATCTCTTATGCCTCCCTTGGTTGAACAGTCCTCTAATGGACTATATTAATTTGCCCTTCAGTCTGAGAAGAAAGCTTTTGCACTTCACTACATGGATAAGTTCACCCTTTTTACAAACACAGCGCAACCTGCAGGGTATGAAGGAACAGGCCACGATCGCTTCTAGCACCACCCATCAGCAGGGTCAAGAGAAAGCACATCATGCTAACAATACACACCTGTAGCTACCACAATACTGCCTTGCTAATGACCACATGTGCAGCACCTGGCCATAGGAAACAGGGCAACAGAAGGAAGTCAGTGACCTACTCTATTCCATGAGAGATGGGACACCGCTGTAATCCTGTAAATGTGAAAGTGCCAATGAAAGACTGGAGCACATTATTAACTGGCATTGACACTAGCTGCAGGAGAAGCCCAGATGCTCCATGAATGTCAACACATTCACAGAAAAATGCTACTTTTGCTCCTGTAATGTGAAGCATGGAGGCACCAAAACTGTCAAGAATGGGACCATGTTTTTTGTGTACCAGTCCACTGAACTTCACAATGTTTTCCTGTTCATTTCTCCATTCATATTCATTCAGTTCCATTTTCCACGCGTATGGCTCAAAGTCTCACTTGGTTCATCAACAGAAGCGTTTAAAATCTTTGCATTCCTGCCTGACAGCTGCCACCAGGGTAGTTTTTCTAGACGCCCCAAACAACCTTATTGTGAACAATACCAGTGTGGGGCTACAAGGCTCCCAAGTCTCTGCTTTAGTGAGCCAGCATAACCTCACAACCTCAAAATCAGATGCCTTACTATTCAAAACTTCTGCCAACATGGCCTGAGTCAAGATGAGGTTTCTTTTGCACTTGAATAAAAGGATCAGCACATGATGAAGACGCAAGACAGTGGTTAGATGAAGAGCCCTGACAGGTAATCTCCTCCTTGGTACAGCAAGAAGGACTTGGCCCAGGTAACCTGATATACTCCAAGTATCCCAAGCAGAGAAAATAGCTTCTTCCTCCCTCCTGTTCAGCAGCTGAGAACATTGCTCTTCTCATTCCCTGCAGCAACTGTGAGGGCGTTGCTGAAAGCACATATGACAGGGCACAGAGAGAATAGCTCTGGAAACCTCCAGTGTGCCAGAGATCCAGTCTCCTGCACATGACAACTTAATCAAGGAAACTAAGAATCTCTTTGACTAGACTTCTAAAATATCTTTTCATAGAATCAAATAAAAAAGTTCTTCTTGCTGCAAATTAATTTGAAATTCAGATGGGAGCAGGGGATATGCTCATGATCTTAAGAACAATCACAAAAAGGTATAAATCCTAATGTGCCCAAGGATTTATTTTATGCATGTGAGAGACAAGCAGCAGAAAAGTCTTTGAAAAAAAGAGCTCATCATAATTTGCCTGATCTTTGCTGGCAGATATTTTAAAACTTATGAACCATATTCCATTGCTAGATAAAGTTTTACAGGTTCATATTTCTATACATCATCTGCAAACACTAGAAAACAAAAGTAGTATAAAGGATCAGGCAATACAGAAGCTATTGTATTCCCTCTCCTCCTCAGGTGTCCTAGCTCTTGGGTTATTTGCTTTAGTAACATGCACAAAAAATAATTGTGGCTACAAATCCCATTCTAATTGATTAATTACCTCTAGGTACATGAGAAACTAAATTCTAAATCCCTACAAACCTGCCACCTTTCTTCCCTGCTTTCTCCATTGGTGGCATCTCAAAGATGACTTTACGAATAGCAGCAGCAGTCTATACCATATAACAGTGCTTAGTAGGAGGTTTTAAGAGCTGGAATCACTTTATCTTCTTGGTTACTTGGAAAAGGGAGGTGACATCCCACTCCCTCATGAAGCTACAGAAAGAGGAATGCTATACACACATTGTTAAGAAAAGGTTCAAAGCCTCAAATGTAAATAAACCCCTTAGACCCACATGCAAATAACAAAGATCTGGAGAGAAACAGGGATTAACTAAACCTTTCTCCTTGCTTTCCCTATTGACTGACTTCTCTGATGAACACACTGGTTTTGAGAATTTTCCCTGCCTCTCCCTGGACACACAGAGGAGACGAGCAGTGCCTGCACGCCTCCTATGGCACTAGGGCACCGAGTAAGGGCAATTCCTGAAATTCAGAAGCAGCAGAGTCCACAGTGGTAACAGCCACAGTCTTTGCCGGATCCTGCTCCTGCTCCTCAGAAGGGAAAGCTGTCAAACACACTGAGGTAACATAATAACACCTCCACACAGCAATACCAACCCCAACTTTGTTTTCTAATTATTCAGCCCTTATCATGGCTTATAAATTCATATGGAAGCAAGGACGTCATGGGCCAAATTTTTAAGTACTTGTCTTTAATAAAGAATAAACTAAATCATACCATCTCATTATTTTCCTGTTTATGAAGTTACAGATATAATAATTTTACATGCAATTTCTTCACAGAGCTGTGGCATACCACTTACTCAGATATAGAAAATCCACTGTAAACCACTGCTGTCATTTGGCAGTGTCATTTGGCACCGTCACTAGCTTTTTAATTCAGGAATTAGTATTCTAAATTGTCTCTCTTATGACATGCACCACTGCCTGGTACTCAAATTCTAGTTATGTCTGACAATACAATTTGGGGAATAAAATACAAAAAAAAAATAGCTATTTTTATTCAGATCTATACAAATCCAGATATCTACTATATTAATTTATAAAAAGTATAGTTTTATGATTTTCATTTTACATTACAAATTTGATACCCATATTAAACTTTTAATCATATTTCCTGGGCTATTTCAGTAATTTGCAAAAAAAAAACCAAAATCAAAAACCAAACCAACCCAGAAAACAGAGACTAGTAGAATGTTGTGGGGCTTGATTTTGTTTGTTAAATGTCAGGCTCACAACACATTGTTTGATTAAAGTCATGTGTGCTTCAGCAAAAGCAGTCCCAACGTCAATGTAACTTTATGTCTTAACTGCAGCAGGACTTCCTCTATAGAACAGACACAATAATCCAAATCCTGAATGATTCTGTGGTCTCTTTACACTAAATTGACACTACAAAGCAGTACCAAAGCAGGAGAATTGGCAATGGGAGGTCTATCCCAGTCCAGTGGCATACTCCCAGCTCAGGGACTCCTACACTGCTACCTCTAGGCGCCAGCACAGAGAATGTAAATTAGAGCAAAGAAGATGCAGCCACCACATTGCCATGTTTGCTGGTCCCCAGACATCACACTTCCATTTGTCAATGGTTATTACTTCTATTCACCCATGGAAGTTCAAATATATTCAGTTATAGGCATAGCACACACTAGCTCAAAAGCAAGCAAGCGTAAAAGTAATTTCCGCACTAGTTTCACTGAGTGTGTTCACAAGCAAAAGTTTTGGCAACTTTCTAATAAGATTTTACTGTCCTTGTAGGAAGAAAGCAGTGGTCTTGCAGGTATGTTGCAGGCCAGACAGCAAGGTAATGCATCACCATCTGTCTCAGTTTTCTCCGGAAAATGCAAACAAAATAGACATTATTAATATGCATGAGTAATTGGCATAATTTTACAGATTGTAGATTTAATGCAAAGTGCAACTTGTACAGAGTTTGCACTGACAAGTCACTAAGTACCAGTTGTTACTAGAAACACTAGTATAATGTTCCAGACTTTTTCGAGTTTTATCATCTCAAACAGGCAAACAGTAACCACCTTTTTCTAAAAAAAATTAAGCAGCTATTTATTTACTTTCCAAATAATGAAATAAACCCTAACCTTCTCTCAGTAGCTATAAGCAGTCTCTACATGAGAGTCAAAAGTCTCCCAAAGAGGCACCATATTTTCTTATTCTTATGATTTAGGAGGCAATATTTAATGTTGTCACTAAGGTTGACAGCACTACCCCTCTTTCGCAGATTGAAAACTTCAGACTCTCTGGCCTGTCACGCCAGCACCTTTATCAATCATCGTCTGGTTTGAAGTGTTTTTCAGAAATAAAACCAAAACAACCAAATCAAATGCAAATAAATGCTTTCAGTTCCACTGAATTGTACAGGAGGCAATGAAAATGTAAGGAGATACCTGCAAAATGAAAACAGATTTTCACATTTCCCTTTACGAAGTTAAGCACTATGAACAGCCCGAGCTGAGCTACTGGTGCCCCCGTGTGTTTCAGTGAGATTTTAGTGTTCTCCTGTGTGCGGTAGAATAGTCCTTAAGTTTGCATTAGACACATATTCCCTTCCCCTCATCCCCAAAAAACCTTTGGCACAAACCTACAAGCATGCAAGGAAAAAAAAAAATATCTGCAAAACAAAACCCCATTTGGTCTCTTACTTCATATACTCCCTGCCAGGCAGAAAAAATAACTTCTATGTTTTTGAAATGTTGAAGGCATTTCTTTATTTTATTATTTTTTCTCTTTTAACAAAGCTATAGCTCCCTTCTTATCTATGAAAATTTGAATATAGCCCAGTGGTGCTTGTACAATATTTTAGTGACAAATCTAAATGGTAACTACAGAAACAGCTACTCATTAAAAATTCCTATTTTGCTTTTCTATGTTTTTCCTCTCTTTCTATAGATACTGCTATGTGACTCCAACATAGCTTTCTGAAAAGATGAATTAACAAGGAGAGCAAATTATTATTAGAGAAAATGAAGTAGTTAATATGGGGTTATTACTTTGAGGAACTGGGGATTGTGCAGAAAGAAAATCTATTAAGAGCTCAGCAAAAACCAGCTGTTTCTAAGATAATACTTAGGGTGTTAAAACATCTTTGCTTCGTCCTCCTCACGTAGCGTCTCTCGGCTTCTATCATACTGCCGTGCCACGCACCATCAGCAGTACACAAGTATAGCGAATTAGCCAGCAAATTCCCTTTTTTGTAACCTATTTATCCTGTGCACTGCTTCCACCCAGCTAACAGAGCCCAGCAATGGAGGGGAGCTCACACTGCCTCCACACTTCCCCGTGGGCTTGGGGCAGAGAAGCCAGACTTCCCAGACAGCCGACACTGCTATCGAGAGAGAAGAGCTGCCTACTCAGAATCCTCTCAACCTCTGAGCTCTCCATGGACTACACACATCTTAAATATCACAGTAATTTCTTGGTAGATTGCACTCTTTATCAGACATTTTATAGACTTCTATTTTAGCAGCTTGATCTGAGATAACAGGTACATTGAGAAATTCAAAGGGAAGGAGAACAAAAAAACCCTCTACATACTCATGTATTTCAGCATAAGAAAAGGCAGTAGCTTCTTTCAAGATGTACTTCTTTTCTATCCACCCACAAGAAAACTATTTGGTTACTTATGAAAAAGAACACATGCCGCTAAATGTATTTTCTGTAAAGCATCCACCTTTTAGTTTTCTTGACATAGACCAAGGTTGTGACTTCACTTCCTACAGCCAAGGCAGCTTTTATTAGGGTTTGGGGGAGGAGAAGACCACGTATAGTTCCTTGCAATACATTCACTCTCTGTTTTTAGCACTTTGATGTCAAAATGTGATGATTAACACCAGAAAAAATGTAGATAGCAAAGACAGAAAATGCACATTATTAGGAAATCTGCTTATGAACTAACAGCAATAGCATTCTTGTTACATATAAAATTATTAAGATTTTATTCAGCTGGAGAAGGTTATTATAACAATCACTCAAATTTGCAAACATTTCATTATAATCAGGCTGCTAGTATAAACTTGTATATATTATGGCAGCATAAATTTGTTTCCAAATTCCAAAGCCACAGAAATTAATTTCTGCTGACAGCACCTCATTTGCAAGTATACACACATAACTGCTGATATTTTGGCCTTTTGAAAATCAGTGGTACTTCTGGAATCCTGGCTTGGCTGAAGCTGATGACACACACAGCTATAAACACTGCTGCAGGTCTGCACTGCTGAAGCAATGTCCAATGAAACATTTTGCTAAGAAAAACAATTTTCTGCAGGAACACACTAAATTTATTAAGCTCAGATTGATAAAGTTTTTTTGTGCTGAGATGCTGGATCTAGTCAAAATGAGAAACAGACCCACGCCAGAACAGTCAGTGGGCTGATGATGAGGGTGCTGGCATGGGATGAACCAGGTTTTTAAACTGTCTACATTGGTCACTGCAACCTACAGTCTAAAAAATGGCTGGAAGTCAATACTCTGGTCAGCTCAGAATTTCTCATACATAATAAGAGTTTCATATGCAATTCTACACTCCACTACTTTCAGGCAGAAATTCCCAATGGAGACAGTGCCCTAGGACAGTAGTTAGTGAACTGATACTTTGCTACTACAGTATTTAGGACGAAAACTCTACCTTGCTGTGACGTATTCCAATTATTGTTAAACCTCTTTCTTCCCTTCCCCCTCAGTTTTCCCTTCTGTTATCTTGTAGATTTTTTAAAGCATTTGCACACAGGATTATTAGCCAGTGCTAACACTGTTACTATGCTGTGGAACGCCCATAGGTGAATGCTTCAGAATCTGAACCCTTGTAGTGATGTACTCTAAAAACACATGCAGTTATTTTTTCTATAGCTCAACCATAAACTATTATTGTTCATATCGATACCACTAGGAACATCAATTGTAAGACCTCTCTCAATCCTCCTGTCAGCCAACACTTGTGCTACTGGCATAGTTTTTCTTTTTTACTCAAACATTAAAACCCATGACACTGTTTGCTGTGCGGCTCAGTTCACCTCCTTGCACACTGGCCAAGAATTATCTGAGATACAAGCAAGCTGTAAAAGCTCACCACCATCAGGAACATTCTTCCAGAAAGCTCTGCAGGTCCGTTTAGCAAAGCAGAGATTGGAGCTTCCTTCTTCGAGGAAATTCTATTTCTAAATCATGTGACAAAATTCCAGAAAATATGTAAAATCAAAAGACCCTCCACAAAGCAACAAACGAAAAAAAAACGACAACCACCCCAAAAAAAACAGTTCAGAGGGCTCACAGTATTTTTACTATAATGAGCATTACACTTCATCTGCTTGTAGCAGGACAATGCCTCATGGGAATCCTCATTCAAATGCCTCCTGCCCTCGTTCCTCAGCACAGGACAAGGTCTTGCCTGTACCCAGTTCCTATTCTGTTTTGTTTAGAAAACATTTGCTGACTGGAGCCGCTGGGAAATCAGGAATGTCAGTGCCTAGCAATAACTGAGTAGTGGGCAGACTGTGGATAAAATAGTAAAAACTGCAATTTTTAAGGCAGACACCATATATGGAAGCCTTATATACAGGAATCTCTTACAGAACTAGACTGTTATGAATAAAAATCTTACCATGCCATTTTAGCAGTTCTGTTTCCAAAGTAGAAGACACCTAATAAAAAGTCAAACCCATTGCACAGGTTTCTCCCCAATCACACAAAAATAAACACTTAAAAAGTATAAGAAGAAACACTGTCAACTGATCAATAATTAGTATGTTAAATTCTGAAGTCTTTCACAATGTAATAGTTAAAATTACTGGTAAAGCATGAAGTGCAAGTTTTGTTGGATTAGCTACCCTGTAATTCATGGTATATATTTAAAGAAAAACATACGGTGAGAATTATATACGTACTTTCTAAAAAAGTAGTACTAGAATATATTGTGTAGAATAACATAGAACGACATTAATCTTGTAACTGGAACCAACACTTTCTTAAGCTGATGTTTCTAATCAAATATTTAAGATACCTCTATCTCTATACAGAGATAGATACATATTACAAGAAACCAAAGAGCAAGTGTTACTACTGAAAATCTTAGCACAAAACACTCTATGAAAAGCAACATTTGACAGAAAGAACTGATTTTCATGTCTACTGCTACAGCTCACAAGGCTTTTTTGCTTTTCAGAAATTGCTCAACAGGCTTTTAAATATCCATGGTAGTCTCGAAAAAGTCATCCTCATCTGATGAAGAGGGGAATGCTAAATATGGTAAATAAACTGGATTTACAATCTTTCAGTTTTATTGTGTTATATAAACAGAAGGCATTTCTATTAAAACGAAGAGAAAAAAAAGGTTTGTCCAACCTGCTTCTTGTGGAAGACTGTATGGATTACTGGAAAACTAGTATTATTCTAGTCTTACAAGCACCAGAAAAGTTTCGCTACTTTAAAAAAAAACAACAGATTTTCAATCAGTTTTTTGCTAAAATTGTAATTAAAATGCACTGGCAAAAAAAGCAGAGATGCACTATTTGTCAGAGATGCAGATTTGCTTATCTTTTTGAAACAGACTTAAATACAGTTTCTTTGCTAACAAAAAAAAACCACCAAAAACCACCCCCCAATAAGCTCTAACAAACAAAAACCCCACAAATAAAGCTAAAGAAAAAACCCTCAAGGATCAGAAACTTGTTATTCCTTACACTGCTAAGGTTTAAAAAAACATTATGGGGCAGAAAGACAGATGGAGAGTAGAATTCCTCACTTCTACCAGTCTTGTCCCAATTTCTCTACATAGAAACACTCAGAGGGGAAGAAAAGGGCTCAGACTAAATTTTACTCTTAAAATTCTTGTCTCTGTCATTGAGTTTTGAAGAAAAGCATATGCTTACCAAAGTTTCTTTAGGAAATACATTAATTTAGAGCTGCGATTAGGTGGCAGAAATGTCCATTCAGTTTTAATTCTCTCATTAGACTCCATTAAGGGGATTTTACCTCTTTGGTTAGGACAGTCTTTAGATCTGAATGGGCATGGAATTACAAATGAACCATGAAGACTTGCTACACTACAACCAGCTGGCTTAATTGTGAGAGAGAGAAAAGGGCTGAGATTTTCTGATCTGTTTTGATGTTGACATGTAAACTAGAATATTTGGAGCTGCACCCTTCAACCTTTTGCTGTAGTGCGAGACTAAAAGCTAGTTTATTACAACTCAAATAGCATTACATCACAACATTCATTGTCCTAATACCCTAACATTTGAGTGAGATATATCAGATGGTTTACATGGTTACAGAACACATATTCTAAGGAAAATTTACTTACAGAGTTAGATCAGAAGTACTGGCCAAAGAGATGAACCTGAGCCCAGAGCATTCATAACAGCAGCACAGTCCTAAGGTACTACTTTTGGATGCAGGGAGAAGAGCACCTGTATCCTTTCCCCCCTTGTAGCTGGAGCTCCTGCATCCTGCTGCCTGCAGCCCTGCATGCTCCAGCACTGATCCTGTCCCACAGAGAGATGCACAGGGGCCTGCAGCACATACGGAGAATCCCCTGTATAAGGCTTCTCCCTTCATCTGTATGACATTGCAAATATTTGATCTTTTCTGGTTTGCAAATGCTTCCAAAAATCCATGAGATTCAGGCTCTATAGCTCACATTTGGTTCGTGTGATATATTTATACACGCTATGGGGGAAGGATGTAGTAAACCCATTGTTTTGAGGCATTAGAGACCAGACGCCGCTAAGACAACATAATTCCTTCCTAAAAAGCCTGTACTTAAAAAAATAAACCAAAACCCAAAACTAAATAACACCAGTACTTCTTCTACCAAAATCATTACTCTAAGGAAGGTAAAAGACAGATGATGATTTTGTAACAAAAATGAAGCAATAACATGGTATCACAGTATCACAGTATCACAAGGTTGGAAAGAACCTCTGAGATCATCAAGTCCAACCTATAACCTAACACTAACACCAACACTAACACCAACCATCATCTAAACCATGGCACTCAGTGCCTCATCCAGTCTCCCCTTAAACACCTCCAGGGTCGGTGACTCCACCACCTCCCTGGGCAGCCCATTCCAATGGCCAATCACCCTTTCAGTGAAGAATTTTTTCCTCATATCAAGTCTAAACTTTCCCTGACGAAGCTTAAGTCCATGCCCTCTGGTTCTGCCACTGGTCACCTGAGAGAAGAGACCAATCCCTGCCTGACTACAACCTCCTTTTAGGTAGTTGTAGAGAGCAATGAGGTCTCCCCTGAGCCTCCTCTTCTCCAGACTAAACAGCCCCAACTCCCTCAGTCGCTCCTCATAGGGCTTGTGCTCCAGCCCCTTCACCATCTTCGTTGCCCTCCTCTGAACACATTCAGAGGTGAAGAAGTCCATGATTTAAGCTCAGGATATTCTGCACATATATGCAAGCCAACAATTATTACCAAAGGATAATAATAAATTCATCATAATTCAAAACAGAAATTAACTACCTTCAATGCTTTGTGGACCAACTAGATTCATAGCCTGGTGCGCTGGATATTCTACTCGGGGTCTAGCAATGCCCAATTGCTCCATAACCCCATGGAGGAGCCTCTGAATATCTGCCTCAGAAACTCTGTCAGAGGTCCTAGGGCTGTGGCTAAAAGCTGAAGCCAGTACAAATGCCAGCAGAAATATCATGTTACAAAGCAAGGTAGTTGCCATTCTGGTAGCCACTTCTATCCTGTGAAAAAGAAAGGAATCAATTACAAATGGTAGTGCAAAAGAAGTCCAGTATGCATGCTGGAAATAACTTCTGGTCTTACTACTGTACATCACAGTTTATTATCACAGCTTCTAGGGGAAACTAAAAATCTAGCTAGGTAAACATGGGGGGGGGGGGGGGAGGAATAGGTAACATTCAGTAACAGTCACTGAAAACAAAACAGATCCACTGTTTCATTTAATGAGAATATATTTACCCTCCCTCCATTTATTACGCTGTTTTATTAAGTTCTAGGCTAAAAGCAAAGAACTCTTCAGCCAGGAACTGTTTTCCAAGCTCTATTCTTGCATTGTTTGAAAATGAATCCTTAGAAACTGCTGAAGAACCTCCATTATATTTTACTTGTACGTTAAGAGGCTTCCTACTTCATATGTATCTTCCCTACCTGAAGCAAATGGGTTTCATTTGTTTCCTTGAATCCCTTTCACTAAACGCCTGCACAGCGCAGTTTAATTAGGCAAAAGAACCCCAAAAATCACTTCTTACTGTCCTCTTTGAGAGGCTGAATTTTCATCTGAGCGCTTGTTTCTGTAAGCTCCTTTCTCCCTCACATCACAGAACAACTAAAATGCCTTCCAATCCCCTAAATAAACAAAAAGCTGCCTAACTCATCCATGCCAGGCGTTTAAAGCTGCTCCACTGCTCCAACCCCCCCACGCAAGGCTTCTAAAAGCATCTTTGAGGCAAAAATGGCTGAAAACCCGAGTCTGGAACTCGTCCCCGCCGCGCCTGTGCGCAGCTCCACCGCCTTCCCCGCACCCCATCAGCTCCCTTTTTCCCTTAGGAGAAAAAAAGCGCCTGCTTTCTACAAAATATTCTCCATTAACACAAAGCCGAGCGGGGCTGCTGCCGCGCTGCCTGACTACCCCGCACCTCTGTGCTAAGCCCGGAATCCCCCCATTCCAGCCTCGGCACCCAGCGCGGCTCAGCAGCGGCACGGAGACCCCGCTAGCGCCGCACTCACCTCCCGCTCCCGGCGCGGCTCTGCGGGTGCGGCGGCTCCGCGGCCGCGCATCCTCCCTGCGCAGCCACGGCCCCTCGTCCCCTTCCCCCCGCGGCTGGGCCCCGCCAGCTTCTCGTAGGTGCAGTAAAGATGACAAAGCCTAGGGGAGATGTTAAGTATTTCCCATTTCAGCTAGATTCAGTGCTCTAAAATAAATTGAAAGTTGTTGGTGGATTAGCAGTTGCAGAAATAAGATATTACGTATTCCTAGTATTTTGACTGTCTTCCTGCTGTGATTTCTCTCCCTAGAATAAACCGATGACTGGCTTACTTGAAGAATGATATTACCTAACTGCAGGTTTACAAGGTAACAACATGGCAAACCACTTCTAAGCCCTTGCAAGTGATAGTCTCCGGGTGAATCAACTCTCCTTACATCATCCACAGCTGAGGCTAACAAAAAGGTAACTATAAAGGATCGTGCTAAACAAAGTCTATCATTTAACGGCACTTGGAAAACAGTTATCTCTAAAAGCTATTTTACATAACACATCCTCACTGCTACTGACATGAATGCGACATGTTCCATTCCCAAGATTATACCTCAAAGCATGACAGATCCAGAAACTACAGACCCAAATGCAGATTGTTCTCCTCTTTTGCTGGTCTCCAATACATTACACATGTCTAACTTTCAGGATTAAGCAGTAGGGACCTGCATGGTGCAGCTAGTGTTTCTAATCTTCTCCAAAATATGATCAACTTTATGTAAACAGAGGTGTGCCTAAACAGTTCGACAAAATCTCTAAAAACAGTCTACCACGCCCTTTAACAATCTTTCCTGCTATTTAAGAGTCTGTCAGGCCCCTATCAAAATCTGCCTTTCTGAAATATAAACCTATTAATTCAAGACTGGCTTGCACTGATGACCCCAAATAGCTTACTGTTCCATCCATGACTCATTGTCAAAGCTAAATCAGCATGCAACATATTTGGTACATAGTAAAAAAACCTCATCATGCCCTTTGAAACACAAATTTATTTAACAGTGCACTATTACAGAAGACAGATCTCATTTTCATACTTATCACATTGCATTTATCTCCTTCTGTCCTATTTCTGTCTCCTAGTTCTTGGCATCAGCTACAACAGCTGGCAATTGCTTTGCTGAACATTGTGCTCTGGTGCCTACTGAGGGATTTGCCAGCACCTGCTTAAAGGCAAAGGCTAGGAGCACATAGCTGAGAGCAAGGAGAAGGAGCTTCCTCTGTGGATGGCGGTGAACTGTTATGCTGGCTCCCTTATTTCATGAAACTGAAGCTTCCAGTACTTATCCACACCACCAAGAAATCCTGTGAAGGTCTCCTCAGGGCTGTTTCCTTAGTGTTACATCTTGACAATAACATAGCAACACAAGAGCAAGGCAGTTCAGCAGGGTTGACTAGGGAAAGAGGTTTCCATCAGATCACCAAGCTGAACCAATTCAGCTAGTAAGTTTGTGATATGTGGGGAAGGAGGCAGGGAACAGAAAGCAAGTAGAATTATTCCTTTTATTATTAACCTATCACTCAAGAAGTTTAGAATACTACTCCTGCTAAAGTAGGGTGCACCATACCTTTTGCTACTTGTGAGAATCACAAACATTTATCCAAGATGAACACAGAGGAGAGCCAAAACAGAATCCCTTCCAATTTCAGTATTTTCAGACTTACTCATTCAACGCCCATAGTCAGCCCATAACAACATAATCTTAATGTCTAAGTCATTATAGAACAGATTCAGAAAAGGGACAAAACCAATGGTTTTATTAAAACCAGAAGCATTCAGTGCTTTCAGCTCTTACATCTTGCCAATACACAATCCACACACACAGAAAGCTCATGAACAGTTTCAAGTGTTCCCTCTTAAATAATTATACAATTGATGACAGACAGTTCTAATTCCAAAAGATGTAAACATTTGCTTGTGCAAATCAACTTTTAACACATTATGGCTTCTCACATTCATCTCTTGCAACATTATCAGCATCTACAACCTGCTTCTCCACCCTCTAGTTAACACTATTCTATCGCTCTAAAAATAAGTTAAACCCCTCCTTTCATATTAAGATAAAACATTTTACTGCTCACAACTGAAAATACTTTGTACCATTGCTGGATGATGTTTTAAGACTTCTCAGTTCTAGAATAAACTGCAGATTTATTTCCCAAGTGTTCCAGTTCTCCAGTGTGTATGTACTGAACGTCAAAATATAATTTGGTTACCTACACAAGTAAAATATAGTCCCAATTTACAAGAACAGATATAAAAAAAATATTGTCTCAAAAGACGCAGAGCTGGTGTAAGGTCCAACTTAAATATCCAAATAGTGCTATTTACTTTTTAGTTTTAAGTGTAACTATCAATACTCAGCATCAAGATACTTTTTATTCTTATGTCTGCTGGTTTTAAGTGTCTGATTTTTTCTTAACTTGGCATTTAGTCTAGATACTGCAAAAATTGTTTTGGGAGATGCAGCACATTTTTAGATGCCAAGATAATCAAATATGAATTCTAACACAAACATTTGTAAAAACAGGTTATTTTTATCTTAGAAGTCAAATCCATTTGGATGAACTGATTAGCATTTACAGAAGTTTCAGTAAACAAAGAAAACCTCAACATAAACCAAATTGTTATTCATAAAAATCCACGACCCATACAATTAAAAAATAAATCAAAAATTACAAATAATTAGAGCTCAAAAGTGATCATATAAACTTATATTTTTCAAAGGGTAACCAAGTTGCACTAAGTCCATTTAGCCATTATATTTGATCTTATAAGTCTACTGGTTTTGCAGCTGGTAGCAGTTTTACTTTAGGTATTGGATTCTTCGGAGAGCCTCTATAACGGACTTTTTCCTTTCCTGAAGCACATCTTGTGATTGTAGATTTTTCTGGGGTAGCATCTGGAATATTTATATTTGCATTAACTTTTAAACTGGATTTCATTGTTTCATGATTGGTTAGGTCTTCTAGAACAGACTTGGATGGATGAACAGTTAGGTTCTGTTTATGGATTCCAGCAGTTCTGACAGAAACATCAGGCTTGTCTGATGGGTTTAACTGCCTGCAAATTGATTTGGATGTTAAATTTAGCTGCTTATGAGATTCAGAAACTTGGTCATATGTACTTTCAATCCAGAGTGGCAAAGCCATGGAATTCTTCGAGGGCTTTTCTACGCAGGAGAATAGCGCAGAATCATAGCTCAAAGATTTAACAAGCGGTGAACCACCCTCACTTGCTTTAAGGAGCTGAGATCTTACAGATTGTCTGTTCGCCTCCAGTAAGGAATTAATTCTTCTTACAGACTGTCTAACGGGAGTACGTTGAAACTTAAGAGGTGGTTTAGTTTTGCCTGCAGAACTTGGATCATTTAATGAAAGCTTGTTGAACCACTTTATGTGGTCAGAAACAGCTGATGTTTTATTTGAAATTTTATCAGAGTTTTCAGCTTGCAAGTATTGGTTGCCTACTTCATTTTGTGATTTAGAGAACTGTGAAGCAGGAAGTTGTCCGGCTGCAGAAAATTTAGCTGTATCTTCTCCCAAATTACAGCATTTTACCATACAGTTTTCAGCTGTTTGTGGGTGCATTAATTCTACTTCCTCTTTTCTTCCAAAGGAATCTGATTTGTTTAAGTCATCTTTTGATAAACTGTTTTGAACATCTATCTTGTCTTCCCTGGCCAGTACTTGAGGCACAGGAAGTTCTGTTAAATTTTTTATATCTGGTTTTGTGACCTGAAGTTCAATCTCAATAGACGTCTTGCAGTTTTTCTCCAAAACTTCTATTTCACCTTTTTTCGATTGCTGTTTATCAATCGCATAACATTTATTAAACTGGTGCAACAGCTCTCTGGATTTTTTATTTGATAAATTTTCAGGAACTTCCTCAGCTAACAACTCTTTCTCTGAATGGATCCCTGAGAGACATAGAGTTTCATTTAATGTTTCACTTGCTACATCTGAGAAGGAAGATTTTATATCACTTATCAAATTGTGAAGATTACTTCCAGAAGCAGAGAAAGCTTGCTTAATTTTCAGTAACGTTTCTGCAGTTGAATTATTTTCCTCTTCACAAAGCAAGAGTTCCAAGTTGTTGTCTTGTTTGCTTACAGTTGTGGATTTGAATTCTTCTGGAGCTATTGGTGTCTTTCCAAATATGAAAACAGATTCTAAAGAATCAATTCCTGTTTCAGGGTGTCCTGGCAGACCTCCCACATTCTTGCTGATCACCTCAGAATCTGTAACAGTAGGACTATTCCATGACGTTTGATGAACTATTTTATTGTGACATTTTGGAGTTCGTAAGTTTTCTTCTGACTTGCTCACATTCTTTGAACCTTAAAAATAAATAAGTGTTTAAGAATATAATCTTCAGATTTTAATGATCCTTATAAGCAAAATTATTGCTAAAAAAACTAGTTATCAAAGCAGAACCGAATTTAAAGATGCTATTACTCTTCTAAGTTTCAGAGAGCTCACCTTGCTTAACTAAAGAGAACTAATAAAATACACTAGAAATAACAAGCCTCTCCTAAACCTGTTCGTTTTCCCCAGGAGCCACTAACACTCAAGTAACTTTTGTCCTAGTAGCTAAAAGCACTTTTAATCCAATTGCTTTTATACTTTTGTCCATAAAGTTACTTTTGCTTTCTAATAGAAGAATTTTCCCCATTTAATATATTCTGTTAGATACTCACTTTTCTTAGGGAACTTTTCATGGACATAAGGACTGAAGAGTACGCTTCTTTTTGCACATTCGGCTTTGCTTTCCAAACCTTGTTGGCTTGCAAGGCGTCTTCCAATATTTTCAGATCTATTACCAACTGCACATCCTAATACAGTGTTCTTGAACAAAGAAAATCTGTTAATTACTTTCATATAAACTTCCAACTTGGAAAATCATTTATGGAGGAACCTCCAGCAAAAGGCCATACAAATCAGCCATAACAATTTTTTCTTGGTCATACATATCCCTCCCTCAGTTCTCTGTAGAACTATGTACAGAACAACCCACCTGCCGTGAGGAAGGCTTAACCACACTCTGAGCATAACAATTCTCGTCATAAGCTCTGCAATATCTGAATTTCAGGAATTGAGACCTACTGATTACAAGTGTGGTCGGTTGATCCCAGCTGGCACGTAAGCTGCCATCCAGCTGCTTGCTCCCTCCCTCCCCAACTCCCTAGCAGGAAGAGGGAAAGAACTGGAAAGGCAAAAGGAGGGGCAGGGAACAAAAAAAAAAAAAAACAAACAAACCCACAAGTGATGCAAAAGCAATCACTCATGACTTCACAAAAACTACCCCATACCAAATTTACTGGTGAGCATGACATTTGGCATGGTATAGTTACTTAGTCAATTCAGGTCAGCTGTCCCCTCTCCCGGCCTCTTGCCCCATCCCCACTGAACCCAATACAGGATGATCAGTTACTGCTATGAAATGAAATGAAATATAGGGTTTCTTGTACTTGCTAGCAAGTCCAGTTATGCTGTGATCACTCCATTACCAAAAAAGTCTTTCCAGCTACTCAAAAGCAGTGCCCAAAACTCAGGATTAAAGTTTGCATAGTAACAGGAAGACTGAGTTAGAAGCAGAATTCTTACCGTTTCTTTATTGCTTCTTCCCAAACCAAACTTCAAGCGTAATGACCTACGAACCATTTCTTTTCGGCTAATCTTTGGAGAGAAACAACCTGTCTTTCCTGATTCAGCCCTAGGAGGACAGAGGGGAAGAAGTTACACAAGCTCTTCAGGAGGGAAATGAAAACATCCCAACACTTATTTATGGTTATTTACTCTAGTTTTACTTCTACTGTTTCCTTGCTAACCTTTTTTAATAGGCACAGGAGGCTACTATACTAGATCTTATTTTGTTTTGAATTCCATTTTGCCACATTGGAAGATCCGGAGATTTTAAGATTACTATAAAAATTTGGTATGCTTTCAACACCAGAAAAGGTAAATTTAAAGACAGATTGAGATTTTACATATCATTAGTCAAGGGGTCTAGACTTACCTTTCCAATTTATCTTTAATTTCTGAGAGTTAAGGCAAATTACCTGCATAATTTTTTGCTTGCAAGTCTTGTACTTCTTCTGATCCCTGTACTAGACAGATGATTTTCACCACCAGTTGAAGGAGTCAGTGAGGTTTGTGATGATTCAAGAGACATGCAAGGACTTGCTTCAAACTTAACTACAGGAACAAATTCATATTTACATGACTTAACAGTCACATTTTTTCAAATAAAGACTCAACTGTTAATACAATAAAGAATAGATTTGTAAAGAGCATAGTTTTCAGCTTATTTTGTGGAGTGCTGGCTTGAAATTACTTTGACTTCCACTTTTATTTAATAATAAATGAAGCTGTTGTTCATAGTATCCACAGAAGCAGCTGGATTGCAATTAATTGTGTGCTACTAATATCACTACCTCAATTAAGTTTCCACACCATCATCAGATCAGTTATTTAAATTTAAGAGCTTAATAAGAAAAATTAGATTGTCTTATTTGCAGTGTACTTTTTTTTACATACCTAGCCAGAACAGTTAAAGCAACAATAAAAGAAAGAATTGCTATTCTAAGCTTCTTAATGAAACAGAGCATTACTACTATCTTTAGACAATGTCTTTGCTTTAGTTTGCTTATCCATAGAAACAACAATTTTATCATAAGCATGAAATGATTTAATAAACTAAAGCAAGAAGTTTTATACTGGTCAACTGAAAAAAAAAATCTTCAGGCAAGACAAACATAACCAATCTAGAAACTTATTTTTACTCAAACTTCAGATGACAGCATATTAAGGAAACAAAACAAAACAAAAAGTAGAATTTGTAGAAGGGCCTGAAAGCTGGAAGCAATCTAGTAGAACGAAGTGGTATTAAAGCACTGTCAAAAAAAGTAAAATAAAACTAAAACTTTTTCTATAGAATTTTGAGATTATTTAGCATCTAGAGAAAAAATAAAAGATGTGATTAGATTCAAGAATGAACTTTCATAATAACAACAATTACATTTCACATAGGGCTAAGACCAGCTACTTAAATATTTAAGACACAGAAGAAGGCTACAACTTTCAAAAGGTTGGAAGCAAAGGCAGACTTAATGGATTTAAGACAGAAACGTGAGTATAACCTAGGTGACACACAGGGCCTCAAAAAGATAAAAGGACATCAGGATTACAGATTTGAGAGATTAATAAAACAGAAATCAAGAAACAGAATTTTGTTTTTGCTCAATTCATGAAATGTAACAGTCACTGATGAACACAGACCATTTACTAAAATGGGAAAATAGTTAAAGGAACACTTAAGTGAAGATTATCAAGGACTGCCTAACAAAAACAAGACTGCATATTTAAATTAAATTAAAAATAATGAACAACTACTTCAAGCAGCAACTGAAAAATGAAGGCAACTGTACCTGATGCTGGTGTTGAGCTGCTGTTAAAAATGCTACTTGGTAATAACTCAAAAGCAAAACTATGCTTAAGAGATCGTCTCTTCTTGCTGGATAAGCCCTGAGAGCAATCAGTTGGAAGTTTACGCTTGGTACTTGGAGTAAGAACCACTGGAGTCACCGATGAAAGGACTGAAATTGAGAAAAATCAAAATCCCCAATAACAAGGTTGAGCGTTTACTTAAATAAACAGTTGTTCTAGTTTTTTTTTTTTAAAAACTCTGAAAGACAATTGTAAAAGCTCTGCCAAAGTACATGCATTTTGAACAGGCAAAGCAATCAGTGTAGCTTTGGGTTTGTTTCCTTTTCTTATTCTGCTCTTCTAGCAAGTTAGAGTGCCAAAAAGGAAAATCCCAAACTATACATTAACGAAGTAACATAGGTAGTAGGAAGAAAAAAAAAAAAAAAAAAGAGTACAGTAATCTTTCGTAAGATTAAGAGACAGTAAGAGTGAATAATTTCAGTCCTGGCAAATTCATTCCCAAGATGCTCAAATGCTGCACTACTGCACTGAAGCCTTAGTATGCATTAGATAAAAAGCGCCAGTTCAGTTGCGTAATCCTAGAATTGCACAGTCCACTGCTGCAGTGATTACAGTTGACAAATCAAGAAGATACTGCATGGGCTTTATTTAGAACAAATACATCAATACCTACCACTTCTATCTTGTTGAGGTGTAGTGGAGGGTGTTCTGTTAGATTTAAATTTATTCATTGCTCCACTAACAACATCTGAAATGCAAGACACACCAAGCAATCAAATTTAAATATGAAGTTTGTCTTGCTCTATTTTCAACTCAAGTTTAACTTGCATTCTTTTCAGAGAGAAAGAAAGCAAATAATTTTAAATGGTTGTTTTATGTAACGAAAACTATAGTCCAGATCTTCTCACCAACAGTTTCTGAAACAGCTGAAAAATTCTATTTTCCTTACAAAAAAAAACCAAAAAAAACCAAACATGCACAGACAACAGAAGATTCTTGTAGAAAATACTGGTCCTTAAAATTATATGTCTTCTGATTTTCTTGTAGGAAAATCCATAAGATATTCATTGAAGTCTCTCTCACAAGAAGTCTCACAGATTTTCTCACTTTACTGGACAGTCATCTTGAAGCTGAAAAGCACTTAGAACTTTGAAGTCAGGCCCATATAGACATATCAAATTCTGGACTTGCAAAGAAATAACACATAGCTTTTCTGTGAACTATGTGTTTTTGATTTGGGGTGTTGGTTTTTTTTTTAAGGCAAAATTACACCTAGCATGAAGTTTTACTGTTATTTCCTGCTTTTAAATAAATGTAAAATGGAAGTGGTTTATTAAGTGCTATTGCAACTCACAGTTGTATTTCTACTTGTTCATAGCAAAGTTAGAAAACTATAAGACTCTGGTACTTCTTGTATGGTGCATGGTAGATACTAGGTATTGTTTTAAAAACCATCTTTGAAAACAGACAGTGTAGTAATACTATGTTTTACTGTATCTGGAGCAACAGTAAAAGCTGCCTGCTACCAGAACCTATTCCACAGGATTAACAAATTCTAACTGCTCCTCCTCAAAATTTTAACAGTCATAAATATTTCTCACTTTGCCACTCCAGGATGACCTCCCTTCTTTAGAGTGAAAAGTATATTACACAAAAAAATCAAATGTGCCTTGGCTAAACATATACAATAATAAAGCCTTAATTTCAATTGCTGTCAGGTGTAATATTCCAGGTACACAGGCTAAATATATACTCCTATTTTTACAGCAATGCATACAAGATCGGTGTTATAGCAGGTGTGAATCAAGTTAAGCATATGTATTCCACAGTACTTCCTCAAAAAGAATGCAGAAGAACAGAACATACCATTTTTATTGCCCATATTTAGCAAAAAATCCCACCCTATTGAATATCTAAACTGAAAAAATATGCATATCTGACACTATCCAGTAATATCAAATTCAGAGTTACACTTCAAAACACAAATTATTTACTCTAATTCAAAACACAAACGCCATTTATCTCCTTGTGTTCTCATGACCTGACATATCAAAGCATGCAACACCTTTGAATGTCCAAGTATAACTTCAAAACTACTGACCCACCCCTCCCTGCCCGCCCTCCTCCCCACTCCCCCTACCGATTACTTTATCGGTGTTCTGCAACAGGATCATAATTTGACTCAACAAAAAGCTGGAACATTAATCCAGCTTCATAAATCTGGACATAAGCAAAGTAGCTTCTTTGGCAGACAACAGACACTAGAATAAACTCAGTAAATATACAAATCATGTCATCACTGAAGTCTTTATAGATTTGCAAATCAAACTCAACAAATTTCACAAGCACCTATTCTGTTTGTGGAAGAACCAAATGATTCAGCTCAGCATACCTGAAATCTCCAAATAATTTTATTTTAGTTGCTGAAACTTTCACACAACATACATACCCCCAACACTTCGGCGTCTCCTCTTCTTACATTCACTGGGAAATTCATTTTCACTGTCTTCATGGCCCCACAGTGAGGGAGTAGATTGAAAGGCATCAACACCTAACATCGCAGGAATCTTTTCCAAGATAAATTCTGGTACTTGTCCTGGATTAGTTGAGAAATGCATTGTTTTGAAATTATTTAAAAAGTTGAACAGAGAAGCTGTATACAAGTACGTACAAGACATTTTGATAAAAGTTTATCACCTTACCAATTTCTGTTGCATGGTCAATAAGCGTTTGCACAACAGCAGCTTGCAAGCGAATTCTTTTTTCTGTACCGGCTGACATCTTTTCAATTTCATTTGAGTGCAAGAGGTTGGGAGCAAAAATCACTGCCAGATTACTGCTATCCATTCTGTTTTCATTAGATCTTCACGAGAAAAAGGTTGATGTTTTGTTGTTTGTTTGTTTTTTTGTTTTGTTTTTTTTTTTACGCAAAAGAACAAGACATAAGCAGTGGAGAGAAAAAAAGATCAAGTTGAATGAAGTTGAAAAAAACCAAAAAACAGAGTCATTCATTTAAGTGCTCACATACTGAGATTAATGTGTAGACTTATGGAACCCAGGCTAGGCAACCACATGTCTATGTTACTGGAATCAAGAGATTCTAGACCCTGGTCATCATTGGGGAATGCATGGTATAGATTAAATTATGTTAATTTTATCACTCACTCCCCTTGTTTTCCTAAGAATGAGGAACACAGCTATGAAAGAACAGAATAAAGTCAAATCTCCAGCAAAAACAAAACTTGAGTTTTATGAAAGAAAAGATTATGACTGAATTCTGGTGCATGACTGCAAATAACAAAGCTTAAAGTCACAAACCAATCATGCAAAGTTACAGCAGTTGCCTTGAAAGAGAGGTTGTTAAAGGAATTGGGAGCTGTTTACAAGCACCCTCTTTATACTGACCTTAGGGACACAGTTCTCAGAAAATTGAAAAAATATCTCAAAGCTTCGATTGTTCTGTCAGCCATCAAACAGGACAGCAACACAGTTGCATTTTTCTTCTCATTTTCTAGCTGCTGAGCTTTGAAAAGGCCTTCCTGTAGGTGAGGTGGAAGGATGGGTTCTGGGAGCTCTCTGAAAAACTGCTTCAGAAGCCCTGCAACATCACATGGCAAAGCAGTAGAGAGGCAGTTTTCACCTTGATCCAGTTTACTCTGAAATTGTTAATAAGAAACATGACTTGAAGTCTTCAACACACCATCAGATATCTAAGTTCAGTAATTAATCCTCTAACCCCTTTCAAAAAAGATAGTCACATCTTCCCATTGCTAGTTTCAGCTTTGTCATGTTTTACATGTATCTAGCATCTACAAAGAGGCACAGATGACGTCAGACCACATTGATACCCATGTAGGTACCCTTCTGAGAGAACATTGCTAAACAAATATCCTCATAGTATATAGTGCATGTAACTACTAACAAGTTTGTTCAACAACAAGGATTTTCACACCATCTGGAAAGCTGAAAAATTTCACAGGAAAAAAAAAGTGAAGTCTGCAACTTTCTGGACTAGATCTCCTCTCACTCATAAAGCAGGTAATGTTACCAGTCCACTTCCAATAATGGAACTCAAATATAACTGAAGAGTCTAAAAACTAAAAGATGCAGCAGATCATGGGAAATGCAGCTTATTAAAAAAAAACTCAAATAGCCTTTAGATAATACCTTTAAGGCTTTTAAACGAACAAGAGATCCAGTCTTTCTGAAGAGTCCCTCGGTATGAACATGTTCTTCCAAATACTCACAAGTATCAACAAGAAAGCTGAGGAAAGAATAGCAACATAATTCTGATATTTAGAATGCTTGTTTCTTCCGGAAAAACTATTTCATGATAAACAGATAAAAGTTAATGCATAGGATAGTTCTGCACAATTACAAGAAGTATAAAGAAATACAAATGAATGATAGCTGTGGCTCTTAATGCCCATGTGACTTCTGCTTTCCTCCTTCCCCTGCTAAAACTATGCCTATATCCCCCAAAACCTTTAGCAGGACTGGAATAAGTATTGTCTCCTTTTCTGACAAGAGCTCAATATTACAAAGAGAGCAAAGTACGCATAAATCTAAACATACTATGTTAGTTTACCTTGGAATATAACCGTATTCTGGCACAAGCGATAGCGGTAACGCATGAAAGGATGTTCCAAAGATTTTACCCTAAAATATAAAATTCAATTAACATAATTCAAAAGTATATATGATTACCAAATTACAGAAAAGCATGTGTTCCACAAAGTACAAACAGAAGGTCGTTAAGACAAAAAACAAAGACTTTCAGATAAGACAGATAAGAGGTATTGTCAGGAAAAGCACTCTCATCTCTAGATATCTTACCCCAAGGTGATTCTAGTTACAGGTACCACCCTAGATTACTGTGACAGAATAGAAAGGTTTGCTACAGTATGTTTCACACTTTTTATTTTACAAGGAGTCAGTTTTCCTGTCAGGCCTCAAGGTCAGTAAGGATATTAAACAGACTGCTCCGAAATCTCACCTTACCTTTTCGAATTTACTAAATCCTATATTTCAAAAAAATCAACACAACACTTTTGAAATATATTTTTTTAAAAAGTAATATTTTATTCATCTGAGGAACTCAAGATTGCTGTTCCAGGGAGAATTAAGTCTAGAAAACTGTTCTGAACACATATTCAGCACTTGTATTTAAGAAACTATTATGAGTTTATCACGTTATAGCAAGACAGAGTAGATGTTACATACCAGAAAACAAGAAAATTCTTCAGTTATTACTAATGATGCTCCCTGCAGCATTTTTTTTAGTATTTATCTGATGTTCCCACACAGTTGCTTCAGCTCTAAAAGCCCACATTTCAGTGTAACAACTTGTATTTTTATTTCTCTGCCCCATCTCTTTTCTATTTATACTTACAGAATATGTAAGCCAGCCCCTCCCCCAACCAGAAAATAACCGGGATCACTCCCAAGTCATTATCAGAGATGAATGCAAACTCTCAGCCGCTGATGCCTGAAATTCAAAGTGCTGACCACAGTGGGAAAACAGTTAATCAATAATTAACCCATCAGGCCACTTTGCACTTATCTGTCCTACAGAAAACAAACATAACACAATAAGGAAAGAGAAGCAACACATACATTTGTCATTGTATTCCAGGTCGCTACTAAAAAGTACAAACAGAAAATGCACTCAAAGAGGCAATACTCTTCTGTATTTCGAAGATTATGTACTAGAGAATTCCACCGGCTTGCAAGTCAACATTTAGAATTCGTAACTGATAGTGTCACTTTACTTGGATTCGGTCGACAGATCAGAAGTCTTGATTTATTTTAGTTCCTAAAATAAAATTATAACTGTTCCCTTACAAGAGAAATAGAATGCCCCCTGGCAAAACAAATGCTATTCTATACCTTTTTTCCTACCTTGCTCAGCTGATATTTAAATTTACATTTTCTTCCTTGTATACAATGTAAACACTGAAGACAGCTATAAAGCCACCTTTTATTATGACATACATACGTATTCACAGTTCTTAATACCTGCCGTTCAAGTAAAAAAAAACCCCTAGATGCATATGCTTGATATTGACAAGGGGGAAGAAACTAATTCCAATTTTAACCTTGCTCTCTCCCTTTACAAACAACCCCATTTAAGCATGTGTTTTTGCAACTTACTTAGTTTATATTGACTAAGGGTAATTGCAGCATTTCATAATATCTTCTCAGCCTTACAGAATACTTATTCTGAGAACACTTAGTTCTGTGCCATATCAGTTCCACAGGCACCTCGTTTAGGGCTCACTAGTGGTTACTTTTCTGCTTTAAATAAATCGTGCTTTCTATAAGATGATTAGTGTTCTAAAACAGGTTTCAATGCTGTCAAAGCTAGTATGTATTAAAATAGTCTTGAGACAGAAAATACGCTTTTTTTTCGAATTCAAAGTAGATATTTAAGATAACAGGGCAGATTTAATTCCTCAGAGCACAAATAAATGCTAGGTTGGTCTGGGGCAAAATATCCAGTCACATCTTATACTAAGAAAACATGCAAATAAACCCTTCAAACAAAACAAAATAAAATCTTAGAAAAAGTAAAATAAAACTTTTAGAAACCATACAGTAGTTATGTACTACAGTAAATAATGCAGCGACCAAGATTTAAATTCCACAGAGAGTGACGCTAAGCACAGTCAAGTCTAAAGAGGCCTAGTACAGACCAGAGGCACGGATCAGTGCTCTTGAACCACGCGTGTCAGAGAACATCAAAAAGAGGAACAGGTTCTCTGTCACCGTCTGCTCTGCCTTGCAACACCCAGGCGCTAAACGGGCGGCGGCGAGGGGACAGAACCATTCCCTTCTAAGTCACAACAGGGCTGTCCAAGAGCCGCCTCCGGCAGTCGGCTGCCGAGGAAATGGGGGAAAAAGGCGACACTCCCCGCGGCGTAGATTAAGACTTTTCTCCACGAGAAGAGGCTGCTCCCTGCCAGGCACCGGCAGCGGCAGCAGCGTTACGGGAGAGACACTGGTGCCGGAACTGGGGCCCACCCGGCCTCCACCGGGGGCTGAGAAGCCGCTCCAGGACCGGTGCGGGCCTGGCTCCCCCCCCGCCCCCCGCTCACCTCCGCGGCTGCCGCTTCGGGCTGCTTGGCCGCCGCCAGGCAGCTCCCGCTCTTCAGCTTGATCCCGTAAGAGACCCGGAGCTCCTCCAGCACCGCCAGCCGCACCAGCCTGCGCCTCTGCTCCGCCATCGCGGCGCCCCCCGAGCTGCCGCCCCCCGGCCCTCGCCACTCCTGGCTCAGACCCCGCTCGGTACCATCGCAACCTCGCGCCGCCCGTTCCCGCCTGGCTCAAACCCAACGCCCTGCCCCGCCCGCGCCTCCTATTGGACCGCCGGCCGTTCGAAATCAGGCCCCAGCCGCCCAACGGCCGCCAGGGGCTGTCCGGGAGGCGCCTGCCTCCTGCGCAGCGTCTCGGCGCCCCGTCGGCTCGCAAGGCCCCGCGCGCCGCCTTGGGGCGATCGCGCAGCTGCCTAAGGGTGCGGGCTGCGGGGGCAAGGGGCGCCTGCGCAGGGGGAGAGGGAGCAAGCGATGGCCGGGACGGAGCGGGCGGCGCAGCAAGCAATAGGGATCCTCGTCACTAAAAACTATTTCCCTCCTTTCCGGCTAAGGGTGCCAAGTTTGGGGTTGGAGGGGTTGGTTGTTTACTTGCAAATAAGCATCAACTTTAAATACGCTGCGGTATTGTGAATAAACTGATTCTACAGGAGGAACGAATATACGATATCAGCCTTACCTGATGGTAGGGGTGGTGTATATTGAGGTAGAAAAAAGATTAAACGATCTTCACGTGTGCTTCGGTCAGTGATGTTGCTGTTCCCTGCTTTAACTGTGCAGATACATATGAGATGCGTCATCATTTTTTGCGGACAAACCCACAATTTGCTCCTGTTTAAGTGGAAGTTAAAGCATCAGCACTAGGTTTACTTGTACTGCCTGAATTTGCGCTTGCTGACCTGTTCTGTACCACGTTCTCCCAACACCTTCTCCAGGAGGGCTGTTTGGGGTTTGGCACCATGTTCTTGTCATAGGAAGAACTGGTTTGTTGGTTTGTTTGTTCGTTTTAACGTTTTTATTCCAAAGGTAATTCTTAAAGTGTTAGCAACAGTCAAGTTAATGAAATACAGTCTTTTTGGGTAGAGTTAGACAGATGTTATAGTGAAAATAAGCTTTTCAGCTTTTCCTTTATACATATTCTGGTACTATTTCTGAAGTGAGTTTTATTTCACTAATAGAAAAAGAAGCTTACACATGGAATCATAAAACTACATCATGGTGCTGTAAACGCCTATGGACACAAGACCTAGAAATAAAAGAAGAATAGCTAGAGGTTTTTGAAAAGTTATCAAAATATAAATGCACACACGCTTTAGAAACTTATGTGAAAGAAAGGGAGACCTAACAGCAATACTAAATAGTACATTAGTACATAAATTTTCTGAAGTAAAACCCCAAGATTTTGATTATGTATGTCAAAATTACGTCATTGAGCAAAAGTAATATTCCTCTAAATGTAGTTTAATGCAGCCTTACTGTAAGTAGTATTAGCTGGCCTGGCATTGAAATTACATAAAACCATGAAATTCCAAAACCTAAAATATCACTGATGAGAAAAGTAAAAGTAGAGGAATAAAATAAATAGTTATCATAGAATTCAGTTAAAGTAATGTCTGCCTAAGTTAGTTTCCTGTAGTAATGATGAATTACACAAGAGGGAGCTGATCTGTTTAATATTTGAAACTTTTTAGGTCAAGTATTTTCCATTTAGTATTCACATAAGAAAAAACACAGGATCATAGTAACGTGCTGTACTTTTTTCCTCAAAAAGGGATGGAGGTCATCTTTTTACATTTTGTAGAAGATATGTAAAGCCACAGTGTTATCTAGTTCTTTTGTCAAAAATATTTGTCAAATGTTTGAATACCATTTAGGTAACTACTGTAATACATTTCTGCTTTATTTATAGGTAGAGACTGAAGCAGAAAAATTACTTGTGACTCAGAACTAGGCATCTATCTACAAATCTGGTCTAAAGATATAGGTAGGATAATGACACTTACCCTACCACAAGTGGGCATAAATGCTTCTGTTTGTTTATGTCTTGCAGAGATCTGGGTCTTAGCGGCTACTGCACCTCTTTGTTCATCAGAAACGATTGCAGACTTCCCCAGCAAGTTCTCAAGGCATCTGTTGCAAGTCTGCTTGTTCTCTAAATGCAGGGACAACAATAGCCTAGTCTCAAGCAAGGTCTTCAGGGCAGAGCAAAAATGGTAATTGCTTCCCTTTCAGAAAAGAGAAAATTAAAAAAAAAAAGTTAAAACTTTCTTGGGAGGAAAAAAAATCTTCAGATTGGTATAATTCTGGACATGGAAAGGAAATTAAGATTCCTCTTATA
This sequence comes from Tapera naevia, assembly GCA_033556795.1. Classification (NCBI taxonomy): domain Eukaryota; kingdom Metazoa; phylum Chordata; class Aves; order Cuculiformes; family Neomorphidae; genus Tapera; species Tapera naevia. Next base: position 6,495,533 of record JAUMJJ010000023.1, read on the forward strand.
TTACACATTTACAGAATACTTGAAATCATAACTGACTCACAAACTACGTATAGGATTCAACTCACCTGCTGAAATCCTCAGTCAGATGAAAGTACAAAGGCATTAACTTTGGCAGACCCCAAGGCAAAAGTTAGATGGAACATAAGGCATCATGTCTTGTGTCACAGAACTTTTCACAAATCTTTCAGAAGGACAAGATTTTAGTTTTTCATTGTTGCCTTTGCAAATTGTTATCGCGTTGTAAAAGTAGTGACTCAGAGGTAAAATGCCTTATTTATTTATTTATTTACAGCAATGCATTAGTTTTCATAGATTACCATAAATGACTCTTAGATTGTCTATTCTGACCTTTTGTATACCACAATCCAGCAATTTATGTACTAAGGGTAACAGCTGATGGTTAGACAGTTTCTTTAATGGGAGAATGATGTGTGTTTGACTCTCCTTGGCACAAAAAAGTGAAAATCGCATTCCCTGGCAAATGCTGTGACTGTTACGAAAGACTGGAAGTTGGCCAATGTGACGCCCATCCACACAAAGGGCCGTAAGGATGATCCAGGTAATTACAGACCTGTCAGCCTGACCTCGGTCCCAGGTAAAATCATGGAACAGATAATCCTGGGTGCAATGATGCGGCACCTGCAGAAGGGCCAAGAGATCAGGCCCAGCCAGCATGGATTTAGGAGGGGTAGGTCCTGCCTGACCAACCTGATCTCCTTTTATGACCATGTGACTCGCCTGGTGGATGAGAGGAAGGCTGTGGATGTGGTGTACCTGGACTTCAGCAAGGCCTTTGACACTGTCTCCCACAGTAGACTCCTAGGGAAGCTGGCAGCCCGTGGCCTAAATGGGAGCACTCTGTGCTGGGTTAGGAATTGGCTGGATGGCCGAGCCCAGAGAGTGGTGGTGAATGGTGTCTCATCCAGTTGGCGGCCGGTCACCAGTGGTGTCCCCCAGGGATCGGTATTGGGTCCCGTCCTGTTTAATATCTTTATTGATGATCTGGATGAGGGGATTGAGTCCATCATCAGCAAGTTTGCAGATGATACCAAGCTGGGAGGAAGGGTTGATCTGCTAGAGGGTAGGATGGCCCTACAGAGGGACCTGGACAGATTGGAGAGATGGGCTGATTCTAATGGGATTATGTTTAATAAGTCCAAATATCGGGTACTTCATTTTGGTCACAACAATCCCATGCAGAGCTACAGACTGGGGACAGTTTTTACAGTTAAGTATTTTTTTACAGTTAAGTATTTTACAGTGGAGAAAGCATAACTCATTTCCCAGTTACAGCATTAATATCTATGATCTAAGGTGTATTTTTTGAAAGTTTTGCAGTTTTGGTATTCCTTGACTGAGATAAATATTCCCTTATTTTGTGTCTCCAGTCTGGAGAAGAGGAGGCTCAGGGGAGACCTCATTGCTCTCTACAACTACCTAAAAGGAGGTTGTAGTCGGGCAGGGGTTGGTCTCTTCTTTCGGGTGACCAGTGACAGAACTAGAGGGCATGGACTCAAGCTTCGTCAGGGAAAGTTTAGACTTGATGTTAGGAAAAAGTTCTTCACTGAAAGGGTGATTGGCCATTGGAATGCGCTGCCCAGGGAGGTGGTGGAGTTGCCAACCCTGGAGGTGTTTAAGGAGAGACTGGATGAGGGACTGAGTGCCATGGTTTAGACGATGGGTTGGTGTTAGTGTTAGGTTATAGGTTGGACTTGATGATCTCAGAGGTCCTTTCCAACCTTACGTTACTGTGATACTGTGAAATTGTATGAAAGATGGGTATAAACCTCTTCTCCTGCGACACTGATAATAAAGCAAGAATCTGAAACTTAGTTTTAGAGTCTACTCCTCCTGTTTTGAGGAAGCCTTGCAGATCATTACTGGAGGAACGTTTAGATTGAAGAAGTAATTTCCAGATATCAGACAACCTTTGATATGTGGTAGACAGGGACAGAAATGCCTCTTCTGGCACATCTTCTAGGCAGACTATAAAAATCAAAGAGTGGGGAAGTTTAGATAGTTCTAGTCCTGTGTGGAAGCCGAGTGGGGGGTATTTAAAGTTGCCATTTTGGACTTGTACTTACAATGGGATCTCAGGTGGAAAGCAGCTACCCAAGTCTCATATGAGGCACCCAAGGCTTTAGTCAGATATGCCATAACATGTCTGAAGTAGGAGCTCTTCTGAAATCTTTAGAAGTTTAACTGCAGACCCAAATCTTGATGTTTTCTCTCCTGACTTTTGATCTCTCCCTTTGAATTGGTGTGGGAAGGATAAATGGTAAAGCAAGGTGTGTATAGCAAATTAAAATGAGAACAAAAGCCTGTCCAAATTATGCAACAGGGATCATTATGCTATAAAATTGCTCTTCAAATGTGGCTGTCATTAAAATATATTAAGATTTCAACAATTATTTTATTGATGAAGTTGAATTTCTTGCATAAAAAGGTTTTTAAGCTTAAAGCTATGCCTACACAATCAGTGTCCTTTGCTTTTTGGAATCAGTTTGAAGGTTACCAAAGGATTTGAATGTTATAGAAGTATTTTTCTTCATTATCAGTTGTCTCAAGCCACTTTCACAGCCTATAATTTAAACAATTTATTAAGGTAATATATCACTAGGTACAATGGTCACTAAATAATTTTGCAATGGAATGTATGTAGTTTTAGGAACTCAGTGCAGGCTTGAGGGTCACACTGCTGTATCTAGAGGTAGAGCTGGAGTTGGACAAGAACAAGTAGTAACTAAATTTTATCTGCCAATTCAAAGGAGGACTTTACTGGCATACAACAGAGAACAGATGTCACAGATTTTTAAACCCATTCTTTATTTTTTAATGCAATGCAGCTTTCATGTGTGCAGTGAGGCAGAAACCTGAGGCAGATTACATGTTAACATAGCAATAGTGAGAGCATTTGAAGAAATAAAATCTGTAGAAAATATTAATGATGGCGTTGTTTAGTTTCATAGACTGCATAGTGATGTACGTGTCACTGGAGGGCTCTGCTGTGCTTATCTGTAACCAAAGTGCCCTCTTTGACCCAGGAACAACAACCTGAGGTTCCATAGTTTCAAGCAAACTTATTTTGAAGAGCACATAGAGGGTCTCCTTCTTTAGTTTTCCCTATGGTCTTCCCGTACTCATCTGTTACATAGTTAGTGTAGGGTTGTTGATACCCCAGTGCATGGGATGGGAAACCTGGGCCCTGTTTTTAACTTTGTCCTCCTCCTGTGTGGTCCTGGGTTCTTCTTAAACCTCCATCTGTACGAGGCTCTTTCTACTAAATGTTTAGAGGACAGCAGAGATTTTTTTTGTGGCTTTATTTAATATATTCTCCCAATTCTTCTTCCACTTTTTTTTAATCTCTGAAGTTGCTTTAATCTAATTCCTTTACACAAAATCACTTTTTTTCCCCCCTCTAGTAGAAAAGTATATAACAACAAGAGTATTCACTGTTATTTTTGTTACTTCTTTTTTTCCCTCTTGAAATTCTATCCCACTAACTATCCACTGACCTACACAACCTCTCTTTTCATAAAGCATCAGTAATCCTAACTGGGTAAAAGCAGTGGTACTTTATGACATACATTTTTGTTGTATGGCCTGATCCTATTACCTTTGTAATAAATACAAAGATTTCTAATGGCTTTTGATCCCAGCTCATATTGAAGAGCCAGTAAAGGGAGCATACCTTCAAATAGTTTTACGCAAACAATTCAAGCAAAGCACCAAGAATATTTCCACAAGTTTGGACTGTTTAGTAAATATGATGGAGAAAAAAAACAGACCCTGATTTAGAGAACAGTGACTGTTTTAAGAGACCACAGTATAACTTTTTTATCACCCATTTTTGGATCTGAATAGTCTACTGACAAACTTTGAGAGAAAACCAGACACAAACATGCAGCGTTATTGTAGGTGACAGTAGTAAAGTCAAATTTATTACTCCTATTTTCATTACGTTTGCAAACAGCACTGACATTCCTGTCGTAAGGGTTATATGTGAGTGTGGTTAGAAGCAGCCTTGTTACTTACAAAGCCACAATCCTGAAACCTCTTACACATATAGACACCTTTCTATTATATGTGGGTAGATCTTAATCCATTCCATAGACTCAGCATGTTGTTAGTGCAGAGAAGCTCAGGTCAGTTTTCTGTGTATGACTATGGGAGCTGGGTCTCTGCACTGTCAGTGTGCCTGGGGTGGTCATATGTGACCGAGCCTCAGGGGATAGAATTTGTCACTTGGAAGCAGTAGCACATGACCATGGCCGTGCAGCTTCCCTGGCTGATACAGATATATGTGGCATGTCTCATTGTGTGAGCTTGCAGGCTTTTGTAACTGAACTTCAGTGGTTAATAATGTCTTTATTACAGCTCATTGTATATTCTTCTAGCTTTATTACCGAAGTATTGTATTAGGTATGTTACTATGTTATCTCTTTCCTCAAGATAAATAAAACCTGACCATATTTAATGCTAATGTAGTCAGCGATCCTATTAGAATAAACTTGAAATTTCATATAGTAAAACTGTTTATTTTACAGGATTAGAATGAAGCATCTGCCCATCTATTTTTTCAATTATTTTGAAAAAATAAGAGAGAGACTGAGTACACTGAGAATGAGAACTTAGGAGAAGACAGCGACTCTGAAGAAAAAAGAAAAGTTTCTCGAGACAGCTAATGAAAGAGGCAAATAACCTCCTGCTGTATAATTAAATTTTCTCCATTCTTTGTGATATCTGGATCTGCACTGTTTTTAACATGATATTTCCAGATATCTCAGTTTTCCAGATTGCCATATTGTACTTTTTCCACAGCTTTACTCTACTAGGCAAACTAGTTCCAAGTATGTATATATAGCTATTTTTACATGTTATTTATATGTCACTTTAAAATTAATTTTATATTTAGTTACTTACTTTTGCTCCTAAAAATATTCATAAGATCAGCATTCATCTAGGAAATGCTAAGTTCTGGGTTTTCTTTTGTCTCATGACTACCGATAAATTTCAATTCTTATGGCATATGAAAAAAAAATTACTTGCCTTCCACTTGAAGGCATTCACACTGGTGTCAAGATGTGTCAAGATTTTTGCCGTACCACCTTCAGTAAAAGGCTGTCAAGGTGAAATCGCTACATGTCATCCTAGCTTCCCACGCTACATTTGATTTCAATTTACTCTTAAATTGCCACAATATCTTTTAAGTATTGTATTTTTTCAAGTAAATTATTTATCATCCATGTTTTCTTAAAAGGAATACAGCAAAATAAAGAAATACTGCACTTTTCAGATTGTGGTATTTGTAACTTTTTGGCAGAAAGTAAAAGTGAAAATGAGATATTTCCCATAGAAACAGACTATGAATTGCACATGCTCTCGGAGGAAATTTTGCCAGGAATGGAACCAGCATCCACCAGTTCCAGTGTAACGGCTATAGGACTGCTCTTCCCTGTTTCAAAATGTAGCACTCAAACAAGCAAAACTTCTGTTGTTCATGTTTTAGAGGAAGCAAAGTTATTAGTATATTATTGCATAAGCATATTATTTCTTCCATTTAGTTTCAATCTTTCTTAAATATACAACCTCTCAAGACAGCTAACTGTAGAAAAAGTATTAGAATGTGAGGAAATTCTCATTTCAGTAATTTCTAAACCCATTTATTGATAATTTTATGAGATATTTTCACGTAGTTACAGAGATGCTTAACTGTCTCCATTGACTCTGCACAAATCTACCTGTTTAAAAACCTGCAAAGATTAAACAATCCCTATGCTTGTGATGTTAGCTGCAGAAAAACCACCACCCCTAAAGCTGATTTCCTGCTTGAGAAACCATAAGCTAATTGCAGAACAAAAGGTACATGTTGAGAGGTACTCCACTTCAGCAATTACTGCATTAAAGTGTGTCTGATTGAGAGCAGCTTGTAAATGTTTTCAAGTTCTGTGAAGAAGATATTCTGGTTGATGTACGCTGTTAATACTGCTGGATGTGATGATATAGCATGAAGCAAAGCAAGCTGCATCCTTTAGTGTCAAAATTTTCAGTTTCAGCTGCTCCAAAGAGCACACATTTGAGTAGGCAGCTGCTTTTTTTTTTCAGTCATCTGTCATCTTTACCAAGTCACTTTCCACCTGCTGCTTTTTCAAAAAATAAAAATCCTTCCCACTCTCTCCAAGTCAGGTATCAAGATTCAAAGCCATAGTGCCAAGATAATGTCTGTTACATGACGAACAAAGAAAAAACAATGTGAAGAGAGCAACAAGTAACTTGTGATACTTAACAGATTGATTTTGTAATTTTTTTAGAAAATATATTAATTGATATTTATTATTTATTGTTTAAAAATGATGACTCATAATTTTCTACTAATTTTTCAAAGCCAGATGTTCAGTGTATTTAATGTCCAATTTAAACCCAGGTTTTCACATAATTAAAATTATTATGATTAATTAATGAAAATAGCTTAGACTTTAACACCTCAACAAATACATTTTTAGAAAACAGCTTCATTGTCTCAGGTATTCAGCTTCTAAAAGTACTGTGTTCAGTGCTGCTAGGCCTGCAAGGCCTCCTCCCCACTATGTTTGAAACCTGTCTTCATGTGAAGGGACTGAGCACAGGAAGCCAAGTAGAAGTAACTCGCTGCTGGTCCTGGATTCCCATTCATCCGCACTTCACTTGCTGCACCTCTGAAATACAGTTCCATAATGGAGGGACATGACTGCTTCTCAGGGCAGGGGTAGCTCTATCAGCATTACATGGCCAGCTGAGGGACAGGGTACAAAGGCAAGGTGCACACAGGAGAGAAGAAAAGTTCAGGTGCTGAAAATGATCTCACTGATGGTTAGCGCAGTCAAAGTGTTGATCGTTCACCTTCTACCACCAAGGTAAGCGGATTCCATAAAGTTGACTGAAATAGTACTTTATAACTAAAAGAAGAGATCTAGAGTTTTATAAGCTGTTTGAATTTAAATACTATTTTGACTGATTATCTCAAAATACCTAGGATGATGCACAGCAATAGTAAGTACTAAGAATAATTGGTGTAGTCACCAATGGGGACCATGAGAGACCTGGGTTTGCAGATCAAGTGCAGAGAAAACTGAAATATCCAGTGATTGGCACTTCTGAAAACAAAGTCCAGATGTAGATTTAAGGTTTAAAGTGCTCTGATTTCATTCACTTAAAGATTTTTAAAAGTTGTCAGTGTAGATATGAAAACACTTCTCATCCATTAATATCAGCACTCTCTCATTAATGGATCATGAGCCTAATTGTAAATGAATGGCAACTCTATTAAAATTCTTCTGGCTTTGTAGTGTTCTAAGTGGCTTAAGACAAAATAAAATGCTGTCTAAATGTCTTTCTTTAAATTTATATAAACTTTTTTTATACATACACATGTATAAGCATTTCAATTTAAGCTAACTGGAACTCTTAAAATCTTGAAATAACTGTAGACTTTATTATTATCACAACCATGATTTTGTAAAAGTTACAACACAACTTTTGATACTTATATAACTTTTGCTATGAAACTAATATGGTTGTTCACATGCATCAACATTAAACACTTGCTATCAGTACACCCAAGTAAGTTGCCCCAGGTAGGAGCAAAACTTCAATGTAGTCCTTACTGGCCTAGAAAAATACAACTCATAAAGCTCTTTGTCAAGTAATGTAAATGCTGCACATTGTACAAAAAGCAGAGATAAATTAGGGTCTTCATTCAGTTCTATTGCAAATGTTTTCTTATCATGGAGGTTTCACTATTACAAGTAAATTCCAGGTATACTTTTTGTACAGCAGCTTTTCTTGTAAAAGTTCAAAATATCATAGAAATGACATGCCACTCTTGTGAAAATCCATCCTTCTACAAAACTAAGAGTTGGCAGCAAGACTGTTGTAAATATTTAGTTGGGCTTTTCAGACAGATTAAAAAAGCCTGGCCTCCATTGTTACACTTTGAATCTTGCCATCCTTGGCAATTATTTTTACTTTGCTGACAGGACAATCCAAAGAACTCCTGGAATGATGAAAGGAAAAAAGAGTATGTATTTCAAGGGGACACAAATTCAATTGTCTGGAATTGTATTAGTTAGAGAAACCCTTCGAAGGTAAAGTAAGGTATTATTTAGATTAAGGCTAATGACAGTCAAAACACAAGTAGATATGTGTGTTAAGAAGACATTTAGATTGTGAATTAGAAGATTTCCAGCCATCAGGAAATTAAAGTTCCAAAATAGCCTTACAATAGGAGTAATGGGGTAAGTAACCTTACTGGTTTTAGGATGGCGCTTTATTACTTTACAAAAGAGATCGCATGATTATTTATAAAAGGGAACTAGGCTGAGTGACTCATAAAGTAGTTTCCAATCCTATATTTCCAAATTCCACTTCTTTGTTTGGGTGGGGGTGAGGCAGAGAAGGGTATGTAGAAAAGCGAATCATTAATAATATGTCAGATTTTAAAAGGAGAGATAATCTGTTTATATTCTCAAACTCTAAGCATAAATATGGAGGAGAGCAGCAAGAGAACGTACAAGACTAGGTTTAACTGCACATAATTACAGTACAGTAAAAATGATGCAGTGGCTTTTATTATTTCATGCCTGTGAAGTGCATACCTATACTTTATTGGTCTTGTAGAAAGAAATTTTAACAGTACTATCCAATTTATGTACAGTTACATTAAGTTTCTATACAGGTGAGCAGTCTTCTTAAATTGTATGTATTAATGGGGATATTTAAGATATTTTCTGTAAGGCGATACAGACCACCTAAACTGGGCAGCAATTCGACTTCTGACACAGACCATCTGAATAGCCCCATAGAAGTGCCCTCCTTCTGTCACTTACTGTAGAGCACTAATTTAGTCTTCCAAGTTGGAGGACTAAAATTGAGAGTGGAAGTAATTCTCCTCAATTTTCCTAAATAAAATCTGTACAGACATCAATAAAGACAGTTCCTGCCCTGAGGATCTTATGATGAGAAGGCAGAGCATTTCAAACATTGTGCTACTTTATGGGAATTTACCATTTTTAGTATGGCTCCAATTACACTTTATCAAATCAATTAAACCTGTACAGTATTATAATACACAAGATACTTTTGTGCAGGTATCTTTGTATCAACATCATTACATCTGTGCTTGTCATGGAGTGAAGATGTAGTTTTATGCATTTTTGAGGTGGAGATGTAGGTTTAGATTCTCTTACAATTACCAATTCTGCATGTAGTCAAATAACATAAAGAAAACAATTAATGCATGTTACTGTTACAGGACCAGAGTTCCGAGTTTATTAGAATTTTTTCCTCCCTATTTATTTAAAAAAGGTATTTAAGTCCTATTTCATAAGAAATAACTTCCTATTAAAAACAGCTTGGAACTTAAATAGCTGCCTGTCTTTATTTTTAGCTAATTGCCACTGGAAGAGTAAGATTAAAATGATTTTCTTTGTTTTGCAATGTATTACTTGCTGAAAAATCAGATATATCAAGCCCTATCAGATACACTTTAGTCAAGTGGGTCCCACCAATTATGTTGTACTTTATACAACATCATAAGGAGAAACAAACATTAAAATCACGTGAGGTAAAACCACAGAGATAACAGTAAAAGACAGATGAGTAGTCTGGTTTTATTTCTAATTTGTTTTTCCAATTATTTTGGTACTAACTCAATTGATTTCCTTAAATATAGGTGTTTACGCTGCATTTGCTTACCTGCCACTTCAGTAGCATTTCATACCAAAGTTTACTTGCTAAATACCATAAAATACCAAATAACTGAAAGGAAAACAAATTTCACTCTTATCATGAGGACTGTTGTTCATGTCTGTCTAGTTGTGTCATCTGATGCATAGGTGTTGTTCCTCTGCTCAGAAATCTATTTTTCTTCTTTTTTTTTCCCTGATAGGAAACAAGCCCCTAGGTCCAGAGCTCAGGAGAGAATGGAATTTCTATGCTGCAGCACTTCTCTGGAACTACTCTTGGGTTGTGATTCTCTCCTTCTCTGCTGGTAACAGAATCCCACACACAGCCACTCTTACGATTCTAATTGTCTCTAGCACCACTTATGACTAAGTGCAAAACCTTCTCTTCAACCCCAGTACATTACACCCTGCTGAACCACAAGTCTAACAAGATAACCAAGACTTTTTCTCCTCAGGAATTCTTCATAGTGGAGCTACTTATAAACAAATACATGAACACTTAAATTTCAGAGGAAGCAATAAAGACATCATGTCTGTGTGCTCAGGAGCTAAAAATGCCACACAAGTATGTGTATCCAAGCTAGCTGTGAGTTCCTTCCAGTATTTTTAGTCTGAGGGCTAGAAGGGCAGAAGATGATAAACATTTTTTAAATATATATATGTTCTATAGTAATGTTCTATTACTTTGTAATGTCACCTGGCATTGTCAGAGTGTAAGAGCCTACTCTCAGAAATTTGTTTGTTTCAGGTCATGTGAGAAATTTACAGTATCAGAGTTCTTGTTTTGCAAACCCTTAACCAAAAAGAAAGCTTGCCTGGTTTTTGAGTTGAAAGTTAATCTTTCTGTGTCAGCATAGTACTATCCCAGTTCTAGCCAATTGATCATTCTGCTGTGGGTGTTCTCATAGGATGCAAATCTGCATATACACTTCTCTAATAAATTCATAGGGCTGGTATTCCAGGCTGATTAGCAAAGTCTTCATACTCTTTTTACGTAACATATATCGAGATAGTTAATACAGGCTCTGACAACAAACACTCAAACATTGAAGCTGGTTTTGTTTATTAAAAAAAGGCTAAAGCGAAGTATTTCATGTATCATGAATCAGCCAAGTTCTGAAAACATACATTAGCATATGATATACTACACAAGGGAGATGTACCATAAACTTAGCATAAAACAATATAACCAGAAATTTCTCTTGAAATATAAATGAAAAATTGTCATGATTCAGGAAGGTTGTTACCCAAATCAAAACCAGCAGAGAAGGAGAGAATCACAACCCAAATCAAAACCAAACAATGAAAAGCACCAGGTCTATCTGGCTCCTGGATAGTGGTTAACGTTTTGTTCTTGTGAACACTAGTGTTCATATTTTTTTCTCTGATTCCTAGCCTTTTCTTTTCAAGTCAAATAGGATTTTGTCAGTATTGCTCAATATGGCATGGTAAACATGGTAAAAAAGTTTTGCCTTCTGGTTGCCATATTGCTTGTCCAACTTTGTCCTTTGTTTTTTTTTTTATCAAGGTGGAGATGAGACAAAGATGTGTTCTTCCAATAGGACAAGATATTCACTCTATCCAATGACTGTTACGAGTCTTGCGAAGAAGAAAGCACTCTTGGACCTCAGCAGTCACTTGCCACCTGGACCAAGAACACGAAAATTTTCAAAAAAAGAATGAGATTCTTTTCTTTGTGCAGGCCAGGTACTGTGCAAGATACCAATTCTAATACATCCAATGAGGTGAATATGCTTTCCAGTATAATATGCATTCAAGTTACTACTGCAAATAACTCGTTTCTTTCAGTAAAATAGGAATTGTTAGTCTACTGGCAAATATGTGGAGTAGCCTTAAAACTTACTTGAGAAAGCATTTAAAAAATGATGTGCATCTTGAAATTAGTCCAGATTTCAATTAGCATTACAATTTTAAAGAGTTTGGATCGAGGTTCAGAATGAACTTTGCATTTTAGGCCATTTTAAAGTTTCCAATATGTAAAATTTGTCATGTAGTCAGTATGTTCTCAGAGAGGCCATTTTTGAGCATAAAGTAGAGATATATATTGAAAAATTTACCTAGGTACAATGGAGAATAGTGTCTAGCAATAACTTTAAGAAAAATTTTATCAGTTAATCTCAGTGTTAAATGGTCTGAGTTACTAAATGTTAAATGACCTCACTAAAGTGATATGACTAAAAGTGGTCATTCTTTTATAAACCAATATTTCCATGTAATTAAAATGTTTTCTTATCTATTAAGTCATGTAGAACGTCTAGTGGGTTTATGGAAATGCATTAAAATGGTAGATCTGCTGAACTCTTTACATATATGCATTACATAAACAATAAATATTATTTTTTAGTAACAATAATTAATTCAGTGAACTAATAAATGCTTATTTTTGGTAACTAAAAAAGCTCTTAACTAAAAAGAAAACACTTCACAGGCAAGTTATATACATTTTTAAGGTTCAGTTCTTTTTAAAATATAGTCAGTCAGCTGCGTTTAATAGCTGAATATTATCATTCTTCATATAGCAGTAGGTGATGATTTTGCCATATGCTACTATCTTCTTTTTAAAAGCCATTTCACTAATGGCCTTTGATGTTTCCTTATAGAACTTTTTGTTCTTTCCCTCTTTTCAGTTTAGTTCCACCACATACGCAGGCTGTAAAGAGAATATCCATTTAAGATCTCTTCACAGCCTAAGGATATATTTTCTTCTTTGGCTCAGTGCTCAGCGACATAGCTTCTTCTTTAATCAATCCCTATAAAACTCAGAAAGACTGCTGATAACATCTGAAACTTTATGTACTTATCTATAGTAATCTCTGAAAATTGCTCCTTTCAAATCATTACTTCTGCTGCTGAAAGGTATATTGTGAGATTGTATCTTGAAAATGTAATTAAATATTGAACGCAAGGCACCTAAGGCTCTCACTAATAGGGCTTTATTTCTGTGACAAATACATACATTACGTTTTTCTTGTGAGGGTGAAAGTAGATCAAAATAGGAGGATATATCCTGTGTCTGTTCTTAGTTTTTGACACCCTGTAGGAAAACGAGTTATTCCCAGTTTCCATAATTAAAGTAACTTGAAGGACTATCATTTAACTTGCTGCTCACTGCTCAGTTCTAGGTAAAACAAGAACATGGGCATTTAACTCTTACTTAATGCCCAAGAGAAGCATATGCTAAAATTTCCATTTTATTTTTTTTATGTCTCTTTGAAAGGAATGATAGAAAAAGCAGAACTATCTTCGGCATTAAAGTGTATAGCAAGCGACATTGATAGAACACAGTAAAATGAAGTTCATGAACATACAAATTCTGGCTTAAATCCAAAGCTTCAATAAACATCTGAGAGAAAACACATCTCAAATGCACCTGTGCAACCTGCAGCAACTTACAGTGTGAGAAAAGTTCAGGTCTGACTGTTCAGGAATTCTGATTAAATAGAAAGTACTTGCACATGACTGAGAAAGAAAGTTAAAGAAGAAACTGACTGTTATCTGGTGATGAGATTGATACTCTCTTTCTTGTCAGATTTTACAAAATCCCTATCTGACAGGCAAAATTATTTCCCAGAAGCACACTTTAAAAACATGTATCATATCACAGTTTTCAGAAATGCTCATACAGGTTGTGTCAAAAATCAAAGCAGAGTAAACCCACAGGTTGAAAACAACATTCCTACCTTTTTTCCTTAAGTAGGGCAATAAGTGCAATTCATATGGGGGAATCATTTTGTAAGTGTTGTAATGCTTATAATTTTCCATAATAAGAACTTACTTTTTCTTCCTTTGAACCAGCAAACTGCAACTATTCGAGCTGAACTTTTTCATTCTGCTGTTTGCCACTAGCTGGGTATTTCCGTAGATTTGAGATACCATAAGCACTTTGGTATACCATATATACAACATAAAGAGTTTTTATTTCAGTCTGTATTAAAATTAATTAAGCAATAAGGACAGAAATTGTAAATAGAAGCTAATTATTATGTAATCTGTGCAGACTGCAAAAACTTGTCAATAATTCATGGAGCAGCATACTGCAGAAACCAGCAAATTGTTCATAGGACCATATGACTATCAGACCTAAATTATGCTAATTCTAATTAGCATAATTCTAATTCTAATTTCCTGCAATTGCTGCCAACCACATAATCTAATCCCTTTCCTAACTGCTCAGAAATTGTTTTAAGGCTTATTGAATTGCTTGCCCTTAATGGCCATAACCCGGCCATCTCTGGATTTTACTGACCATTTTGCCAGAAACTTCTAATGCTCAACCTGAGTTTATTCATGGGAAGTTTATATTTGTTCTTATGCTAATGCTTTCCTTTAGAACAATATTTCATATATTCAACTAAATGAACAAGCATTTATGACAGATTGGAATAAAGCAGAGAATTGGAGCACCTCCTTCCACATTTGTTTCACTCTGAATTTGAATTCTCCTTTCTTGAGCTTGGATGCCAAGAACTAGTGTAGATGAGATATCACCTGCACATTAAATAACACAGCTGCTTTCCAACACTACTGTAACCAATGTCACCTAGTACACTTGCCTCTTCCACAGCCATTTCACACCAGTGACTCATAAATCATTCTGCGATCAATCACTCACTACAGTTGTCCCCACCACAGCTGTTTCCAGTCAGTGAGCTCACAAATTAACAGAAAATCTCAGTATTAGTTTTAAGGAGTATTTGTACTTCATTAAATTTCATGGCTTGCACATTATTCCAGTCCTTACAGTCATCCAGGTCTTCCTGGATATGGCAGCCTTCTTCTACGTTAATAGTAGTCATGTTTTTTGCTTATTGGCAAAATAGCTTATAAATTAAATTAATAAACAAGAACTGTTTAAAGACTGTCCCTTGAAGAGCTCCAGTAATCATACTTTTGTATCAGCACTTTCCCTTTTAATGTCACTTGTTATCTTCCTTTTATCTAGCTCCCTCCCTTGCAATACAGTCAATATCGATTATCGCGTGCATTAAATGGACAGCCATTAGGCAGAAGTCCTGCAGAAATAATATGTTCTTATGTAGATAAAAAATGTCTAATAAAGCAAGTTTACCTAGAGACTAAAGTAAGGATTTATATAAATCTAGGGATTTTTTAATAATAAAAAATGTACTTTTCTACTATACTAACACTATTTGCAAACACCAGCAGAATCTGAGAGGAGTGGAGTATTAAACTCTAGGATTTTTTTCAATTATTAAGGAAAAAGATTTTGTTTCATAAATGATGAAATATTTTTGATGTTTCATTTTGAAAACTCATGCCTTGTTTCATTACTGAGCTAACTTAAGAAAAATTGAATAGATACAACTGTTATGTGGAATAAATAAATTCTTAATGATTCACAGTGAAGAAATGTTTGTCAATCAAAACTAAGAAAAACATATTTTGAGTTAAAAAAAGGCTTTTGGATTGACATAAAATGAATACATTTTCTGATTGTTTTGATTTTGCAATGGAAAAACCCACTTCTACTTTTACTTGGCAGCATGAGTTCTAGTCTCCTCATATGCTGACCCCACCACTTTGCAGGTTTAGCATTCTTTTTAACACAGGTTTTTCAGGATACAGTTTAAAATTGAATAACAGTGTGGCAGATACAGCTCTGTTCTTAAATCTCAGATTGTGTCACACTACTCACAAGCATAAATTCTGGAGAAAGTTGGACTGATAGAGGAGTGATGGCATTTGTACATCTCCTTAGTCTCTGGAAGAAAGCATTTCATGCAGGGACAAACACAGAGCCATGTGCATAAACGAGCCTGTAGCTGTAACATGAAGACATTGAAGCATATAGTGGTGCAAGAAGCGGTTGGTTTTGCAGAGAATGGAATATCTTGATTTCAGTAGAGTTGTTTTTCTGTAGAATTGGTTTTCTAACCAACTTCAGTTAAGTGATATCTAAATGGCAGTATTTTTTTTAATTTAGACAGACAGAGACTGTTCTTCTGATATAGTATGTTTTTTTCAAATAGTGTTGTACACAGACAATGTTTTTAATTACTTACCTAAAAATTGCAAGGCCAAGCAGAGATCTAGCTCTGAATCTCTAATTAGCAGAGATAGACTTGGCTATGTTGCAGTTCATAATAAAATTAGAATATGCAGGGAGAATTTATACATATGCATGTAAGTTGGATATATATTCTGTCCCCAGCTCTTGTCTCATTGTGCGTGATTGATGGAAAGTATTCCCTCAGGTGGTGACCTGAAATAAAGGATGCTTGCTTTCTAAAATTCCAAAACAAATCTTAGAGAGTTTATTTGTCAGCATTTTTGGTATCAATACCAAAAAACATATGCACAACTGAGGTAATGTTTTTGTACTGGTCCTCACAAAAAGCCAGGAGAAGCCTGAAATAAAGATAACCTGATGACAGGCAAGCAACAATATTGACAGAATGGGCCAGTGGGGGAAAAAATAAGCCAAGGAAAATCACCCAGGAAACTACCGTATCATATGCATAATATGTCCCTGATCATTGCAAGGGAGGTGAAATAGATGACCTTTAAAGCTTCGTTCTAGCCCAAACTATTCTATGATTCGTTGATTCTGTGGCAGAAATAAAAAGTTGTTTACTGAAATGGGAAAAAAAAATCATCATATGTATCAGTTAGGGATTGTGTACAATACAACTAACAGTATTTATTTGAAGGAATAAAATGTCATGCTCTTTGGCATAATTAACTACTGGTAGAAACATTTATTGAATGAAACTCCCTATAAGCTTTGACCATTATATATTTAAATAAAATGCATTTCTAACAGATACTTTATAAGTCACAGTGATGACATGCGCCCTAGCAACCAGGATGTTATTGTAATTCTACATACAATTGCATGAGTCATTTTAAGAGATGTAGTAGGTCTAATAATGACTGTTTAATGAATGGCAAAATTAGTAAGCTACAAGCTAGATTTTATAAATGTACAAAGCTTGGTAAGTAAATTTTGTTCATAAAAGTGCTGATAAAGGATAAATATCTGTACTTTTTTTCAAAATAATGTTAAATAATATTTTCTATATTGTCAACTTATTTCTCTTATTTATGATCTGATTTTTACACAGCAACTTCACTTATCTCAGTTGTTAGGATTTGGTCTAAAAACATACATTGTAGCTTTCTTATCCTGCTGAAAATCTGGAAAAGCCTATTCTGTATTCTACATACAACTGAGTGGGTACAAGTGTAATATATCTAAGCTACAGAAAACATCCATGCAGTGTATATCATATGCCTTCCCTGACACCAGTTTCCTGATGCTTCAGCTCTGATCTTTGATATACAGAGGCACTACTTTTTAAAGCAGCATTCTGTAGTTACTTCACATGATTTGCACAATGGGCTGCTTCAAAGTTCATCACAAGATATTTGGAAAAAACCCCATGGAAACAGAATTAATCCCCAAAGTAAAATTTCTTTCCACCCAGGGGATCTGAAAAGTTTCTTCTTCATGACTGTTCTGTTGCATTCATTCCAAGGCTGAAACCCAACTACTTGGGATTCTTCCCGAAGCAGCAGTCTAAGTACAAAATAGCCTATTATAAAGTCTGTAACAACACATGATGGAAATGTTTGCTTAAGGAAAAAGTAAAACCAGAATTTTTCTGAGTCTTGCTTTAAGTAGTCAATGTATTATCTAAATGCAGTGTTTGAGGTTGAAAGAGCATTGAAGCATTCTAGTTCTCACATTCCAAGCACAGAGCATAGAGTTAATGTTATCTTTAAGGGTTTTTTAGTAGTCAGCTGTTAACTGATGCTGTGTATACTAGTGATATCTTGTTGTCAAAGATGTTTTTCTTAAAATTTCTTTTGTGAATCAGGAACAAATTCTTATTAGTTACCAATTAGGTAAGAAAATTAATCAGAAGCTTCCGAACATTGGCAATTCCTAGAATAGTGTATGA
Organism: Tapera naevia; assembly: GCA_033556795.1. Classification (NCBI taxonomy): domain Eukaryota; kingdom Metazoa; phylum Chordata; class Aves; order Cuculiformes; family Neomorphidae; genus Tapera; species Tapera naevia. The sequence continues at coordinate 6,513,201 of JAUMJJ010000023.1, forward strand.
AAGAGAAATAAGCCTTTGTGAACACACTATACATAAGAAAAAGAAGGTCTAAAAGTGATTGGAGGAAAGAGGTGGTTTTCTCAATATAGAACTTTTTACCAATTTAACATAAACTAAGAATGATGGACATCTAATCCAGGCTAAGCTGAAATTTCACTGACTTTTCCCCATAATTTGGGTAGGCTTTATAGGATCACTTATATTAGTCCAAAGCACAGAACACAGTTTTCATGCAAAATGAAGCTACAGCAGTTATGGTTAAGCCAAGGATGGCTTTTTAACAGTTCAGAATCCTTATTTCTAGACATTAAACTTGCAGCACAAATTCAGTGGTTTAGTCTGTGCTGAAAGAAAAGCAGAGGTAAACAGCATCTCAGAGAGGCAGTGTGAATGAAAACCTGTCACTTTTTTTTGATGTAACTGAATCTAGGGTGTGGTGCACGCTTACTATCTTATTGTAGAATCCATCCCTTTCTCTGTTTACAGTAAGGTACTGAGCTAGCTCTTTTGAACTGACTTAAAATATCCTACTAAGTTATCAGCACTTGCACCATCAGCAATATCAAAACTAGACAGAATTTCTCAATGTAGTTTTCAATCTCAATTTAGAAAAAGGAGAAATAGTAAGACCGTAATTGACTCTTAGGATCCTTGCATTTTCTAAATAGCCAAAGAAATGAGTGCTTAAGAGAAGAATCCTTAAGAAGAGTGCTTAACAGCAGAAGAAACTAGTAATTTGGATTAATTCTTCATGGGGAGTAATTTATTTGATTTTTTCCTTGCTTTTAAATAATGCATAAAAAATTTATCAGTTTAAAATTGTCTACAGAGTCAAAAAACAAATCCCCTCTAATCTGCAGGAAAATTCAAAAAAATTAGTTGTGAACAGCTCTATTTTCTGATGTACTGGTGACTGAACTCCTCAGGTGTTTGTTTCTGTTCTGGTTTACTATACAATAATCCACTAGAGGAATGCTGCCCTATGTATTTGAATTGATTTTTAAAGTCTTCCGTGGGGACCAGCATGCTGAGCACTGTAAAGACATGGACAAAGTGCTTGCTTCCACGTGACTGAACTGTGTCTAAACAGGAAAAAGGGGAAATGAGAGATGAGAATTCAACCAAAATTACACAACTGACTAACAGCAAACGAATCAAGATTTCCTGCATTTAGGCCCAATAAGCATTGGAACAGGCTGCTTTTAACCTGTAGAACTTACAAGGGAAACTAAATACTTAATTTTTTTCACTTGCTAGAATGTGGATACTGTATTAAATTAGGAGACACACTTTTGACTTCTTTGGGTTTGCCTCTTGTTTTCAGTCTGTTTTCTTAAGGAAATGAAACTTGTGCAATCAGGGTGGGCATATATGGGTGCCTGCACATGTGTTCAAGTAGTAACTTTTCAACTCCTTGGCAAACTTTAGCAAAATTAGACACAAAGTATTGATCTCAAAGATAATGTAATTCAAAGGCATTGGTTCCAAAGATAACATAATACAAAGGTTGTGAAAGTAGGGGGACAACTGTACATGCCAGTCTGTAACCTGAAAGCAAGAAAAGTCATGTGATGGAAATCATGCTACTTTAGTTTTGATGTTAACCTCTCACTGACCTCTTCAGTTAGGTTTTAGAATTTTCCTCCATATTAAGAATTAATGAAAAATCCTACAGCAAAATGGACTCTAATGAAACAAGCCAACATTAGGAACTGGAGACTGAAGGAAGAGAGAAAAATCCAGTTTTATTCATAATAAAATAATGAATTAGAATAGATGTTCTTGCATGGATGGCATGTGGATCTCTCCCTTCAGCCTGTGGATATGATGTCTTTATGAATAACCACAACACCATTTCCTTCAGCAGGTAAAATTGGTGGCGGCAGAAAGTTCCACTGCTGTATTTTAAGGAAGGAGGAGGAAACAGAAATGAAAACTGGGGTGAAGCTATGTTAATGATTGAGAATATTTATGTTAGTGGCCTGAGACGTTTTAATTAGGCAAGGTCTTATATCAGTGTAGACAAGGCTTGATTGAAGCTCAGAAAAAAAGTAATAATTCAACTTCTAACATTACAATATACAGTTTGAGCGTCTGTCTCATATTGAACTTAACTTTCTCCTTTACAAGCACTGCTTCTCTTCCTAGCTGGTGACACACCCAGCCAAAAGTGTGTGAATGAAGCTGGAGAGAGGGTACATATGTTTCATTTAAGTACTGCTAAGCAGGTCAGAAATTTTATTTTCCTTTTTACAACAAGAGTTGCAGTATAATTCAGTTTTCCACTCTCACCAATGTGAGCAGCCCTCAATCAAACCAAATTTTTGGTTTCCATTTGTCATTGTCACACACATTTCACTCAGCATAAGCATAAAAAGGAGCTGAACATTTTTACATGGGATGGGCTACAGAATGTTTTTATTCTGATTGCTATAGCAATGAATACAGATATAACTGATTGCATAATCACTGCAATGACACATTTAAAGAGGGTGTTTCTTTCAAACAGCAATATAATTGCAATTCGAGACAGTGATGTAATCAAGGAAAGATGGAAGCAGTCAACAGCATGATCACGATGTGTTTATTCTATTATGATGAAATATCTGAGAGAGGAAGGCTGGCTATTAGTTAAGATGTGGAAACACAAAAGCAGTATCAGATTTTCTAAATTCAGTATTTTTGCCCTTCCACAGCTTTCTTTTGTGACCTGGACTATATCATGTTATTCAGACCAAGTGAAACACAGTGTTGACTTAAAATTATAATCAGCCATTTTAGCTGCTTGGCCATGGAGCAGAAACCAGAACCTTAAATTACTCAGATTGACAACAGGCTGCATTCTGAGCTGGGAGCAGCTGAACATAGTGAATATTATAGTCATTCCTTCTGAGAGATCATATCTTAAACTACATCATATGAGTTGTGTAAGTGGTGTTTTCCTACAAGAAGCACTTCTTTCACTTGAGGTTCTGGAATCTCTCCTCAAGATAGGTGCCTTTCAAAGGGTGGAGAAGTCAACGCTGGTTTTGTAGTGCATTTAAATTCAATGGCTGAGATTCTAGGAGCCCTTATAGAAGTGTTCTCGCTCATAGACAGTGCTCTAGCACTCATGATATCATTATATGAGACACCCTCTTCTGCTTTTCATGGAAATTCAAGTCTTACCTCCTATGTCTCAGTGGAAAAGTGCCTCAAATGCCAGGCTATAGGATATTTAGAAGGGAAGAATGCTCTCACACTCTCCTATTCAATACTTAAAGAACCTAATATGGTCAACACTAATAGAATCAACTACCAGAAAAGTTTCTTGGGAAGGGAAGAAATTAGGTTCTATTTCTGTTATATTTAAGTAGTACTTGGATTAAGCTTTTCAAGAAACATAGCCAGAGGAGCAAACAGCCTATGGATTATGATTGCCGGGGGCTTACTAGTCTGTACAGAAACAAAGCTTTAGATGTATTAAGAATTTTAAATTGAATCTAAAGAATTTGGAATACAAAATACTCTGTGGACGGAGATGTCAACTTGTTGAACAGTTATCTGTTAGTAAAATACTAACACTGTTGGTAGTTCCCAGGTTCTGTGTGATTAACTAGTTAAAACTGTGAGAAAATCAGAAATTACCACCATATGGCCATGGAAGGTAAAAATACAACTGAGAACAATTTAACAAAGTTCAACAGCTTCAAATTAAAAGATTCCTTTAAGCAATTTTTCAAAGTATCAAAAAGATTAAAAGATTTTTTAAAATGCAAAAGGTATAACATTTAAACAGTCAAAAGATAACACAAGGACTTTGTATAGTGGGAACTTCTTGTTGTTTTTCAAAAAAAAGATTATATAAATTAATTGCAGAGCATTTTGAATAATTGTCTTGTTAAACAATTTGCCTTGTGACAGCCGAGAGAGTTGTAAAATCACCGTGGCATGTGAATGCTTCCCACTGGTGGTTTAAACTGAATTCTCAGGAAATAGTGTTAAATACATAGTGTGTCAGAGAAATCATAAAAGTTAGGTTAAAGAAGTGTAAGGTTCTGTATCTCAAGCAGCAATTACTCCTACAGGGTGCTACTGACTATTTTTTGTGACCTATTCCACAAAAAAGCTGAGGGATCTACAGACCTATTTTGTTTAAGAGTTTGAAATATTGTTTCATTGCCACAACCACAGCCTGAGACAAAAGCACTTAAGCAACCTTTGTGCCTGAATACAAATACCATGGTAAAGTAGTGATTTGAATATTGGTAGAATCTGACATGTCCATTTAAGCACAATTTCCCTTCTTTATTGTAATTTGTTTCTACTATGGAAAGATGCCCTACATTTTTTTGTCCGCATTCTTAAATAATATTCTGTAACTAATGCTGAGAATAATAGTGTTTGTCATGTTCTTAAGAGCAATGTAAAACACTCTGCATTAAGAATATTAGTTTAGTTACTCTGACTCATTAGTCACACAATTTACTGACAATGTTTTTCCCTCCTCCTCTTTATTTTATGACCTTTTAAAGACAGATTCCACTAAGTGTAACTCAATTTTTAATATATGCTTGCATTTAACAAAGAAAGAACACACATTTTTTTAACCTGAGTCATCTTGAACAAACATTAACAACGCTTCCTTTCAAAATTCCAGAGAAGTGATAAAATAGGACAGGTAGATAAGAAGAGAAAAAAAAAACGACACCCAAACCCCACTTTTCAGACAGAAATTGAATCTCCATCTTTCATTTCTGGATTATTTTCCAGTTGTAATAAAGACTTCACTGTTCATGTTTATATAGCAAGATTTAGAAAGAAAGGTACTGTTAGCTCTTTTTTTACAGATGATTGAAAAGATAAAATAAAAAGCTGCAAAGTAATGATTAAAAAAATACCCAAACAACAAACAACCGTCTAGTTGAGGCAACAAAAAGTTTTGGATACTTTACCTAACCCTCTTGTAGCCTGACTGCCAGAAATCTTAGCATAAAGGTGCTCAGCATATCTTGACAATTGTGCATTGTTTTCTAAGTTGGATGCTTACAGAGACACCTATAAGTAGAGATTAAGTTCTTGAACTTAACAATGTGGTTGGACCAGGACTTGACAAAAAAACCCCTTAGTATTGCCCCTAAAGGAGCTCCTCGCAAATAAGGATTTCTTTTAAAACAGGTTAATTTTTTGCATATAAAATTTTAGCCTGTCCTGGTTTGCCATTTTAAAATAAAGAGAGGGTTTAAATGTGTTTGTTGAATTGGTGCCTAAATACCTTCAAATCATGTGACTATTGATATAGTATTGAACACTGGGTTTTGGCATATATTTGCAATTACATTATGTTCAGTACTGCTATAGTTATTATCCCTTATTAAAACTGAATTCAGCAATAGATAATGCTTCTAATACAGAAAAGTAACAGTAATACTTAACAATATCACTACTCTGAGCAGTCCTTTAAAACAGGAAACAATATGCACTGCTTTAAATCTTGGAAGGCAAGGAGCTATAAAATTGGGAGGAGAAGGATAAGATCTTAGCATTTCAGGAAAATCTGCATGATTTAGGTCCAAATAATTGACTTTTCCCCTGTATTCATTTTGCATCTAGCCACAATGGACTACAAATATAGTCCATTATCTCTTTCCTCACCCAAAATGTTCTTTATTGCATTCATCTGTAATTTATTGCAAAGTGTCTATTAAACCCAGTGAACTGAGGAATAGGTCTTACATTCCATTCATGTAAGTAGAATTCTGATAGTATCAACATAGGAGTGTTACATATTTGCCTATAAAGAGTCTGAGCCAACAGCTTTGTAAAAAAGAGGGTTTTTTCCTAACTAGCTATAAATAAGATATAAAATACCAGTTTTGCTCAACTGAAAAGGCATCAAATTAATTCTTCAGTCAGCCACCCTTCCTTCCACAGTAAATGTAAAGCATGTCAAGCCATACATAGAATCATAGAATAATAGAATAATAAGGTTGGAAAAGACCTCTGAGATCATCAAGTCCAACCATACCTGTCCCCTTCCTAAACCATATCCCTAAAAAACTCATCTACCCGCCTTTTAAACACCTCCAGGGATGGAGACTCAACCACCTCCCTGGGCAGCTGTTCCAGTGCCTGACCACCCTCTCAGTGAAAAAATTTTTCCTGACATCCAGTCTAAACCTCCCCTGGTGCAACTTATGGCCATTACCTCTTGTCCCATCATCTGTCACTTGTGAGAAGAGACCAGCACCCACCTCGACACAACCTCCTTTCAGGCAGTTGTAGAGAGTCATGAGGTTTCCCTCAGCCTCCTCTTCTCTAGGATAACAATCCCAGTTCCCTCAGCCACTCCTTGTAGGACTTGTTCTCCAGCCCACTCACCAGCCTCGTTGCCCTTCTCTGTATGCGCTCCAACACCTCAAAGTCCTTCTCGTACTGAGAGGCCCAGAACTGAACACAGTACTTGAGGTGTGGCCTCACCAGTGCTGAGTACAGGGGCACAATCACTGCCCTGGTCCTGCTAACCACACTGTTTCTGATACAGGCCAAGATGCCATTGGCCTTCTTGGCCACCTGGGCACACTGCTGGCTCATATTCAGCGGGTTGTCAATAAACATACCCAGGTCCTTCTCCTTCAGGCAGCTTTCCAGCCATTCTTCCCCAAGCCTATAATGCTGCATGGAGTTCTTCTGTCCCAAGTGCAGGACTCGGCACCTGGGCTTGTTATGTCTCATCTCATTGATCTCAGCCCATCAATCCAGCCTGTCCAGATCCCTCTGCAGAGCATCCCTTCCTTCGAGCAGATCAACACTTCCACCCAGCTTGGTGTCATCTGCAAACTTGCTAAGAGTGCACTTAATCCCTTTGTCCAGATCATTAATAACGATATTGAACAAGACTGGACCCAGCACTGAGCCCTGGGGAACACCACTCTTGACTGGTTTCCAACTGGATTTGACTCCATTTACCACAACCCTTTCGGGCTGGCCATCCAGCCAGTTTTTCACCCAGCAGAGGGTGTGCCTGTCCAGACCAATAGCAGCCAGTTTCTCAATCAGAATACTATGAGAAACGGTGTCATAGGCTTTACTGAAGTCCAAGTACACTACATTCACAGCCTTTCCCGCATCCATTCAATGGGTAACCTTGTCATAGAAGGAGATCAGGTTGATCTGGCAGGACCTGCCTTTCAGAAACCCATGTTGACTGGGCCTGATCACACAATTGTCCTGCAGACTAACTGAAAACAAGACAGCATATGAGAGACAAACAGAGTTTTAGAAAGATTAATCTTTCCCTTCATCCGTACACATGGCTGGTAAACTTACCATTTTCAGCCTACCACTAAATAATAGCCAAATTACTGTTAATTATTGTATCAACAACAACAGACAGAAAGCCCTTGGCAATCACTGCTACTACGTGCAGCCACACTGCTTTTGTTCTTAGCCGTGTTCTGCTTGCTTCTGATCCCCCATCACCGAGGCCTCAGACAGCTGCTGCAATGGTTTTTGAGGGAAGATGCTTTTCCTCTCCTTTCCTCTCACTTGTCTCTTCCCCAACTGACTCACATACTGAGCATACCAGGACAAAAATAGAGGGGCAAGAAAAACTTGTTGAGAAGAGAAAAGAGCATTTCCCTGAAAGTGATGAAAAAGGAAAGAGAGTCCTTCAGCAGAGGAGGAGTGTGGGCCTTGTCTATGTAGCATCTCACATCCACACAAATTTTCAGTATTCAGTCCAGCATTCAGTTCAAACCAACTCAACCTTGCACCTCAGGGCAAAATCCCCTTGGAAAAGGTTCCTGCCCTTTAGATGAGATCAGAAAGTGCAGAGAAACACCACTTCCTACACGCCCACATCCTGTGAAGCCCCTGTGATTACTCCTCATTTCTCCTCAACTCAACTGTAAATTCTTGCTTCTACCACTGAGTTTGTCACTGCAAATTACAAGGGCAAAATCATTAATACTGGTCTTGAACACTGCAGCAACAAAATTAAATTTTGCCCACTCAGTCTGGAAATTTTGAAGCAGCTCTGTCAGAAACAAACCACATGGAAATCAGGTCTACATTTCTTTCCAACTCAAAGGAGCACTGTAATTTCAGCTGCTATGTGCTAAACAGAAAAATTGTAAGTAAATATTTCATGAAACACACCCTCCCCTTCTGTAGGCCTGTAAGTCCCTTTCATCCTGTCATACTTTCAATGGGACTGTTATATCCACAATAATTTATATGGGAAACAACTTTAAAATCATTAAAACAATACGCTTAATATATTTGTAGTGAGTAGTGTCTTGCTTCTTGCTGCTGACCAAGAGATATCCTGTAAAGGAAGTAGCTAATCACTGTCTCCTTGGAAAATGTTTACAAAGGGACTTTAGGATGATGTTATCTACATCCTGTTTAAGCAGCTGTTTTGTTCGTGTAAATCAGATGGTGAGCTAAAAAGAAGCATTCTTACTAGTACTGTTATGCTTTTCCTCTATGTATCTTGATCTTAACTGTTGCTGTACAGTAGTTCTTTCAAGGATAACAGCTGTTTTTCACCATACTTTATACTTATGCAATTTAAGAAAGAAGGTGTTGCAGCATGGTTGAGGTTTTGGGAGAAGAGGAAGGAGGAAGGGAAGTATATTTTTTTTTTGTACAAGTCTTATCAAAATCAATCAGTAAATTGTATGTACACATAAGCATCCTGAAAACCTGAATCAAAACTGATCAACTGATTTAATTCTGAAAGTTCATAAAGGAAAGAAAACTATTTTGTTATGGCCTGCTGGAGGGAAATAAAAGTTATCATGACAATTCTCTTGGTCTCACAGTAAATAAAAGCTTTTATCTATCCCTGATGCCAGAATTAAAGGTGCTTTTAGTTTTAGTGCTAAAGAAGAGAGATTTCATTTAGAAATATCAATACCTTTCACTGCGTACTTCAGTATTATAATGTCAAAGACACCCCCACTGTGTGCTGCTTCTGAAACAGCTGGACATTAATGCACGGTAGACAGAGGATCCTTCCAGGCAGATGATCAGTGCTTACTGTACTTCAGCATTCTCCTAAACCAGAAAACATCAAAATCTTTAATCAATAGAAAGGTTGAGGTATTACTTGTAGGACTGAGCCTTAAAGCCACACAAATCCAAATGTGCTTCTACTCAGAAGAATGACATCAGATAATAGCATTTTCTTACTTACCAGACTTGATGTTTTTATATATTATCAAGACAGCTATATGTTCACTCACTGCTTTCCTTACTGGAACAATTACTTTTAGTCCATTGTTTTTTAAAGTCTTCCAGATTAAAAAAACAACAAAATCTAACAGTTTCAGTTATACATAGCTGACGGTGCAAGACTGTTGCCAATCAGCAGCTTACAAATTATCTGTAAAAACAACTAATGATAATCCTAGGCACAGTTCTTCAAGTAATTGTTAGACTCTTTGATGACTTTTAACTCCCTTAGGGAGTACATGGTGAAAAGAGAAGAATGAGAAATTGAGTTATTAAAAATTATGAAATACCTAAATTTTCCTCGACTGTCTCACTTCCTTTAAGACCTGACAGCCTGGAGGACTGGACTGACAGGAACTCCTATGAAATTCAGCAAGGCCAAATGCGTAGGCCTCCACCTGAGAAGTAAGAGACCCATGCACCAGCGTAGGCTGGGGACTGATGGGCTGGGGCACAGCACTGCTGAAAATGATGTGGAGGTCTTGCCAGACAGCCAGCAGCACAGGAGCCAGCAGTGTGTCCCAACAGCAGAGAAAACCAGAACCCTGGGCTGTATTCACAGGCACAGAGCCAGCAGATCAAGAGAAGTGGTTACGCCATCTCTACTCAGCACTCTTTAGAGTGATTCCAGTTCCAGGCTCTCCAGAAGAACAAGAACATTGACAAGCTGGAGTGAGTTCACCAGATGGCCACTAAGATTGTTTGAGGCTGGAGTGCTCGCACTGTGAGGACACACTAAGGGAACTGGGGCTCTTCCATCTGGAGAAGAGATGGCCTCAGGGAGGTATAATTGCAGATTGACAATGCTTCCGAGAAGTTTATTGAGAAGGAACCAGGCTCTTCACAGCAGTGCATGGTAAGAGTTTGAGAGAAAATAGATAAACTGAAACAAGAGAAGCTATTGATTGGATACAAGAAAAAATCTATTAGTTTAACCATGAGAGCAGTCAAACATTGCAACAGGTTCCGCAGAGGGGCTGTGCAATCTTCAGATACAGAGGCTTTCAAGAAGTTACTAGACAGAGCCCTGAGCAAACAGGTCTAGCCCTACAGCTGGCCATGCTTTGAGCAGGAGGTTGGATCTGAGGTCTCTTTCAAAACTCAGTCATTTTGTGGTTCTGTGATTCTCTGCAGAAAATATTCTCAAGTCTGCTCAAATCCTTGTCTTTTTCCACCTGTGCTGGCTGCTCTGAAAAAAAAGATATTGCCTTTACTTACAAACTATGTCTTGCCTATAAACAAGCCTTTTCAAGAATTAAAACCCACAGATGTTCCATCAAGCGGCAGCATATTTACACCTACATGGATCATTACTAAGATGGGACTCATTCAATCCATCCCATAGACCTTTGTCATTTGAACTGACAAAATGACTCATCCTGTCTGTGAAGATCAGCCTGAGTGTTCACTGAATGGTGGGGAACTCATGACTGGCAAATAACCTAAGAAATGCACTGGAAAAGCCAAAGCCAATGAGACCCAGGTACTCCGTCTTCTACTCTAGGTTCTACAGGGAAGTGCTTGTTAGTAGTTCTAGATCTCCCTGACAACTGTCCTAAGATTTTCCTTTTCCTCTTTCATGTATTCTAGTCTTGTCTCTTTTCCAGCTTGTTCAGCTCAAGGCTGACTGCTGGACATTAAAAGGTTTAACACAAGTAGACTTTACAGAATAAACGTCAGCATAGAGGTAGATTGCATAGGTAAATATGTTACCAACACAACTATTATACTAACTATGTCTTGCATATGATGTACACAAACCTATGGTCCTTTTAACATAAGAAAGTAGTGGCTACTGGGTGCTCTCAGTTCCTTCTATTCTTGCAGAAAAGCTGGAACCTCAGAGGTGTCTTATTGACAACTCAAAGCACTCAAATAGGATTAGTATGATTTTCGTCAATCTAGCTTAAAGATCACGTTTAAAAAGAGGATCTACATTCTTCTGAATTTACTATTCTGTCTCTCAAGCCTACAGTCTTCACTTTCAGGTCCCATTCTGCAATCACGAATATGAGTTTTATTGCCTCCCACTTCTAAATGAAAGCTGTAGTTGTCAAAAAAGTCACCCTAGAACATGCAGCACTGAAGGAAGATACTTGTGATAAAGTCACAAAACCTAATTCTGCTATAGATCACACTGCTTCATAAAGTGAAACATCCCTGGCCACGATGGCAAAGGCCAAGAGAAAAACAGCAAGGGAATTACCAAAGCCTTCACTAACACGACAGCCTTTTAAAAATAGAAATACTTGGTAAGTTAGTAAAAGCACCCAATCCAATTCTGATCAAAAGTTATTACCCAGACTTGGAATAAGACACTGGAAATGCTCTACTAGTGGTAACAGAAATAGACACTCACACCAACAAAAAACAGTTCTAACAGCTATAACCTTTAATTATACCAGGGAAGTACATTGGGATGATGCCCTAAATAGGGCTATTTACTCCTATCAGCTGATCATACAAGACAGCCACACCTTTTGCACATCACAGCTCAGATAAAATAAGTTTTTTCATGTAATAATGCTCACGGCCCCTTTCTGACTACACAACTTGTTAAACCCAATGATTCTGATTACTATTTTTCACTCAGTTAATCTTCATGGTTTTCTATGTGTTGCGTTTCTTTCTAACTACATTAGCAAGCTTCTCACCTTTTCTGGAATTGCATCCTATATTAGATTGTCTGGCTTGCTTTTCTGATGTTGTTTACTGACCCTGCCACCTAGCAGATGCTCTGGCAGCACTAAGGAACTGTCTCATTTGTTATCCTGCAAGGATGCTGAAAAAGTTTCAGAATTAGGCTGTGATTTTACAGTGATCTCTGTAAAACGGGTCTAAGTGAAAGCTATTGGAAAAATGCGTGGTCTTACTTTCTTGCTATTGTTCAGTTGTGGCAGCAGTTGAGCTAATATGAGTGCATGGTGAAATTATTTGTTAGTGTATGGCAGAATATGTATAATTTTTACTTTGTTTGGTTTTTTTGCCTTGACTAATTTTTGTGTGCAACTCACTGTGTGGTTGCACAAGCTCCACTGGTTGGCCCATTGCAAAGAGAAGGAATACGAACCCAGGAATATAGCAAACTAAATGAGCTTAGAGTTTATATGAAACAGCTTAGGAAAATCATTTTAATTCTGTTTCAAGACCAAACGAAGATGGTAGACTCACACTAACTTTGAGGAATAAAGGCAGTAAGTTTGTCCCTTCACTCACTTCCAGTGGTAAAATCCAATTTATAGGTTACTATTGTTTCAAGATCTTCCAGGAACCTGAGCACAACAGTACAAAATCACCTGGCTGGTCACATTCGCTTGGGAGCGATATGACCCACCCTAGTCATGATTGTCCTGCAACTCTATTAGAATGGTTACTTTGGATCATAAGTTATATTTTAAAGTAATAATCTAGTGACTGAAGATCTGAGAACAGAAGAAATATATTGCACTTCCACAGAGAAAATCTCTGACCCTCTGAGGACACAAAACAGGCAGTAGGAGACTATTTCATCTAAAGAATGTCATGTTCAAGGATCAGTATTGCCAGACTGCTGTGAGCATGTAAGTTACACGTGAATTTTTGTAAAAGATTTTGTACTGTAAGATTTACATATAGATTACTTTCTGACCACAAAACTAGAGAGTATTCTTTGTGTCAAACCTTTATTTATTTGTGTATGTATGCATGCACGTAAACTTTACAAGGAAAATGTGTTAAAGATAGTGGTGACATACTTCTCTGAAGTGGAATTCAAACAGGATATTGGCTTAACAACATAATAGCTACAGATAACATAACAGACCATGTGACCAGTGGTCTTGGGCATATATTAATGTATTTGTGTCTCTTAAACCACAGGGATCTTCAAGCTCTCTGCCAGGAATGAGCTTAAAACTTACGCAGAAGGATGTCACCTACTGAATCACTGATGCAATTTCCAGGAGCGTGTAGTGTTTTTCCTTTTACCTGGAGGTCTTCAGCAAAGCAAAAGTAGGGTTTGCACAGCTCCTGTTGTGGTAATGGCAGTTACTTCTGCCTCTGAGAAAATGCCAGTGAGCCGCATCCTTTGCAAAATTGATCATTTTGGAGACCTAAAAAGAAATGTGCCCTGGTTCCTGCCAGAGAATTACTTCAAACACCTGAACCTTAACTGTTAGTTTTAAAATTAAAGAAACATTTTTTGAAAACTGTATGGGTCTCGCTGTGAGGCACCATGTCATTATTATGCCTAAATAAACTATAAGAACATAAACTGAGCTTTCAAAGTAAGCTGTTGACAATGCAGCAGCAGAGGTGCCCCGTGAGCCAGTACTTTTGTGCTGCTCAACTGAGTTTATTTCTCAGCAAAAGACCGTTTGGCCAAACTGTAAATTATGGGACATGGGTGACTCTGTACTTTCAGATTTTCTGCCTAGTCTTTTCTCCTCAGAACTGAAGGGGTTATCAGTGTTGAGTTGGAAGACCTCACAGAAATTCGTAATTATGGACCAGGACCTAGTGGGTCGCCTTTCCTTGCTCAACGATTAAACTGGAGGGATTGCATAAGGGGCCAAATAAGCACAGAGGCTTTCAAACAATAATCCTCCACGTGGGTGTCTTAGTTTTGCGCCCTCACCCCGGCGTCGCGCAGACACTTACATGCAGCCGCGTGCACTCCGGGCAGAGCGCTGTGTGTTCCGCCGGCGCGGAGCTCAATGACCTTCCCATCGGAGAGGCCTCCAGCTTCCCTCGGTGAGGAACCACCCAGCGTCCGCGGGTACCTGGGTCCCGCTTCCCGGCCGCAGAGGGCGGCAGCAGCGCCGCCGAGGCCCCGCCCCCCCCGCGGGCGTGCCAGCCAATCAGCACGCGCTGGCCCGCCCCGCCTGCGGGAGGGCAGGGGGTCCTGCAGCGCCCGGTGCTGTCACCGGCTCGGGAAGGGGCGGGGGCGCAGCCAGGGCTCGGCTGCGCCTCCCTCCTTGGCACAGCCTCCCTGGATGCCCGGCGGTTGCTGTCCTCGGCCAGCGGGGGCCGCGTGCTGCGTGCTCCACTGTGCGAGGCACGCGTGAGCCCCGGCGGCTCAGCCCGCGGGGCGGGAGCTTGGCCGAAGTTGCGCCGCGGAAAAAGTTGCGGCCACTCTGTATCCAGGCGGCACGAGCAGGAGCGCGCGTTTCGGTGCCGGGTAAATCGTCGGCTTCAGCGAAGAGCGGCCCCGTAGCTCAGTACTTCCTTCTGCCGATAAGATCTTCGCTTGTACTCGTCACGGGTGGCAGCTGCCGCTGCCCCGCTTGAATTGGTTCCAGGCGCCTCCCGTGGGGAGCGGGGGAGCGGCGGGGCGGCAGCAGGCGATGCGCGGCGCCGCGCTACCGACCCCGGCCGCCTCCGCCTCGGGCCGCCCCGCTCCCTTCGCTGCTGACAGAGCCACCCGGGCGGCGTGGCCGCGGCTGGCACCGGCATGGGGACCTTAGGAAAAAGGAGAGAAAACCAGTGAGTTCGACGTTGCTGTTTCACTCTCCCGTGCCCCGCTGAGGGCAGCCTGCGGGCACGGGACTTCGAGACACGGGAGGGTGCGGGCGTAGGGTGCCCACCCGGGCGGGGACGGGTGCGGGAAACGGACTCCGTGAGGCGCAGGGGAGCCCGGGGGGTGGTTCGGGCGGCTGGGGCTCCGCAGGGCCCGGCAGAAGGGGACAAAGTGGGGGGGAAAAGTGGGAGAGGGTGAGTGGGAGAGGGTGAGTGGGAGGTGTCCCTGCCCATGGAAGGGGGATTGGAGCTGGGTGATGTTTAACTGTTCGGGCACTGGAACAGCTACTGATGAGGTGCTCAGGGATATGGTTTAGTAGCGAACAGGTACGGTTGGACTCGGTGATCTCAAAGGTCTGTTCCAAACGAGCGATTCTATGAGAAGCTCGAGAGGGGACCTGTGGGGCGAGGATTTTGTTTCACCCTTTCGAGTGAGAGTGCGCAGCGGGCGGGTCGGTCAGCACGGGCTGGGAAGAGCCTCCTGTTACCGTCCCAGCCAGGAGGACGAGCGGGAGCGGCGGCTCGGCCGGTCTCTGGTTACTTGCGGCACCGCCGCGGGCTGCCCGAGGGCGCCGAGCGAGGAGCGGGGGCCGCGGCTGGGATGCACAGCTGTCCCGTCCTCGCCAGGGAAGCGTCACCTGCCCCACAGGCCGATAGTCATTTGCTTGTGGTTTCCTCCCCACCGCCAAACAGCGTGCGGTGGGAGTGCAGGGTGCCCCCCCCGCCGGACTTCATCTATTTTTCATGTCAAGTCACTGCTGCAAAGGGATCCGTTCTAATGAACGGATGGTTTCAGACGTGTCGTGGTCTGAATTTGGCCTGTCCGGTGTTGCCAAGTCGGCCACAGTTATTGTAAACTTTTTTTGGGGTGTGGACACTTGAGTTTGCACTCCATTGCCAAGAGCTAAAATATCTTCTGCTGTAACTCCTACTGTACTACTGCTGCCTTGCTAGGATCCTCTAGGATTGCTGTGATCCTATGCCTGGTGTTGAACAGGCACTGGAATAAAGTTAGGAGAGGGGTTTAAGCTTGTAAAAAGCAAACCCCGAAAGCTGGTCAGGCCTTTGCTTTTTTAAAATGAGAACAGGAAGTCAGATCACAAAGCTAAGAGAGAAATTTAGAGAAAGGGGGAAGGGAAGACAACATTGTCTCCATAGCCACTGTCAGTTTGACTGTGGACGAGCTGAGTGATGGTCACTGCCTCTGCAGGGTCAGGCCTGCGATTTGTGATTGGGTTGTAAGTGACATCACGTGCACTTTTGTGTCTTTCCTAGCATTCAAATGAAACAGAACTGTAAGATAAGGCTTGAGATTTACTGGGATGAGGTAGAGTCCAGCCTGTCTTTGTAAGTCATGTATGTTTCCAGCTTTATCCAGGAGTGTCTGTATGGGCATGTTTGTGTCTTTACCTTCCTTATCTGTACATACCGCACACACTGGATAAATTTCTATGTCTTTTCTTCCCAGGACTGCCAGTTTGTTAAGTTTTGCATAGTGTTGCAAGAAAAGTTATATGAAAATTTAAGATAGCATCTTAAAGATGCTGGGGTGATTTGTTTAGGAAGAATGTGGAGTGTAGATTGTTCTGGAAATAAACTCAAGTTATATTGAAACAGCAGTGGTTGTTGCCCTTCATGAGCTCTATGGATATAGATATATAGTCAGATTTTGAAGTGGTTCCTGTTACTCACAGGCAAAAGTGTTTCAGGACTTTTCATTGATAAAATAATGTGCCTATTTACTGTTTCACGCAAAATTGTGAACTTGTATGAAAACAATTAACAACTTTTAATATTATCTGTAAACATACATATTCTTGAAATCTAAGATATTGTATGACCAAAATATAAGCCTAGAACTAGGCATGTGCTTTAATTTGATCTCTTACCTTTATTATTAAAGATATTGGATTAGTCATGTATGCAGTTTTAAAACAACTTAGTAGGAAGTAATAGCATTGAATGGGTGCGAATTATTTTTTCTTGTAATTTTCAAATACTCCGTTGCAAAGTTGCACTGATATTTTGTTTACTTAATGGTGATTTTCTGAATTAAGTTAATAAAGCTAGTCTGTCATTTTTCAATGTGTGTAATATATGATTATAGTTCTTTTTTTTTCTCCTTTTGGTGGGCACACAAATATGTGATGGTAGATTACTGCATAACTATATTCCTGTTACATAGTTGGAGGGGGTTTTATGCTTCTGCTGAAATCATAATGTATACATAACTCCCCAACAAAGAAACAAGACTTCTGGTAATCTCGACAGATCATCAAGGAGCTCTGTAACACTGTGCTCTGCAATCCATATTTAGCCCTGAAAAAAAGTCACTTACTGAGCAGTCTCTTTGGTGTACGTATTAAGTGGGAGGGTTATGTCTTTCAGCACCCTAGCTACAGGGAGTTAATTGTCCTTTAAATCTCTCCTCCTTTGCTATGCACTGTAAAATTTACCACTGGATCTTCTTGTATTTACTTCACTATTGTGCTTTCTTTCAGGCAACCTGCCCAAGCATGCAGCGCTGCCCCTGAATTGGCACTTGAGCTGAAGCAGATCAGTCATTGTCCCAGCCTTTCAAATCTTACCCAAGTCACGATGGTGCCATTGGGGCACTCAGCCAAAGGGGCCACACTGGAAGATCTTCTTGAAACCTGCATTCAGTCTTTTGGTGAGTGTCTGGAGGTTTTTAGAATCGGTATTGGTTTGTTTCTGTCCTGGCTACATCTATGTCACTTACCAGTGAATCACATGGATTTATTACTGAGGTAGAAAGAATGAGAATTTTCTGTAGTGTGGGTAACTACACATTTTTGTAGGTTTGTGGATCTGTTTATGCACGTGTGTAATACATGTCAAGAGATTACTACTTCTTGAAATAATAAGACAAAAGGCAGTCATGTATACTTCTTTGCGTGTTTTTTGTTGTTCCTTCAAGTACCAGTTTGGTAAACTTTAGCAAGTAATCATTATATTTTGCATATGCCAATAATGTTCTCATAATGTGTGTGAACAGCGTGTTTACGTTAAACATTTTGAAATAAGCAGGGCTATTTTTAAGCTAGGTTAAATAACGCTAGATTTCTTTTTACATTTTCATTATAGATTTAAAGTTGCTTCTCTACAGAAGAAGAAAAATCCAACCAAAATCACAACTACATGTTTTATTCTGAGCCTATTGTTTAACCATTTATTTTTTTTCACATAGGAATTGTACTGATTGGGTAAGCATGAATGTTGTCCAAGCCTAGTTTCCTTGTCCATTCCTAGTTTCCTTTTCAAACTTTTTCAGTAGTAATTGTGGTTTTTTTTTTTATATTATCAAAATATGTTGGTACTGAAGGCAGTCAGTATGATTCTGAATAATTTGCTTGTAAGTAGTGCATCCACTCTGTCTTTCAGTACTGAGAGCTAATCCTAAAGCATGTGACAAATTCATAATTGCAGAGTATTCCTTAGAAAATAAATGTACTTTAACACCCACTAAGCTCTAGAATAATTAATCTATATAGTTGAATAGTAACACATAATACTGATCTAGTGATACAGCATATAAATATATTTATAAACAATGACTAATCTTTCACATTCATTGGAAATGGTTTTTCTTTTAACTTTAAAGTCTTCTCATCAGCATGTGCAGATAAATGCATCAGAGGGAAAAGCTGAGGAAACATGAAACTGTCAATAATGTTTTGTTTCTTTTTTTTAATCTTTTCTCCTCCATTGAATTATTGCAAAGTACGTGCCCACTGAACTGTTATAAAGCCCTGATTCCTAAATAAATATTGATTCAAGCTTGGGCTCACTGGGAGTAAGATAAGACATCTAAAGTGTGTGTGGGACCTTCATACAGTTTTATTATTGTGGCTACTTGACTTATATTAATGTCCCTACATTTTTGTGAAAAAGAAAAATTATTATAAATATAACTTTTTAAAAATCTAGTAAAATTACTATGGTGATTGTTTTCAAGTAGTGTAGGTAAAATACTGAATAGGAGATTATTGTTGGTTTAGTTATTTAAATACATTTTCAATACTCTAGGCATATCAGCATATGCATATGCATAAGCATATGCTTATGGCTTTTCAAATTCCTGTGCATCCACATATTAAAAGGACTAGAGTAACACAGAAAAGCAAGTGTACCTGGCCAGTTTAGCTATATATGCATGTGAATATTTCTAAATAGTTTCATATTTTATATATATATTTTTTATATATATATTTTTTTATATATATGAAACTATTACCGTTTATATGAACAGTAATTACAGACCCGTCAGCCTGACCTCGGTCCCAGGTAAAATCGTGGAGAAGATAATCCTGGGTGAAATCATGTGCCACCTGCAGAACGGTCAAGAAATCAGGCCCAGCCAGCATGCCTGACCAACCTGATCTCCTTTTATGACCATGTGACTTGCCTGGTGGATGAGAGGAAGGCTGTGGATGTGGTGTACCTGGACTTCAGCAAGGCCTTTGACACTGTCTCCCACAGTAGACTCCTAGGGAAGCTGGCAGCCCGTAGCTTAGAGGGGAGCACTCTGTGCTGGGTTAGGAATTGGCTGGATGGCCGAGCCCAAAGAGTGATGGTGAATGGTGTCTCATCCAGTTGGCGGCCGGTCACCAGTGGTGTCCCCCAGGGATCGGTATTGGGTCCCTGTTTAATATCTTTATTGATGATCTGGATGAGGGGATTGAGTCCATCATCAGCAAATTTGCAGATGATACCAAGCTGGGAGGAAGAGTTGATCTGTTAGAGGGTAGGATGGCCCTACAGAGGGACCTGGACAGATTGGAGAGCTGGGCTGATTCTAATGGGATGATGTTTAATAAGTCCAAATGTCGGGTACTTCATTTTGGACACAACAATCCCCTACAGAGCTATAGACTGGGGACAGAGTGGCTGGAGAGTAGTCAGGCAGAAAAGGACCTGGGAGTGCTGGTGGACAGGAAGCTCAATGTGAGCCAGCAGTGTGCCCAGGTGGCCAAGAAGGCCAATGGCATTCTGGCCTGCATCAGGAATAGTGTAGTAAGCAGGACCAGAGAAGTTATCGTCCCTCTGTACTCGGCACTGGTCAGGCCTCATCTTGAATACTGTGTACAGTTCTGGCCCCCCCAATTTGGGAAGGATGTTAGGATACTGGAATGTGTTCAGAGGAGGGCAACGAAGATGGTGAAGGGGCTGGAGCACAAGCCCTATGAGGAGCGACTGAGGGAGTTGGGGCTGTTTAGTCTGGAGAAGAGGAGGCTCAGGGGAGACCTCATTGCTCTCTACAACTACCTAAAAGGAGGTTGTAGTCGGGCAGGGATTGGTCTCTTCTCTCAGGTGACCAGTGGCAGAACCAGAGGGCATGGACTTAAGCTTCGTCAGGGAAAGTTTAGGCTTGATGTGAGGAAAAAGTTCTTCACTGAAAGGGTGATTGGCCATTGGAATGGGCTGCCCAGGGAGGTGGTGGAGTCACCGACCCTGGAGGTGTTTAAGGGGAGACTGGATGAGGCACTGAGTGCCATGGTTTAGATGATGGTTGGTGTTAGTGTTGGTGTTAGTGTTAGGTTATAGGTTGGACTTGATGATCTCAGAGGTCCTTTCCAACCTTGTGATACTGTGATACTGTGATATTTCAGTTAGAAAACCTACCATGCTCCACTAAATGGAGTTTTCTTGAACGTGGCAAGTGGTACATAGGTTTAGCAAAGTGAATTGTAGTGCATCTGCAAACATAATCTTAAACTCTATAAGGGTTGCTGGAGTTATGATGTGTGCTGCAGTAGGTTAGACTCGTCTTTGAGCAATTCGTAGTACTGTCTGTATTTTTACTTCTTCTGTGGCTTTATGCATGCTCTTAAGCTGTGTTGGAATTTCCCAGTAGAGTATTTAAATAAATTGTAAAGTACAACTGTTACAACTATAGATAACCTACGTAACAAACTTCCCTAAAGAATGTCCTTGTAGCTACTACCAAAAACACCGTGTAAAAGTAGTTAACGGAGTCGTGCCAATAAGGAAGGGATGGAAAAACTTTAATTTTGGAGTTTGAGAAGGGGTTGGAGTAGGGAAAAAAAGCATAGGTGGGAGGTGGTGAAAAAAGGGAGTAGTTGCTGAATGACTGCAAGTAAAGTAAGTGACATAAACACAGATTTCCTTTCTCTATTTTAAGTTTTCTTTTTGGAAAAGGCATTGAGTCATTTGCTGTATAGGGTTGAGGAGAACAATAGGCAGTAAAGATGATGATGATGATGCATCCCATTTCAGAATACATCCTACATCATGTTAGTATTACACTGCACTTGCTAATATCACATGTGCAATTACAAATATAATTCCTATATAAAGTATGTAGCTGAATTTATGTTCTTGGACTCAATTCTAAAAGTTTGGAAAAAAACAATATGTAAGAGAGGCTGCTGACAACAGTGGTGTGTAAGGGAAAGGTGGCAGCCTTTTTGCCATACATGCAGGGAGTATCACAAAAAGGTCTAAGCAGGAAGGTATTAAGAATGAATATGCAGCTATGAAGAACACAAGTATAAGTTATTCATCTTACAGTATGGATAGGGGGAAAAAAATGAGAAAGAGGGATATGCTAAGTTGAAGTTAAGACTGAGAAGGATAATCTTTGCCACAGTGTTGTAAATAGATTCCAGAATATTTTGTAGAAAGACAAGCTTTGTCCAGAGTTGAGTAATCCAAAAGCCGTGCTAAGGAGCTGAAGAACGAAGATTGGATCTTGAAGTCAGTATGTGTCAGTGATGCTGAGGGTCTACAAAAGTGCTGGGTAGAAGATGAAGCTAGAATGTGGACAGGATACTGTGAATTACAATGGTGGTGTTGTAGCTGGTAATTTCTGCAGTAAAAGTCAGGAGGCCTTTTCCTTCTTTTCCTTCTTTTCCTTCTTTTCCTTCTTTTCCTTCTTTTCCTTCTTTTCCTTCTTTTCCTTCTTTTCCTTCTTTTCCTTCTTTTCCTTCTTTTCCTTCTTTTCCTTCTTTTCCTTCTTTTCCTTCTTTTCCTTCTTTTCCTTCTTTTCCTTCTTAGAAAAGATCAAAGGCTTATTTGGTGTAATTAATATGTGTCTACTTTGGGATGATTACTCTGTGCTCTTTCATCTCTCAAATTTGGTCTTTTTTACCTGGAACTGATGAATGATAAGCATGTACTTTAGAGGCAGAAACAGTGAAGGTCATATGAGGTAGTGTGAAGTCCTGTAAATGATCTGAGAGATAAGCATTACACCAGTGTCTATTCAATAGCATGGTGAGGAGATGCTGAAAGCAGAGGTTTTATCAAGTCCCCTGGAAAACTGTATCATCAGGATGAGTAAGACGAATCATCCTGCAAATGAATTGCAAAAAGTAAAGGCAATAAAAAAGCCAGAATGTAAGCTAGAGCAAGAGTTCAGAAAAAATTAGCATGATGAGAGGCTGAAAGCAAGGAAGTGTCTTAGAAAGGAATATTAGTTCTGAGATTAGGAGAAGATCTGTAGAAGGCAAGGAAGTGTCTTAGAAAGGAATGTTAGTTCTGAGATTAGGAGAAGATCTGTAGAGACTTGAAACCACTCATCAATTTAAAGAAAAGATATTTATATAGGAGAGTGATTCAGAACATGTTCTATGTGACTTGGAAGAGATCTCTCAACATTGTAGGTAGCTACAGGATGCTGTTACTGCCATGATCTGGATTAACAAGAAGGGCTGTAGAGACAATTAAATTCATCACAATTGATTGCCTTAGAAAAGAAGAGAAAGTATAGCATATAAATGGAACTGACAATAATTTTTAAAGATTAAAAAGTAATTGTGTGGAAAGAAAGATAAGTCTCAATAGGGAAGCAAAGGAAAAGGGAAATTGAAGGGAGGAGAGTGCATAGGGGGAAGAGCAAAAGGTAGGGTAAAATGATTGAAAAGACTAGAAAATAAATGGGCTGTAGAAAGGTTAGATTCAGTGGAACCTCTGCCTCAGAGGTTAATTCTGAACACAACGGTCATAAAGAGGAAATTAAAGGTAGATGTTCAATAGGCAACAAGATGGCTGAAGTTGTGAGTTCAGGGTAACAAAGAAGTAATTAACAGATCTTGGCTTGGGCTATAACAGCTTTAGGAGGGACATAATGTATTCTGAGTGAAATCTTTGTTAGTCACTGTGATTCTGGAATGGAATTGTAAGTAGAATTGTGACCTTAACCCCCTGCACCCATATTTTTCTATTGCATAGTATATAAAATGCCTGGAAAACAATGTACTTTTTACTGGTAGACAGTGCTCTGAAAGTCAGTATGGGTTTGTCTCCTACTTTGTTGCTAGTTGTAAAGACACTTATTCTACCAGTGTTGTTATCGAAACCAATAGAGTGGGGTCTAGTTTGCTGTTCCACTGCCGAATTCAATAATTAATGCTGACAGTTTGGTAGAACACAGGAAGTATACACTTAGTAGCACAGCTCTTACTTTTTGGTAGTCCTTCCTTCACTAATCTTTGTGAGACTGCATATTAACATTTATTTAGTCCAGAAAGCATTACAGATCAGAGAGGAAAAAATATATCAGCAGTGTTCCCTTCACTGGATATCTTAATTTTTTTAACTGTATATCTGCTAACTATGGAAATATGATAATAGTTGTTCATAATACTTTTCACCCTAGGCTATCCTTATCCTGTTGCGAGCTTGATGTTCTGACTATGTGTTAGCAAGTCTATTTCTACTCTAGCACACGTTTTTTTTTTCCCTGTTTGTTTGCACTACATATTTGTGCATGGTAAGAGGTCCTGGTTCTTTCCTTTGACTGTAAGCATCTGTCTTTATTTTATAAATGTACCTTTTTAAAAAATCTTGAGTAAGATTAACTATGCTTATTTTTTTAAGCAAATACAGCTGTCAAAGATTCAGTGAACTATTTTAATATGCATTCAAGCTTATAGACTGTGTAGACCCAGAGGACCTTTTCCTTGCCATCGTGAAACATTTATTTAAATTGTTTTTACAAGTGTTTAAAAACCCATGTTACAGTTGGGACAAAATGTGTTTCAGCATAGCATAAATTTGCTTTCTCCCTGCTTAATCTGCAGTAAAGTTCTGAAACCTTACTTAGAGCTACCTAACAAACAGTTCCAAGAGGGCATTTGAAAGTCATAATTTATGCAAACACTTGTGTCTTTCTAAAACCATCTGAAGGTCATTTAAGAGCTGAGAAATCCCTACGATCTCAAAATTTTCATATTATGAAGATATTTCTCTCCTTAACCTTTGAATGTGAGCTCTTACTAATTTACTTATTACGTTTGAGAAATGGAAGTCTGTTGACTTTAGCACACAGGAGACATATGCTTGTTCTGCAATTCAGGCACTGCAGTTGCTGCTAGACAAGATGAGTGTGCTCAATGGAAAAAAAGAAATTGTAAAAAAACATCTTTAAATGCATGTGACCATTCACTGTCCCTCTATATGATTTCTCAAGAGAGATGTAAGTAAAGTGCTTTAGGAAAGCAACCAGAGTATGTAGTATAATTCTATGGAGAAGCTCAGCTGCAGTAAACTGTTTGCTCTGGAGCAAGTTATTTATTATACCACTATGTCAATCTTCAATAGGAAAATAAAATCCCAACAATATTTAAGCTCTTGGCTACTACTTTCAAAGACATTAAAAACAATATTAAACATTAGCAATGTTCTTAACAGAATTTATGTGAACCTAGTGCAATATGCCACTTCTGATGGTCATAATGCTCTTAGACAGCTAGGCCTAAGAGTAGGTTGTGATGTAAATTGTTCTGCAGTGTCTGATCAGTGCTAAACTAGCTTGCTGCCTCAATATGTGATAAAGTAAGATGTTTGCAATCAAACCTTAGACATTCTGCAACACCCTTCCAGACTGATCTGGGTTAAAGATGCCGTGGAATTGTGTTGATAGAAATCAGAAATCTGGAAAAGGTGCTGATGCTGGTTACCTCTTAGGTGCTAGCTGCCTACAACTGTACAAGTTAATCATAGTTAACATTTTCTAGGATAAAAAGTAACTACATTGGCAGAGCTTTCTAGTTCTATAAACTGATAATATTTTTATATCTCACTTTTTTGAATCAATATAATGCAAAAATATATTGTCTGAGGAATTTTTTGAGGGCCAGGTTAGTTATTGCATCCATTTTAGGAACAATGAAACAGCCAAGTTATTGTTCAGTCATTAGGAGAACTGCAGCCATCTTCTCTAGAATAGAGAAAATTTGAAAGCTTTATCCAATTTTTTCCCTCTGAGTTATCTAGAAAAAAACCCACCCAGCTCTTAACATAAGTACCTTCTTCCAGTCTAGTTAAAACTTAAAATAACAATTCAAGTACTGAGTTTATCCTTTTACTAAATTTATCCTATATCAAATTCTAACATAGAATTCTGGTTCAAAAGGGGTTACACCTTTCAAGGTGTATGCATACTTTTCCTTTTAGATTTACCTCCACAGTTTTATCTCATGCTGCACGGAATTGCAGGGTCCCGCCCCTGAAGCCTAGACTGAATATTGAGGTCTCCAGTTCCCCAAAAATAGTTAAAGTTTGTTCACAGTGTTGTTTTGTAATAAAATGTTGTTGATCATTGTGTGTTAAGTAATCTGGGTGTGATTTAGTCAAATATAGTGCAGAAACTTTTGTATTGCTTGGCAACAGAAACTATGTTAATTATCAGTTAATGACATTGTAGGAACAGAAGTGTCATACTGCTCTGTAGAATGCATGACATTGTGGGAACAGAAGAGTAGTTACTGCTCTGGAGAATACTAAGTGCTGTTTAGCTAACTATTAAAGTTAATTGTGATTATGCCAAAATGAAAATAGATTTCTTTATTAACTTGATGTCTGTGGAAAAAGTTTTCCCAAAGAAAAGAAAGTTTAGATATCTTTATATAAATTTTAAAGTTCTATTTAGCTAATTTGACTTCAGTCTTTCAATATTATTTCCCAAAGTCAAGAAATAAGTTATAAAAGAAAATTAAGAAAACTTAGACTTCTTGCTTTATGAAGCAGTCTCCCATTTACTTATAATTGCTACAGGGATGTGACAGAAATTTCTGTCTTCAAACCTCTAAATAGAAATTCAGAAAATCAATATAATTTTTATTTACCAATTCAAAAAGCTTAGATAGCAATAGAAAGTAATTGATTCTCCTGAGAATGTTGTATGAATTTAACTCTTTCTTCTCCTCAATTTATGTATGAAGATGAAGCAAGACATAAGTAATTTATTCTTTAGAATTCCCCATGCATTTTATTTTCTATGTTATTTGGTTTTGTTTGTGAGTACTTTAGTGTGAAGACATATTTTTGCATTGCTTTTTGGGGCTTTCCTTAGAATGTGACATGGTCCGTAGATCTTTCTGTTGTGCAGGACAGGCTGGAAGTTAAGATTATTAAGGTAACTTTCTAAATGTGATACCATTAAGTTTTTTACTGAGGTAAAAACGTGCAAGTACAACAGCTGGCAAAAGACAAGGATAAGAGACTACCTGTTAAGAGCTATGAAGATTACACTTCTATTGGAGATAACTTTAGGAATCCCCAAACACTGCAGGTTTAATACTCAAATTTTTGTAGAGGTCATGTTAAGAAAAATTCAGTACCATATGCAAGCTACATTGTGATGGAAGATCATTTAGATATACGTCATAATATTTTTCTTTCAAAATATGGAACTTCTCTTTCAGAGAACAATACTGCAAGATGTCAAGATCTTCTGTTCTGTTTTAACCTTTGCGTTTTCTTGAAAAAGATTCCCCTTTAAAATATTTTCTTTGGATATGGATTAGATTGTCTTCTCCCTTCCATCAGAACTGATTATGTTTGATGTTGGTCTCCAGTATGGAGTGTTACTCTTTTAAAGTATACATTAAAAAAGGACTTGTTTAAGTTGAATAACAGAGAATTATCAGATACTTTTATTAGCAATATTAATAAATGCCCTGCAACAGTACTTCGGAGGTATAAGACTCTTGCTAGACCGACTAATACAATGAGGCAAATAAAGCTTACAGTTGAACAGGTGTGAGAATGTTTCTCTGATGAAAGTTTGGCATACTGCAGCTAGCTTGACTCAGTAATTGTGGACTTTCTTCTGTATGCAGATATTTGATAGTGCTACCTAGTGATTAAGTATGTTTTAAATTTAGAAAGGTGTCATATGTGTGTGTGTTCTTTTGGTCCATGGTGAATCAGAGAAGTTTCAGTGTAAGGATGAACTGTTGTAGTTTAATTCTGGCCATCAGACAAACACCACACAGTTGCTCACTTGCCACCTGCCCAGTGAGACAGGGTGAGAGAATTGGAAGCGTAAAAGTAAGGAAACTTATGGGCAGTTCAGTACATTTTAAAAGAACATAAACTAAACCCAACATCCAAAACTCCAAACAAAACCAAGAAAAACATGTGAAAACCCTCTAATTGCTTATCAACAGCCTGCTGATGCCCAGCCAGGTCCCCAAGCAATAGCAATCCTGGGAAATTTCCACTGAGTTTTTATTGCTGAGCATGACATTATGTGGTATAAAGTATCACTTTCGTCAGTTGGAGTCAGCTGTCCTGGCTGTGTCCCCGCCTCCAGTGCTGGTGGGGCAATGTGAGAAGGCATACCCCAACTGCTAGGCTAGAAGCTACTTTGCCAGAGAGTGTGTAGACACTGATTCTGGAAATATATCTAGAAGTTAGAGGAAAGATTGGGAAGCTGAGGCATGAAAGGGAAGAAAGCCTGAAACATCGTCAGAAATATGAGAGCAGAAGTAGGATAGGAGCATGATGTCACTAATGAAAATGAAGGCCAGGGACTGGGATCAATGTGATCTGCAATGTTTCCAAGTCCCTGAGAAGAAAGCAACTTGGTGTCTGCTAGTCTGTTACAGTTTGAAAAGCTGGATTACTTTGTGCTTCCTTGGATCTGGTGAGTGGCTGCCCCAGGATCAATCTTGCAGTTACACAGAGCTTATTACAAAACACTGCAGTAGTGGGATGAGTATGTGCTAAGCATGCAGCTGGATTCAGTATTCAAGTGGTGATACGAGCCTCAGAAGTTCATGATTTTGTTCTGGGAGTCTCATTTGCCTTATCCATCAGTGCTTATCCAGCACAGCTGTGTTGCCAGGCATTACACTTGAATTGTTCAAGAAGTGCCTGCAGCTCAAAACCTGCACGTGGCTCCAGCATCATCATTTAAAGCTTTAAAACAATTCTGAATGCTCAAAGTATGTTTTTTAGGCTTTGGAGAAAAAGACTATTATATTAAAAAGTTCTCATCTAAATTTGCTCAAATCAGTATTTTAAACACGCCATAGAACAATGTAGAGGTGTGTGTGTTAACTTTTTATCTTGTTCTGTGTAGTTGATCTGAATTTCTAAGGCTAATGGAATGCTTTCCACCCACATTTCATTTAGTTTCTCTTTAAGTACATTTTAATTTCTCCAAATCATCCTCTTGACAAGAGCTTTTATATTCTTGTTTTCATTTCAAAGAATTACCCACCCAGAGCTCTTTCTTCAAGATTTAGCTTTCCAAAAGCTGTTTCTGGGAGGGTGTAATGGCTTTCCCTTGAGATTTTTTTTTCCCCAATGTTCCCTACCCTCACACAGACCAGTCTTATTATCTTTTCTAGATGCATATTAGACTCAATCGTGTCTTGGATATATTCTGCATTGTTAATAAGCATTTGGAGGAAGAGAGTAGGTTCCTCGCCCCTTCTGCAGGGAGTTTGGAGGGGGAAGTAGACTTGGAGAAAAGTGAAGTTTATAAGGTTTCTTCCAACATCTGTGTTTCCGGCTTGTTTAGGGTTCTGTTGGTGCAGGACTCGTCAGGACTTTCCTCTCTGGAAAATACTGGTTTGTTCTCATTTTAATTTTGGAGTTTTCCTCCTAAGACCAATTACTTGTGTAAATAAATATGTGTATGAGTCACTCAATAGTTACAAGCATGTATGGACAATAAACCAATTTAAAAAAAACCCAAACCCTTTTGTGTAATTCCCAGGATATTTTGGTGCTGTCTGCTAAGCACTATAGCATACTTGTTGCCTGAGGGGGAACACCACCACCCTGTATAGAATTAAATATAAGCTGGAGACCTCAAGACAGCACTTGCTTTCTTCTAAAATTAAAACAAGCATTCTTTTAGCTAATCAGTGCATTATCATTGTAGGGACATTGCAATTAACTTATGTTATTTCTGAAATATATTAAGCACTCAAAATAATAATCTGAAATAAAGAAAAAATTCACTAAGGATGATTACTAAGTTCTATGCTTAGGGTAATCAACTATAAAAACAGTACAGTCAAGTCTTTGATATACAGCATTTCTGTGGAAAACAATCTCAATGTAAAGTGGATTTTAAATCTGAAAATGATTTAATGGTATTGTGTCATGCAGAAACTCTAAGGAGATAAGCGCTAGCATAGAAGCGTACTTATTTCTATTTAATTATATCTGTACATTATATCTGTACATTTACATATATAAAAGATATACATATTTAAAGGCATTATATACAGCATATTAGAAATAATATTCTAACTCTGCTACCTAGACCTCTTCTGGAATCCTCTGTTCAAGTTTGCTTTATAAACATGCAAACTGTAAAGCTTTCGGAAAAAGTCATCAAAGTTGAGCAGAGGTCTAGAAAACGCGATTTCTGAGAAAAAAAATCAACAAATTTTGGTCTTAGAAATGGGACAAGGTAAGCAATCCTTAAATAGAGGAAGTACATTGATAACGAGAAGAAAAGGTTTTTCTTGTCTGCTGGGGACCAGACATAATGCAGTTAAGCTGCTCAAGTTGCCTGAAGTCTTGGATTAGACAGTAAGGAGAACTTTATGATGACAGAGGTGCTCGAGTGTTGGAATAAGTCACCTACAGAGGCTGTGAAATCCTCATTAGCGTAGAATTTTAACAACAAATTAAATGCATTCTGAAGCGTACTGGCTTAAAGAAAGCTGATTCTGCATTAGAGTACATTAGCTCCTAGCCCTGGTTTCTGCTGTCAACTCAACTTTCATGTGGATCTGCTTGCTGACCCTCGATGATGGCATCATAACTGATGAGCAGGATGGTGGTTTCTTATGAATCTGATTCTAATCAAATGTGATCAATTTGATGAAGAGAGTATAATAACTACCTCTGTTACAGGGTACCAAATTCCCACACAGCGATAATAAGCCTGTAGTAAGAAAACTCGGATGCATTGCACAAGTTTTAAGCTGGAGGAGAACAGAACATTTCCTGTTTGTGAAGGAAAGTTCCAGGAAGCATCCATGAAAGACTTCTAGTCATTGTCGTCGTGCACCTCACATGTGGGGCAGAGACGTTGACTTATGGCTGTTTCAGTTCAGTAACTGAATCCTAGCATGTGCTCCTACATGTATCTCCATATTTCATATATGTCTGTTTATCAAGGTCTTTGCTGCTAGACCTTAAGAACATCAGTTCCCCCAGTTTTCAAAGCACATGCTGCTTTAATAACCTTTGCAGACATTTGTAACACCATCTCTATACAATCTTCAAGACACCAGAAAAAAAACACTTTGCTGAAATCTTGAAGAATTCTATGTAGCACATCAGTATAGCAACCTGTGACTTTCAGGCTTGCACTTAGTAAGAGTGCCTGGCAACTGCTCAGTGGTATCTTCCATCACATTGTTTTGGTGCTACTTTTTGATAACCACTGGAAGACTTCAGGGAATTTACAAGAAGTTATTCACGTTCTTAGTAGCTTAGTCACTGATCACGTGATGTTAGTGATCTGTGATTCACATCTGATTCATTTCACATTGTACATTAGGTGATAGAGTTGGAACCTGCACGAAGTAAAGACAATGCTTATTAAATAAAAGCCTCTGCGACCTAGAAAAGCTAACTTTACTTTCTTGCATAATTCAGTTAAGACATCCTTAGCATTCTTCATGTTGCCTTATCATTGGACGCATGAGTGGGAAGGTCTGAGTACAACAATATTGTCTATTGAGCATACTCTTTCTGTTAAGTATTATTACCACAGGCTTGGTGGCCATCAGGACCCGGTGAAAAGCAAGCAGTTTGTTCTTAAAGCCTTTCTTATTGGATTTTGAGTACTTTGGTTCTTTCAGCTGTTCTAGGAACAAGTGATACTTCAGTTATTTCTAAATCACGTATTACAGAGAGCCACCAACTGAATTGTGCATTAGAGTGGCTGATGGGCCTAGATTGAGATGTTCTGACCCTCTTGGGTTCAGAGTTTCACATATGCGATGGAACTTTTCTAACTCTGTTTTTTAGTGTCTTTGTGTTACTACACAAATAATAAATTACGTAGCCCTAAATGTACTTTCACGCATGTAGTTAAATACTAGAAAAGTATGTTCTACTCCTGCATCCTTTTTTTGTTTAAGAGAATATTTATTATAATATTTTAGTACAATAAGGGCATTTGCAGGAGGAAATGCATGTAACCAGTGGGTTATTTTTATTTTGCTGTGAAACAAAGCTGAGTCTTATGCAGTATTTTGCAGCTTTCTTCAGGGTAAATTGACTAACTGAAACACACCCATTCCACTTTATTTAGTATTCACTTGGTGGTTTTTGCTGAGCAGGGTGTGTGGTTAGAAACAGGTATACAAACGGAAATGAAAATGAGTCTCAAAGTTTTAAAACAAACTGCTGGAGGTTCAGTAGAATGCTGCAGAGGCATTCGGAGATGCTCTTGCAATACAGGAAAGAAGCCCTCTTATTGGCTCCACCATTTGCAGAGAGATAGCTTACCATGACTTTTTTCACTTCCTTACTCACAACTATGTTTAGCAGGTTAGCTCTCTGAAAAGAAGTGACCTAGTTGTTGGAGATATGAAAGACCCGATGACAGTTCTGAAACCAAAACTGAGCTGGAGTCTCTTCTCACCTACTGCCCATTTTTAATACTTTAACTCCATGGATTTTTTTTTTTTTTTTTAAATTATGAATTTGTGAAATAAAAGTGGAAGAGGAATCAGATTCAATGTTTTTCTTTTTAGTAACATTTGCTGTATCACGGTGTATTCATTGGAAAAGTGCTCGCTTCTAAAGTTGGACAGGAGGACTACATTAAATATTTGGTACTGCATCTATTTGTAAAATTGTGTGCTGCTATAATTCCATACTGGCTTGCTGTTCAGTGCTGAACTCTACTGGGAACCTTAAGATATGTTGCTGCAAAGTGTTTGTTTTGTTTTTTTAAACCATCACTAATGCAATGTTTTTCCTTGTGGAGATGAGCCTTTTAGTTGCACGAGAGAATGGATAGCATGAAACCTAGTACTGCTTTTAAGTGTGTAAAATAATTGATGTTGTAATGAGGTCTGTCTCTGTGAGAGAATTAGATCTGGATGTTGTGAAGCATAAATGCACTTTTATAATGCAAGAAAATGCCATTAAATATTTTGTCCTGATCACTAATAGGCAGAAAATATTGTTTTTCTCTGCATCTTTGTAAAATGGAAAAGAAGAATGGAAAAGAGACCTTCTAGAGGACAGAAATTAAATCTGGAACCTGGTGCCAAGTCATACCTGTGTTATGTACTGGCAGAGGATTTTGGAATGCACACAGAGGAGAAACTGCTAGGACAGCGTTACCTGCTGTCTTTGCCAGCAGGAGATGATCTCTATTGAGAACTACTGAAAAGCTGGTAATTTAATTACAGCTGCATATACTTAATGGTATGTGTGCACATAACCATTTGGCTTCGAAGTTAAGCATATATTGAACTGCTTTTTGCATTAAACAAGAGCTGTTGAATGGAGGCTCTGGCAGAACACCAAGTTTTGTAAAATGAATGAAAATTGATACAGGCCTCTGTGTGCAAGGTCTAAAATAATTTTACTCTTCCCTGAAGACACTGGAAGAGTACAAAATGCCAAATATTACAAGCTCAAATAAGTATTAATTCCTAATGTCCTGATCTTCCTCTGCTAATTCCCTGCTTCTCTGGCTGAGTACTTTGCTGTTTTGCTGTCAGTGCACCTGCTGTAATACCTAGGCAGTTTATATCCCAGAAAGATTCTTTAGGTAATGAATGAAATTATGTGAGAACACAAAGAATGCATAAACTTCAGTTCATGCTGTAAAATTGAGAACTTATAGTATAAATCAAAAGGCAGCTTAAGAACTTTTAGTTACTTGTGGTCTGTATTGCACTCATTTATGGGGTTGTAGGACAGAGACTTTCTCCTCACACATTACTCTTTACGATTTAACTATAACTACAGAAGGTGAGTTCAGAAAATGGTTTCTCATGTTCAGAGTTGAAGATCACCAATACATAAAGTCCTCATTCTGGACTTGATAATACTGAGTGCGTTGCTGTGTGTTCACATAGGCTCTGACAGAATTCCCATTCAGGACTTTTCTGCTTGTCTTGCCTGAGAGGCTGGCTGTAGTAAAATATTTCAAAACTATTTATTGTGTTGAGTTTCCTCCAAACTGAGTATGCTTTTGCTAGAAGAATGAAGTTCCCGACACCAAGTGTACGATACCCAGCATGTCCTCTACTTTTAGGACTTCAGACACTCAGCCGGAACAGTAACTTTACTTGTAAACTACAGGCCTAGGCCATTCTGAGTCCTTCCTACTGAACTACATCTACTCTTCATGAAATAGCCTGTCTGCCAGCTTAAACTAAATTTGATGGAAAGACAGGAATCTCAAAGAATTATTTGTGTAGAAGAGAGGCATCCAGATCAGTGTCCACATTGGTGCAACGGCAGCAACGTGAGCCCAGCATTAATTTGATTTCATTTGCTGTCTGGCCAGCCAGTCTGGATTCAAGCACATGTATTGCTTTTGTGTAACTCTTACCTTTAAGCATCAGTGAGGAGTTGTAACATTGTTCTGGGGAAGAGAAGTAGAAGACTTTCAGGGGAGAGTATAGTGATAAATGACATGAATAAAGACTATTGTGGAGTGAAGACTAGAGCCATGTCTAGAGGAAATCAGACTTTTTTAGTTCTACTAAAGATCCAATGTATTGTTCAAAAGGAAAGGCTCTGGGGTTCTCTCTTCACATTTGGTACCTTCCTGTAGAAGGGCATAAAAGCTCTTACTCCGTGACTTAACATTGATTATATTGTTTTGCAAGTGGTCTAAGTTTATTGTTCCTTTTTAGTGTTGTTCAATTTCAAAATGATTTCTCCTTTCTCTAGTAGTGGATGCCATTTTATATGCTGCAAATCTGCTGTTTCACCTACCTCTTCTATTTTGCCTTATTGTGTCTTACTTCTGTATATTGTTCTTGGTTTTGCTATTTTAAGGGATAACTACATTTAACCTTCTAGAGGACAGTGTATTTAAAATTATTCGAAAAGGTAAATTTTATTTTGTGTTTGCAAGGGTGTCTAATTCCAGGTCGAGCTACTTAGGTTGTCTCCTGGCAAGCTGTGGAAAAATGTTATCTCTTAATATTTACAATCAATTTCACCACTGTGTTTGTTACTGAAATAGAAGCTTTTTAAAATGTTCTGCTGCATTTGATGTCCTTGATCGATTCTGAATATGGGAAAAAAAAATCAAGATCCAGAAGATAAATGTAATTTAAAAACCTTTAAGTGAAATCCTTGTATTGCACATTTCAAAGAAAAGTGTTAAAACCATGGCCAGTACTAAGGGTATGCATAGGTTACCCTCTGGGCTTCTGCATACATTCTGTATTGTTCCATGCACATGTAGGTATAGATCTTAACCTGTCTAAGTATTTTAGCGCGACTTATGTCACCTGTGCAAAAAAGTGTCACGAACACTTAAGAATATCTCCATTCAATTTGACAAGTTCAGTCATGGCTCTGACTGATTGGTGTAGAGTAGTAACTGAAATATTTTGCTCTGCAATTCATTAATTTGTTTCAAAGGTTAACAGTCATTTGCCTAAACCTAAGCATTTAAGTGCATTGCTGGGCCAAGATCATTATGTATAATTATCTGGATATTTTGAGTGCTTTTGAGACACAGCTGCTTTTTTGCTTGCCTTTTTTGGGGGGGGCGTAAGGGTCTTCCAAATCCTGGTTGTGAAATACAGTTGTTGTTACATAGCTCTTACCAGAAAAAATTATGCACTTCCTAAGTTAGTAAGTTACAGGTACCTGCAGATGAACAGGCCTGATGAGAATTAGTGTTCTGAAAAAGATTCTTGCAAGCTATTTACCAAGGTATACCAAGTATATAAATACTCCTTTTTTTCAGATTTAGAAGGAAATGCATATCGAAACAACCAGCTGCTAAAGATAATTCTGGCCATGCATCAGTTTATCATCTCCTCTGCAGACATGCTCCAGAAAGTCATCGATCTATATCCTTTGTAATAATCATCTGCTATTAAGGTAAAATTAGATAACTTGGCAACTTTGAAAAGGGTAAGTAGTGAATATTTACTCTGTGGGTGTATTGCTGTTCTAGTCATTAAAAAAATATACTTGTTCTTTATGGTTTTTGGTGGTATATTGTGGTTTTATTTGGTTTAGTGTTCGGGTTTTTTTGTTTGTCTGTTTGGTTTAGCTTATTATCCGCAGACAAAAAGATGAAAATCCGGTTCAGTTTTTAAGTAGGATAAATCGCTCTTCATTGGCTGGGGCGGAAATACTGAGAGGGTATTAGATTATTGCAGGCATCTCAGGTATTGTGAACCTGGGCCTAAATTTCAGATCTCTTTCTCTCTCTTTCTGTCCTCAATGCAAGTTCAAGAGGAAAGAACAAAAGTATAATTCCTGAAAATATTCCGATAGTATTGCATGCAGATAAAAATTTTCAACATTTTAAAAAAATAATTTAAATTTAAAAAATTATTATATCTCAATTAGACAGACAAAATTACAGTGCACTGAAATAAACCATAACAACCTTCCTATTTTTTCCAATTTTGAGGTGATTGCCTGGACTCATACATGTGTATTTCTGGCTCATTAGATATTTCACAATGAATCTACTGGATCGTACTAGTCTTTCTTAGGAATTTTTAATTGTGGAATATATTGCCTTACTTCTTAGCTTTACAATGTTTACTCCTAATTACATGCACACGATACAGGAAGCAGATTTGACATGCTAAGAATCTCCAAGCAACTTTGGTAGAATTTAATTGAGATAACCCTTTCCTCTCCAAAACACTGTATCTTACTGGCTTTTAAAAGCAGCATGATTTACAACAGAACTTTGCTGAGTATTAGATTCTGACTGTCCTGCTGCTTCTCTAACCACAAGTGTTAGATCAAGTAGGCCAAGCTACAGCTACAACTGTGGTGTAGTGTTGCATTTAGCTTGGGCTCATGGACACTTTGAAAATAGGAGAAGGTAATTGCTTCCATGTTTCTGGGAAGTAATATTTTTTAGAGTCAAAGAAGTGATTCACAGTTTTATGAGACAAATACTTTGCAAGCTTGTTTTTTGACTGTGTGTAGCTCCCTGTGAAAGCATTGAAAGACACTTTTGAATGAATCAGTCTTGGCTCATGTATTTTGAAAAATGTTACAAATGTCCCAGTTTCACCATTTTCCACTGCATAAATTACATGAGTGATTTAGGTGGTTACGGATCATTTGTAAGCCATCTAACTTCAGACCTTTGTTTTTGAGGCCCTCCAAAGTATTTGAGAACTGACTGACTTCAGACCTCATTAGTTCTGTAGTCAGCCTAATTTAAGCACTTCATACAAGAGCTTAAATTGTAGATGGTATGTCCCCTCAGTTGTAGTAGATTTAAGCTGCAGTTAATCAATTTCTGGGAGGACCAACAAGGTATTTTCATTAAGTTATGTTTTGTAGAACCGAAATATGTTTAATCTACAGCAGAAGAATCAAGATATGCATAATGTATTTTCCAAATGGATTTTCCATGTCTTCAAAAGATGTTTGCTACAATATCAAAACGTGTTTTATAGAGCTAATAAATGAAAAATATGAGTGTGTCTTTCCAGTTTTCACAGCAAGTCAAATGAAAACTATTGCATGGATAAAAAGGTGAGGTTAGCAAGGAGAGGCATTTCACATTTTTCAGTATTATATACAACTGATTAAGTTTAAAAGAAAATAGTACTTTTTGTGGAAAACCTCCAGTGAATTGTACCTAACTGTAAAGGACTTCTTCATAAAAAGAGTAACTGATAAATTTGATATTATTGTTTCAAATTTTATTGAGATATGCAAGCACATGAGTTTTATTAGAAAATGTGAGACGTGTTGCAAAGAAACACATGTTGAAAGCAGAGTCATTTCACTGTGTAACGCTACTGAGTTCTTGGGTGA
Organism: Tapera naevia; assembly: GCA_033556795.1. NCBI lineage: Eukaryota > Metazoa > Chordata > Aves > Cuculiformes > Neomorphidae > Tapera > Tapera naevia. Next base: position 6,550,173 of record JAUMJJ010000023.1, read on the forward strand.
CTGCATCAGTGTTACTCATGGTACTCACAATAAACTTTTGCTAATGATCTTGGGATATACTTTGTATACACTTGTGTAAAACCCTAATCTGATATTATATGCCATCAGTAGAACAATTCCTATCAAGAATGTTACATTTCGTATCATTTGTGAATGGATGTGGTTCTCCTTAACAGTTTTCTACCTATCTTAATGCTTTAGAAAATAAATCTTCCATGCTGTGTGTAAAGATATGCTATTTTGTGAGGTAAGACTATTCTTGCTTGGTAGCTATTAGTCTGCAGCTATTCATATGCCACACGTAAGAATGTTTTTACATAGCTTAAGCTGACATTAAAGAAAAACAGATGTATTGCTTCAGCTTTTCAAGGTTCATGTTAGCAACTTTACTCAAAAAGGCCCAGGTGGCTTTGTGCAGATTTGTTGAAGTCAACACATGAATTGTGTCACAGTTTTGAACTGATACTGTGTCTTAAATGTTGGTGAAAATTTACAGTACTCAGGAGTTGGTACCATTGTGTCTAATATTATTATATAGGTCTATTACAAAAAAGAAGTAGGATATTGCAGCTATTTTATGTTAAGTAAATTATTGTATTATTTGATAGGTAGTTCTCCTTAGTAATTCTACTTAGTCACTTGCAATGATCTTGGATAATTTTTTTTTAATTAAGTAAAGTTTGACATCTGAGTTTAGAGAAAACAAGAGAGGAAAAAAAGATGCAACTCAGATTAGCATGTGATTTCTTTTTTACACAAAATGGGAAGTAAGTAGTAACAGGAAAGTAGAATTCTTGACAAACAGTGATTTTATTATCTTGCAGCAGATTACTGGCTAGATCAGAATGCTTTGATATTGTATGTGATCCGGGAACATTTTTGCTTCTAAGCAAATTCATACATATGGACATCCGTAACAATATGGATTTCTGTTTTTCCAACAAGCACATGTTTTTACATGCATGAGTGTACCAGGTCTGGCTGGGATGGAGTTAACTTTCTTCACAGCATCCAAAACATGCTGGGCTTTGCATGTGCAACTGAACATGCTGGGCTTTGCATATGCAACTGAACACACCAACGTTTTAGCTATTGTTGAAGAGTAATTGCACACTGTCAAGACTTCTTTTTTTCTCGATGTGCTCCCCAGTGAGGAGGCTGAGGGTGAGCAGGAGATTGGGAGGGAACACAACTGACCTGAATTGACCAAAGAGATGTTCCATGCTGTACAGTGTGATGCTTAGCAATAAAAACTTGGGGGGGTAGTCATTCCAAAGTAGCAGTTGCTTGGATTGCATCTTGTGGGAGATGGTGAGTGATTGCCTTTGCATCACTCATTTGTCTGGTTGGTTTTTTTCTTTCATCCAGTTATTAAACTATCCTTGTCTTGACTCACACATTTTTTCCCCTTTCGCCCTTCCTATTCGCCCCCTCATTCTGCTGTGGTGGGAGGAGTGAGTGGGTACTTAAATGCTGTCAGGGTCAAACCACTGCAGTAGGTGACAAATCACATATAGGAATTGATATATGACTGAAGCAATTTGAATGCCCAACATAGAAAAGCGTAGTTCTCTGAAAGTATTTTGTACGCGTGAGGCTGATCACCTGTAAACTATTAAATATATTTTATTAGTAAATATTTCTTCAGTTAATAGATAAAATTCTGCCTAGAACAGTACATTTTTTAAAGCCTAGACCAAATACTTTCAAGTTTTAAAGGAATATATAAAATTCTCTGGAAGTTAAGGAAGAAAAATTGCCTAGATTTATCTATTTAATGTGAAACTAGAAATCTTAATAATGAATTTATTGTAAACCTATATGTAGTATAGTTCTGTGCATCATTAAGTCAGGTAGTTTCTATTTAATTTTTAATCTTGAAATTTTGATTTTTGATAAAATCAGGGTAGTCTGGCAAAAACACCTAGAAGCAAGATTTATCCACTGAAGTTGATCAAGAAGAAATATAACTCATAAACAGGAAAAACTGTCTAAATTTTGGCCTTACTGATGTTAGATCAAAACCTCTGTTTTTGTGTTTCTGTATTTTCAATATGCAATAGGTATTGGATTACAGAGTTCTGGGTTATGTTTAAAATGGACTCTAAACTATCTGCAACTATGGACGAATTTCAGGAACTGGTTAAAGCTAATGGTGAAGAGTTACACTATCATCTAATTGACACAACTCAAATGTGAGTGCCAAAATTTCAATATGCTTGGAAAAAAAACTTGTGCTCTGGATTTCCTTTATTGAAATATAATGTCTCTCCATTATAACAGGTCCTATAAATTAATTTTGATGACATGTTATCTGTCCTTCAAGGATCTTATGTGTAGTTATAGATTAAGTATTTATTATGTACAGGAACATTCTTGAACACCCTGTCAAGGATGGCTGAGATTGAATTTAACTGCTATGTAGGCTTTGTGCAGATTTTTATGCTAGATAAATTTTACTATCCAGGGAACTTAAAAAATACGTAGAGATCTAATGGTTTTGAAAGATCATTCAAAGTCAATGAGAAAGAATATATTTTGATTGGGTAGCAGATGAGGTAAAAAAACCCATGTTTATAATTTTAACCCCAAAGGTAGGTGAGCAGATATGCCTTATTACATTGCCAAACTCTTGATGCTATTTTATGTGATTTTAGTTACAAAATTACTTGTCCTGTCAAGAATAAATCCTACAGCTATGTATCATATAGTCCTTTCCTGGGAAGAGAGTCTTGCCTGTTGGAGAGTAAGACAGTTTTGTGGAACTGTGTAACAGTTGCAATTCATACTTTAATTAGAAATGCACAGGCAAAACTATGGCAGAAATTAGCATATTTTTTTTGTATCTGATTATGAAAGAGGATACTTAGTTTTTCAAATCCAATTAAATTTCATTACTTCATGGGCAAATAGCACAGAAGGACAGTTCTTACTTAGAGCCTGGTCAAGGAAATCCAGACAAAGTTATGGACAGCAATTCTGTCCATACAAAGTATAATCTCATGCTGTTTAGTGATACCCTTGTATAGTGTTTACATGCTACATGAATATAATACTTAGACTAACAATACTGTTTTGTCATTTAATCTATAATGCATGAAAGGAGCTTGCTGTTTAGAAATTCAAATAATTCACTTTTATGACAGTAAAGGCATGAAAAAAATGTTACATTTGTAATAAGCAGGGAGGAAAATTTTGCTCTTCAGAAAATAACTCAGGGTAACTCTGTTTTAAAATTTGTCTAAAGAAATTCTAGGGATTGGTCTAGAAAGCTGACACAGCGTGTAAAGACCAACACGAGTAAGAAACGGAAAGTATCGCTTCTTTTTGATCACCTTGAGCCAGAGGAGCTGTCAGACCACCTTACCTATCTTGAATTTAAGTCTTTCAGAAGAATATCAGTAAGTGATTTATTTTTGTTTATTGATTAATTGATTGATTTTAAACAAATATGGGAAGGACATAGAAAAGATGGGAGAGCAGTAGTATTACAAGATTAACCCTGCAGTGCAAGCTGTTGGATAAGCTGAGTTTCTATCAAGACTCTTTCTGCATTAGTAGTGCTGAAGGTGGTCAGTGGTGTTTAATTCAGAGTACATATCCTTGTGCTGCTGCACCCATTTGAAATAGGGAGAGTGAACCTTTCAAGCAATGAAACAGTCGGGGCAAAGTCAGTTGAAAGGAAGATGAATAAACCACTTAATCTTCTTCCAAATAATGTCTTTTTGTTAGAACACTAGTTTGTCACTGTGGCACAGGGACAAGCAGCCTCCTTTGAGTCAAATAAGTAATCAGGCGGAAATGGGATGGAGGAAACTAGGAATATTCTCCTAGAATATTAACCTCTTGTGCTGTGACTAATGGACTGACTTTATATAAGATATCCACTGGACTCTACTTGCCATTTTTGATTGTGCATAACAAAATAAAGATAAGAAAGCACTTGAGAAAAGTCCAATTTTTAATGTAAATGAGGTTTAAAATATTTTATGAGACAAGCTTTCAAGTACACAAACAGTTCTTAGGGATTTATATTGTTTATGTTTTCTTTCATTTGATTTGTTTTCTCAGCTATGTTGGTAGCTGATAAGATACCAGCTTCCCTGTGCACCTTGCCTTCACTTGCATACTTGTATGCTACGTTATTTCTATTCAAAGCTGATACAGTTCACCCATTGAAAAGCAAACATTAGAGACGGCTGCAAAGTCAGTGTGTTGATAACAGTATCACACAGTATCACACAGTATCACAGTATTATAAGGTTGGAAAGGACCTCTGAGATCATCAAGTCCAACCTATAAGTGAAAGCAAAGTGAGATTTCTAGGAGGGCAAACTTCTTTTGGTTATTTAGTGGGTGTGGTTTTTTGTTTTTGAAACTACAGTTTGAAGATGAAGTCTTGCAAGAAAAGGAGCTTTCAATAGATTGTGGAAGATTTCACAGTCATGTGTTAGTGTACTTAATTTTGAAAGTGACAGTACATGACTCGATGTTTTGTGTCAAATTAAAAAAACCATAGAACCAAAGTCATGCACAGATTGCTGCCTGTAGGCAGCAAAAAATATGCAAAGCTTATATAACTCAACATTCTCAAGCTCTGTGCAGACATAAGGTAATTAATGATTAATAGGCCTTCCAAGTATGATTACATTCAGAGCTGGATATGTCATAGAGTTCCAACAGTTTCATACTTGTGTACATTTTGTATGCAGGGTCCCTGCACATGTTTTGGTGTAAATAGAGAATACTTATATCTTGGATCAGAAAATTGTGTATAATTAATAAATAGCTATACAGAATGTATTCATGATATTCTAAACCACAGAATCCTTTTGTTGCATACACTGTTGCATACACTGTTGCATATACTGTGGGAAAGACTGCAAACAACCTGCTGTGTTATCAGTCGCTGGAATAACTATTCATAGGTTTCATCATTTGAAAGTCAGAAAGGAATACTTGATCCCCTGAACATGTACAGCAGACAGCAAAATCTCCCGTGAGACACTATGTCATCTTACAGGAAAGAAGAATGCAGGGAGTGGTCTTCACAGTCATTAGACTGCAAGTCTGCTGGTGTTTGGAAACCGTTTTAATTTCTAGTTGTAAAATACAGGGAGGCTACAGTCCTGTGTAAATATATGGATTCTGCCTTCCTGTTGAGGCTCATAAGTTAGTCGTTACAATACCAAAACTTACCAAAACTCTTGCATTATTTAAGTACCTGGACTTCTTTACCGTATCTGTCAGTAACAGTCTTGTCACAGCTGTAAAAAAAATACTGCGGCGAATTTGTTTTGAAGCTTTAAGTGGTATGTTAGATGTAAATTTGTTCAGCATTTAAAGAAAAAAACCCTATTTTCTGAAGGAGAGATCTGCTGAGAACAAAATCTAAACTAATCAAACTGACTCAGAATTGTACTGAAACTGCTATGAAGTCCATAATTATGTAGTCAGATATTGAAAAAATCTCTAGCTGTATAGAGTAGTTGCTTAAATTTCAAGATCCAGCCAAAGCTGGCTGAGGTTCAAAATTGAAACAGTAATTGTAAGTACTATGTAATCTCAGAGACAGCTCTACTAATTACTGTTAATGTTTCTTTCATTAATTTAATAAGAGAACAAATTCATAGATGTCTTCTGTCATGTCTGCTTTTTAAAGTGTTAATAGTTCTTATTAAATCATAGAATCTTTGAATCATTAAGGTTGGAAAAGACCTCTAAGATAGTCGACAAGCCATCAGCCCACCACCACCATGCCTACTAAACCATCTCCAGATGGAAAAAATTAAAAAGTGGAGAGAAAGTGAGAGAGGGAGAGCAAGAAACTGACAGCAGCCTGACAATTTATGACCTTTTCTTAAGAATCGTTGCCATTCAGCATATTCCTGAGGCCTTAAGAAAGGAATATGTTTCTATTACAGCTATGAATGTTTTTTGTGATGTGTTAGTATTTGGGATCATAGTAAAGAGAGGATGTGTAAGTCCCATGTCCCATTTTCTGTTGATTCAAATTCTTGTGCGTTCTTGTTAATGGATAAGTCAAGTGAATAGATAAACGTTGCATCAACAAAACCAAATTATTTTGTCTTTTTGATCTTAATGAAGAATGCATTAAAAAAATCACATACAGGTGTCTATTGAACAATTTCATATCACTTTGGTTAAATAAGATAATTTCACAAACTGTATTAAAAATATTAAGGAATCTGTAGGCCTCATTCTTAATGGTTTATCTCAGTTTTATATTACTCTCATTGATCTTGCTTTTTATATTAGTGTAGCTAATAACACTTCATTGTGACATTGAATTTCCTTAAGCTTCCTCACACTATCACTGAGTTACTGGATTACACTTTGAATTCAATTTAACTTACCCTGTAAAAGCCTAGATTCAATGAATCTATGGAGTCGCTGAGGCTGGGAGGAAAGCCCCAGTTTTACTCCTCCTTGGGTTTATAAGAGCCAGTGCTCCTGAGATATACGTGGTGTAAATGGTGTGATACAAATTATGGCGAAAAGATGCTTTCCCTTAATTCAATTTGTTGAAGCCTTCTGCTTTGAACTGAACAAAGCTTTGACAAAGGAGAGAGTCAATCTGACGGATATTTAAGGTGTAAAATATGTCATATATTTCATTTGAAAAGCAGACCTGTATCTGCACACAGATCATGACCTACATGAAACTGTAGATAAGTGTTCATTTTCACTTTTGTTTTTTTAAGTTTTCAGATTATCAGAACTACATTGTAAATAGTTGTGTGAAGGAGAATCCAACAATGGAAAGATCAATTGCTCTTTGCAACGGCATCTCTCAGTGGGTACAGCTAATGGTTCTCAGCAGACCAACACCACAGCTTCGGGCTGAAGTGTTTGTCAAGTTCATTCATGTTGCACAGGTCAGTTAAATTTTGACATGTATGGTGTTTATTTTGTCTTTACCTGATACAGCCCTTTAGTTGCTCTTTCCACACTACTACTGTGAGGTCAGTTGGCATTGTTGGCACTGGTCTGCTGGTTCACACGTACAGCACGTGTATTTGTGTATGCTATGATTTCATGACAATTATTCAGATATACGTGTCATGGCTCCATGTCTTTCTCATGTCTATTATGAAGAAATTGTTTTCGCTAAAAAACTGTATGTGATTTTGAATCAGCTGGTGAGATTCCAGGTTGTAGCTGCCTTTCCAGAGCATGGACCACTATCGTGTCTTTGGCCTTAAGCAAATAAGCCCTACTGGGTAGAAACAGAGCTGTGGTTCTGTTGGTATTCTTTACATACTAATTCAGATGCAGTCACAAACAAGAGAACAGGCAGTGTTTCCTAGTTGTGGTAGACAGTGGGAGGAGGAAGAAGTACTGAGGAATTACTTTGAAGACTTACTGTATCTGCAGAATTAATATTTAATAAATATAGAATAAGTACATTTGGACCCAGTAAAATCACAACTCATTACCAAAACAAAAGAAGTCAAATGGATAGTGGCACAAAACTTGTAAGACTTTAGAGGAAAACAATGGAAGAAATGTAGAATTTGGATGTGCGTATTGAACAACTTGAACCTTTAAATAATACTGTTTGTATGTCAACACAGAAGCTTCACCAGCTGCAGAATTTCAATACATTAATGGCAGTGATCGGAGGTCTCTGTCACAGTTCCATTTCCAGACTCAAGGAAACAAGCTCATGTGTTCCTCATGATGTAATTAAGGTTGGTGTTGCTCCTCTAAGTTTTACAGATAACTTCTAATATTTTGGTCATGGCACATACAGAAGACAACAAGAAAAAGAAAAACAAGACTTGCTTTGGTTTTAAAGGGGTTTTCTTTGTCATTTCGTCTCTACAACACCAGTAACTTCTACACTTCCCATTTCACCTTTCTTCCAAATTTGTATAGCTTCTCTAACGTTTGTTTTAATACTCAGATGTGACAATCTGTGTTTTAATTTATATGCAGTAGTGCAAGAATAGCATTCAAACACAAAAGTAGATGATTGATCCTAGAACGTTTGAGAACAAAACTGTTGTTGTCCATAGCAACACTGACCATCCTGAGATTATGAAATGCTAGCACAGTCCTCCGCATTTTGCATTTAAAACTGAAAAGAGCATTTATTTAGTCTGATCTTTCCCTGTGACAGCTTTTATCTAGTTCAAACTTGAACAAACTTAGGCCTAATACGCACACATGTTATAATACAGTGGAATGTTAGGGATCAGTTGTACTTTCCAATTGAATTCTTGTGAAATACAGATGAATATATTTTTTTGCTGAGATTCTGGCTACCAAAACTGTGAAGGAAAGCATATTTTTTAGAAATGGCATGCTTCTTAAGAAAAAGTCTCTTAAGAGATGAATGTGCTTTGCTTTATTATTTTATTTTGATTGGGGCCTGAATGTTTTCGTATAGGTATCTAATGAACCTTCTTTGATCACAGTATGCTCATCTCAAATGAACAGTGCATACCTGGAGTACAGACTACAAGTATGACCCCCCACTGATAATGATCACAGCTATTAGGATCTATAAAACCAGTTAGCAAGCTTATTTTAGAAGCATATTGTTTTACCAGTTCTGTCAGGAGGAATGGCTTGCATTTGTCCATCATTTGCGTAACTTTTTGCATTTGTATACAAGCACTAGTAGAAAGCAAGTAAATAAAGGCTGATAATTAGTGAGTTGAAAACATACTTTAAAGTTTAATACATAGTGAACAGTTTCTGAAGGTTAAAAATCAAGGGAGTAGACTGGAACTTCCACAAGAAAACACTTGTACCTATATAGTTTTAAATAAGGCAAATATTTATACTGATAGACTTAAGATTAATGAGTTAAATATGTTGTTTCTTCTTGATTTCCATGGAAAAAAAGTTTTCTTAAAAGCACACATATGCCACCTTGTCCTGTAGTAGGATTTCTGGTCAAGCTGTGATGGGACCATAACTCATAGGATTTCTCTGCCAGGACTTTCAATTTCCAGCAATTCCAGCTGGAAGCAAGAGAAGTGCATTCCACATTTTAAGGTGAAGATGGTTGCTTTTATGAAGGTCAGAGAGCTTGTTCTGTTCTTATGTATTACCTGCATACACATATTTGATTTGAGAGGATCCTGTTTCTTTTCATTCTCTAAATAAGGCACGTAGGAAGACCAACATTATAGATTAGGCCATAGATGAACTATTTATAATTATGTATTATAGATAGTTAAGTCAGGTGAGGTGAATACGTAGATTTCATTCAAAGCCTAAAGTTTTAAAATCTGATAAGAGTCATTTTGAGTAAACCCCTTAACAATAAATGAGAAATTCTTGTGCTGTATGACCAGAACAAATACAGTAACTGATTTTGATCTTTTTGTTTTCTTTTTATTTTTAGGTGTTTAATGAAATGACGGAACTGCTTTCATCTTACAGAAATTATGATAGTTACCGACGTGCCTATAATGAGTGCAGCAACTTTAAGATCCCAATCCTTGGGGTGCACCTAAAAGACTTGATATCACTTTATGAGGGCATGCCAAACTACTTAGAGGACAGAAAAATTAACATATACAAACTATACTCCCTGTATAACCACATAAATGAGCTGGTACAACTGCAGGAAATGCCACTTCCCCTGGAGGCTAATATGGACCTTGTTCATTTGCTTACAGTAAGTCTGTTAGTTGAGATAAATTCCTCCATTTTAAAACTAATTTCACATACTTCTTAAACAACTAGGTAGAGAATTCCATTAATTATAAATAAGTATTATTTTAAGATTTTATTTTTCGTTAAGGACGTGTACAGTAATAGAAGAAGAGAAAAAGTTAGTGGCACTGATTTTTGGGGCAGTAAGAATAGAGGTGCAGCTTGGCAGTGTGTCTCCAATTACTTCTATAAGAGAAGGAGATGTTTATTTCTGCTTCACTACAGTAATATGTGTTCTGTCTGTACTTCCACTAAAGAAGTGTTCTGAATCTTCTGCTGATTAAACCTAAACAAGGAGAGAGGATTAAAGCTTCCTCAGATGCACCTTGGAGACAGAAGATTGCAGAAAAAGCTTCCTTGTGTTGAACATACAAACTTCCACATGAAAGTTCAGTCCTTCATGATGTGTAGGGTTAAACACACCACATTTCTAGCCAAGTTTCACCTGTTACTAAAAAAACTGACAGACATAACTGTTAGTCAAATATAGTTGCTGTACTGCTCTTCCAGTCATGTTTCTAACAAAATTATTAGTATCCAGGACATATGTCACAATAGTTTTAGCTTCTCCTAGTAAGTTGAAATAGTACCTTTTATTAAAATAGTAGATCTGCCTTGTTTCTCAGTTTTCTTTGGCCATAACCTCAGCTTGGAAAAACTAGGTAGGCTCTTTCCACTTACTGATTACAGACTTTGTTTCAGAAAGAAGCTAATAGATAAAAACGCTTATGTGCTTGAGATTATTTGTTCCCTCTGGGAGCACTTGTGTGTGAAAGTAAGCACACATGTTCAGGGTCTGAAATAGAGCTACACAAAGTGGAGAGTTTCTTCTTGCTAAAAGTTTTAAACATTTTGTCTCAATTTTTTTCCAAGTCCCCCCCTTTTTTTAAAAAAAATACTGTTTTATAAAAATGACTATTACAAATATGTAGAACTTTGGCCACAGTTTCAGGTACCTGTATATGACAGGACAGAAATTAAAAAAAATACTTCATTTCAAAGCAGGAACGTCTAATCTACTAATATTCTAGAGCATATAATTTTCCTGTTTGTTCTCTGATTTTTCCAACAGTCTTCCTTCCTCTTGTTTCCTTTAGTCATATGCCTTCCCATTAGCAGGTAAATCAGTCTGAAGACGTATTAGTAACTACATACACAAGTCATTAATTCATAGAAATATCTTAACATTTAGATTTTTGGGTTTAAGTGGCAGATACTACTCCAAGATTTCCCCAAGAATCCGAAATTATTCACTCTTATGACTACAACAGACATTCTTGCAGTTGTTCATAAGAAAATTATTGCATATTTGCAATCTGAGTAATGTTATATGTTGGATAAAAGGGTTTCTTAATTTATATACATATGACTGCTGTGATCTTGACTCTCTGTTAGTAAGGTTGTATTTTCTTCAGACTTGCCATAGACTGAGGCTTGTAACGCATTTACATGTGGCTTTTCTATTCAATCAATCACATCTAGTGTTAGTATTTTCATTTAAATATTCAAAAAATGTCATACTACCAGTCTTCATTCCTAGCTTGAAATTTGTTTCCAGTCAGTAAAATATTTGCTCTATTTTTGCAAAAGCAAAGGTATAAATTCGAGATTTTTTTTTTTAATTCACTTATTTATCCATGTGTAATATTTCTCACTTTATATAACTGCTGTTTGACAGCTAAAGATTCTCAGTAAATATTTGCAAGTCTATCTTCTATCATCATCATATCTTTCCTAGTTCAACATGGTCACAGCTGGTTTAGGTAAATATGAGATTCTTAAACAAGAGTTTTCTGAGAATTAGGGCTGATGGACAGTTTAATTGGAATGACGCTTTTATGCTTAGTTGCATGATAGACTACTTTAACATTACAGGAGTAACATTTTTTTTCAGATTACTTATTAACTGACTGCTAATTATGCCTACAGCCACTTGTTGTGCTCATGACTGTAGCAGTGTAATGTTACAGGTTTCCAGATAAAGGCAATAACAGACTGGAATTTAGAAATGTACTTGTTTCGAATCACTGTAAATACCTGTGCAGCCCAAGTGTATTTTTCCTAGGTACAACCTAAATTAAAAATTAACCCGTCCAAGAAAACCTAATGCATGCCAGGAACAAGTATATAAGGTAGTAGTGGCTGCTTTGGGATTAAACTATTGTTGTGGTCTTTTTCAGCTGTCCCTTGATCTTTACTACACAGAAGATGAAATTTATGAACTTTCATATGCACGAGAGCCTCGAAGTCACCGAACTGCCGTAAGGGCCTTCCCAGATTCTTAACAAAAACACTTTTTTTTATGAGTAATGTAACTTCTATCCCTTGTATTCATCTTATTTTCTGCTAAATTGGAAACATTTTAGCTTTATAGATTAAGCAAAATCTGTTAAAGCACTGATTGTTTGGTTGATGGTGAAACCTAAGCTAGAATATACAAGAGAGTTGACACTGTATCAGGTTTTATAATATGAACACAAACACCAATAAAGTTACTTGTGGAGAAACATCAGGCTCACACTTGGCAATTGATACTGATTCTTCTAAATGAAGATTCCTTTTGTGTTTCAAACGATCAAACCCATTTGATTCTCCTCTATTGCATTTTTGTTACTATTTAATAAATATGGGAAAGATGGTGAATTTAGAGGGCTGTCAGTCAATTGTGGCGACTTAAGGAATGACCACCATTTTGGACAGTTGAAGGAAGAGCTTCCTCTGAAGTACCACATAATTATGAAAAGTATGATGTTGGGTCCAACAAGCCGTTTCTGCAGTCCCATATCACATAGCATATTGTCACTAATGAAAGAAGTATATTACTGAAAATTTTTCCGTATGGTATTAATGGAGTTCCATTCAATTTATTCCAGCCATTGACACCTTCTAGACCACCAGTAGTTGCAGACTGGGCCTCAGGAGTAGCTCCAAAACCTGATCCAAAAACCATCAGCAAACATGTTCAGAGGATGGTAGATGTAAGTATGGTGGCCTATTTACCTTACCTATCAGTTGTAGCTTTAGTCTCTAGGTACAAGAAGATGCAAAGAAGGGAAAAAATACTAGACACGTTCAAAGCTGTGCTGAGTTTGTAAGCACTTCTGCCCTCACAGATAGATATTCCTGCTTAACTGTAAATAGGAACAGCTGATTGTGAGACATGGAAGGATGTTTTTTTAAATGGCTAAGGAACCAGCAGGGAGTGTGAGTGCTGGTTTGTGTACTTTCAGAGTCATCCTTCCAGGGAGCTAGGGAGTCCATTTCTATCAGGGACAACACTGTAGTATTGGTGGAGTCTGAAAGTGGGTCTCTCGTTGGCTTTGTTACTAGCTGCCAATGCTTTTTCTCTCTCATTTGAGTCACTTGCTTTACTAGAAACCATGAAGTTAGCTTAGGTGATTAATTCCAAAACTGACAGAGAGATGTAAAGAGTTTGTCTTTGCATCCCTGCTTCATGTGTTTTCCTTCTGAACACTTCTAATATTGCTAGGTATCCTTCGATATATTGCTGTTTTGGATTCTATTTCTAAATTTGGACTAGGTGTGCTCCTTGGCTTAGGGCCAGAGATAAACAGTAAAGTTCTACAATTGGAAATAGGTGTCTATATGACAATTCTATTGTATAAATGCTTTTCACGTAACAACTGGATGAAATAAGCAGGAAGTTTTACTGATTTGGCTTCAGAGATCACCTCCGAGAGCACTAACGAGAACATTAGTATAAGTTGTATATGTAGGCATGGACATAACGATCTAAAGCAAAACTGAAAACGAGGTGGTGGTATGTAGTGAAACATTTAGTCTAGCATGTGTTGACTTAGTTACATTTTGCTAAAAATCAAGAAATCCTGCTTCTTTATTCTGAAGCAAAAAAAAAGCAGTTAGACTGTTGCGTTGTTTAGTACATACTGGGAGAAACTGGGAGAGGAAATCCGTAAATATTTTGGAGACTTTCTAAAGTCAGCCCATTCTCATTCTAAGCTATTGTACTATTACCTTGCACAGTCTGTCTTCAAAAACTATGACCATGATCAGGATGGATACATTTCCCAGGAAGAATTTGAAAAGATAGCAGCCAGTTTTCCGTTCTCATTTTGTGTAATGGCTAAGGACTGGTGAGTACCTACAAATCTTTTCTAAGCTGGTTGTGCTTATCAACTTTGTAGCTTCAGGGTTTTTTTTTTTGTTTCTAAATTTCATTTCTATCATTAGAGTGGTAAAGTCATCCTCTTCGCTCACAAATAAAAGTGAAAACAGGCAAAAGCAATTTCTAAGTCTGTTGTAAATGATATCTTCATGAGCTTACAGCAGTGGTAACCAGGTTGATGTAGGAGAAAGAACATATAATAGAAAAGGAAGTAGTTTTTTTAAGGATATTCAGTACACGCTACTGAAAAACTTTCTTAAAATGAATCTGTCTCTCAAAAATAGAGAATTGGCAAATGCATATTTTAGTCAAATTAGGAACATTTTTCTTAACATATTAAAGCAAGGAAAAAATAATAGTGGTTATTCAAAGGTTTTCTATGAAGTAGTTTTGAGGTTGCATCAAATATGCAGATATTCTATGTGTCCTTACAGACTGCACTTTAAATGTGTAGATAAGCTTCAGTAGATTTTGGGAGCAGTTGACAAGATCGCCGAGGTCACTGTAGGTTTTAGCCCATGAGACTATTGCCTTTATGAATTGTGGAGGTGTTTAATTTTCCTTGTGCTTTTAAGAAAATGTATGACTCACAAGCAACTTTTCTTTTGTGTTTTCAGGGAAGGTCTGATTAGCAGGGACGAAATAACCGCTTACTTTATGAGGGCTAGCTCAATCTATTCCAAATTAGGACTTGGCTTTGCTCACAACTTCCAAGAGACCACTTACTTAAGGCCTACTTTCTGCGACAACTGTGCTGGATTTGTAAGCTTACTTTTTAGTAAATTACATTAACATAGTTTGGAATCCTGCCTTTTTAATCTCATAATCACCCTGTGTCATATGCAGAAATTCATCTAAAACACCCGTGAAGCTGTATAGAACTCCAAGCTTCTGCCTGTGTAGCTATTTCAGGTACCTTTTACACCCCTTTTGGCAGTACTGTTATCTGTTAAAACATGGCTCCTATGTTGTGGTGTTCTGTTGTGTCACCAAACATAGTCTCAGTCAAGACTTCCAAATCGAGAGCCTTCCACTTCAAGGGCTTTAGAACTCGTGTCCTGGTACAAACATGACATGTCCCTGCCCCTAGTACAGAAAGAGTTAGTAAAACTGACTGTCCCTACCAAACCTCAATTAAGCTGGGATCAAACAAAGGTGCTGAGATGGAATTTTCCATCTATTCCAGCTTCGCAACTTCTCTATGGACCTGTCAGGTTTGCTGATGTATTCGTTAGAGACTATTCAAGCTATTTTCTTTGTGATTGAGGAATGCACAGAAAATACTGTTTAGCTTGTGTTAAAGAGGTAAATAGATCATATTTTGACCTTACCATTAAAAGAGTAGGAAACCATGGTATTCTGCAGGTAATCAGATCTTAGAACTTGATACCTATGAGTTCCTTCCAACTCAGGTCATTCTGTGATTCTATGATTTTTATAACTGGAGGTATCAGATGTGCAGAGAAATATATTAATATCTGTTTGTTTGAATTTCAGCTATGGGGAGTCATTAAACAAGGCTATAGATGCAAAGGTAAGACAATTTTTGCTTTGTTAATTTTAATCTATAATTGATGGTGAATGACAAAAATCCCCTGATCATTCTGAGATCCATTGCTACGTCTCTGGACCCGTTTAGTCTGACCTGTTAGGGAGGAAAAGACTGATTCAAGAATAGTATGTCAGACGGATGGCCCCTGAAGAAATGCAAAGATGAAGGAACTCGTATCTGGTAGCTCTAACCCTTTGCATAATTTTGCTGAATCCGGAGGGTTTGGGATCAAACCCTTCTTTTACAATGAGTGTAAACACTAACACTCTGTGAAAACTGTGCAACACAATCAGAATGTGTATTTTGCACAGTATTCCTCCTCATACAGGTATCTGCTTTCTCTGCAACTCCTACAGTCAGAATGCTGTTATGGCTGAATGTTTCTATTTTGTATTTTCACAATGAAAAGGAGCCTTAGGTGTATACGGCAAAGGGATGTTGTTGGTCTATTTACTACATGTATATTAGGAGTAATGCATGTAGAGAACACCAAAGAAACTTTATTGCTTCCTGGGGAGGCAACACAGCCTGAGAGCTGATCTTAGATGCTACAACTGAATGAATCATGTAAACTTTGTTTTGTTTACAGACTGTGGAATGAACTGTCACAAGCAGTGCAAAGACCTGGTTGTGATAGAATGCAAGAGAAGACCCAAAACTTCAGTTGCAGACAGCAGCCCAACATCTGCTCTTGCTTCAAGCCTGTGCCCAGTAGGAGTCAAAGAGCAACCCCATGGTGAGAAAAGATCCCATTAAAAAGATCAAAAGATTTAGATAATCTTTTCTTTGCTCTTTTTTATGTTTTAAAGTTGACTTCATCATCATTTTAGGTTTTCTTAGTTATCTAACTGCGGTGTTTTATCAACATATAAACTAGAACCAGGCATAAGTGAGCCTGTACCACATAACACCATTCCAGTCTGTATAAGTAAGAACTTTCTGCGAGATCTCTTGCCACACTACACAATATGTAGTGCACAGATTCCACAAAAACTGAGTAAATCTTCTGCCAGATTCTCAGGAGAACTAGATGCCATGAACTGAACAGCTCACAGGTTCACTTAACACTCTCACATTAGTAGGTCTTAGCATCCTCCAGATTTTACCACTGTTGTCACATTAAGTGGCTACTGCACTGTTAAAATCCGGACTCAGATTTCCATGTGGGATTTATAAACTTGGTTTACTCACATATCTACATGCTAAGAAAATCAAGAGCTGCTTGCATTTATCGTTTCCACTTCAGTAGTGGAATCTACAACTCCTCTTTGTCTTTCATTTAATGAGAAATAAAAAAATCTACTCTGTTCTTTTCTCCTTCTATCAAACAAGCGGTATAAACTTTTTGTATTGTGTATGACCGTGTCGGCTTCCAAAGGAGAAAGTATTGTCCTCGAGTAAGACCTCAATTGCTTTTGTTTTCTTTTTCTTTTGATTTTGATGTTCCAGCTCTCTCTGTACTCACTTCCTTTAAATTCTTCCTTTAAATTTCTCTCCTAATCTTTGCCTGTAAGTAATGTTCTTCAAATCTACTTTTTGCTACTTTGACGTCATATTTTTATTCATACTGCTGAATTCATAGAATCATAAAACGGTTTGGGTTGGGAGGGACCTTAAAGATCATCCACTTCTAACCCCCATGCCATGGGCAGGGTCACCTAACAGGCTGATCAAAACCCCATCCAACCTGGCCACCACCCTTATCGTGAAGAGTTTCTTCCTGATGTCTAATCCAAATCTTCCCCCTTCCAATTTAAAACCATTCCCCGCTGTCCTGTCACTTCATGGCCTTGTAAAAAGTCTCTCCCCAGCTTTCTTATAGGCCACTTTCGGGTACTGAAAGGCCACTATAGGGTTTCTCCGAGGCCTTTTCTTCTCCAGGCTGAACAACTCTGGACATGGTTTGAGGGAAATGGTTTAGCAGATGATGGGTGTGGTTGGCCTCAATGATCTCAAAGGTCTTTTCCAGCTGAAGATTCTATGATTCTATGCACCCCGAACTCTCTCAGCTTGTCCTCATAGAAGAGGTGCTCCAGCCCTCTGATTATCTTCATGGCTCTCCTCTGGACCTGTTCCAACAATTCCATATCCTTCCTATGCTGGGGATTCCAAAACTGGACACTACTCCAGGTGGGGTCTCACAAGAGCAGAGCAGAGAGGGAGAATCACCTCCCTCGACCTGCTGGCCATGCTTCTTTTGATGCAGCCCAGGACACAGTTGGCCTTCTGGGCTGCGAGTGCATGTTGCTGGCTCATGTTGAGCTTGTCATCAATCAGAACCCCCAGTTCCTTCACAACAGGTCTGCTCTCAATCATGTCGTCCCCCAGCCTGTATTGAAACTGCAGATTGTTCCGACTCAGGTGTAGGACCTTGCACTTGGCCTTGCAGAACCTCATGAGTTTCCCACAGACCCACTTCTCCAACTTGTCCAGCTCCCTCTGGATAACATCCCCTCCTTCTGGTATGACAACTGCCCCACTCGGCTTGGTGTCATCTGCAAACTTGCTGAAGGTGCACTCGATCTCGCTGTCTATATCATCAATCAAAATATTAAACAGCACTGGTCCCAGTAGGGACACCACTTGTCACAGATTTCCATCTGGACATTGAGCTGTTGACCACTACTCTCTGAATGCAACTATCCAACCAATTCCTTTTCCACCAAACAGTCCACCCATCACATCCACTTCTTTCCAATTTAGAGAGAAAGATGTTGTGGGAGACTGTGTCAAAGGCTTTACAGAAATCCAGATAGATGATATCCCTTGCTCTTCCCATGTCCACTGATGTGGTCATGCTGTCATAGAAAGCCACGAGGTTGTTCAGGCAGGACTTGCCCTTGGTGAAGCCATGCTGGCTGCCTTGAATCATCTCCCTGTCCTCCATGTGCTTTAGCATAGCTTCTAGGAGGATCTGTTCCATGATCTTCCCAGGCACCGAGGTGAGGCTGACAGGTTGGTAGTCCCCAGGGTCATCCTTTGTACCCTTTTAAAAAATGTGCTTCCCCTGACTGCCATGACTTTTTAAATATGGAGAGTTTCTTGGCAACCACATCAGCCAGTTTGTTCAGGACTCTGGGATGGATCTCTTCAAGTACCTTATTCCTTCTTAGGCTTTCTATCAGCACTTACTGGGAGCATAATGCAGCTGATTTCTCTTGATAACTGACGACGTGTATCTCTAAGATTGCATTGCAGTGCCTGCAGCACTGCACAATAACCACTTCTTGGGATGTCATGCTTATGGAGAGCTTGCACTGTAGCTTGTTGCCTCATCATCACCCAGTGTGCCAGGATGTGGTACCTCTCAATGCTACGTAATGTTGAAGAACAAGAATTCAGGTCTAGGTTGAAGGTGTAAGCCTCATCTGTTCATCCATATCCTCATTCCAGAACCTGCAGCAGCTACTGGACTGGCTTTGTTTTCTCCCCTCCTGTCTTGCAGTCTCATTTTGTTTTCTTCCCAATAACAGAAATTTCTTTATCTGAAATAGGTCTTTTCAAAATCCTTTAATTACATCTTTTACCCACTGCTTCTAACACTGTGGTGTTCCCCCTCTCCACAAAAAGTAACTGCAAAAATAGAATTATTTTGGGATGACCTGTATATAAAAGCAGAACAAAACTGAAAATGGAATTATTTCACCTTATGAAGTGGATGAATTAAGTACTATCTTACAGCTGCAAGTTGTGGTAAGGCTGAACTAACATCCAGCTTTAATCTTCCAGTGCAATCACTAAGATCAACTGTCTGTATAAAACCTCTTGATCATCTAGAGGTTTTTCTTTAGCTGCCCTTGCTGGTACACCTGCTTTCCTCGTACTGATCCATGATTTTGTTAGTGAGGCAGTGCAAAGCATTGTGACAAGAGACATGCCATTGCAAGACTTCCAGTGACACCAGTTTTGGAGAGCAATGAATGTAAACCCAATGAAGAATAAATGTTGGTTTATTTACAAAAATCATGTTATTACCATGTCTCTTTTTTCTCCTTTCCTGGGATAGATCTTATCTCAATTGACCATATATATTCTGCAGGACAAGAAGAAGGATCATTCACATTTCCTAATGGAGAAGTAGTTGAACACAATGAAGACAGCAAGGACCGAACCATTATACTCATGGGTTCCTCCGCTCAGAAAATCTCAGTGAGACTGAAACCAGCTGTGGTTCATAAAGGTACACAGACTGATCCTGCACTGCTGGATGGTGATATATCTCATAGGCAGACAAAGAAGAAAGAACATAGGATGCCAGAAAATCCTTATCTCCAAGTAGCTCCACCATCCTCGTGTCCAAGCCCAATTCTAGGCCGCAGAAAGGCATATGTTAAATGGGAAAACAAGGACTCCAGCCAGAAAATCAGAGAGGAGCATCACAGCTGCAAACCCTCATACCAGGAACTTGAGCAGGTACATAACCCAATGAAAAAAATTGTTTTATGCAACAGTACCATAAAGGGGTTGGAAGATGTGGGGTATTGGTAGGGTGGGAAGATGTCAATTTACTCCAGTGTAATTAATTGCCAAAACAATCCATGAGTGGCATCGTAAATTCTTAGTCAATTCCAGTGATGTTCCACTTCATACACTTCTTTTAGTACTAACATAGGATTTAGGGAATAAATTTTGAAAGCCATTGTTATGATTACACCAATCTCTGTCAGTCTTAAAAGTAACATGCTACAATGTGACTGTAATCCAAATGCTTAGGAGAGCACATTACTTCATAAAACAATTAACATAGTTCTGAATTTCTTCTTGCTTTTGGTGTCTCTGCTCCCCTAAGTGATAGAATATATGGAGTGGTGGGAGGGCAGGGGAGCTCTGCTTTCGTTCAACTCACAGTGATTGCCTTCCTCTACTTTAAGTCACCAAGAAATATTGCTGTGTGAACAGACATGCTTCTTGCTAGATTTCACCTGCATCAGCTCAGCTGTTGCTTACCTTACTCTACAAGTGTTCTGACAAAGTAGCAATTCGTAAGACTGTGTCACCTCAGATTTGTCCCAAATTCAGGTTTGTAGAAACAACACCTTTCCAGACATATTAAAAGAAACTATCACAATATCAGCAATGCAATTGATGGGTGGATCCAGTCATGATTATGAGGAACAAAAGTGGGCTTATTTTTATACTTTACCCATTACTATTGCCATTCTGAGTTGGACTAACATGGGAACTGTCTAACAACAGGACTCAGCTGATCTTTGAACGATCGATATAACTTTAAAAGTATCTTTTGTTGTTGATGAAGTAAGCTCATCTTTTATGAAAGATGATTTGGCTATTAAGACAGAGTTTAAGACAATTAGCAAGAATCTTCCACTGCAGACCACGTCCCTTTGAATCAACAGTACACTGAATATAGACAAGGATGTGAAGTGCGGATCTACTTGAAAGAACCGGTTCTTTAAAACATCCCATTCTTGTGAGTCCCACAATTTACACTTGTCTTTGCTCCCTCAGTAGATCCTGACCTCAATTACTAAACAGCAGCTGATATTATGAATTAATGTCTTAAATTATTGTACATCAGTTTCTGCATTAGTAGAGCAGTAAAGGGTAAGCTGTGTTCTTGTTTCA
Organism: Tapera naevia; assembly: GCA_033556795.1. Lineage (NCBI taxonomy): Eukaryota > Metazoa > Chordata > Aves > Cuculiformes > Neomorphidae > Tapera > Tapera naevia. Next base: position 6,571,154 of record JAUMJJ010000023.1, read on the forward strand.
CCTACATTACTGCTGCTACGAGAGGAGAAGTAGAGGGTGAACAAATGCAGGTTGTGGACATGACTGTCAGATACCAGCAGCTGGAAAGTTTGAAGAGTACACACAAAGGACAGAGCAGTGACTATGGAAATGCTCAGATAAGTTACTGATTCTGTTCCACTGATAAGAGCTACACCAACCTATGTTTATACCAGTCAACCTAAACATACAACAGGACAGTCCTGAAAGAAATTCAAAATAAAATACCATTATTTTTTTTTTGGTTTTTTTTTTGTTTAGGAAAGAAATGTTCTAAAGGCAGACAATGAAGGCTTAAAGATCCAGCTGGAGCAGGCACATAAAACAATTGAATCTCTCACAATCCAGAGAAGAAACCACGTCGTTGACAACCTGCAGCACAGAGTCTGCTCCTAGCACACAAGAGAGGAAATCTCCTATGGAAGAATGTAAGACTGAAGGAAGGGTTGCGATAAAGCTGCTTTACCAAGTGAACTGGAGAGAGAGAGTCTGAAGGATTTTAAACAGAAATATTCTCTTTACTCAACATATTTTCATATTAAACTTACACTCCCAAATGTATAATCTGTTCCTTTATCTTTTAAAGGTAATTTGGCATTATCTGTACAATTAAAATGGTATCTTCTGGTTTTTGATTTTAAAAGAAGTGTTGCTAAAAGTTCTATTCACGATGAAGACTACATGGATTCCCCAGGGGCTTGGCTGCCAGCAGCACACTTTACTCTGCAAGTGTTCTGACAAAGTAGCCATTGATAAGACTGAGTCACTTCAGATTTGGCCCAAATTCAGGTTTGTAGAAACAAACATTCTATAAAGCTGAGTTCTTAAGTAAAAATGTAGAAATGTTCCATTAAGAGAAACAGTTCCTTCTCATTGTGGCTAAAACTAATTAAAATCATGAAAACGAGCCATCATCTTTATTTCCAAAGTTTAACATGAATATTAAAATAAGTAGTTAAGCTAATGATATTTGACGATTTGATTCTTGGACTTTGTTAATATAAACTGACAATTTTTTTAAACCTCTTTCAGAACTTGAGAGGTCCTGCTGCTCAAACACTTACCTTTGTTAAAGAGATGAGACTACAGAGAACGTACAGTGAATATTCCTGACATTCCTAATGCCTACTTATTTGACTTAAGGGATAGCTTGTTAATATGTTGATTGTTTTCCTTTCTTGTCAAAGTGGATACCATCATGAAGTAGAACCTATGAGGGAAACTAAAAAGTAATCCCAACACAAAAATTACTGTATTCCAGATCTCCAAACTTCTTCTGGTTCTAACCAGGGTTTCTCCATTTTCTCTCTCTTAGATTTCATGTGCACTTTAGGTAATGAGTCAAGATGAGTGTGCTCTTATGTGTGTAAATTTTGTATAGTAAAAGATGCTAGGGAGGTAACATAATTTTCTTAAAGCTATGAAGTGTACATATTGTTAAGAGACAACAAAACAGTCTTTCAAGTTACTGATAAAGCTACTTTTCAGAATAGCCGATTTTAAAATTGTATTTGCATTCCAAGCAAATCAGTAGCGTTATACAAAATTTGCTTGCATTTATCAAACACGAATCCATCATCAGACATTTCAACATCACAAACACGACTGATATATTTATTTACTAAGTCCACTTAGTGCTCTTCAAAACTTTTAAGTTAGTTTATGAAGTCCATTATAGACTGAAATTTATTCGACCTGTTACAATAGCATGTGTGCTCTGTTCAAAGTTACTGTGTTACAGTCATTATCAAGTATATGAATGCTTTATTTATGAAAAAGTCCATTTCAAACTATTTTCTAATGTAGTGATTCTAAATTCTTGTTTTGAACTTGGTTTGTGATTGCATCTCTATGTCTAAGTAAATACAAATGGAGGGAAATAGTAGTAGTAACTAGATTTTGTGTTTCCCTTACTGTAAATACATATGGTATGTAAAGAACTGAAATGTGTAAGACAAATCAGCAGCTGTGAAGGTTGTGCAGCTTTTTTTCCTCATACACTAAACTGGGATTATTAACAATTAACATGGAATTGCACTTTTATCAATGAAGCTGTCAAAATGGCTTTCAGGTCATGTCTGCAAACCTGCTTTGCCCATTTTCTGTCAGCTGCTTGATTTTCTCCTCTGTTCAGGGACCTGGAACAAGGGTTATTTCTAATAGGTGTTTAGCAAATGAAAGTCTGTTTCTGCAACAATTAAAATAAACAAGATAAATGTTGAATGTATTTTCATGTATTTTGAAAATACCCCAGAAGAGCAGCTAAGACTCGTAAAGCTTCTTGTGCAGCTAAGAAATCTGCTCGCTTGTGGTCTAAACTCTGGATTCTAATAGAATTTCTGAGCATACGTACACTTTGCCTACTCTAGGGCATGAAGATCATGAACAAACTTACTTAAGAAGAAAAATTCCCTGATGTCAGCAGTTGGCCCAAAGGCTACTGTGATACTAGGTTACTGAGTACTGTTTGAGTATTTAGTACTCAAAATTGAGTTATGACCATAGATTTGTACAGTCTTAAATGCTAACTTAATGTTTCTCTATGTTGTTGTCTTGTTCTTGCAAACAATCTTAATAATTTAAAAGAGATCTATTTATGGAACAAGTAGGTGGTGCTTCATGTATGCTGAAAAATTCCTGCTTCAAAGAAGTCAGTTGATACCTGGAGAATTTCAGAGCTCTCAAAGTACCTTCAGGTTCTCTGTTTGCCCAAAGCCCATTGACAGTTGTTTGTTTGTTTGTTTTTATAGTGGCAGTCTAATTTATTTTGGGACATCCTTTTTGCTGAATGAAAGACTAAGAGCAGAAACTGACCCTACCAGGATACTGCTGAAACTAACAAAGCTACTGAACAAAATCTCTCACATTCCTACTAATCTTAAAGCTGTTTATGCTAGGAAGAAAGAAAAAAAAAAAGATACAATTGAAGTACAACTTGCAGTTTAAAAATTCTGTTAGCAAATATTGATATTGAAATCTATCTTGTTGTGGCTAAATTAAATGAAAATCACTCAACTTATCTTGTTTAAAGATAGAAGTAAATAAACAGAGTAATATCACAAATAACAAGGTAGAGCCACTGTTCAGATTAAACACATCTGCCTTTAAAGTAGCTTATGGGTTTGGAAATACTATTTTGTTAGAGTAGCAATCTGTTATTTTGTTGTAACTAATCTCTATGGCAACTGGAAAAACATTGTTTTAATGCTGTTTGAGAAGACTGAAAAAATGTACAGATTGTAAAAATTTTATATAAATTGTAAGATTCTGGTTTAATATTTATAATAGAAAAAAATATTAAAATTGCTTTTCGTGTCTCTAAGTTTGTATCTCAAAGAAATCTAAAGAAGCCACATTCATCTTCCTTGACTGTCACCTGAGACACTTCTGCAGGATTAACCTGGTACCAGTGTCCCCAGTCTAGCTTCACTTTCTGTGAGCCTTGGAACATTGCCTGAGAAAACTTAGTGAGCTGGAGCTGGGTATTTGCACTTATTCTTTTGGTATTTCAGTGCTCAACACAGTACAGACACTGTTTTGCTACTCACTGTTCCAAGAATTACAAAGCACAATGCCTCACTTTTGTTAAGAGCGCTAACTCTGAGAAGATTTCATAGCATGACAGCTAAATTTAAACAAGGCTTCTGCAGCGGCTGCTAATGCTGGCTGTTACAGAGGTAGCATTATATCACCCTGAACACTTGCTATTCCTTACTGATATTAAACCTTAAAAACGTATTTGAGATAAAGTATTTTATGTGGGGTAATGAACATTCATTCTGTTATATTCACACATCTGAGAGAGCTGAGGGAAGAAGAAGAGTGCAGACAAACTACAGAAAACAAAATTGCTATTTATATGGCCAGATCTCCTCTATGATCTTGCACATACAAAACAAGTTGTGCTTTACTTTGAATAACAGAAATTAAAAAAAGACTTCAGAAGTAATTAGAGGATAGTGCTTTAGTTTACCTAAAGTAAAATTAATGATATAGACCTATGTAATTTTTTTTTTACTAAGATAAAATTTAACTACTAAGATTCCTTCGTAATGTCAGGCCATGTAATAGGGTCATATTTGTGACATGCCGTGACTCTTCAAATTTTCCTACATCATTATCTACAGCCTTCTTCATTTTGGTCCAAATTTATCAGTTATTTTTCATTATCATAAAAAGTAAATTTCATCACTATTGAAAACCACCAGCAGGAATTTTTCCTTACAAACAGAAAAGGAATACATAGATTGTGGATTCAAATCACACTACGCAAGTGATGCAACTACAGTACTTCAAATACAGTACTTTTATTTCTAACTGTTTACAGCTGTTAACAAAAGTGTATCTCTCAAATCCTGAAAAAAAACCCCACAACCTATTTTTCAATTCCTGATCAAACAAACCAAACTTCAGGTAGATGTTCACTAAGCATGAATAAACACAAAAATGCTCACAAACATATAAGAAAATCTACTTACAACAGAATTTTTGAAAATACTTTTTTTAAAGACATATAAAATATGAGGTGTAAATACATTATTTTTGTGGTATTATTGCATCTTCTGCTAAATTAAAAGCATACACTCTGACAACAGAGGATAGAAAAGGATAACTATGAAATGTGGTGGTGCTTACAGTTTTCAACTACTGGCTTCACATTTTGGAATTCTTTAAGAAAACTGAAACGGCCAGATTAAAAACCAATCTCCAATATATTTACATTTCCATCTTTTTAACATGGTCTACATAAATATAATTGAACTATGATATTAAAATAATATAACTATTAGAGTTACATATGGACACATGCACATACACAGTTCCAACAGGTCAACTAAATGAGTGCAATTTTGCATCTTAACACTGATGAAATCTTTATGCATAGATAAGCCATTTGATTTCCTAGCATATTTCCTTGGTAAAGCTAAGTGCTTGAATGCTGTTTAGAAATCACTTGTAGCAAAAAACCCAACATTCGGATGAGCAAACACTTTATATAAAGGCTTTGGTTGTTAAAAACTACTCTCTCCATTCCTTTGCTGATCAACACCTCACCTCCAAAGCCAGCTGTCTCACTTCATATGTCATCAACTTGTGAGATCTTCCAGAGCACTGGGCAAAAAGCAAGCTCAAAAGCAAGAAAAGCAGCCTCTCCATACAAAGGCTGACAACAGCTTAGGCCAGACAGGAGTCTAGAAAGAAGCTGGCAAAGGAAGTATATTGCAAGCAGTTGGGTGAAGTTAAGCCATTACTTTAAGAGCTCACACCCAAGCTAACACGTTCAAGCAAGGAAAACTCCTGTCCTTTATTGTTAGGCACCTGCTGGGACCCTAATGTATGAGTAAGGCCACACCTATCATATCCTAAGTAGCATTCTCAAGCAGTCTATTCAGAGAGGAAATAACAGGAGAGAAGCTTTTGAAGTTTATCTGTATCAAAATTTAAAATGAAAAGGTTGAAGATGGCTAATTAATAAAAGCTGACAACAGTTTTTGACACAGATAGTAATTTCATTTTGAACAGAGCTTGACAATGATGCATAAAGCTGCTTATGAAACAGGACACGATGCATGTGTTAAATAAAAGGCCGATTCAGAAGGAATATATAAATGAACTCTTACCAGACGTGATGGCTGCAGAAGTTTCCTGCCCAATCTATCTTAAAATACTCTTATGAAATGCCAATAAAATGGATAAGAGGTAAAATGAAAATAAACAGTATCAAAAGTCACCACGTTTCAAAGTTTACGGTACATGCTCTGACCTTCCAATAGTCTCTGATATATTTATGAAAACACAAAACAACCTGATTTCATTAGTGTGAAGTTCGGGAAGAAATCCAATTCAATAATTTTGACCAAAGCCTGACATTAAAATTCATTTACACATCACATATGAAAACTAGATGCAGAGAAACAGCCTGAAAACAGCATTGGAAGTCTTTTGGAAGTGATTCCATCCAGTTCTTAACCCTATTTTGTTTTTTCCACGCAGCATTTTGGAGCAGGGGAGTGGATATGCAACACCTAATAACTAGAGAGGCCTGAACATTACATAATATAACTGCTTGCTTAGAACAGGTTTTATTCAGTTTTCTGAGGCTTATTTTAAATAAAATGACATATTAAAAAATATCACATGATCAGTACGAAAAACAAGGACTTTATTCACCACGTTTTAGTACAAAAGTTCTGTTCAGTTAACTACAAGAATTCAATGACAACATCAGCTGGCCTAATGCAGTGACTTATACAGTCATACTTAATTCTAACCTAAACCCAAGTTAACATATCTAAATTCCTGATACCATTAAACACCATCACTATATTTTGCCAGTTACTCTGTTAATATTTACAGTATTTTAATATCTTCGGTATCCTCCCCCTCCTCTTCCACCATACGGATCACCATAGCCTCCCCTGCCGCCATAACCTCCCCTGCCACCTTGGAAGCCACCTCCACCTTGGAAACCACCTCCACCTCTTCCACCACCTCTGAAACCCCCACCACCAAAACCCCCACCCCCAAACCCACCACCTCCTCCTCCTCTACCCCCTCCACCTCCCCAGTTGCCTCTTCCACCACCATCACCACCTCTCCAGCCACCTCTTCCACCACCTTCTTGTCTTTTTTGCCAAGGAGGCATTTCAGGAGGAGGTGGTTCAATCTCTGTTGGTCTGCCTCCACGGTCAGGTACTCTCCCCATCAATACCTATATGGAAAAATAAGTATTTTTTAGTTTAATAAAATAGTAACTTAGACAGGATAGAGTTGTTCACCTATGGACAAAGACAGGTTGCCTGCACTTTACAAGGAAATATGGTCCCCTCAGTGTGGAGCCTGACAACAGAATTCCTATTTCCTATCCTTGTAACCTGCCACAACACAACTCTGTAGAACTGAAATAACTGCAGCTAGCTAGCTCATTCTACTTCTGTGAAACCTTTATGAAGAAAACTACACGCATGTGAAGTATCAGGAGTACAATAAGCAATGTGCCTAATTCGTATGAAAATATAATTATATACCTGTATATAATAAAGTCTTTCAAATCCTTATGATGCTGCTGTTCTACGAATTTCAAAGTTCAAACCTAATCAGATGGCAAAACTCATAAATTAGCAAACTCATATACAACTCTAAAATAATGCCAGTTTGTCTTGGATTATAAACTACTGACACTCAGTAGAGAGCTGGAATGGACAAAATACCTAACATGTTGCAGTAACAATTTGGAGAGAAGAAGGAGAGAAGAAGGAGAGAAGAAGGAGAGAAGAAGGAGAGAAGAAGGAGAGAAGAAGGAGAGAAGAAGGAGAGAAGAAGGAGAGAAGAAGGAGAGAAGAAGGAGAGAAGAAGGAGAGAAGAAGGAGAGAAGAAGGAGAGAAGAAGGAGAGAAGAAGGAGAGAAGAAGGAGAGAAGAAGGAGAGAAGAAGGAGAGAAGAAGGAGAGAAGAAGGAGAGAAGAAGGAGAGAAGAAGGAGAGAAGAAGGAGAGAAGAAGGAGAGAAGAAGGAGAGAAGAAGGAGAGAAGAAGGAGAGAAGAAGGAGAGAAGAAGGAGAGAAGGAGAGAAGCAGCCCTTCCTTTCTTAAAGCACCAGGTATCTTGCAAAAAGAAAGGAAAATATTAAGCAAAGACTACAATTAATCTGTAAATTCCCATGTCCTTTTTTAGCACATTCTACAAAGAAAATGTATACCTTGTTGATTGCACAGACTGTATTTTCCCGTGTTGATCCACTACTTGTTCTTATGATCTTTGATAAATCTTCGCGAGCAGCCAGAAGGTGAGCTAAGGTAATAGTTGACTTTGGAGACAATGCATAGCGCTTAGGCTGATAGATTCGGGCTATGTCATCTGTTTTTACCTAAATGATAAAATCAAACACAACTTACTGACTAGGTACAAACCACACCAGCACACATACCATAAACCATGTCTTGGTCTCAGTAAACTTCAATTTGAACACGGGGGTAACGTCTGAAAATCTAAATTACCTTACAAAATACAGTGCCAGTTGTTACCAATTCTCTTCATAATGGTGACCAAAAAATAGCTCCTGATTAATTCATTCTGAAGCTTAGCATCACTACAAAAGCAACTCCCCTATCCACTAACAACAAAATGAACTTTTGATGTTTTCCAACAGATCCAAAGACTAAAATTTAAGCACCAAAACTGCTCTCACAAGATCTTTACATCATCATATTCAACAGATCACTTCTAAATATGATGAAAGCAGAGTAGCTTCAAAGTAAGGTCAATTTGTGGAAAAAAATTTAAAATGTATAAATGCTGCAAAACACTCGTGCAAGCCAAGTGAGACTGAGAAGGGGAGAAAATCAGATTTTATTCCAAACACACTTTGATGTATCATTTGTTTAACAAAAAAAACAAAACAACATACTTTCTGGGAACACCTAGAATAATCTTCAGAGCAAAAAAATATTTGATCTTTGACGGACCAGAGAACATGTGCTGTTCCTTTACAGGACTGTTTTGCTAGGCAATTACTACACTACTTATCGATCCATTTCAGTCTGCAAACTCACCTCTCTTGGGGACTGAACAAGTTTAAAATAAAGCACCAAAAAAAAAAAAAATCACCTGATCAAAAGCAGAGAAAGGTATCAATACCTATTTAATAGTGGGAAATAAAGGCAAGGTAATAAATACATTTAAAAAGAACAATAATTTGCCTCTTTGCTTAAAAATAAATCTAAATTATATCAGTGCCAAAATATTTTAAATCCCCAAACCCTCTTGAAGAAGTTATAAGCAAATATTTTTACAAGAGAAATAAGAGAAAAAAATATTTAAAATCATATGTAATTTTGAATTAATAAGTACCCTGGTTATTTCTGTAACTGCCTGCTATTCCACATCGTCTTTATAAGACAGGAAAAGTAATCATTTTACTACTTTAGCATCATTAAAAATCTCTTTAAACTATAGTTCTATTGTGGAGGTTTATTCATTGTTTTTCATGTTGTTTGAATAGAACAACATAAAGTGACTTACAATTTTAGTTTAAGTTAGTCATCAGTTAACATCAACTACATTTTAGAAGTGTAATCTGAAAACACAGCTGCATTAGTACAGCTATAAGGAAGTTATACACATAGGGACATCTCCTGGCTTCTGTGAGCTAAATTCACTCTTCTCCCTTTCTTGCAGCAGAAAATTATTCACAACCCTGACAGAAATTAAATAGTGAGCTATTCCAAAGCAGCACAGCAGCATATGGACTCATGTCTTCCAGTGATATTTAGTGAACTTCATGAAATCAATTTTGTCTGCCTGTGTCAACTACAAATTGGGACTCCAAAAAGACCTGTGACAAGCCATACTTTCAACAAGCTTTTGAAGTTTTAAGACTTCTCCATCTTAAGCTTTCTATACAAGTCTTTGAAAGGAAAGCTGATAGTGCAGTTCAGAGCAAAAACATCTACCTCCAGCTTCCCACATGTACCTTCATCAAATTACAAACCTTTTAGATCTTATCTCCTTACTCTTTTGGATAGAAACTAAATCTATTTCTAGATCAGAAATATGAGATTGGTGTAATGCCAATTGCGATTGGTGCAAACATGAGTATTTTTTTTTTTTTTTTTTTTTTTTTACACACTGAGTGCTATGAAATAGTACAAATGAAATGATCACAATTAAAAAGATACCAGCAGAGAAAATCCACAGAAGTGTTTTGGAATTTTAGTCACCTGAACGATTAAAAGTAATAGCGTCCTTTTCTCATACAAGCTACTTTTCAAGTAACCTGTTCACTGACCACCTGTTTATTCAGCAGCTTTCAATCCAAGATACGTTGCAGTCACTGTAACCTCACTGACTTTATGGGCAGTCACTCTTTGTACCCAGTCTATGTTAGGGCCCAGAGTTGTCTTCCTTTGCATCTGAATGAGAAATACTGAAGTTCCCTTCCAGTTTGCTTGATTGGAAGTGGGGTGGATACAGGAACAAAGAAGGGGAGATGTGAACACAATAAAGTGCAAAACAGAGGATGCTAGAATTTATAATTGTGAAGCTATAAACAGTCACAAAGGATGGAAGGATGCCCTGTGCCATCTGGACAAATACTTCCCCTTCCTCAATATCTAGGACTTGGATGCCAGGACCTGGGATGAAAGAAAAGAACAGTAAAGGAAGCATATTTACACAGTATGTATATTCAGTATGAAGACCTTGGGAACTGTAGCAGACTCCCACCTACAGGAAGCAAAAAATACAGCAAGCTTACCTTTGCTCTATCGGACCAGCCGAAAGACTGTACTGTCACATCTAGCCTCTTCATTAACATACGTCGGCGACATTCGTACTCACTGCAAAGAGCATCATTGATTTTTTCCAGTCTCTCCTGCAGTGTTACAATAAAAAAATCCAAACACTCAAAACTATAAAGTTATAGAGGTCAATTTAAAGTTAAACCCATTCATCAACTAAGATGTCTATTCTCAGGTGCCCACTATAAACTACATAAAAGCAGGAGTACATCTGTGTAGTGCTACATTAGCATGACTATACAAAATATTTTGAAAGTTAATAAGTGGATGAACCAACACAAAGTCTATTTTATAACATTAATTCTGGAAGTATCTGATTAGCATTATTAATATTTAGCATTTGAATTTTAGCATTAATATTTAGCAGTAGAACAGTGACTATGAAATGGACAAAGTTAGACAAAGCCATGTGCATTAATTTTGACCATGCTTTTATAATACAGAAATGGAGAGACTTTTTTTTACCACTTGTTCAGAATCCAGAGGTTTTGTTAGCAGCGATTTCCCCACATGGTTATTTTGAACTTTTGAGAGAATGTCCTTTATCTGAAATGAAACATATACTTCTTCTCAGAATGCAAACAATATTTACGCTTATTTCAGCCCAATTTGCTGCAGTCACAACTCGCTATTCGCAAGATCAAACACAGCACATTTGTTTTAGCAGATTCATCAAACCAGATATGCATCTTCTGGTTTATCACCCATACCAAAAAGATTTCCTGAATATTTTCACTATGTTCCTAGCACCTATACAAAAATACCCACCACTTCTCCCAGTTATAATAGAACAATATTTATGTCACAGATTTATCAAATGCACATAGGCAGCATGACTAGTTAAATTACTCATTTTGCTTATTACTAAGTGTTGTAACTACAACTAAGGAAATGTAACAATTGGGAGCTAGGAGTTCTGTTACCAAATGCTAGACTTGGCCACAAAAATCTCGTGATGGGTGCTAGTAAGAAAGACAGGAGAAGTATTATAGGTATTCAGTCATTCTTTTTCATTAATTTTCTTCTAATCCTAGAATTGGTTCCATTTAACATTATGTTAAGCCTTTTGTATCCACTCCAAATCAGCCTTGCTTATACTTCTTCAGTTAGTTTTCACCCTCAGTAACCGTGAATGAAGTACATTCTCTCTTTCTGCCTTCAAAACTCCACTGAATTCTCCTCTTTCAAAACAAGAAACCTCTAGCTCCTCTTCTTGAAGGAAATTCCTTTGGCACAGCTCTCTAGAACTGTATCACGAACACCTATAACACTTGTATATAAATTCACAGCCAACTGATTTTTCAGCTGGAGCAGACTGCAGGCATACTATTGTTCCTGCAAGTTTTGCACACAGTCTGACTGGAAGAGAACTACACCTTCATTTTTCCAGTAAATAATTACACGGAACCAAATGAAACAAGACTACAACTACAGTTAATCTCCTTTTACATGTCATAAGAAAGAATTACGGTAGTGATGATCTACAGTAAAACCCGTAGCTGAGGACAGCTATTAGATGCATTTGAAAAGATTATAAGACTTCATATAGGCACACAGGCATCGCATCTAATTTATCAAAAAGGTATGGTTCAAAGCTTACTCTTCCAGTATTATCTTACTTCACCTTGTCTTTTGAACTCTGCATATTACAGAAATACAATCTTCAGTGATCACTACAAAGAAAACCTCTAGGGAGACAGAAATCAAATTCTAGAGCACCTTGTAGATTGATTACAGAAAGCTATGTTAAAAGGAATACTTGATAAGTCAACTCCTGTGTTTCAGAGATTTTGCCTTTTCCGTTTTTTTCATATACCAAGGAAAGAATCCAATTTCAAAGTTTGTATGAAACCCAAGGTTTATATTTTCTTCTTTTTACATCACTTCTGGGCAACACTGTGTCAAGTTAAAAATACAATACCCCCAGACAAACTCAGAAGTAAAAAACATCATGCAGTGAGCAATTTATGGCAAAACGATGTTTTGACTGCAGCAGAAAAGACAGCCTAGCAGTATCTGAAAAGTGGCCATCTAGTACAATAATATTCCCTGTATTATATTCCATCCATGTCAAAAAAGAGGTTACAATAAAGGGTGAAGTTCATTTCCATGTACCCTACTGATTGCTACGCTCCTCTGTCAGCTAACTCTTGCTTCTTGGCAACCTTCATTTCCTTTACAAAAAGCCTTCCAGGGTTGTCTGTTTCATCTGACTTCCAACTCTAGACAACTTGTTTTGATTTTAGTGAAGCATGTACATGATGCCTGGAAAAAAACAACACAACAAAACTAAAACAAATCCTCAATGTAATTTATAGCCATAGAGCAAAAGAAAATCTAGAAACCAAGGGTGTTGAATACTATCCAGAGATTGGAATTATTGCAAGTTTGCAGCTGTGAGGGCAAACTAAATGAAATAATCCTTTATTGACTGGGAAACTGCCCCCAGATTTTTGCAAACTCTCCTTTCCAAGTGAAAGAGAATATCTATAGAATTTTACTCAGTGGCAAGTTTATTAATCAAGTAACATTTAAGAAAGAAACAATCTCTTCACCAATGAACTGGTCTACATTCATGATTGTGACACACTGTAAAGTCATATCCAGATTACTGAAAATCCAGTTTCTCCCTCACTCCTATCAGCAGGACTCCAAGGCTGCACCTTACAATTGCTGAAATAACCGGAGCTGCTTTACAGTTGCAGAATACATTGTCCAGCCTTGACTGTGACAGAGAGCAAGAACTTTCACAAATCTGCCAGAGGACGAGAATATAACTGATGTGAGAACCTACACTACAACCCACATTCCTAAACATGACAGTTGCCCTAGATTAAGAACAATCAAAAAGAATTAAAAAAACTAACACCAGCACCACAACCCAGAAAGGTCTGTATGTACAAGTGGGAACAATACCAAAATCAGTGCCCAGATAAAAGAGTAGTGAACACATACTCATAGAAATGTAAAGCAAATTGTAACAGCCCTAAAGTTCTCACACATTCAGGAGTAAAAAGCAAACCAATTCATTAAAAGCTAGTTGGAGATTTATATATTTGACTAGTTGACATACTGTGTAATCAATGACCTTGGTAACATTAAATTTATGGGATTGCTTTGGAAGTTCATACACTTTCTAAAAATAGTTCAAAAACAGATCAGTTATTGGATTTATTTGAGACAAATACAGTGACTTCAAAATCTGCTGTAAAAAAATGTACAGTTATTCTATTTTTACCAAATAAAGCATATCTTTGCATATTGAACACGACAGTTCTCATCTGTTTTATAAGTCTATATTTCTTAAAAAAAAATTAGCTTGCATTTCACTACCTCGTTTCATATATTTTATTAATTATCTCTACTCTCAGCCAAAATAGAGCAATAATTTTTACGTTTAACTCCATCTGCACAGATAAACATCACATATGCATGCACTGAAGGCATTCTAAGATTGTGAAAAAACCTGGCCTGGAGAGAGGTGTTATTTTATTAGTTTAAGTTAAACTATCAACACCCTAAGAAAGGAAACAATCTTAATCAACCAGAAGGTGTACTGCACAGTTGCAGAAAGATCATTTAAAATCTTCAGCACTGCTTCTCTTCCACTTACCTGCAGATCATTTTAATTTCAATACTTATTTACTTCTAAAGACTTTTTCTTTGACCTTTATGCCTGGTGAACAGGACAATTCTTTCATATTGCTCCCTGCAGCTACATTGATACCTAAAGTACAAGCAACATTATGTCTGTAAAATTATTGAACACTAACAGTTAAAACTAACATGCTAACCTAAATAAAGTTAAATTCTAGGAAACATTCCTGAATAGTTTTAAATATATTCTTCGCATTCTTCATTTAAATCTTCTTTTAGGTTAGTTCTGATTTAATGTCTTTGGTAACCCTTTATAGTTTCTAATTCTCTACTATCACTATATTTTGGTAAACCAATAATGTGGGCAAAAAAAAAATTAGAAGTCTTCTGAATAATAGTGTATTAAGAAGTCTTTCAAATAAACAGTATTAGAACGTCACTTCGTAATTAGATGTGAAAGTCACACTATCATGACCTGAAAAAAGCCAGATGTGAACATGACTTAAAAAGCTCAACACCAGCATAGACTTTTCTGAATATGTGATCAATGTTCTTTCAGAATTTGTGGGGTGTTAGCACTGAACTTCAGAACACCTTCCATAGTCAACCTTTGTAAATATACTTTACAAGGGAATGGCATGTCAAAAAAACAACTAAAAAATTACTATTATATTTTCAGTGCTACAGAATGTAAAAGAAATATTTAGTGGTAGGAGGCTGTAATACTGTCAATTCATCTCTCACATTTTCTGTGTATGTTGATATACTACCCCAGTTTATTAAAGCAGATATAAATTTAAATACACTTCCTATAATTGCATATTCAAAGTTTGAGCTACCATAAAACTCATAGCTTGAATGAAGAAAGCAATCCTGATTTTACACTATTCTTTTAAATAAACTGAAAAATTATTAAAAATAATCAATGTTCTAACATTCCATACCAAAATACAATGTGGGATCTTTCCCTTTAGTAGACTGCTGCTGCACAGCCGAACTATTCCTCGCACTATTCCCACACGTACTAATAATGCTGAAGATGCTAGACAGAGACAAAGAGTAGAAGTGTTGAAAAGCTGCAGATACATTTAAAAACTCAATAAAAATGCTAGTTTAGTATGTAAGTTTCTATTACAAATGATATACTACAATACTGAAAATCAACAGTGCAATTTTAGTTAGAACCTAATTAAATCAGATGCAACAAAATATCTGGAAAAAGAAATTGATCCTTTCAAGTGAATTTTTGCAAGAATCTAAAAATGTAACAAATGGCACTCTGAAATAAATGTGTACAAAGCTAATGAATTCTAAATGGTGGTATGGCTGTTCTAGCACAGTTACATCTACAAATGTAGGTGCCTAGTTCTGCACCAAAATAACTCTGAACCTTTCCTATATTAAAAGGAAGGTATGAAGGACAAGGAAACATGCGGTAGAAATGAGATATAGGAAAAAATGCCTTTGTTTGCAAGGGATGAAATACGCAGAGAACAAATTATATTATTACTCTGGAATCACAGAAGATGAACTGGTTTGCCACCTTTCTATTCTCTAAAGTGCATACAAGTGGTGTAACCACCCATGAAATGATAGATTTGGAAACCATGGCAAAATAGCCCAGGAAGTGTTATTTAAAAAAAAACAAACATTTTTTAAAAAAGTAGGTAACATTCAAAAGATTCTGCTCATTTTAGTACTTATGAAACTACAACAGTTTACACAAACTCTAACAGTAACACCTTACACACCAATTCAAACCTGTGATCCTATCTGAAAGGAACTTTTGGACTTTGCAGAAGGTGGCAGATACTAGGAGTCTAATAACTCAAAGAAAACTTTCTAGACACTCTATGTGTGCACAAAGGAACTGGCGTACCAGGTCTGGTATTGCTGTCCTGCAATTGCAGAACTAGAGTTCCAGTCCTTTAACATGGGATGAAACTAAATCTGTACCTGAGAAGTGAAATAAGGAAGCGAGCAAGGAAGGCCACTACCCACGGCTGCTGCCTTCAAACCCGCATGGAAGAAAACACGGCTAATTCCCACAGAGGGATGAACAATACTAGGCAAGTTTCAATCAATTAGTTATTAGCTGGAACTCTGACATTTTAATTCTCAGAGAGCAGTGCTAGCATTGTTTCTTCATCCTTTCAGAAATATTTAGTGGAAAGACAGGCCTTAAAGATTTCATTAGAACTAAATAGACTGAACACAGTTAATAGTGCAGGAATAAGCATTTTCACCATCACCTGGATGTTGTTTTTTTATAAATGAATCTACTAAAGGTTTCATCTTGTCACACCAAAGATATATAGATGTAAGAAAATCAAGCAAGTAACAGGCCCTCTCCCCAAAACCTCTGAATGCTCGAATGCCCACTGGCTGAGGAGAGAAAGAAGAAAAAAAAAATCCAGAAGCATAATTCTTAAAGGGGATGGGTCACCCACTTTCTCCCCAAATACTAGGGAGAAATAAAAAGTAAAACTTTTAGCTGCCTGGTAGAGAAGATAAATTCCACCCCAAGAGTCTATTTACGTTCTGAGGGAGTCAGATTAACAATCAACTCAGTGAAATGAGTTGGAAACTGGTGCGATGCAACTGAAAGAACTATTCTGTCAAATAAGGTTAAGTTGGTTTATTCACTGGCTATTGGTAATTCAGGCATTTTCATCCTCTTCTGCAACTACCAAAACGGCACTAACAAATCAATACTTGTAATCAATAAATTCATTAACTAAAAAGTGAAAATTTAAGTTTTGGATATTAAATTTAAATACATCCCAGAAATGACCACAAGTACATAAATGTACAATAAATTACCACCCAAAGTCTTCTGCTAGCTGCAGCACATTTGAATGGGTTACAGGAAAACTATGTTACTTCAACTCATACCTTAAGTTTCCATGGCAGAGTATACCTCATCACATACATCACATCCTCAAGGAAATGCTGAAATACTTCACCTCACATCTAAAACAGTTAAACACTAAGCTGGCTTTCAGAATAAAAGTTCCTTTGCACTTGTCAGATAAGGCTTCTATGGATTGGACTGTTGGGTCCTTCACTCTAGGATAAATGCTTACAGTGATAATGCTTATAGTTTAACAACAGAGAGAACACATAAAAGCCCATACCTTTTGTTCCACACTGGTTAACAAGGAAGGAATATCAGAAGATGAGTTTGGCAGGCCCAATGCATCACAAATAGCTTGTACTTCCTGATAAATTTCATTGTGCTTTTCCAAATGAAAGCCTTTAGTTTTCTTCTTTTGCAGTATCTTTAAAGCCTGAAGTTCTGTACTTAGAAATACTGGAGAGAGAAAAATGTCATAATGGCATATTTAGAGACACTTGAATATTTCTACATCTTCATTCTCATGTACAAACACAATATACACATCATGATAAAAGATCATGACGAAAAGGAGACTCTTTCTCAGTTCTCTCCTGTACAGACCAGTATCAGTTTCACATTCTTAACCTGAAATAACTCTCACCTGACCTCCTATCTTCAGTCTCCATATCATATTTAACTGCTTAACCCACCTCTGCCACCAGACCCCTAGGGTCCTTGGCTAATTTCATATTATCACGCTAGTTCCTGCTCCTACTCCTTTGTACAATCCAGCTTAAACCTAAAACTTTTTGCTTCTCTGAATTCTGCTTTCAGCACCTTCACTTCACATCTCATTTTCCTTTAAGCTGCACAGAAACCTCTCAGAAACTTGGGAAGAAAGACCTCAGCTTCACCTGAGCTGGAACTGGATCAAAAGAGGAATCGGAAGACTTCAGTAGGTGGAACTATACTTCTCAAGGAAATTTTAGTTTCTACTAAAATAGTTTTCTAAGAGTTTTCTATTTACCACTTTTATACAAGTGAGCTAATGCACGCTCAGCTAGGTTGTAATGACTGTACGTGCATACTTAAATACACATAAAGAACTATTTAATACAAATTGTACAATAACAATAAAGTATGAATGTAAAATACTATATTATAAATGGGGAAAATGATTATAACTTACAGAGAAGTTTAAGACAATCTTCTTTGTCTCTTAATCTGTCCTTGATGTCTCCAGATATAAGTGATAAATATGGACAAGCCATTTCTCTCAGAAAGCCACTAATCTCAAGCTGGAAGCTCTCTACATCTTTATCACCTATCGAAATAAATAAATGCAAGGTTTCAATAGCCCAGAAAAAAAGATTTTCCAAACTAGTAACATTTTCTTTCTTCTTAAACAAATCCTACATGCAAGCAGACAAGCCTTTTAATAGCTACAGTAATACTGTACTCATGTTTTGAAACAGATGGTGATGCTACTACAGTCTTCAAAGATATGAATACAAATAAACGTCACTAGGAAATAAGCAGCTCATGTCACAAAACAATGCATCAATGTAATTACTTTTCTAATGAACAAGTTTAAGAGCAAGTTTCAGGAGTCACGAATCCATTAGTTTCATTGATTGTTTTTATTTTTACTACTTTTTGTCAAAATATAAGCAATATAAAAGTTCAGCCAAGTTCCAGTACTCAACAGAAATAATCAGGTAGCACTAACAAGCAATTCACATATCTACACGCCATGCTGAACAGCATGCTGCATTGGGCTAGCTAGCTGAAAATACCAGACACTGGAATTTAAACTATCAAAAGACGATTACATATAACAACCACTCATAGGATGTATGAATAAGCATTCTATATTTATGTAGATCTAAAAAAGCACCCCAAAGCACCTTTTTTCCCTCAATTGGAAAGAATCTTCACGAGACAAGACCTTAATCTAAGAACTAGGTACAAGCAAATATCAGCCTCAGCTCGGCTACCTCTCAGTTATTTTCTAAACCTCAACACTGTAATATCACAATTAGCTGAAGAATATGGGTCGAAATCCACTGCACAAATATACTAAATTGCTTTAATAAATTAAGATTCATATACCATCTGTTGAAGTGATGCTTTCTTCCATATTACAAAGTGACTTAATCTGAGAACCTAACCAAATGCAAAGCTCAAAAAATTCTGGTGAAGACAATCCATTTTGTGCTGCTTTGTTCAGGGCTTCCTCCTCCAACAGGGGACCTGTGTATCTGCACAGAGATAAACATTAATGACAAAAAACAATTTAAAATAGAATATACACATTTTTAAAATTACTTTACTGGTTAGCAACTACACTGAAATAAATTAATCTTTGTCAGTTACTGGCTCCTCCAGTCAGCACACCCCCAGTCCCCCTCCAGCCATAATCCCCCGCACACCTCTAGCCAGCACCCCAACAGTTCCCCTCCAGCCAGCATCTCCCCCAACTCCACTCCAGCCAGCAGCCCCCTAGTCTCCCTCCAGCCAAAATCCTCCAACCCCCTCCAGCCAGAACCTCCCCAAGTCTCCCCTCCAGCCAGCATCCCCAGCCAGCACGCCCCGCTCCCCCCTCAGCCAGCAGGCAGCAACCCCAGCCCCCTACCAGCCAGCACCCCCCAACTCTCCTCCAGCCAGCGCCTCGCCCCCTTCGCGCCGGTGGGACTTATCATCACCGCTGCGAAGCCCCTGTACCCCAAGAAACGCGCACGCAGCCGCGCCTCCTTCGCCTTCCCCCCATCACAGCCGGGGCCAGCTCAGCGCAGCCGCCGTGAACCCGCTTCGGTCCCCCCGGCAGCGCCGGCTCTGGCCGGTAGCGCAGCTCCGGGCTCCCCTCGGCGCCTCGCCCCGCGCAAGGGGAGCCGCTGCTGCTCCCCAATTACCCCAGGGCCTCCAGCGTGTCCAAAATGTCGCTCTCCATCTCCGGGCCGGGCGCCCGCTCCCCCGCGCCGGCACCACGGGTCCCCGCCGCGCCGCGGTGCCCTGCTCTAAGCGGCCCCCCAGCAACCCGCGCCCGCCGCTGCGTTCCGGGGCCGAGCGGAGCCCCGCGCTGCCACTGCCCGCGCGCCCAGGAACTGCTCCAAGCCGCACATCGCTGGAGATGGCCCTCCGTGTAGGGCAGGCCTTGCTCTTCTCACTTGCTGAGGAGCCCAGGAGCTTTCTCACCCTGCCCTCCGGGGCTTGTCTTAGAAATCAATCATAGAATCTGTTGGTTGGAAAATACCCTTGAGATCATCGAGTCCAACCATACCTGTCCACTACTAAACCATATCTCTAAGAAAGTTATTTACCCGTCTTTTAAACACCTCCAGGGATGGGGACTCAACTACTTCCCTGGACAGCTGTTCCAGTGTTTGACAACCCTTTTGGTGAAGAATTTTTTCCTGATGTCTAGTATGAACCTCTTGTGGCTCAACTTGAGCCCATTGCCTCTCCTCCTATCACCTGTCACTTGGGGCAAGAGACCAGCACCCACCTCACTACAACCTCCTTTCAGGTAGTTCTAGACAGTGATTAGGTCTCCCCTCAGCCTCCTTTTCTTTAGGCTAAACAACCCCAATGTCTTTCCAGAGGTGCTTCCTTCATGTGCTCGCTCACATGACTTTCTTGAGATGCTGGAGCACATCCAGAGAAGGGCAAACAAAGCTGGTGAAAGGCCTTGAGAACAGATCTTAGGAGGAGCAGATGAGGGAAGTGGAGTTGCTCAGCCTGGTCCTGCTGCTTTCCCTGCTGCCCTGCCCCCTACGACTGCGTACTGCAGTAAGCTCATCTGTCACCTACTCCTCCTCCATTGGGTACCAGTCATCTGGAGAAATACGGGACCAAGAGAGACTATGGCCACCCTTCAGCCTCCAGACATAGCTGGTGCTTGGGGAAGCACCTCTGGGGCTCATAGCCCCTTCGAGCCTGCCCCATACCTCCTCTGCGACATGGCTGGAAAAAGTCAGGGTTTTAGGCCTGGACCTCTGCAGTATTTCTGGGATCTATCTGAATTTGAAACTGTGAAATTCTGCCTGAGGCAGTGCAGACCACAATTGCTGGGCCTTTGTAGCCCTGATTTCCCACTGCAGGGGCCTCAGCCCTGCCCCAGGGGTACAGGCCACACAAGGGCCAGCACCCCAAGCATGATTAAGCTTAAAATCCAGGCCTTTTATATGATATTTTTAATAAATTATGGAGGGAAGCTGGGATGGGTGGGTTGTGTTGTGTTGACACATGCAGTGGTACTACCTATGAGCATGACCAGCTGCTTTCTGCCCAAGGAATGCAAGGTTTCCAGCTGGATGTGGCATTGGAAGCAGCACACAGCTGTAGCCCATGTGGGTTTGCATATTGTGTGTAATGGAGTGGGATGACCTCTCTGAAAATGTCACCTTTCTGTCCTGTGACCTTAAGGGATTTGCAGTTTCAGTACTATAAGACTCATTAACTGGAAAAGGCTTTTTCTCATCTTTGATTTTCTCTTTTAAGATGCCTGGGTTCCCACTTCCAAGCTTTTCCTAGCAACAACAATGTTGAAAGAGATGTAATCTATCACCAGCTTTTTTTCCTGTTTGATCCCAAACTATCCCTCACTCACAGCCACTGCCAGTGAAACATCCCTCAAATTCCCTCTAAAACACTATTGCTAATTTTGGTCCTCAGAGCTTTGGATTTTGTTAATCTCAACTGTAGCCTCCTATATTTCCTATTAACTACAAGGAAGATTCTGCCTTTTCTTTTTTTTAAACCAGTGCTGTCTTACATGAGCATTCAGAAAACTTAGTGCCTGAATCTGTGATGAGGATATGTAAAGGCATGCAATCAGATGGAAGTATTTATAACATAGGTATTTACAACATAGGTATCCTCAAGGAGTGAAATCTTCACCATTTCTGAAGCAATTGTCTTGAATTACTTCCACTCAGTAGAAGACATGGCTTTATTGAATACTAAGCTTTAAAAAAATCGGAATCAGGAAAGCCATTACTCCCTCCCACACACATGGACAGAAATCTAGAAATTAAAAACATTATTGATAGCAGTCACTTGAAAGAAAAGCATCTTAAAGTCTGATGGGCTTACGTTGACCATATGATGTACATCAGTGCTAGTAGTTCAGGGGTCTCAGTCACAACTCTGAACCATATCTCACTCCATATGACTGAGCTTTAAGCAGATTTTGTTTCAGATGGATTAATATAATTTCTCCAATTGAAGGCACATACCTCTGAGAGGAGATTCTGAAATAAGAACTCTTACTCCTGTTTAAACAGCATTAATGTCCAATTAACATAGTGTCTAATTAATAGAGTGAGAAAACAAGACGTGCAGAAATAGACAGCTTTCTTTCCCTTTCTTTTCTGAAGTTGTATCTTTATGCTACCTGCAGTGAATCATCACTGTACAGTTGCTCCGAGAAACCGAGTGGTTTTCGTATCACCCAACAGTACATCCTAAGAAAAATTACGAGGAATAACTGGAAGTGAAACTGGAAGTGAAACTATCATAACATAATCTAAAACTAAAAAGTAATCTGGTATGGCATCTATATGCCTTGGATGTCTCTGTAAATTTTGCTATGTCATCAATGTCTTTGTTGATTTATATTACAGGGCAATACGTAAACCAGTAATTTATTTGACTGTCTTTTGATAACATTGCATGTGTCTGATAATGAAGCATATGTATCAATCACTGTTTTAAGTCCACAAGACCTTTTTGAAAAATCCTGCCCTTTCTGCATTGTAGAGATAGTATGAGTATGAGGAAATACAAACCTGAATTTCACTAATTATGTCTTGAGACCCACAAATGAAGGATGTTTTTGTTTGTGATCATATACTTAGGTTGCCCAGGACTTTCTCACAACTTTGCCCTTCCTTCTGTACACAGCTTTCTCCATGACCCTTCCTGTGTTTCTCATCCCTGGGGAGGGAAAAAATGTGATAAACCTGGCTAAAAAATACTTTGTAGCAGCCTGCTCTGAGGGGTGGGACTTTACCTTTGCCCCTTGCCCTTTGTAATGTACAAACAATAACACCAAATGAAGAGGTATCTGCATACAGGCATTACTTTCACGTGAAAGGCATATATATCTTCAACTGGGTCATCAGTGCCCTGGAGCTTTTCAGTTTGGATCATGATTTCTTTTTCACTAGTCTGTCATCTCCCTCAGCAGTCAGGAAGTCATGGTGCCAGCACGAGGAAGGTGTAGAAATGCATGGCCAAGGTTAGAAAATAAAGATAACAGTGGATCAGCGCTGACTTGGATCAACTTGAGCTGATATAAAATGGTGTCCTAATTGAGCACACAGCTGTGGCTGTCTACACCTCACTTAAATATATTTGAGAGTACCCTGACTTGAAAACAAGTTGAAGATAGGAATTTGGGGGTTAGGTCTTCTACCAATTCGTATTAAATCTCTACAATTAAGAGTTGCCTCTAATCTTACTAAAGCCAAAAATATATGACTCATTTTTTTTATTGATGTTAAACTGAGGTAAATTTCAACTGCTTACCGAACTACTTGTATGAATGTGACAACTCGGGTGTTGCTATGCAATTTAAAATTGCTCAAGTAGTTCTCCTACTGCCAGGCTTGCAAAAGGGCACTGGGCATTCTTGTGCTGCCTAATAGCAAGGGTGGGGTGGAAGGGTCCTCCTTGCTGCTGCAGCAGAGCAGTCACCTCTTGGTCTGCACTGCCAACAGAATGGGCTTTTGGTGGTACGTTTTGTGTACAATCTGTCTGTTCCTATCTAAGAAAGTAAAACTGCCCACAAACACTAGTTGCATGTTTCAAAAGATTCAGTGGCTTCACTCTTGCCATATGCAGCACAGGAAGGAAAAAAAAAATCTTTTGAATTCAAACGAGGAGGAGATAGTCTCTATGTTAATGCCAAAGCCATAAAAATAATTTGTAGTACTAAGAAACGATTAGCACACAATTATTGACCACTAGAGGGTATCATAGGAGTGGAGAAAGAGTTGGATACACTGCATAACAAATGTTTTCCTCTAACACAAGCTTGCCTAGTGTGATGTGGTATTGTATGTGCACAGTTGAAAAATGATTGAGAAAAGACAGCACTTTATGCATGATTAAGTCAATATAAGAAGCTTGTATTAACTGAGTTTAAAACCAATTAAAAAAAGGTTTAATTGTTAAAATGAAATAACTTCTTTACACAGATCTTTTTGCATCCATTTAAATTGATACAGGTCAAACCTATTCAACTTCTATCTATAAATAACTACACTACGTTCTTTTAATATATTACAAAAAAATGAAGTACTGTTCTTTAGACTTGCTGACATTTAAACAAGTGAAGCTTGCTTCATTAAAAACAAGGGTGAAATTTATTTTAATCTCTTTATAAACTTCTTATCTTTAAGGATCATTTGGGAGTACCTGTTCCAGGCAGTATGGACTTAATGACATTGTTGTGGAACTGAACTGCAAGTTAAAATTGATCTATATAGACATTACATCAATCTTTTCTTTTAGGAGACTTTAATCTTCCAGATAACTGCTGGGAACTTAACACTGCTGAGAAGAGGCAGTCCAGGAGGTTCTTAGAGTGTATTGAGGACTGCTTTCTGTCACAGCTGGTGAGTGAGCCCACCAGGGGTGAGGCTCTCCTTGACCTGCTGTTTACAAACAAAGAAGGGCTGGTGGGTGATGTTGTTGTTGGAGGCTGTCTGGGGTGTAGTGATCATGAGATAATTGAATTTTCTGTAAACAAGGTAACAAGAAAAGCCAGGAACAGAACATCGATGCTGGACTTTCGGCGGGCAGATTTTGGATTATTTAAGGAACTGGTCAGGAAAGTACCCTGGGAAATAGTTCTTAGTGGCAAGGGGGTCCAGGAAGGCTGGATGCACTTCAAGAATGAAATCTTGAAGGAGCAGGAGCGGGCTGTCCCCATGTGTTGTAAGAAGAGTCGTAGGGGCAGACGGCCAGCCTGGATGAGTAAGGAGCTTCTGAAGGAACTAAGTAAGAAAAAGAGGATGTATCGCCGTTGGAAAGAAGGGGACGTAAGCCAGGTCATGTTTAAAGATGTTGTTAAGTCGTGTAGGAAAAAAATCAGGGAAGCAAAAGCCCATCTGGAGCTCAAATTGGCCGCTTCTGTTAAGGATAATAAGAAGAGTTTTTATAAATATATCAATGGTAGAAAGAAGGGAGGCAGCGACCTCCACTCCTTGTTGGATGTGGGGGGAAATATAGTAACCAAAGATACAGAGAAGGCTGAGGTACTTAATGCCTTCTTTGCCTCAGTTTTCAACAGTAAGGATGTCAGCTCGCTTGACAGTTGGTCCTCTGAAGTGGTTGATGGGGCAGGGTGAAATATGGCCCTCCTGCAATCCATGAGGAGGAAGTTAGAGACCTGCTGAGCCACTTGGACCCTCATAAGTCTACGGGGCCAGATGGGATCCATCCTAGGGTGCTGAGAGAGCTGGCGGATGAGCTTGCTAAACGGCTCTCCATCATCTTTCAGCAGTCCTGGCTCACTGAAGAGGTCCCGGAAGACTGGAAGTTGGCCAATGTGACCCCCCATCCACAAGAAGGGCCGTAAGGATGATCCAGGTAATTACAGACCTGTCAGCCTGACCTCGGTCCCAGATAAAATTATGGAGCGGATAATCCTGGGTGAAATCATGCGGCACCTGCAGAACGGTCAAGAAATCAGGCCCAGCCAGCATGGGTTTAGGAGGGGTAGGTCCTGCCTGACCAACCTGATCTCCTTTTATGACCATGTGACTCGCCTGGTGGATGAGAGGAAGGCTGTGGATGTGGTATACCTGGACTTCAGCAAGGCCTTTGACACTGTCTCCCACAGTAGACTCCTAGGGAAGCTGGCAGCCCATGGCTTAGACGGGAGCACTCTGTGCTGGGTTAGGAATTGGCTGGATGGCCGAGCCCAGAGAGTGATGGTGAATGGTGTCTCATCCAGTTGGCGGCCGGTCACCAGTGGTGTCCCCCAGGGATCGGTATTGGGTCCCTGTTTAATATCTTTATTGATGATCTGGATGAGGGGATTGAGTCCATCATCAGCAAGTTTGCAGATAATACCAAGATGGGAGGAAGGGTTGATCTGCTAGAGGGTAGGATGGCCCTACAGAGGGACCTGGACAGACTGGAGAGATGGGCTGATTCTAATGGGATGATGTTTACTAAGTCCAAATGTCGGGTACTTCATTTTGGACACAACAATCCCCTACAGAGCTATAGACTGGGGACAGAGTGGCTGGAGAGTAGTCAGGAAGAAAGGGACCTGGGAGTGCTGGTTGACAGGAAACTCAGCATGAGCCAGGAGTGTGCCCAGGTGGCCAAGAAGGCCAATGGCATTCTGGCCTGCATCAGGAATAGTGTGGCGAGCAGGACCAGAGAAGTTATCATCCCCCTGTACTCGGCACTGGTCAGGCCTCACCTTGAATATTGTGTCCAGTTCTGGGCCCCCCAGTTTGGGAAAGATGTCAGGATGCTGGAGTGTGTCCAGAGGAGGGCAACGAAGATGGTGAAGGGTCTGGAGCTCAAGCCCTACGAGGAGCGACTGAGGGAGTTGGGGCTGTTTAGTCTGGAGAAGAGGAGGCTCAGGGGAGACCTCATTGCTCTCTACAACTACCTAAAAGGAGGTTGTAGTCAGGCAGGAGTTGGTCTCTTCTCTCAGGTGACCAGTGGCAGAACCAGAGGGCATGGACTCAAGCTTCATCAGGGAAAGTTTAGACTTGATGTTAGGAAAAAGTTCTTCACTGAAAGGGTGATTGGCCATTGGAATGGGCTGCCCAGGGAGGTGGTGGAGTTGCCGACCCTGGAGGTGTTTAAAGGGAGACTGGATGAGGCACTGAGTGCCATGGTTTAGACGATGGTATTAGTGTTCGTGTTAGTGTTGGGTTATAGGTTGGACTTGATGATCTCAGAGGTCCTTTCCAACCTTGTGATACTGTAAAACTCTGAAACTGTGAAAATAGATGTGAATGATGGGTATGCTAACTTCACTGAACCTGAATGGATTTATACTAGCTACAAGAATCCTGCTCATCAGTTTAAGGGCTTTCTTACTGAAACTGAAGTGACCTCCTGCTAAAAACATTTAATTTAGAAAACACGTTCCAGACCAAACCAAACCAAACCAAACCAAACCAAACCAAACCAAACCAAACCAAACCAAACCAAACCAAACCAAACCAAACCAAACCACCTGAAGTAGTGACATTAAAGTTTTCAATCTAAAATCAATTATTTTGAGGAATTAGAATTATAGAATCATAGAATGGTTTGGGTTGGAAGATCATCTAGTTCCAGCCCCCCTGCCACAGGCAGGGACATCTCCCACCAGTCAAGGCTGCTCCAGACCCCATACAACCTGGCCTTGATCACTTCCAGAGAGGGGGCATCTGTAACTTCTCTGGGCAACCTGTGCCAGTGCCTCACCACTTTCATCGTGAAGAATTTCTTCCTAACATCTAATCTAAATGTTCCCCCTTCTAATTTAAAACCAGCCCCCATGTCTTATCACTACAAGCCCTTGTAAAATGTCCCTCCCCAGTTTTCTTATAGGCCACTTCAGGTACTGAAAGGCCACTATAAGGTCTCCCCAGAGCCTTCTCTTCTCCAAGCAGAACAACCCCAACTCTCTCAGCCTGTCCTCATAACAGAGGTGCTCCAACCTCTGATCACCTTCGTGGCCCTCTAGACCCAGTCCAACAGTTCCATATCCTTCTTACGTTGGGGATTCCAAAACTGGACACTACTCCAGGTGGGGTCTCACAAGAGCAGAGCAGAGAGGGAGAATCACCTCCCTCGACCTGCTGGCCATGCTTCTTTTGATGCAGCCCAGGACACAGTTGGCCTTCTGGGCTGCGAGTGCATGTTGCTGGCTCATGTTGAGCTTGTCATCAATCAGAACCCCCAGTTCCTTCACAACAGGTCTGCTCTCAATCATGTCGTCCCCCAGCCTGTATTGAAACTGCAGATTGTTCCGACTCAGGTGTAGGACCTTGCACTTGGCCTTGCAGAACCTCATGAGTTTCCCACAGACCCACTTCTCCAACTTGTCCAGCTCCCTCTGGATAACATCCCCTCCTTCTGGTATGACAACTGCCCCACTCGGCTTGGTGTCATCTGCAAACTTGCTGAAGGTGCACTCGATCTCGCTGTCTATATCATCAATCAAAATATTAAACAGCACTGGTCCCAGTAGGGACCCCTGAGGGACACCACTTGTCACAGATTTCCATCTGGACATTGAGCTGTTGACCACTACTCTCTGAATGCAACTATCCAACCAATTCCTTTTCCACCAAACAGTCCACCCATCACATCCACTTCTTTCCAATTTAGAGAGAAAGATGTTGTGGGAGACTGTGTCAAAGGCTTTACAGAAATCCAGATAGATGATATCCCTTGCTCTTCCCATGTCCACTGATGTGGTCATGCTGTCATAGAAAGCCACGAGGTTGTTCAGGCAGGACTTGCCCTTGGTGAAGCCATGCTGGCTGCCTTGAATCATCTCCCTGTCCTCCATGTGCTTTAGCATAGCTTCTAGGAGGATCTGTTCCATGATCTTCCCAGGCACCGAGGTGAGGCTGACAGGTTGGTAGTCCCCAGGGTCATCCTTTCTGCTGTTTTTAAAAATGGGTACAATGTTGCCCTTCTTCTAGTCACCAAGGACTTACCCTGAATGCCATGACTTTTCAGATATCATGGGTAGTGACTTGGCAAATACAGCAAATTTGCTCAGGACTCTGGGATGGATCTCCTCAGGTCCCATAGACTTATATATGTTCAGGTTCCTCAGGTGGTCATGAACCTGATCTTGCTCTGCAGTGGGAGGTCTTTACCCCTCTGGTCGTCATCTTGTTATCCATATTATGCACAGTGATAATTTCTGTAGAATGAAAATTTAATTTTCTTGAAAATAGAGTGCTCTCATACTATTTTTCCAGAGCACAGGCGAGGTCAGAAAGAGGAAGTATCAACACCTCACACAATGAGTGCAATGTACTGACTAGTCCTCTTTTTCAGTGATACCTGTTCATGCCTTGATAAAAATAATTCCGTGCAGATCAGGTGTCTACATTTATT